>VZQC01010757.1:519292-1116451 GCA_009823505.1 Rhizomys pruinosus
TATATATATATGCATATATATGTACCTGTATAAGTCTATATATAAATGTACCCTGAGGTTCAGCTACCAAAAGGCAGGAGAAATGAGAATCCTCAAGCTCCTGTCTTCACATGAAGGCTGTAGAAGATTGGAGGCAGGCTGTGACTGCAGACTGTGCTTTGAGGCATGGAGGACCTAGTTATATAATGTTGAAAGGTTTCTCCTTCTATACGACTATAAAGATCAGTGATGCCGGGGGTTCCTGGCACCAGAACTATCATATACCAAGGCCCAGGAGTGAGGCTTGATATCAATGGACCCTGACCAATTAAAATGAAGGCAATGCGGATGGACCAGAGAGATCAAAATGTGTTCTTTCAAAGGGCATTGGTGTAAGCTGGGGACAGAAGGACGGCCATTATGAAGATCAAGCCTGCTGCCTTCTGACCATCCTAGCTGCTGCTGTCCTTTTGAGGCAGCTTCAGTCTGAACTGACGAAATCTCTGCTAGATGACCTTCATGCAAGAAGGTAGAGTGGTCACTCTCACTTGATGGTCTTAATTTTATAATTTCAGTCTAAAGTTTGGCAAATGATTTAAGAAATTACTTTTTTACAAGACTATATATTTCAGGGAAAATTAATATATAGTACATATATTTTATACATTAATTGAAATCACATTTTTTTCTTATGATCATTGGTTTTTCTCTGATAAAAATGCCAATCCCTACAAAAAAAAAAAAAAATTGCTGCAGGGAGTGGTGGTGCACACCTTTAATCCTAGCGCTCTGGAGGCCCCTACAGCTAGTTGGTAGAAAAGCAAGAAGGAATTTAAGAAACAGAGAAGCTAGGCGTGGTGGTGCATGCCTTTAATCCCGGCACTCTGGAGGCAGAGGCAGGTGGATCTTTGTGAGTTCAAGGCCAGCCTGGGCTCATAATGAGTTCCAGGCCAGCCCAGTCTATGTAGTGAGTTCCAGGACAGCTGGAGCTACAGGGAGACCCTGTCTCAAAAAGACCAGAGAGAGAGACAGACAGACAGAGAGAGAGAGAGAGAGAGAGAGAGAGAAAGACAGAGAGAGGAAGAGAGAGAGAGAAATAAAAAAAAAATCACAAACAAAATATTCTATACAATCAAATCATTGTTTAGGTATAAGGGAGAAATAAGTAAATAAGGAAGAAGCTTGAACACAGAATGATATTTCTAAGGATAGAGAAAAAGAATGTCCTTGTTGGTTATTTTAATATCATTATCCCTCATGAACTATCAGTCAACATGTCATTCAGTGGTATTATCATGACTGAAAGCTTATATCTTCCAAACATTTTTACATATATATACTACACAGAAGGTGATGGTCTTAGCAACTTCTATGGGAGGTCATAAGTATGTCACCCTCATATATGACATATGTGACAGAATATGTAAAATCTTGTGGATGGTCTATGAAGGGTGCAAATGGAGAAGGGGAGCCTGTTATTAAATGTACAAAAATTCATAAAAATATATTGAGGACAATACTTTTCACCTCCTTTTTATTTTTTCTTAACTAATTTATTTATTTTGTAGAGGTGCCAATTCTAGACTTTTTGTTATGTCTGGCCATGTTTCTTGTAGCCTTCAGCTATACACATGGACTTTGTATAGAAGAAAAAAGGAAATGTGTCATTGTAAGAATCATAGAGAACACATTTCTCTGCTCTCCTTAACTCTAAGGACACACCCAGTAGTAGGAAACCTATACCCTAATAGAGGACTCCAACCAGAAGTCACATATGCTGACACTCTTATCATGCACTTCCAGCCCACTGCACTGTGAGAAATAAATTCATTTTAATTATCTATATGATGAGCCGGGCGTGGTGGCACATGCCTTTAATCCTAGCACTCGGGAGGCAGAGGCAGGCAGATCTTTGTGAGTTCAAGGCCAGCCTAGTCTACAGAGTGAGTTCCAGGACAGCTGGGACTACAGGGAGACCCTGTCTTGAAAAGACCAAAAAAAAATATTATCTATATGATGACATTCTGTTAAGCAGTGTAAACTGAGTAAGACAGCAGATGCCATCTCAACCGGCAACAAAGATAACCACATATAGGTCTACTCACATGATCTTAATCTTCAGTTTTCTGTACAAGATCACAGCATATTAGTGATATCAGGGTTACACTTGCTTAATCTCTTGCATGAAGGACTTTCCACAGGCTAGCTTCAGGATGCAAAATACAACTTCAGATAGAAGCATCAACATAACCAACAGCAAGAAGTACACTCAAGTTATTTTGTAATTAACTGTGACTAATGTCAGAACTGATTACCCAGATTTGTTCCTTGTATTCTATTCACCAGAAATGATTCAGCTGAAGTCCTTATCTCGGTCAATGTGGCAGGATTATATAATGGTACTTAATGTCAGGAAATGAACATTGGTCTATCTTAATAGCTACCTACCATACGAGTAAAGTGAAGAAACTCAGTCCTCACAAAACTCAATTGAGAATTTGAACAGAGTTCTCTTGGCAAGCTTCATTAAAGCATCTATTTCTAGTAACAACAGATAGGTGCTTTCCATTTCCAGACAGTAATCATGTACCATGACATAAAACTGTGTTAAGTGAAATGGGAGCAAGTCTATCCTATCGAGGATGAGAAGGTGCAGTGAACACAAGAGGAGCTTCTTTGAATTTATTATGGGGAACATGCATCTTCATAAGTATCAAATGAAAATTTTATGTTATTTGCTACACACAGCTCACAGAGAGACACAAATAGGCTAATAGTGAAGAGAGCGCTAGGAAAAACACAGAAGTCATTATATTGTCCCTCGTACCAAAGATCAAATGAAGTCCTTTATACACAGAACTTGATTTGTATTCCAGATTACATAAATAGTAATAGCCAAGTTAGGATACTAAATCTGTTCTTCTAATGTCTCCTGTAGTTGACTCAGTTGTACCATTAGAAAAGAGTAATTTTTGAAGGTGCTCTCAGTGTTTTTGTATCTAAATTGTGAGCAAGTCTTTCCCAATTTTTAAACTGTTAGGGTTTATAATGCATTACGGCTTGTGATAAACTTAGTGTCTGTCTTCTCTCAGTGTATATGTCAACTTTTGATTTAATATACTGCA
Source organism: Rhizomys pruinosus (assembly GCA_009823505.1). NCBI lineage: Eukaryota > Metazoa > Chordata > Mammalia > Rodentia > Spalacidae > Rhizomys > Rhizomys pruinosus. The sequence continues at coordinate 522,397 of VZQC01010757.1, forward strand.
TTTTTAAGTAATCTTACTTTCATTTAAGCACTCCTGTAAAATATGTAGTGAAATAATTCAATAAATTAGTTTCAGTGAAAAGGAAAGATAATATTTTTATAAACTACCATAATTTCAAAAATCTATTCAATCCTAAAAATTATAGTGGTCTGATTTACTGGATATAGTAAAATAGACCCACAACCTTACACTTAGTTTCAAGAGCTTAAATGTACAAAATCCTGAAATGCTTTAGATTGATGACATTTGGGGATAGTTAAATATTATGCTGCTCCACTTGTAAAATAACTGTTAACCGGTAGGGAACAATTCAGAACATATTATTTCAAAGAAGAGGTAAATTGTAGCATGTAAAACTAGAATTCTTAAGACATAGGCTATCAATATAAACAGAAAAGAAATCAACTTAATATGAAAAATTCTACCTATAATAAGGCCCAGTTTTCATTAATATAAACTAACAAATCATTATTGTTGACTTAAAAATTAACTCAGGCCGAGTGTGGTGGCACATGCTTTTAATCCCAGGACTCGGGAGGCAGAGGCAGGCAGATCTCTGTGAGTTCAAGGCTAACCTGGTCTACAAAGTGAGTTCCAGGCCAGCTGGGACTAAAGAGAGACCCTGTCTCAAAAAGACCAAAAAAAAAAAAAAGAAGGTTAACTCAGAATTTATTCATGATTCTATTCAATCAACACGTAGTGTATGTGTGTGTGTGTGTGTGTGTGTGTGTGTGTGTGTGTGTGTTTGAGCAACTGAGTTACTATTTCAGTAGTTACTACCTACTGAAGAATTCCAAAATTACTTGTTGGAATTTGTTTCTTCCTAAAAAATTCTACTAAGACCCCAGTAAACCATCACACTATCACTTCTGGTGCAAGAGTGACATTTTTGTCTTTGGAATTATCAATAGCTTCCTAATTGAACTTAAGGGCTGCTCAGTGGGAGGGAAAGCACACCTCATGCTCCAAACAGAGTCAAGTACACATGACTAAAAGAGATCATTGACCCATGTAATTTCTTTTTTATTATTTTATTATTTTTCTTTTATGTGTATTCCCTGCATGCGTGTAAGTGTATCTGTGTCATGCAATGCCTGCAGAGGCACAAGAAGGCATTGGATTCCCCTGGAACTGGGGGTGGTTATAGGATGGTTTTCAGCCAATGTGTGGCTTCTGGGAACTGAACCTGGCTCCTCTATAAGAATAGCCAATGCTCTTAAGTGCTGAGCCATCTGCCCAGCCCTGACCCATGTAAATTCCTGTTCTATTATAAATAGTTATCCTTATGTTTTCAGGAAGTGAAATCCTCACTATTCATCACAGAAGTTTCTTTCTACAACAGGTAGAAGTTTCACAACTAGTCAAACACATGGAATAAGTAACTGTGAGGTGCCTAGGCCTAAGTGATACATCTATAAAGTATAGCTCAGGGACCACTGTAGACGAGGAAGAAGAAAAAAAACTGAAAGCCAGAGAAACAAGACACCTGCTGCTACTTAGTGCATTCTAGATATGATAGAGAACCTGTATCAGTGAAGCCCCCTCGGTAGCTACAAAACTACTTGATATGCCGAGGTAAGTTGGGAAAATGTCACAGGGTCCCACCTCAAGATGAAGAGCTACAAACAACAAACAACAAATAGATGAGAAGGGTAGATCAGGGTTTGTTTCATATCTAATATGTATATATATATATATAGTATATATATATATATAGTATATATAGACTAGTTTCTCTGAGAGTTTATCTAAACATTAATGAGAAGTCTTAAACATGAGAACACACAAGTGCCACTAAATAGACTCAGTGAATTATATGCATATATGTGTGTGTCTGTGTGTATGTATGTGTGTGCTTATAAATGTATGTGTGCATGTATTTGTATGTAAAAATATAAGAAGTGGACAAAAAATTGACAAGGAGGGGGATATATGTGAGGAATTTTGGGGAGCCTAGGAGGGATGGCAATAATCTAAAGTAATATATGAATTTCTCAAAAATAAAAACATTAAACTATTTTTCAAATAAAATATTTACTTATATGTCTTATTCTTTGTAGTCTAAATAAGTACCTAAATGCAGAAAAGCCTGAAAGCTTATTTTAAAGGGAGAGGATATATTTTTAAGTTATTATTTAAAAATATAGTCTGAAATTATTTTGAATTATAGGAAGAACAAATAGGATGAGAGTGCAGGAAGGCGTAATGTGCATGATGTTATTTTAAGTTAATTAAGTCTCGGTCAGTTCCTAAATAAATCTTAGTCAGAAATTTCCATACAAGTCTTTATTGGGGATTGAACTCAGACCCTTGTGATTATAAAGCAATCACTCCACCAACTGAGCCATCTCCCATAGAAAGTACAGTTTTAAGAGATTCTACTTCGCATTCCTTTTAGCTCTTCCTTTACAGGCCAAGGAAAGGATGTTCGTTCATCTGGCTGTCGAGTTCATCCATTAAGGTATCAGAGAAATAAAAGCAATCTAGACCTGTGTAGATTCAATGGACCCACTTAAGATGGGCTTGAGTTCTATTGTCTGATCTCTCAAGGTTGCTGAATACAAATTTCAACTCAGATTCCATATCCAAAAGTTTCTGAAAATCCAGTGTTCCTATTTTTCCCCATGTATGGTCAACCAAACTAAAGGCCATAGATCATTTTACAGAAAGGACAGTGGGTAATTCCTGCTTAATCCATGTATTCTGAGAATGAAGTTTCATAATTTAGAAATTATGTAAATGACCATGACTTCTAATTCAAGCAAGTGGCATTCATTTTTCTTTGTTCCTTATTAATTGTATTTTATTAATGCCGCCTCCTCTTCCTCCTCCTCTTCTTCATCCCCCTTCTCCTCCTCTTCATCCTCCTTCTCCTTCTCCTCTTCCTCCTCCTCTTTCCCTTCTTCTCCCCCTTCTCTTCACCATGATCATCTTTCTTCATTTTAAAGGCTAGTATCTGTATGTAGCCCAGCCTGGCCTGAAACTAAATCCTCTCATCTCAATCACACATAAGTTGAGATCACGAGCATATATGCTACATCTACTTTAAATTTCTATTATATAGATATTAGACAGTAAACTTTTGGTATCTAATCTATCTTCATTTAAGAACATGATAGACCTTGCCTTATCTTATCAAAAGATACATGACATGTGAACTAAATTCAAATATTTGTATATTTTACCGTGTCTACGAAAATCAAGATCACTATCTTATATTCTTCATATTATAATTTCAATTGAGCACGGTACTTTAATTTTTAACATAAGTAATTCCTTAGTGTAAAAAAAGAACAATGACTAAGCATTGGGCGCTATACAGAATGTTGACTTAGAAGTATTCAATTAAGATGCGATGAAAAGCTGGGCATGTTTGCACAAGCCTGAAACCATAGCACTGGGAGCAGAGAGACAGGCTGAGCTCTGAACCCTGCTGGCCAGTCAGTCTCGCCAACTCGACTGAGAGATCCTATTGAAAAATTTATAACGGAGGATGACTGAGGAGGACATCTCTGATTTAAACACCTGTGGCATGAACCCACACACACACACACATGTGTACATCTATACACATACATCATATATAAATATAAATAAATAAATATTCAGTTGCTTTGCCTGTTTTGGAAAACAAAAATTAGCTCCTTAAGTCTCAGTTTTCCCAGTCTGTGAAAGTATATTACCCTAAATGCTTACAAGAAACCGTTAATGCCTTGTGTAAATATCCTTTAACTCTTTATATTCCCTTATATATAATAGCTCAGGTGTGTGCTGTTTTAGAATACATGCATATGTGATTGTCAGCTAGATTGGATTGGGACATGCATAAGCAATTAGGAATGCCATTTCCAAACAGAATTAACTAAGAGCATAGAGGAGCCACTCTGAATGTGGATAGCGTGTGGACAACACCAACACATAGGCTGGAGTTCTGGGTAGAATAAAAGAAGTGAAAAGATTGTTAGCACAAATATATTCACTTATCCATTCATATTCTCTCTCTCTCTCTCTCTCTCTCTCTCTCTCTCTCTCTCTCTCTCTCTCTTCTTTTCCACCATGAAGTGAGCTACTCAGCTTTGCCATTCCATTCCTGTCAGTTGTGAATTGAAAACCCTAAAATTATAAACCGCAATAAATCCTTATTTAAATTGTTCTTCTCTGGTGTGCCTCACTAATCAGCTTTACATATGCATATGTATGAATATATGTGCATACACAAAGAAGGATAAAATGAACAACATGAGTTGAAATGTTAAAGAATTTGGCCCCATGATTTTATACTAATAACCACTTTATGAGCTCATACAAATATGTTGCTCTTTCACTTTATAAAATTAGTTTTATTCTTATGCTAGAATAAGAACTTTTTTTAGTTTAAATGTAAAGCTGGTCTTTCCAATACATGATTTTTCTTGCTTCTGAAAAGGCTTCCTTATAAAACCTACAAAGGACTATCACACTTCAAATAGTTCCCTCAGACATTTTGATAAGTGCAAATGAATTTTTTAATCTCCTGGCAGATTCATAATGCCCCGAAGATGTGTCCCTGCCTAAGACAATCACATGGACATCTATATGAGGAATGCAGTCCACTAACAGCTGCTATATTACTTCCGGGCCCTGAAGTGCTGCTCTCAGATGCTGGTTCATCCTTCCTAGAGAGCTTTTACAATGAAGACTTCAAGTGAAAGGAGCTTCTCTTATTACAGCAGCCTGAGAGCCTCTTTCTCCAGACAAACTCCTCTGCATAGGACTCAAGAAGGAGAAAACAGTCACTGCATCACTTTGTAGACAACGTTGTCAGAAGGAACATTTCTCTAGATCGATGGAGCAGTGAAGAAGGAAGGGGGAGAAGGAAGAAGAGAAAGAGAAAAGGCAAGAGAGACAGACATACAGCAGCTACTTTGTCTCTGTCTCGTAGGTAGAACACACTGCTTCACTCAGAAGAGTCTGTATTCAAAAGAAAATTTCACCAAGGTCTGCTCTTCAACAATATTTGTTCTGAGGAATTCCAAGGGCAGATAGGAAATAAATGTTCAGTCTTAACACACTCATTGGTACAAACTGAAACTTCTTATCCATGAATCAAGTCATAGGAAACTCAGTTTACATCAGATATTCACAGTTGCCTCAATCAACAATAACACCAGCTAATCATAGGAATGAAAGTATAATAATGGCATGTAGAAATATATACTCAGATTATGACATTCACTATTTCAAGTTACCCCTACTGTTTAATATATATTTAATAAAATATGGACAGAGAACTTTTACAATTTTAGATATTATCAGATTCAAGACTTTTTCTGTACGCATAAGGATTTGAATTTCAGTGGTTCACCTTTCAAATTATCTTTCTCATTATAAAATGTATTCATTTTAAAGATCTTCCAGTTTAACAAGTATTCATTTCAAAGGGCTTTTCTGGAATGGATTTTCTACTAGGAAGATAATTTATCATACTGAGTACTGTCTCTTAAGCTAAAAAGGAAATTGGTAGCTAATAAACATTGTCAATGCACCCTTAGTATTTGCAAAGGCAGTCTTTAAAATAAGACAGATGCAGTTGGAGCAGTTTAAACAGTATGCAATGCAGTGCCTAACATGTGTGCACATTTAATTCAACCTGTTTTTTTTAATTTTTTTTTAATTTTTTTTTTTTTGGTCTTTTCGAGACAGGGTCTCCCTGTAGCCCCAGCTGTCCTGGAACTCACTTTGTAGACCAGGCTGGCCTTGAACTCACAAAGATCCACCTGCCTCAACCTGTTTTTTTTTTAATTGGCTCTATTTCTTGGTACACTGTCTTCAAGCTTTGTAAAGACTGAAATGTGGCCATGTTTTCAAGATAACTGTGAGTGCTAATTTTATTGTATAACACATGTACCTACCACAGTTGTAGTCTATTTTAAGGCATCTTTTCAGCAATATATATATATATATATATATATATGTATAATACTTATCATGACATCTACTTACTAATGCTTTCTATTACATAAAAAGTTAGCATTTTATGAAAATTGATTTTGGCTACCAAGAAACCATATAGCTATCTGTTTTCCAAGTGTAAACGTTAAATGCTATATCTGATATGTATGTTCACAGGAAAGTTAGAAGGCCTCATAGGACTTTCAATATTGAAGTCTGACTTGAGGGGAAATTCTTCATTTCTTCCTGTATCCAATTGTAAAAGAAGATGTAATGAACATGGGCATGTGTTTAATGAAGCCAAAAAAACTCATGTTACAAAAGCATTTAATTGATTTCCTGAGCCTTCTTCAGCACTCAAGTTCTGCACTAAGCACTCTTGTGTAGAGAGGGAACTATAAGATGTTAAACAGATGTTTCATCAGAGCTGCACCCATGCCTGCAGCATATGCTCACCAAGTGCCACTGTGGAGCAAATTTATTTTTAAGTAATAGAAATATGTCACTTTGCAAAAACAGTCACTTCCACTCCATAGAACTGGATGATTTTAATATCATCAATGTTTCAGAGGGTGGTAAGTACTAAACAGGGTATTAAGCACAGTAAGGAGGTATTAAGCACAGTAAGGAGGGAACAGAAACTGACAGGATAACTGTGTGGGAAGAAGGGTAAGTGCTATGGTCAAGGACAGCAGCACTGCTGGAGGGGCATAAGAACACAGAATGACATCATGAGACAGAGTGACACATACAAAGATCTGAGTGATGTACTAGATGAGTGAGGAAGAAAATGATAGAAGAGACCAGAAACCCAGAGAAGGTCAGTTGAAATCTTGTGAATGATACTTTCATTCTGGATATACACAAGGAACATTAAAGCTTTTAAATAAGGAAATATCATGCTAATATATCACATTTCAAAAGATCTCATTAAAGTGGAAAAAAATAGGAGCATTCCAAGAAACTATTAACAAGTTGAAGTCAGGAATTTCAAAATAGTTATGGAAAAATAGGGCAGAAGGTGACTTCTTCCTGTTTCTAGTAATGCTTCTTGAGAAAAGGATTAAATTGCTCTTCGTTTACTTCCTGGGAAAAATATATACCTATATTTTGTTTGCCCAAAACTTCCATTTCTAGAGTGTTACTCCAGTGTGGGTATGATGTTTGCTCAAAAGGGAGAGACAGATTTTCCTCTGTAGGACAATCCTCTGTGGGTATTTTTTTTAGGCTATTGTGAGTGGGAAGTTCTCTTTATATTCCTCCTTCAGTTGCTTGTTTTTGGTGTAAAGAAAGGCACATATGGAAAAACAAAAGACCCTGAATAGATAGCTAAAGCAACACTGAGTGGAAAATGCAATACAGGGGGGATCACCTTACTGGACTTCAAGCTATATTACAAGGCTATAGTCATAAAGACATCCTGGTGCTGGCACAAAAACAGACCCATTGACCAATGGAACAAAATTGAAGATCCAAACTTGAGCTTATACAATATTGGCCACCTCATGTTTGATAAAGGGGCCAAAAAAGCTCATTGGAAGAAAGATAACATCTTCAGCAAATGGTGCTGGCAAAACTGGATTGCCATATGTAGAAGAACAAAATTAAACCCCTACCTCTCACCCTGTACAAAATTCAACTCCAAATGGATCAAAGACCTCAACGTAAAACCTGAAACTCTAAAGGTGATGGAAGAAAAAGTTGCCAGAAACCTACAAGACATTGGCATAGAAAAAGACTTTCTAAATCAGACAGCAGCTACACAGGAAATAAGGTCTACAATTAACAAGTGGGACCTCATTCAACTCAAAAGCTTCTGTACAGCTAAAGAAGCAATCAGGGAAGTGAAGAGAAAACCCACAGAGTGGGAGGAAACCTTCACCACTGATACATCTGACAGAGCATTAACTTCCAGAATATATAAACTCCTCAAAAAACAAAGAAGTAAGAACACAAATGACTCACTCAAAAAATAGGGAGTAAAGAGCTGAACAGAGACTTCAGTGAAGAAGTAAAGATGGCTGAAAAGCATCTCAAAAGTGTTCAACATCCTTAATAATTAAGGAAATGCAAATTAAAACCACTCTAAAATATCATCAGACTGGCTAAGATCAAGAAAACAAAAGACACCAAATGCTGGAGAGGTTGTGGGGAAAGGGAAACACTCATCCACTGCTGCTGGGAATGTAAACTGTAAATTCATATAACCACTGTGTAAAGCAGTATGGATAACCCTTAAAAGACGCAAAATGAGCCTATAACCTGACCCAGTCATACCACTCCTGGGTATATACCCACAAGACTCATCCTACCTCAAAGATACATGCACATCTGTGTTTCTTGCAGCACTCTTCACAATAGCAAGAAGCTGAAAGCAGCCCAAATGCTCCTCAACTGACGGGTGGATAACAAAAATGTGGTACATCTATACAATGGAGTACTATGCAGTGGTAAAGAAAGATGACATTATGAATTTGGCAGGTAAATGCTAAGTGAAGTAACACAGTCCCCCAAAACAAACAGGGAATGGTTTCCCTCATTTGTGGATGCTAGTGCCAAATCCTCCAATTGAAAGACAAGCTGAGAACCCTTGTTATTATATTTATTTCTATCTGAAAGCAACTGCGATGTTATAATATGAATCTCTTAATGAACCTTAGAATTAACTTACCACATACTTTCAGACATGGTAATTAATGTATATGGGTGGAAGGCATATATCCATATTTTAGAGTAATATAAAATTAAAGGGGAAAATGTGAACTCCTAAATATATATTGGAGTTAACACACAGTTTATTCCTCGAGGACATAATTCTGGTACCTATATGACTTTTATATAAGGCATATTTTGGAGCAATACAATTGGAAGGGAACCACAACAACATAAGACTAGGTCAAAGAACAGACTGATACAGTTAAATTCTGCCCCAAACAATAAACCTTTACAGAGAAAAACTTTAAAAAGACTGCGAGAAAGAGACAGGACATATATGGCAGAATGAATGATCTGGGGTGGGGTGGAGGGAAGAGAAAGGGGAATATGTCTAAATTGAACTGAAAAATAATGTCTGAAATGCACAAAACATTAATAAAAGTATTATAGTAAAAAATAAACTAAAAGTAATTTTCCAGAGTTTTCATTCACATGCATAGAAGATACTACTTCTTCAATAAACACTTTATTCAAAGGGATACAACAGAAATGGAACAGAAATTGATTATATTGATTATAAAGTTTTCTAAAGAAGCAAGAACATGTGGAGAATAATAAATCCAGACTAATTCTATTAGAGTTTCTATCTAAATTAAGGGTAATGCTGTTTTGAAATGTATTACGTAACTGTCTGTTTACAAATCTGTACCTAATTTTCAGTCGAAGTGATGGTGTTTATTTGACACATTGTGGCGTAATCACTGAAGAGGTAGTCTTTCTTCTGAGAATGTTTAATATGTGAGTCTTTTCATGCTTCATTCATTTTCAATCATGTTTCATGTTCATTGGAGAATAATTCTCTAATCCGTTGGCACATACTATTTATGGCATTGATGTTTGGATGGGCTTTCCTTCCCTTAAAATGTGCACTCTAATGTAATGATGCAGACTCAGCCTTCTTTGAAAAAGAATCCAATAATGACATCTACTTGTTATCTGTCAGAAACTTGATGGCAGCAGCTTCTGCGGCCTTGAAACATCCACTGTGTCAGCGCACTGCCCTTTACCCTCTTCTTCTCTGTTAATTTGCTCTCCGTGCTTCAGTTTTCATTTCATCTCAGTAGTCAGTTTATACAACATAGCCACATCTTTCAAGCTTTTCTTTGTGTCATGCAAGGCATAAAAATAAAAAAATACAAGTGGTGATCTGATTGTTGGGCTAAAAATACAGAAAACTTTTAATGTATAGAAAAGTATACAAAAAAGAAGACAAAAGAAAGAGTACAATGAAGGAACACGTGTTTTAGGAACAATTTCCTTACTATTTATTATGGATCTAATAAAAATTGATGTTAGAAGAGATCTCATAATACAGTCATTCATTCAAATGCTTCAGTCTTGTTGGCTGTCTACTATGTGCAAGCACTGGTGTATTGACATTAACCTAATGAGCAAGCAGACTTTTCATTCTCAAGTTTACATTTTAGTAGTAAATATATGGCAGCAAAATCTGACTCCATTTTAATGAGAGAAATGTTATCAAGGGAAAAACATAGATTACTGAAATACGAAGAAAAGCATTTTACATTATTCCTTCATAAAGCATGGCTCTCAACCTTGAGGTCAATAGCCTCTTCCTATCCAAAGTAATAATTAAACTGAGGCCTGAAATAGAAATAAGTTGTCTGGCAGAAAAGAATCCAGGATCTGTTTTCAGCATGTTGGTATACCAGATCCAAAACCTTCCTCAGGTAATAGAAACTTATTCTGGCTGAAACAGAGGGCTAAAGGTGATCGAGAAGGGACAGGTACAGAAAAATAGAGGACCAAGCTGCAAAACAAAGATGAAAGGTATGTGAAGTCGCTCAGGGAATCTGGTTCAGTTTTGGGACCAATAGTAAGTCATACAACTATTTATACAAAATCACCCTGGATACTGAGTAGGAATGAATTGGAGGGAGCTGTATTTGGAGAGTAGCAGAAATATTATTTAAGAAGTCACCACGGTGATCGAGAGAAGTGAAAAGTTAACATAGCTCACATTTACTCTGCAGAAAAGTAGGCATATTGCACAGGACTTTAGCAGAAAGAGAAAACTTGCTTTTCAGATAACACATGACTTGTTGAGATAAAGGCAAGTTCGTTCTAAAGTCCATAACTCTGCAGTTGCTGAGACTCCTGATACATGCAAATTCAATGCTATCCAACTAACATTGTTCATAGCATATCTATTCCCCTAGTTACTCAGGTAATGTTTTAGAATTTCAGGTCTCTCAATAAATATAAATCTCCATTAAGTCCCTACTTTGGAGTCAACTGTTTTTCTCAAGGCGCATATCTGATTCCCAATCTGTTTGCACTGGGAAACAAACCTTAAAAGAGGTAACTCGGTCTATATTGTTGTAGTTTCACCATTAACCCCAATCGAAGCCCTTACATTCTACCACGCCCCCTCTTCCGCAGATTGTTCCCTGGCACAACTGCTTGCAAATTGGTTTTACATGAAGGATGCTTGTACTCACAAATTATCACCTATTGTTAAAAAAAAAATGAAAACAAAACAAAACAAAAAAGCAGAGAAAGATGCAGAAAACTTACGGCAGAATGCACGATCTGCGATGGGTAGGGGTGGGGGGGGAAGGGAAGGGGATATATGCCTGAACTGAATTGGAAAATGATGTATGAAATACACAAAGCATCAATAAAAAAAAAAAAAAAATTTTTAATAATAAAAAAAAATAAATAAATAAATAAATAAATAAATAAATAAAAAAGAAAGTCTTTTCTTACATCTATATCTTGAAGGTTACTTCCAATGTTTTCTTCTACAATTTTCCAGAGTTTCAGGTTTCACATTGAGGTCTTTGATCCATTTAGAGTTGACTTTCATGGAACGTGAAAAGTAGGAGTATAGGTTCATTCTGCTACAAGTGGTGATCCAATTTTGCCAACACCATTTGCTGAAGATACTCTCTTTCCTCCATTGAGAGTTCTTGGCCCTTTGTCAAATATCCTGTGGCTGAAATTACACATACTCAAATTTTGGTCTTCAATTTTGTTCCATTGATCTACTGGTAGGCTTTTGTGCCAGTACCATGCTGTTTTTATGACTATGGCTCTGTAATATAGTTTAAATTCTTGTATAGTGATCCAACCTCAACCTCGATCACTATGCTCAGGGTTGCTTTGGCAATCCAGGTCTTTTGTGTTTTCATATTAATTTTAGGATTTGTTTTCTAACTCTGTGAAGAAAGTCATGGAAATTTTTGTGGGGATTGAATTGAATCTACATAGTACTTTGTATAGGATGGTCTTTTTTACTATATTAATTCTTCCAATCCGTGAGCATGGGAGAACTTTCCTTCTGGTGTTTTCCTCAATCTCCTTCAAAGATTTAAATTTTTCATTGAAGAGATATTTAATGTCATTGGTCAAGTTTGTTCCTGGGACTTTTTTTTGAGGCTGTTGTGAATGCTAGGGTTTCCATGTACTCCTGCAATACCTTGATATTGGAATATAGAGATACTACAGATTTTTGTAGATTAATTTTGTAAGCTGCCACTTTACTGAAACTCTATCATGTGTAGGGGTTTAGAGGAATTTTTTGCATCCCACAAATATATCATTATCATCTGTAAAAAAAGGATATTACCTCTTCTTTTCCAATTAGTAATCCTTTAATTTCTTTCTCTTTTCTCATTGTTCTAGCAAGAGTTTCAAGAACAAAATTGAAAAGGAGTGGAGATCGGGGCAGCCTTATTGAGTTCCTAACTTTAAGGTCATGCTTCTAATTTTTTTTTTCCATTTATAATGATGTTGGCTGTGAGTTTGTTGTATATAGCTTTATTTATGTTTGCCTAGATTTCTGCCTATCCAATTCCCTCTAGGACTTTAAATATAAAGACATGTTGAATGTTATCAAAGGCCTTTTCTGCACCAACTGAGATGACCATGTGTTTTTTTGTCTTTGAGTCAATTTATAAGATTTATGATATTTATTGATTTATGTATGTTGAACTATCTTTGCATCTCTGGAATAAATCTGACTTGATGATGGTGGATAACCTTTTTGATGTGTGCTTATATGCAGTTTGAAAGTATTTTATTGAGAATTTTTGCATCTATATTCATTAAGGATATGGATCTACAGTCTTCATTTCTAGTTGTATCTTTGCCTAGTTTTGGTATTAGAGTGATGTTGACTTCATAGAAGGAATTTGGGAGATTTCTCTCTGTTTTTTTCCTTTTGAATAACTTAAGTTATATTGGTTGTAGGTTTTTCTTAAATGTCTGATAGAATTCTGCTGTAAACTGTCTGGGCTTAGATTTTATTTTTATTTGGGAAGTTTTGTGTTACTATTACAAATTCCTTATATGTTGTGGGTCTGTTTAAGCTGTTGATCTCTTCTTGGTTAAGCATTGATGATTCTGATGATTTCAGATATTCATCAATTTCTTTTGGGATTTCAAATTTAGTATAGTATAATTTTTTAAAGTATTCCTGTTATAATGTTGTGAATCTTTTTTGTTATCTGTTGTGATGCTTCCAGTTTCATCTCATTTTGTTGATTTATAGTTGTTCTTTCTCTCTTTTGGTTAACTGGGCTAAAGGTCTGTCTTTTTTATCATTTCAAAGAACCAGCTCCTGGGCTCATTGATTCTTTGTATTGTTTTCCTTGTTTCTATTTCATTAATCTCTACTTTGATTTTTGTTATTTCTTCTTGTCTGTTAGGTTTGCCTTTCATGTGTTTTGAGTTTCAATGTTAAGGCATTTATTTGTGCTCTTTCTATTTTTTAATCTTTTGAGACAGGGTTTCCATGTAGCCCTAGATGTCCTAGAACTCACTATGTAGACCAGGCTGGCTTTGCACTCACAGAGATCCGCCTGCCTCTGCTGCCTGAGTGCTGAGATTACAAGTGTCAGCCAGCATGCCTGGCTGTTTTTGTTGTTTGTTTGTTTGTTTGTTTGTTTTTAATGTAGGCACTTAGAGCTGTGTATTTCCTTCTTAGGACTGCTTTTAAAATGTCCCAGAGGTTTTGTTGTGTTGTATCGGACTTTTCTTTAACTCCAAGAATACTTTTATTTCTTTCTTAATTTCTCCTTTGACCCATTCATTATTCAGGAGTATGTTGTTTAATCTCCATGAGTTCATGTAGTTACTGGGGCTTCTTCTGGTGTTAATATTAAGCTTTATTCCACTGTGGTCTAATAGAATGCATGGAATTATTTCAAGTTTTTTTGAATTTGTTAAAACTTATTCTGTGCCCTAGTTCATGGTTGATTTTGGAGAAAGTTTCATGAGGTGATGAAAAGAAAGTATATTCTTTGGTGCTTGGATGGAATATTTGGTAGATGTCTCTTAGTTCCATTTGGTGTATCTTACTGTTCAGTTCAGATGTCTCTGATTATTCTTTGTCCAATTGACCTGTCTAATGGACACAGTTTGGGTATTGAAGTCCCCTATTACTAGTGTGTTGGGATTAATCTGTGCCTTGTATCTTGTAGAATTGTGTTTATGGAGTTTGGTGCATCAGAGTTTGGTGTGTATATATTCATGATTGTGATATCTTCTTGGTTAATTTTTGCTTTGATAAGAATGAAGTGACCGGGCTGGAGAGATGGCCTAGCGGTTAAGAGCACTGACCGCTCTTACAGAGGACCCGGGTTCGATCCCCAGCACCCACATGGCGGCCGAGAACCATCTGAAACTCCAATTCCAGGAGAACTCCAGTTCCAGGGGACTCCGACACCCTCTTCTGACCTCCGCGGCATTGCACGACACGGGTGCACACACTTGCATGCAGACAGTACATTGATACACATACAGAAATAAACAAATGCTGGGCGTGGTGGTGCACGCCTTTAATCCTAGCACGTGGGGGGCAGAGGCACACGGATCTCTGTGAGTTCGAGGCCAGCCTGGTCTACAGAGTGAGCTCCAGGACAGCCAGAGCTACAGGGAGATCCTGTCTCAAAAAAGACCAGAAAGAAAGAAAGAAAGAAAGAAAGAAAGAAAGAAAGAAGGAAGGAAGGAAGGAAGGAAGGAAGGAAGGAAGGAAGGAAGGAAGGAAGGAAGGAAGGAAGGAAGGAAAGAAAGAAAGAAAGAAAGAAAGAAAGAAAGAAAGAAAGAAAGAAAGAAAGAAAGAAAGAAAGAAAGAAAGAAAGAGACCTTCTTCATCTCTTCTGATTAATTTTAGTTTAAAGTCTATTTGGTCTGATATTAGAATATCAACTCCTGTTGAGAGATTAACATTATAACAACATAGTTGCTTTCAGATAAATAGAAATATAACCATAATGTCATTCAGCTTGCCTTTCGTCTGGGGGATTTGGTGTTAGCATCCACAAATGAGGGAAACCATTCTCTGCTTGTCTTTCTGGGACTGTATTACTTCACTCAGCATAATGGCTTTGAGCTCCATCCATCTCTCTCTAGAATCCACCAACCAATTATTTTCAGAGTCTGTAACTACTTTATATGGGTGGAGAGTATATATCCATAATTTAGAGTAATATAAAATTAATGGAGGAAAATGTGAATTCCTAAACATAAAAAAATAAGACTGAGAGAAAGATGCAGGACAGTTATGGCAGAATGCATGATCTGGGATGGGACAGGGTGGGGTAGGGGGAAGGGAAAGGGGAATATGCCTGAACTGATTTGAAAAATGCTGTATGAAATACACAAAAATCAATAAAAATAAATTAATTAAAACAAAGAATAGCAATTCCTGTTTGCTTCTTAGTTCCATTTCCTTGTAATATTTTTTTCTACCCTTTCACCTTAAGATAGTGCCTGTCCTTGAAGTTGAGATGGGTTTCTTCTATACAACAAAAAGCTGTATTTTGTTTCTTAGACCATTCTACTAGTCTATACTTATTGATTGGGAAGTTCAATACATTGATATTTAAAGTTATTATTGAGAGATGTATATTTCTTCCCATTATTTTAGTTTCTGTTTGCATTCTTGGTCACAGTTTGTATTTTCTCAGTTTTACCTTCATTAACTATGTTCTATTGTTGCTTAGTATAGTTGTTCCTTTCTTCAGCTCTTTGTATTGCTTCAAGTATTCCCTGAAGGGATGGTTTTCTGGGCTGAGTTCTTTCATCCTATCTATGTCACAAAAGATTTCTACTTCAATTATAATAAACATTTTTTTCAAGATAAAGTATTCTGGGTTGGCATCTATAAGTCATTTAGAACTGGGAATACTTTGATCTAAGCTCTTCTGGATTTCATCATTTGCATTGAAAAATCAGCTGTAATTCTGATGGGTTTTCCTTTATATGTGACTTGGTTTTCTATTGCAGCTTTCAGTAGTCTGTCTTTGCATTGACCATCTACTGATTTTATTATGTTATGGTGTAGGGAATTTCTTTTCTGTTCCTGTCTATTTGTATCAATCTGGCAGGTTTGAACCCACTGGGCCCCACACCACCTGAAGCCCAGGGAGGGTGTTCCTGAGGTAGAAGGTAGGGAGTCTGGAATGCTGCCCCTGCAGCCCAGTTTGTGCTGTGACCAAGAGCAGAGGTCAGCCTCATGCACTCACTGGGAGAGTGGAACCCACAGAACTGCCACACCACGTGGGGTCTGCCTACTAGCTCTCCAGTGCAGGTTGCAAATGCTTAAAAACTTTTATATTAAAATAAATTTTAAATGGGGATTCAGAGTGTAACTCAGGAGCAAAGCCTATGATTACCATATGCATGGCTTTGGGTTCATCGTGTAGCACAATATATATGATATACAATGAAAGAAAAGTCTTGGGTTATCAGTTTTGATTCTACATAATATTATTCAAAATGGTTCTGTGTAAAGGATATTTCAAAACTGAATGAAACACAATATACTAACGCATAAATAATCACTGCATGTAAAACTTTACCTGTAGAAAGCCTGGTGACTCCAGAGACACTGTGCACACATACTTAGCACAATTGCTGTTAATTAAAAAATGAGCCACACAACTCCACATGGATTTATCATAGACGTAAATCTTACCAACAATCTACCACTGACAAGAATCTATGACAATATTCAACTAAAGAAAAAAATCTGAGTAGATTTTAATTATTAGCATCAAAGGGAAAATTCAGTAGTATTAATTTTAGCTTGAAAAAAATGACACACTACCTTTGGAAAAGATAGCTCCACAGGGATCAATTTACAAAACCAATGTAACTGAAAATGTAATAACATTCAACAAGAATAAAGCAAAAATAGTTGAAGTCTGCTGGCATAAAGCAATACAGTCCTTTTCCAAATGAGTTCAGAAGCTGAGAGAAAGTTAACTCATGGTTCTGAAGTATTTTCAGAACTTCAGAACAGAATTTCAGCTGAGATTCTTCCTCGTGTCTAATCTATTGAGTATTTATGGGTATATGTCTCTCTGTGTAGGGGGCATGGGTGTGTGTGGTGTGCAATAGCAGCAGGAGTGTAAAACAGTCAAAAGACAAAATATTGATAAAGAGGATTGAAGTCAGAGTTCAGAGGTGAAGCCCTTGCTTAGCATACAAGAGTCTCCAAGCTCCGTACACACACACACACACACACACACACACACACACACACACCACACACACGCACATGTACTAAAAATATTTTGTTTCTAATGTGACAGTTGGATGACACCTTCAAAATAAAGAACTTATTATCATTTGATACACAAACCATGATACAAAGAACATGCCAATCAAACTGAGAATTCTAGCTGATGGAATTTCCATAATAAGATATAGCATGGATTTTCCAAATTTTGTCCTAAAAAGTAAAAAACTTGGTTTCCTTAGTCATGCATAGAGAGCAGAAAAGCAAGAAAACATCAAATAGAGCAGAGTCACGTTTGTATAAAATGAACCACTGAACAGATCTTTCCTTAAATGAGGAATTATGGGGACAAACCACCAAACTAAGCTACACAGAATATAGATGGAGTTTCCATGGGAGAGGAAGGGAACTCTATTGACCTCTGAGCTCATCATTATAAAGGAGTGTGTGAAGAAGTATTAGCAGGACTCAGCAAAATCAAGGTTATAGGCCCTAGGAGACTGCTTGCTCAGGGTAGCCAGACACTATATAGATTATAAGGATTTAAAATACCCAGTTCTTCCTGTTCCCAGCAATTTGGATGAACATTTTCCATTCTAAGTATATCACTTTAACATGGAAAGTGTTTCTTGTAGCAATTCACAACCTTTTTTTTTTTTTTTACCCATCTGAAATAAATTCGCAGTTTTCTTTCTCACAAGAGCCCTTTTATAGTAACCAATACACATAATCCCCTGGGCACTATTCACTTGATACTATTGGATATTACATAATACATAAGGTTTTCTGACATCTAGATATACTACATCACTTTGTCTTTTATGAGCATGAGTAGCTCACGTAAACAATACTATAAAAGTAAATGGTAACAGATGACACTGTGGACAGGGGTTATCAGTATTTTAAAATAGTACTAGATGCAGCTAATTAACTATCATGTCAGTATTTTGGATAGTAAGAAGAACGCAGTCATGTAACCAAATTGATATGATGATGTTCTCTTCACTATTGTATGTGTGTTCAATTCAGAACTAGTGGTATGAATATGAACTTTCACATGTATTCAATTGAGGGTCATTAGCAATTCAGTAAAAAAGTGACTTGAATGTGAAAAATGCATCTTTACTTTCTGAAATTGAGAATGTTTAATAAACTATAACCATTAAACTACAGAAAATTCTTTATTTTTGCCTATTATCAGTTTGTGTATAACTGGAACCTCTTCTCCATGAAATGTGGCAACCTCACAGATGGAAGAGTTTAAAGGCTTGTTTTGAACAGAGAGAGGTGTTAGTATCACAATGCCACAACATTTCTGCTAAGCAAGCATGACTTTTCTTTCTTGCAAACAAGCCAGACAATAATTTGAAAATCCTGCACTTTAACTTGAACCAGCAACAATATTTGTAACCAAAGTTCAAATGACAATACGCCCCCATTTTGCATCTGGCTTGCATGAGATTTTTATGCTCATGATCTTTCCTATGTTTATAACAACACCAGTGCAAGCCACATGCATACATACACATACATTAGTTTTAAATGACTAGTTTTCTTTTCCTAAATTTTGGTTGCTTTCCCTAGTTAGATTTTTCTTGAAGATTCTCAAAGGAGATTCACAGCTTCTATCAAATGTTTGAAAACAGCTCAGAACATTCCACTTCTGGAAAAATTTCTTACTCAGAATTTTTTCTTAAATAATTGCCACTTGAGTTTTACTTCTGAAGTTTTTTCTGAAGTTTCCCTTTTAAGTTAGAACTACTGAATTATATATAATAGGATCTGACACTATGACTGTGGTTCTAGAATGGATAAAAGGCATGCATTCCATGCTTTTATGGTAGAATAAAAGTAACCATGAGTTAGTTGATATACTCAGCTATAGAATCAGCACACAAATCTTTAGAAGGCTTTAAAACTTCTACTTTCTTCAGCAAAGTAAAATTCTTTGTATTTATTACTTTCAGTTTCCTCAAAAAAATGCTTATTTGACTGACTTGAAAATAGGAATTGCATCTAGGGAGATTGCTCAGCAAGTAATGTACCTGTTCTAAAAGCACAAGGACTTGAGTTTGGATCCCCATAACCCACCTAAAAAAGTGAAACATGGCGACATATCCCTGCAAGCAGAGCCTAGAGTGGAGAGGTCAGATATAGGCAGATCTACGAATTTCATTGGTTGGCTAGCTTAGTCGATAAAGTGGCTTCAGATTCAGTCTTAAAAAATAAAGGTAGATACATGCTCTCTTGTGCTGATTGGTAGAAGTTTCCTATACACCCTTTACTGGAAAATAAAGTTTTGAATTTCCCCCTGTGGAAAAAAAAATAAATAAATAAAATAAAGGTAGAGAGTATTGGAGGAAAGACACTGACATCAACTTCAGACCTGTATATATATATATATATATATATATATATATATATATATATATTATTATGCACATGTGTACCCACACATAAAAATGTACACAGCTTGCACATGCAAAACACACACATGCACACACACACAAGAAATAAGAAATGTCTTTGTCAATGGGGACATATATTTGAGATTGTCAAAGTGACTGGATTGGATTAGTTCAAGCAAAATCTAGAAATCTGGGTGTATGCTCATCTCCATGGATAAATAGATGTTGAAGACTCTGATCTAATCAATGATTTGAGTGGTGGGGCTCTAGGAGGTGGATCTGATGTGAGATTCTGTCATTGTGGGTGTGTTGTGAAGTTTATATCCTGTCTGGTCCTTTCCTTTCTGTACTCAGCTTCCCTGCCTTCTGTAAGATGAAGACTGGGCTACATCCTCCCTTCTACCATGATATTCTTCCTTACCAAAGGCCCAGAAACTTGGACCCCACCTTCAACTGTAACCCTCAGAAATGATGTGCCAAAGTATATCTTTCCTCCTTTTACATTGTTTCTTTCAGATGTTAATTAGTCCAATAGACAGTTAATGTACTTGTCATGACTCCAGCACTCATGGTTGACTTTGCCAAGATATATTACCTTGCTGTCAGTGAAATCACCATGTGCTACTCACCTTAACTACTGTTCTGCTTCCTTTTGCAAAGGTCCTCACTAGCTTTTCTTGGTGTAGAAACACAACTCCTTTGATAACCCCCATACATGTAGTAAAATACTATTGGTAATAAGGAAATCTGAAAGCAATGTCAATGATTCATATTGAAGTTATCTTCTTTATATTGCATGATTATAGTAAAATACTTGAGTAGATGGTCTTGTGTATAAATCTGAAGCCTGGTAAACACATAACCTATTAATTGGAGCTGTTAACATTTTATTGTACACTAATAGTGTGTTGGGTAATATGACACTCAAATAACATTGCTTTGTAGTGAATCACTGTATAAAATAATACATGCATGTATATGCCTAGATCTCAGTTATTAGCATTCCAATTTAAATTGCAAGCTTCTCCATGCTAGCTGTTCTTTGACTTTAGTCCAGTAGACCCAAGGCAGCTTTAGAATGAGAACGGATAACTCTGGGGGTGTTCACCTCATTAAGCTTTGGAATTTCTTGCCCTACTTATTCACCCACAGAGAAGTTCTTAAGAAATGTACTGAGAACAATTCACATATAACATAACTGTAGAATATCCATCTTTTTCAACTAACTTTTTCACTTCCTAAGATGAAAAATGATCCTCAAGGGTGTGGAGCTGACAGACCTGAAAGAATGATGAAGCAATGGGATGAGTGAAAGAGGTGCGCAACCTGAGTG
Source organism: Rhizomys pruinosus (assembly GCA_009823505.1). Taxonomy (NCBI): domain Eukaryota; kingdom Metazoa; phylum Chordata; class Mammalia; order Rodentia; family Spalacidae; genus Rhizomys; species Rhizomys pruinosus. Next base: position 543,275 of record VZQC01010757.1, read on the forward strand.
GACGAGAATGCACAGAGGGTTTGCTGCGAGAGCGCCGTGTCTGTGCTGGTAAAGCACAAAGCACAGTCAGTCAGAGAAAGAAAAGAGCGGGAAGAAAGAAAATCAGGAAAATCTGTAATCCCTGACTGATAATGAAACAATTAAACAATGGAGAGTTCCTGTGTAGCGATGCTTAACAGATGCTATAATATTGTAAATGCTTTAAGAATCACTACTCTCAGAACAAATTATTTTGATAAGAAGAAAGAAATTTCTTAGTTTCTGCTAACTTTGAAGAGATGGTTATTGGGACTTATGAAGCTCTATGTGTCAGATTCTCCCCTGGGTCCAGGGGGAGCAGTATTGATGCTGGTTCCAATGGTGTAGCTCTACTGAGCATCCTTTGAAAGGTCTAGAGGTTATATTTCTCTTCTATTGTTCCCAAGCCTTCAGTAAAATCTTGTTAAACATTACAGTCTCTTCTCAGAGATTCCTATAGGGAACTGAAAAGTCAGCTGTCTGCCCAGGGTTAGATTCATGCAGTTTGAGTTTGGAACAGCAATAGCAGCCTGAGAGAAGGTACACAAGAAGAAAGATGGTATTACAGAGTATGGATCAAGCTTCCCACCTCTTAGCAGAGTGGAGATGAGGATTCCCTACCCAGATAATTGTGATAAGCAGTGACCAGAACAGATGCATATGCATTGGCTGGAGATTGCCAGATGCCAAAATAATGTAATCTGGATAAAAATATGATGAGGATAATGTAATGAAGGGGAATTGCAGCTACACAGAGTACACTTGAAGAACGGGTCATATGACATGTTAATTTGAGTCCTAGGATCCATAGTTTGAAATTTTCAGATATTATAGAAATTATTCAGGTTTAAAAAAAAATTCAGATCTTGTTTTCATCTTGATGCATGTAACCAGTTCATAAAGCTGTACCTTTAAAGCATCTAATGGTTATATAACTCTGACACTGAGTAATTTTATGTATTCACCTTCTCATCTTTTAAAGTTCTATAATTTTCACCTAACACTTTCACAGAATTTTAAAAATTAAACTATTACTTCCCAAATAGCTCAAAAGCCTCTGGCATTTTGCTCAGACAGGGTCAAGGAACTGCTTCCACTTCACAGCACATCTAGAGCTGAATCTGACCTTCAGTTTGAGCAATGTGTGAACCAGAATTGTATAGTAAGCAATAAAGAAAGAACGCAAGAGAAGAAACAAAGTGAAGAAGGGTGACTTACAGTGGTTAAACAGTGGAGAGTCTTCCTCTTCTTTCCTTCATTTTAAACTGCAGTGCAGCTCTTGGGAATTTGAAACATTAATGAACTCTATTCTGATTATTCCTATGTGAGTGCATGAACGCAGAAAAACACAGCATATATGTATAAGCTCCTTAAAATATATCATATTTTTGTTGAACCCACAGAAACTACACATTACTCCAGAGGTATTGAACAGAAGATATTTTTTATTTATACCTAAGAAAAGATAACATGAGAAGTCTTACCTAAACTTTTGTTAGTAAGAACCTCAATAATATTGATTTTTCTCTCTTTGTCTATATAGTCTGCCTAGAATACATACTTATAGCAAGAAAATACTGTAATAGAGACTAGGATCCCTGTAGACACCAACCCTTTCCCTGGACCATCTCCCATACCCTGAGTGCCAACTGCCCCAGTATAGATGGCTCTGTTCTACACCCCCACATTCCAGGTATCCCTAACCCCATCTCTCCTGGCACACCTGACCAGCCAGATGGCTTCCCCATCTAAGAAGCATGTAACTCAAAAACTGCTTGTCTTTTCCTTACCGGCTCCCCATCCACATCCTGCCAGCCTGGAACATTGGCAAGCAAATAATTTTCCACCTTAGACCTCTGATCTATCTCCCTAACGAAACTAGCTAAATACCTTAGCACAGGCCACTAAGCACCACTGCAGTGGTCACTCTACTTCCCCAAACTCGCTGGTGGTAAATTGCCTCTCAAATCTACCCCAGGGAGGACCTTGGTAAGTCAGACCCAACACACCAGCCACCCCATTAGGTTCCTCACCCCCTGTTCTCAACCAGAATAAGATCACAACAGACACCAATCTCTTCCCCATATTAATTCCCCTACCTTGAGTGACCAACCACCCTAGCATAGGTACTAAGCACTGCCTCAGTTAATCCCAACCCCATCTTCTTTGGCTCTTGATCTGCTGGACAGTCCTGCCTACATAGTACTGGGAATAAAAACTAACCAAGCTATATTAACAATACAAAACTATATCAAAACTCAATTAAACAAAAATCAAACAGAAATACCTATTGGTCGGATAACCAGCAAAGAACACCCCATATGGCCAAATGGCCACGCAAAAACACAATATAAAAACCAAGAGAATATGTCCCCAACAAAACCCACAGCCTCTCCAGAAGGGCACTGAAAAAAAAATTCTGAGGAACAGCTGGATTTAAAAGAACAGATTTAAAATTTAAAATTTAAAAGAACAATTATAAACATGATCAAACACTTTTAAGAAAACACAGACAAACTACTCAAAGAACTTGTGATGTAAGCCCAGGGACATACAAACATACAGCTTAATGAAATATCAAAAACAACTCGTGACTTGGAAAAAGAATTCACAAAATAGATGGAAATAGTGAGTAAAACCTAAACAGAAAACTGCATGAATTCAAAGAATCTAATAAGCCAATTGGAAAAAAACAAACAAAAAAAACAGTAGAAAGCCTCACAAAGAGAATGAATAAAACAAAAAAACAGAATATCAAGACTGGATGAAAAAGTTGAAGATCTGGAGTACTTAAGCAAATACTATGTAAAATTTTACAAAACACAAGAATGGAATATGCAGGAATTGTGGGATAACATGAGAAGACTAAATCTAAGAATTATAAGTATACAGGAAGGAGAAGAATCTCAGGCCAATGGCGTTGAACAGATCTTCCACATGATTATAGAAGAAAACTTCCCAAAATTAAGAAAAAAATTACCTATAGAGATTCAAGAAACACATAGAACACGAACTAGACATGACCAGAACAGAAAATCACCACAGCATATCATAACAAAAGCATTAAATATACAGAACAAAGAAAGGCCATTGAAGACTGCTAGAGAAAAACAATAAAGGAAAAACCCATCAGAATCACAGTTGAATTCTCAATCCAAACTCTGAAAGCCAGAAGAACCTGGAACAAAGTATTCCCAGGCCTAAATGAACATGGATGCCAACCTTGAACACTCTAGCAAGCAAAACTATCTATCAAGATTGAAGGGGAGCAGAAAAATTTTTATGACATGAATAGGCTCAAAAAATTCATGTCTACCAAACAAGCCCTGCAAAGAATACTTAATACAAAGGATTGAAGACATGAATGAGCATACTCAAGAGTTACAAAAAGAAAACAAAGGAGAGCATACAGTGGAAATCCAAAATAGATCCACCAACATAAAGAAATTAAATTGACAGTATCCAATACAGACCTTTCAATATTATCATTAAATATCAATGACCTCAACTCTCCTATCAAAAGACACATAATGGATCAAAAAAGAAAATCCATCTTTTTGTTGTGTTCCAGAAACTCATCTTACCTTCAAGGATAGACACTCTCTTAGGGTAAAAGGATAGGAAAAAATATTCCAAGCAAATGGCTCTGAAAAGCAAGCAGGTATTGCAATTCTAATATCTGACAAAATAGACTTCAAATTAAAACTAGTCCGAAGAGATAAAGAAGGTCACTTCATTGCAATCAAAGTAACAATTGGCAATTATAATCATGAATATATATGTACCAAATTCTGGTGCACAAATTTGTAAGAACAGTACTCCAGGACTACAAAATACAAATCAATCCAAATTTAATAATAGTAGGTGATATCAATAGCCCACTCTCTTCAATAGACAGATCAATTAGACAAAGAATAAACAGAGAGGCATCTGACGTAATAACACCTTACAAGGAATGGACCTAATGGACATCTACAGAATATTTCCCCTATCCACCAAAGAAGTTATCATCTATTCAGTGGCACATGCAAACTTTTCTAAAATTGATCACATTCTGGGACACAGCACACACACACACACACACACACACACACACTCAACAAATTCAAAAACATTGAAATAATTCAATGCATTCTATTAGATCACAGTGCAATAAAGCTTATAATAAACAGGAAAGGGAATTTAAAACCACGGGAACTCATGGAGATTAAACAACACACTCATTTATGACCAATGAGTTAAAGAAGAAATTAAGAAAGAAATAAAAGTTTTCCTGGAACTAAATGCAAATGAACATATAATGCACAAAACCTTTGGGACACCTTAAAAGCAGTCCTAAAGGGAAATTTAGAGCTCTTAGTGCCCACATTAAAAAATCAGTAGTGGGAGAGGTCAGGAGAGGGAGAAGGTAGGGATGATGGGAGTGCTGGGGCTGGGGAGGGAGAAGGGGGTTGGAAAGGGAAAAGAAAGAATAGAAATGATTGGAACTTGAGAGGCTAGGTTATACACAGAACATATACATCTGAAAAATCCCCATTCCTTAGAGATGCATCTACAATTGTCCCTCTACACACAGAATGAGGGGCAGAGAGAAAACAAGCACACCCCTCAATTCTAGCCGGTAATGCTTCCATACACAATAGAAACTGAGGTGAGCAGAAGGCCACAACTTGTTAATCTCCAAAGAATGGGGGCTCCCAGAGTATCTGTCCCTGGATGAGGCCCCTATATTAAACCTCAACTACCCACGGCTCAGGGATCACTGTGGAAGAGAGGGTGGAAAGATTTTACGAGACATAACTGGTAAATGAACTTAGAGAAGCAGTCACTTACAGTCCACCATAAGCTTTCATATGTAAACCTGTGGCAATGTAGGCATCAGACACTGGACCCATGACAACTGGGAAAAGGTCTGAGAGAGGAGCAAGAGAAATGGATGAGGGACTGACCCTGGACTAAAACTATAAGGTACTGAGCACTGTTGGGTGAGGAAGAATATGCCTTTCCTAACATTCCTAGATATGCTGATTAGACTGCAGCAGATCTATTCATGCAGAAGGATGGCTGGGTTGGGGAGCTTTACTGGATAGGACTTAGCTTGTATGTTGTAATACATGAGCTCTGATGGGGAGTTTGGGCATGGAAGGGACTAGGTTTGATTGAGAACCATTGTATGAGGTGTACAAACACTTAAAAAAAGAAAATACTATAATATAGTTTAATTCCTATAACATATATTTACTAATTTTGTGTTCTAAGAACTATATTCTGTATTCTGATCTTAAATTTTAAGAGTGTTTCAAAGTAAGAAATCAAGATATCAAGGATAAATTTTGTGTTTATATAATAAACTGCGATCTAATTATAATTATTAATTTGAGGATTCATAGATATTAAAAATAAAAATTGCTGGTGACTGTTCTAATAATCTCACTATGTTTAGGATCTTACAGTACTGTGGATTTACCTCTAGTTAAAATAAATGAGCATGGCTGTATGTGTAGAGATATAACATTCATTATAATTGAAATTTGTCTAAAAATTTAGACTATTATAGTTGCCTATAGTAGTATAAATTAAAAGATTAAAATTTCAATCTTGATTTTTAAACTTCTTTTCATCTTGCTTATATGGGCCATTTACAGGTCACTTACAAAAACTGAATTCTTTCAGAAGTGATTTTGATTTGGGTCAAAAGAAAATGGATGTAACCAATATGGATGAATGAATGAGTCAAAAATCAAAGAGTCACAGGGCATGGTGGTGCATGCCTTTAATCCTAGCAATTGGGAGGCAGAGGCAGGTGGATCTTTGTGAGTTCAAGGCCAGCCTGGTCTACAGAATGAGCTCCAGGACAGCTGGGGCTACAGGGAGAGCCTGTCTAGAAAGGCCAAAAATAAATAAAATAAAATAAAATATAAAAAACCCAAAGAGCCAGTCTAATTAATAGTGATTTTTCCAAATAAACATCGATATGAATGTCTAACTTTGACCACATTCTTTTATTTATTTCAATGAGAACTTAGGTATTTAAATGTACATCTTTGTTGAGGCTGAAAATGTGTATTTTATCAGTATTTTTTATTGTAGTCTTTTTATTATTAGTAGATAATTTCATAAATGGCTCACATTATACTCCATTAATTAACAAATAAGTCATCCTGATTCCTTATAATTATATTTACTTGTAATTATATTTTACCATATTTACTGTTCGGTATACAAATACCTCTAACTCTGTTTGCTCCACTGGTTAGAAAGCATATCTGCTGTTGCTTACTTGCACAAATCTTCTTATTGAATTTGATGTTTCAAATAACACACTTGACAATTTCATTGTTGTCAATGATAAGAGTACAGCTCAAACAAATGCCCTTTACTGTCAAAGACAAGGGTATCTCATGTCCTGGATGCCATCAAACACAGGAAATTGCTTGCACTGGTTTGAAACAGAGGGTCCAGAAAGGAGAGAGAATGGCCTCTTGAAAAATTGCATTCTTCAAAAATTGTCCATCAATCAACAGAGGGGGAAAAATCCTTAGATTACAGGTTGCTGCTGTGAACATGCATATCGTTATGCCAAATATTCTCTACACAAGAACAGCCCAAGGACATCAATAATAACAAGGGCACATTCTGCAAAACTTAATGAATTACATTCATTTTTATAGACATTCTATTAACTAAATTACAAGGAATAAAATAGAACTGTAGGGAAAGTTGAAGGTTAAATCTGACGTTAAGTGTGATTCTTTAAAGAAAATGTAAGCTGTGTGAAAATTTTGAAAATAAATGTGTGCTTACTGACCTAATTTTTAAAATGCAATCTGAGTTTGTAATGGACATATTTAAATAAAAATATGATGTGGCAAATAAATCACTCAAATATTTTAAAATTATGTATAATAGGACTATAGCTTTCAATATATTCTGCACATGCTTGCCCAGCTATCTGTGATAAAATTTCAGTTAACTGGTAAGTAATTATTCAAGAACATTTGTTTGGGGAGTAACACAACCTTCTATTGCATTTTTTGACTTTGTACTGTACCTCAGACTTTTTAAAACTTCAAGATACATTAAAACAAGTATACTTTGCACATTTTGGAGTTGAAAGCCTCAATTTACAATTGCCTTTGGGATGAGGTAACAAAATTAATTAACTATCATTCCATGCTATTGACTGGAAGACTTACCCATTATGATTTACATTTTTCAAAGTATTACTCCATATCTCAAAGACAATTCTGATTTATGAAACAAATCCCAGTTCATGAAAAATGGGGTTAAAAAGTAGTCATAAATGAGTATGGTAGGGTAATCAATAATCCTTGGTAGTCTGTTGTATCTGTAAGTTTTTGCAGAACTTATAGGTATTTCATGATATAAATGTATACCAGGGGAAAGTATTACATTCCTTTTTCTCTGAAACTAAAAAAATAGGAACATGCAGGTTTAGGAGGCATTTGTATGTCTGGAGCTCTGTGTGAGTGAGGTGTTAGATGAATTGGCTAACAAAGAGCCTATGCTTAAATCTGTAAGTGAACTGGAAAAATATTGTCACTAATGGAAAAAAGGGCAGAGGCTTTACATCTTTCCCGTATACCATCTCACTGTGAAGTCAATGGGGTGAGAAATATAGGCAAATACAGAACAGAGATTCATGACTAAGAACTCACTGAGAAACAGTTTAACATCTTAGAAAGACCCAAGATGCAGTCCTAGCCATTAATTATCAAAAATTCCCAATAAAAAGCATAGAATTGAGCCTGCTATCTACCAAACAGAGAGTGTTTAGCTGGAGGCAATATCATGTAAGACTGAGATGGGATTTGAGTGTGAGACAGCATAGGAATTTTTTTTTCTGGATTTGTCACTCCAGTGTTTTATGGCTTTGGCAAACCCTATTAATGTTTCTTAGCTTTCATTTCTCCATATTGACAAATGGAGCTAGTACCCCAAGACTGAACTGCACCTGTGCCTGCAAGTCAATTTCTGCTGCTTTCAACACTGCACTGATGAACCTTATGTATTGACTTACAATAACTTCCTGCAAGTCATTGATTGATTAAATCACCATGGTACTCCTTTAGTAACTGATAGGCTTCTTAATGTGTCCAAGTAAAGATCTGCTCCAAGCTATGACTTTGAAAGTTCTCAGTAAGTCAAACGGTGTATGCTTGGCAATTCCTGTAGGTAAGGGGAAAAGGTTCACAAGCGGGTTCAAAACATTATCTTAACTGATAAAGGCCCACTGGGTGACCAAGTTTAAACTGTTTAAGAGAGCCAGCAGGAAGAGTAGACTTCCTTGTGGGGGTGGGGGGAAAGGGAAAGGGAAATAAGCCTGAACTGAATTTGAAAAAAATGTATGAAATGCACAAAGCATCAATAAAAATTAAATTAAAAAAAAAAAAAGATTTGAAGCCGGGTGTGGTAACGCATGCCTTTAATCCTAGCACTTGGGAGGCAGAGGCAGGTGGATCTTTGTGAGTTCAAGGCCAGCCTGGTCTACAGAGTGAGTTCCAGGATAGCTGGGGCTACAGGAAGACCCTGTCTCGAAAAGACAAAAAAATAATAATAATAATTTGAATGTTATTAATGGAATTTCTTGTACTGTGATGCCAATAGATTTCATGTAATATTTCTGGGTGTTTATTTCTATAATTGACAGTATTTTTCTTATAAACAACAACTTATTCTATATGTACAGAACTATGCCTTAATTTGTATTACCTAGGAGTCTTAATTTCAAAATTCATTATAAAAATCAGAATAAAGAAAAAGCTGAAGAGAAAATACAGATACATTAACTATTGAAAACCAAAAGAGTCCTGATGGTTTATGCTTCTATGATCAGGTTTATTATTGCAAATATAGACAAAGACACAAAACTATTCTACTCAATTGCTTTGTCTTCTACTACCATCTTTGACCAACTTAGAGAAATTAGCACTTCCTGGTCTGGCCTGTGCTTCTTTGAATATCTTACTCTGCCAAGTGCTCAGCCAGTTCCATGTTCTCATCATTCAGATTTCGGCCTACCTCCATCTTTCACGAGTCTTTTGCTGACTTGCCTACACAAGGCAGTCCCTGCTCCATGTAAAGTTCTGTCACATCACAGTGTTTATCCTCAAATACTAAATGTTGCTTTTCTTTTTCCAGGTTTAAATATTACCTTTATTTTTTTCTTCTTTTTAGTTCCCTTTTTTGCAGCAAAAATTTGAAATCAGGGCATCACAAATTCTACACAGTAGGTCTGTCACTGAACTACAACCCTAGGACAGACATTAAGTGGCCTTTTTTAAATCACTGATTACACATTACAGCAGTCACCAATGCAGTCTACCACTATAAGAGAAATGCTTCAAGAACAGGGATTGCTGTTGGAAGGAGGTAAGACACAGGCTTCATTTTGGGGACAAATTACCAAGAGCCCATTTCATTTTTTACATACAATCTTGAGACAACTTAGGGTAATTTTCTTGACATTTTTCTTTAACAAGAAACTAATTTTCAGTCAAAAGTGGGAAAGGTAAAGGTGGAGGACAGGGTACAGTTATCCTCACTTCACATTTAGCTGAGAAAATATCTCATATTGTGTAACACAGCTAATACTGTCTGCAGAGAAAAATTCTTTCCTGAGTTAATGGCAGGAACTTAAACTTCAAATGAACTAAAGTTAAATGAAAAAAATAAATAAATAAAAACTGTTCTTTTACTGTCCTGGTAAGAGCTTAGTGAATTTTATTATTCAGTATTACAGCCTTCAAAAGCTATGTTGTTTTTTTTTAATGACTAGCACCAAACTAGTTTTTTTAAAATGTTATTCTTCTCACCTACCTAGCAACCAGTAAATTTTTTAATGTTTTAATTTATTTTTATTTTAAGTGCATGAGCATATTGCCTGCATATATGTAAAATACCATTAGTAAGGCTGGGCAGGCATAGTCTGGTTATAAAACACAGGATGCACCACAAAGAAATTCAGTTTGCCCATTCACACAGTAAAAGGGTAGAAATGTTTGAATACCAGTGTTCCTGAAAATGTGACCCCACATATCTCACAGCTGTGACCTCAAACTGGCCAGAATTTGCTACAACTCCCTTTATGTTCTCATGCCCCAAGTTTTGCGTTCAGAAGTATTAAGAGCTTCTCTTTACTCCACCTCCACCCTACCACTACCACAGTGCCACGCTGTTCACCTGTCACTACAGCTCTTCTGAGTTCCAACACATTTCCAATCTCGATATCACTTGGGAAGTGTCATTCATCACCCAAGAACTGTTTCATGAAATGTGCAGTTTGCCTACAATCCCAGAAATCAACATATCTTTCAAAACATGTCACAGATTTAATGGTTATCAATTTATGTAAATCCTGTAAGAACTGATACAATCAATGACAGAAAGAAAGAAAAGTTTTCTGAATTGAGCTGGATACACTAGGAATCAACACAGGGTGGGTCTAGATGCTAGGAGGCCAGGATCTCTCATGTTTAACAAAGGAGGTAAAAGAGAAAAAACAGTTGCTCAAAAAATTAGAGCTTCGTAAAGTTGAATATACAGAATCAAAACAGCATAACACCGTTAACATATATTAAAAATAAATCGGGGGCTGGAGAAATGGCCTAGCGGTTAAGAGCACCGACTGCTCTTGCAGAGGACCCGGGATCGATCCCCAGCACCCACATGGTGGCTGAGAACCGTCTGTAACTCCAATTCCAGGAGAACTCCAGTTCCAGGGGAATCCAACACCCTCTTCTGACCTCCGCAGCATTGCATGACACGGGTGCACAGACCTGCATGCAGACAGTACATTCATACACATAAATAAATAATTAAATTAAACAAAAAATAAATAAATAAATAAATAAATAAAAATAAATCTACTTTATTCCCAGGTAGAAATAAATTATATCTAGCTACATTGAACTCAGCCAAATTTCTGTGTTTAAGCAAAAATGTATTTTCAAATCTTTATACATCTGTCAAAACATCTTTATATTAGAAAATGTGAACAAAGGTCAATATCACATCTTCAAGTAAACTCAGTAAATTTTTATAGGCTTTGAAAAAGTAAACTAACTCAGAAAATAGATGAGAAAAACGTTAGATAAATTATGAACTTAGTATATTAGCAGTCCAATTAGATAGATTCAAATTTCAATTCCAGAACTGTACATTTACACAATCTTGGAAAGTTTCCATAAATCTAATTATCTTATTAAGTGTAGTAAATTATCATATATTAAGAAAATTTTCTTTACTTTAATATATATCCAAGTTAGTTGGGAAAATGAACATGTCTTCTAAGCAAATATTCAACACATTCTTGTATCTGTGTTTGTACTCAGTAAAACACACACAGAGATGCCATTAGTCTTTAAAGATACTTTATAGATTAAATTCACTTTGTTTAGGTCATTGATAATAAAATTGTCATTACATCTTATTTCTTTTGTTTTTGTTGTTATAGCATTTTTTATTTATGTTTATTTTTTTTTGTACAAGACTATGTTACTAATCAAATCTTGACTCCACCACACCAGAGCTCATGCATTCTGCCAAACATATTTTTCATCTTTTTCTCAGTCTTTCTTGAAATTCTCGATGTAGAAGTTGACTGTTTTGAGCAGAAGTTCACTGTTTCAGTCAGTTCTTTGATGCAGTCTTTTCTGTTGTTTTGTTGTTGTTGCTGTTGTTCTTTCCAATATGCATCACTCTCAGCTACTTGGTCAAAAGCTCAAGGGGCCATGCACAAGAAATACTTACAACTAGTCAATTGGCACTAGCATCCACAGATGAGGGATATCATTCATCATTTGTTTTTCTGGGATTGTGTTACTTCAGTTAATGTATCTTCTAGTTCCATCCATTTACCTGCAAAGTTCATGATGTCATCTTTACTGCTGCATAGAACTCCATTGTGTAGATATACCACATTTTCTCTATCCACTTGTCAGTTGAGGAGCACTTGGGATGGTTCCAGCTTTTTGCTATTGTGAACAGAGCTGCAATAAACATGGCTGTGCATGTATCTCTGCAGTAAGATGAGTCTTGTGGGTATATACTCAGGAGTGGTATGACTGGGTCACAAGAAGCACATAGAGGATAATGGCTAGTCAAGGAGGCAAGATAGCCCAAGATAATCTATAATTAAGCCCTGGACCAGAAAAATTCCACCCTCTCTGCAATCACTAGACTTCTAATTTGCTATGTAGAAACGTGAGGCGGATAGAGCTTTCCATGAATTTTGGTCAAAACCCTGAAGCCATGATGGGAACGATTTCTTTGTAAAGTTCATAGAAATGTAAAATTTCTAAAATATAGGAAACATCACTAAAAAGTAAAAATTTCAACACCAAAAGAGGAAAATAATTCTGTAGGAAGCTTTCTTTTTATGGAGAACAGGGACCACGCGGCCCTGCTAAGGGGAACAGGAACACTGTGCCCGCTTTGCGAACACTATGGGGAGCTGACCCCTCAGCACAGAGGCCAGCTGGCTCCTTCCCATAGCCCAGCCTGGATGGTACTTCCAACTCAGGCCCTCAGCCTGGACCCACCCACGAGACACGTGTTCCACTCTTGGCGGTGACTTCCCACCTACCCAGAGACTGCTGAACCCTGGACAGGAATTTCAGGCTGATGGCTGTTAGCTTCCCTTCAGCCAATGCCCACTCACAATACCAGCTACCCAGATTGGTGGTCCACAAGGGGAACCTTTTTCCAACCCACTGGCCACCCGAATGAAATACAGGCTTACCTTAATAAAAATAAAGGCCAGGAATTCCATGATGATATTACTATGAAATTTAAATTTATTCCTTGCTACATCTTGCTTTTATAAACCAAATGACATCAGTTCCCAGGACCAATCATAAGTCCCCCAACTCCGCACCACTGCACACTGTTGCCCCACCCAGCATCATACACCTAGGCCACGTTGCTTGCTCCTCCTTGGGGCAGGGTCAGACCCTCAGCCACATGGTGCCCTGAGGTGTGCTAGCTGAAAGGCTAGCCTACAATTCAAACTGGAATTTCCTACATAATTCTAATTCAGACAATCAGCAGTTTAATAATATCCTCAATGTAGAAAATTTTCCCAAATATCCAAAGAGAATGCAAATAATCCAATAGAAATCCCATGAAGTAAATTTATTTTCAGATACTTCATTGAGAAAAGAAAAAATGGCCACTCGACTGAAAATTTGCTTAGACATACTTAAATATTTTTTTTATGTTTGAAATTTATTTTCCATTGAACAGATGAATAAAACTTTTAAATATATTTTAACACAATAAAATAGTGGATTTGTTGATTACTATATGGTGGAACCTTAATGCAAGAAAAATTCAAATGTTTGTATCTAGAAATTTATTCTCTAGAAATTATTTTATATATTTACAAAGATAAGTATACAGGTATACATTTGTTTATAAAGAAAATAAAGTATACATTTGTTTATAAAGAAAATAAATTAGATATCAAATCAATGTCTATGAAGTGGTGGAAATGGTTACACTAGGAATAGCTATTTAGTATAGTAATATAATATTTTAAATAAAACCAATAATTTAAATGAATATTATAATGATTCTAAACATAAGAGTTTTTCTATATGTGTTATCAACTATAGAGATCATGTTGAAGAAAAAATACAAAATGGTCATTCTCTTTATCATCCTATTTTTTTTTTTTTTGGTCTTTTTGAGACAGGGTCTCCCTTTAGTCTCATCTGGCCTGGAGCTCGCTGTGTAGACCAAGCTGGCCTTGAACTCACAGAGATCCACCTGTTTCTGCCTTCTGAATGCTTGCATCATCCTATTTTTATAAATAAACTAATCAGAGGGTATGCGTGAGACAGGGTATGTATTTCTGTATAGCTATGTTTGCTTTTAAATCCATAGAAGAGATTGAATAAGGCATTGTGAATAGGGAAGAAAGGAAACATTCTATTTTACTTTTACTTCTGTATGGTTTTTAGTTTAGTCTCAAAAAATGTACTTGTAAAATCTTTTCTAATTCAACCAAGTTTATTTTAATAAATTGATTAAAGCTATAATCTTGAGCAAATTAGTTGTCTCATTTTTTATTTCATTATATATTAATGTAAAATCAGAGGGCTTACTCAAGATTCAAAAAGCTATTACGCTAAAGCTCTTGAGATCAACACTGCAATGAAAGGAAAGTTCTCCTGACCCTTTCAGATACTGGTGAAAGCACAGAATCTAGAGACAAATTCCGCAACCTGGAGCAGCGAAGAAAGCCGACAATGGGAAACACCACTGCCATGGGATCCGAGGGAAAGTGGGGGTTTTAAGAGGCATGGAGGCTTTCTCACCTCAGATGGACAATGGCTCAGAGGGCTAGGGGCCTGGAAAATAAATGGCCACCCTCATCACCCTGGGCTCGTGCCTTCCGGGTCCTTTATCTTCAGAATACAAAGAATGAAGACAATAAGGAGAGTTTGTGTCAAAAGCAGCTTATTATAGTTTCCTAGGTGAGCACTTAGAGATGGAAAGAGAACAGAACTTATGGACAGTAGGAATGGGTCTCAAGAAAGTGTTTCCAATGTGGATCACAGTTAGCAAAAGTTTCCTGGATGGATGCAGAGTGCTCAAGTTGGTGTCCATGTGACTCTCCATCCCAGGTGTCTGGACTGGAGTCGCAGTCACACCCTTCTAGAAGGCTGTAGAAAATGAGAAGCAATTTTACCGGTTTTATAAGAGATTACCTCTACAATAGTTGTCTCCAATTTACAGTTGGGGAACGACCTCATCATCGTCATATTTCTCCTTGTTCTATGGTGGGGAAGGCAAGAAAGTCTCTCATATCAGAACCTTTGTGGCACCTAGAAGGTAAGTTTCATTAGGACTCATTATAAATAACCCATGGCTGATGCCACAAGCTTACATCCTCTACAGGTTAGGAGATGTTATAAGCCACAGTAAGACCCTGTCATATTTAACAGGGGGGAAAATTGTAATTCATGGATTAACATATCCAAACATGTGTCTATGCTAAAGTAACCTACCATAACTATTAGTGCTGCTTAAATACCTATATATCTAATTGCTTGTTCTTCATTAGTAGGATCGAAAGGTTATTCCTGGACAAACTGTCAGCCCATGAAAGGAAACAGCCAGAATTGACCAGAGTCCAAGTCAACAGCTCCAGAGAGAGTGGACTGTTTTACCTCTCATCCACCTGTGCCCCTTTTCTAAGCCTAGGGAACAACCTGCGGAAGAGGGGGCATGGTAGAATGTAAGGGCTGCGATTGGGGTGAATGGTGAAACTACAGCAATGTAGTCTGGACACTCATTTGATCAACTTGATTGAACAAACAACCTGTCACCCCCCACTGGATGGTGGGGCTGTAGGTGTTTGGGCACAACAGCCTGCAGATAGGTTTTGCATGAAGGATGCTTGTACTCATGGATTATCACTTATAGCTAAAAATGAAAAAAAAAAAAACTGAGAGAAAGATGCAGGACAGTTATGGCAGAATGCATGATCTGGGATGGGGGGGGGAAGGGAAAGGGAAATAAGCCTGATCTGAATTGGAAAAAATGTATGAAATGCACAAAGCATCAATAAAAACTAATTTAATTAGAAAAAAAAAGAGAAAACAAAAAAGAAAATGAGAAGCAAGATGACAGGAAACTAGAGCAGAAACCATGGTACACACACACACACACACACACACACACACCCTTTCCCACTTCCACTCAGGGTAGAACCATGAGCATTTCTGGCATCTGTCCAAGTACAAGAGTTGATTAAGATCCCTGTCCCTAAACAGCCTGACTGGCTTCTAGCTCAGGTTCTCATCAATGGCTAACAGCAATGTTACAGCAGCAAAAAGCAGTCAAAAAGGAAAGTCATGATGGGAATAAGAATCTCTGGCCTGGATGAAAGCCTAACTTCTTGCCAGGCGTGGTGGTGCACAGCTTTAATCCTAGCACTTGGGAGGCAGAAGCAGGCAGATCTTTGTGAGTCAAGGCCAGCCTGGTCTACACACTGAGTTCCAGCCGGGGCTACAGGGAGACCCTGTCTAGAAAAGACAAAAAAAAAAAAAAAAAAAAAAACAAAAAAAAAAAACCCCTAACTTCTCAGTTTTGCTGTTCAATCAACTGGTCCTAGGATCAAACCTAGGGAGGCCTGCTCCACTTAAGTCATGCTAAAGAGATGGAGCAAATACTAGTGCCTTAATGAGATGGTGCCCAGAATCCCCATCCCTGCTGCAAATGCTTATGGACAGAGTCATGGACATGTGGCTTTCTCTGTAAGTCTGCCCACTTTTCTGAATTCTTCAGAAAGGTGTAACCTCTCTTTTACTTCATTATATCTCTTCTAAGCATGCTTTCCCTAATGTGTATGTCTTTGGCTGCACCAGCATTTTGGGTTTCTCTACCTCCTCTCTAAAGCTCCTTCCCCTTTGCCATTCTCCTGCTTGTCACATGTTTGACCTCCATATGGCTCTCAGCAGACATGGCTTCATGCTTCCCCCCTTGTCCCCTCCATTCTCCCCCTCAAGGCAGCTGCTAAAATCTAGAGATCACCTCCCCTGAGGATTTAGTACTTAAATTCTAATAAAATTATCCTAAAGCTTTTATTTGAGTCCATTATTAAATTCTTTTATGAATTAGAACTAGAACCCTAAAAGGAAATCTCATGTTCTTTGTGTCACATTTTTATAATGAAAATGTGGGGAAGGAAAGTATTTTTAAAGAGGTTACATTCAACTTATAGGCACTATAGAAAACAGATATGAGATCATGTGAAGTAGGTGAACTTCTGGGATGGGAGAACAGTGCATAAAGAAGGTATTTGTAGCTCCTGCCATGTTGGGGATGACAGAAGGTGGTAGGGGTGGGGTTTGGAGACAGTTTCCAGGTATTTTAAGTCAAGGTTTTAACTTACATTCAAGGCAAGGGAAAAAGTCTTTTGTTGGTTTGGCCCATAGATGTTAGTTAACTCCTGAGCCTCTGTGCTCCTCTGCATTCCCTTCCCTCCACCTTTGTAATGAGAGTTAGGACATCTCAGCCAGGATCGGGACTCTCAACAACTGAAATGATCTTCAGAATCACTTTTTACATGAGTGAGTGTCCCCCATAGGCTTTAAGTATTCAGACATTTGTCTCCAGTAGGTGGCACTGTTCTTGGAGGTCTTAGAAGGTGTGGCCATGCTAGAGGAAGTACGTTATGGGGGGGGGGGGCAGGCTTAGTGAGTTTAACAAACCTCATGGTCTCCAGTCTCTCTCTGCTTCCTGTGCTCATTGTAAGATGTGACCCTTGGCTTGCTGCTCCAGCTCCAGCTCCAGCTGCCATGCCTCCCACCACAATGGACTCTAATTCCCTGGAACAGTCAATCGTAAGCTCAAATAAACTCTTCCTTTTATAAGTTCATTGGTCATGGTGTTTTATCACCGCAACAGAAAAGTGACTAATACAGTGAAGGAGGTTAAATACATATAGATAAATCACAGTGTCTGAAAAGTCAAACTCTTACAAGTCAAAAGTCAAACTCATTCAACTTAGTATTGTTACTATTACAGTCCTATGACTTTATCTTTATTTGTGTAATATGATACTGCTCAAAGAACAATACTAGATAGATAAATGATAGATTAATGCACAGATCTATACATAGAATCATAGATGATTGATACACTGGTCTTCTGTCCTTATAAAAGATAATTAAATCAATCTTACTTGTAAGAGTATGGTCTAATTTATGTTAACTTATATAAATACCATTTTTTTGGTTGGCAGTATTCGTCAATATATTAGAATTTAAATATATTAGAATTTAAATCCACTCTTAAAGAAGCTTCATATACCTAGAAATCACATTTGGCAGCATTTATAAATGAAACTGTATATTTTAATTGAGTAGTTAATTTCTCCTTTTTGAAAGCAATTGAATTTCTTAGAACATTTTTCAAACATCAAAGAAAATTAAATAAATGCTAGTTGATTACTGCTCACTCCATTGTTTCCATGCTGAGACAAGCCTAGTCTGTCTTACCTCTAACTTTCTTATTAATCTAAACTTTAGCAAACTGACTCTGCCTAGTAGAATAGTTAGGTCCACATAATTCAATCAATCGTGTTTCATGAGACATAGACTTTCATTTACTTGTCTCCATAAGGAAGGCTGAAGATAATAGTCCATTAAGAATTATGTTTTTATAACAATAGGAAAGGAAGAAGGAAGGAAGGAAGGAAGGAAGGAAGGAAGGAAGGAAGGAAGGAAGGAAGGAAGGAAGGAAGGAAATTTCATGAAGCTTACTACAAAGAATGAGATTTTACAGAAGAAGAATCTTTAGAGGGTTGATTTGTTTCTAACTGGCTTGGAATATTCCCCTTTCTTTCAAAGCCCCATGGCTTTGCTTATTTTTACTTCAGAACAATTATTTTAAATTAAGACCATGCATTCATGGGATTGCTGACACTAGAAATCTTTCATGAAAAAAGCAAACAAAATCATCTTTGATTATCAAACTTTAGATAACAGCAGATTAATAACCTAAACAGTTTTGTGTGAAAGAAAACATGCCTTTTTAAAAGTTAGCATATATTAAGTTGTACTCAAAATCCAGAGAAAAGAATTTTAAAAATCAGGATTCTATATAGTATATGTCATCTTAAAGTAAGTGGTATATTTGAACTGAGGTTCAAATTTTAGACAAAATCCCCTATTCTCACTTGAACTTCATCATTTTTCAAAAGAAAAATAAGTGACTGTATAAAAAGGTAAACATGAAACTGTTTTTCACTTGTAAGCAGTTCATCTCATAGGCTCCTTGCAGTTATGAAATACCACAAATGGCAACTTAAGAAGACCTTGCTGCAGAGACCAAAAATTAATTCTAACTGCTCGTGAAGGGGACTGTCCCTGAGAAATGGCATACTGTTACTCCACAGAAGCACAAAGAGCCCAAGCCTTTTTCACTCAGACCATCACAATTCCCCAGTCTGGAGGGACATGCTGTCGGTAACATCCTTGACACCTCTCCTCTCTTACGGGCTGGTATTGTTGATTGGTAACAGCACAGAAGCTGGAAGCTCTGTATCAGGACAGCATTTATTTATGGAGAGAGGGGTTAATGGCACCAAGGGGAGCAGTTAGTTGGAGATTTGCATCTCACCTGCACACACTTGCCTGGAAAAATCAGATTTCCCTATTTCTCAGACCTTCTTGTCCCCAACAAAGTGACCTATATGTTGGCAGCCTTTTCTTCATCTGAAACCCTCTAGCAAAAGCAATGTCCTCTGAATAGGAGGAAAAATGTAAAAGACAGGCAAAGATCCCCCAAGGTTAACGTACCCATTGCATATGAAAATTTATAGTTAGTGAAAATAAACTATTGGATGGAATTCACAGCAGCTTAAAAGCCTTTCTACTGTTATTAGTAAGGATGATAGCCCTTTTAATAGTGGATGCTTTTTAACTTAATAATTTTCAAAAACTTATTAGCTAATACCAAGTCTTTGTTAATGAGCTATTGTTCTGCTTAATGGATCATGTCCTATCAAGAACTGTATTTCTATGCCACTGATTTATGCTTTTAAATTACCTTCAAAAACATTCCTTTACTTTCCCAATAAACTATTTTTTATAATTTCATAAATAAAAAGTGACACACAGATGGTAAATATAGGACCATAATTTTGTGGGTGAGAAAGCTAAATCCTATGTGCAAGTTAGGGATTTTAGAATCCCAGCTGTTGATTCAGCTGCCACAGCAAAATCTCCCAAATGTTGTATTAGCAGTAGCTATGAGGTGCTGAGCTCACTCCATAGTCCTGTCTCCAAGACTGACCTAACATGACCCCTGAAAAATAACTTACTCACAATGTATGCATTGCCTGAAGGTCAGGATTATATCACCATTTCACACCTCAGATTCGTACAAACCCTGAGTCAACTCCAAGAAAATGCAGGCTTCCAAATCCCACAGAGAGGCATCTAACAGATCCATGTGCCTGACCCTAAAATCCCTCAGAAAAGACTACCATGAATGCAGGGACAGGTTGCGTGATCTAATGCTCTATCTACCCCAGGCTAGATTAACAATCCCTGGCCAGAATGCTTCTGGAATTAGGAACTGGGAGGTTTATTGCTCATTTTCAGGACCAATGAGAGAATTTTTTGTTTTGAGGGTTTTTTTGTGACTCAGAAAAGTGGCATGCAGGTTTAATGCTAAGGAGTTGGTCTTAATGCTAACAAAAAAAATGGGAAGTGAAATATGAACATTTCTAAATTCAAAAATCAATTCCAATATTCCCATTTCTCAGAGTTAACATATCTTTGACTTTTCATTCATATATGTTAAGTTAAAATAAAAAATTTAAATAAGCAAATAAAATTGGGGCCACATGAATGGAAAGTAACAAATGACTACATTCTTCTAGAAAAAAATATTCCCATGCTATTGGACATGACTTCCTTATCAGTGTCTAGATGCAGTATAAAATAGAAATGTCCTATCCTGACACCAAATTTGCATGTGGATAATCTTATGCAGTGCACTGCAAGCTTTAACTTTTCATTTCCTTGAGAAATGGTATTTGGCAAAGGGAAGTTTACACTTGCCTTTTAAAAGTATTTTTATTGAAGTTTTGTGCATTTCATACACCAATTCTCTGTCCAATTTAGACTCATTTCCCTCTCCATGCCCCCAGCCCACCTGAGTTCATACATTCTGCCACATATGTCATGTATCTTTGTCTGAGTCTTTTTAAAGTTTTCAAAGCAGAGGATTATTGTTTTGGGGAGAACTTTACTGTTTCAGTCAGTTCTTTGTCCCAGTTCTTTTGTTGTTGTTGTTCTCTCCAATTTGTATTGCTTCAACATATGCATATATTTATGTCGCACCTACACTAAAATTATGTCTTCTGAAAATAAACTGTATGTTATTTCCATATCATATTTCAGTATTCACAATTTTCCTTTTTAAATTTGTGTTACTCTAAAATATGCCTATATACCCTCCACCCATATACCAAGATTACAAAGTCTAAAAATAAGTGGTAGGTTAATTCTAGAGCCTGTTAAAGGACTCACATTATGAGAGGGCAGTTGCTTTCAGAAAAAGAGGGATATAACATTGATGTTGCTCAGTTTGCCTTAAAATAAATGAGGGATACCATTCGTTATTTGTTTTTCTGGGACTGTGTTACTTCACTTAGCATAATATCTTCTAGTTCCATCCATTTACCTGCAAAGTTCCTGATTCCATCTTTCTTTACTGCTGCATAGAACTCCATTGTGTAGATATTCCACATTTTCTCTATCCACTCATTGGTTGTGGGGTATTTGGGTTGGTTCCAGCCCTACTTGCCTTTTTAAAGTAAAAATTAAAACAATAATTTAAGTGTCAATAGGTCTTTGGTATTCCTGAGGAACATATCAAATAAAAATATTGTTCTGATGAGTGAATGATTGAAAGTATATGAAGCAAGGAGCTGGAACCAACCCAAATGCCCCCTCAACTGACGAGTGGATAGAGAAAATGTACATCTACACAATGGAGTTCTATGCAGCAGTAAAGAAAGATGACATATGAGCTTGGCAGGAAAATGGCTGGAACTAGAAGACATCATGCTGAGTGAAGTAACACAGTCCCAGAAAAAACAAACAACGAATGGTCTCCCTCATCTGTGGATGTTAGTGCCAATTACCTAATTGTAAGTATTTCTTGTGCATGGCCCCTTGAGCTTTTGTCCAAGTAGTTGGGAGCGATGCATATTAGAAACAACAACAACAACAACAACAACAGAAAGGACTGCATCAAAGAACTGACTGAAACAATGAACTTCTGCTCAAAACAGTCAATTTCCCCACATGGAGAATTTTGAGAAAGACTGAGAAAGAGATGAAAAGCATGTTTGGCAGAATACATGAGCTCTGGTGGGGTGGGGGAATAGGATGGGGGACATGGGTCTAGATTTGATAATCTTGTACAAAATATATATATTAAAAAATAAAATAAAAAAGAAGTTACTCAGAGGAAAAAAAAAAAAGTGTGTCAATTTTGATGTGAATCATGAAGGAAAGTAAAAAGAAGAGCAAAAGATAGGAAAAAGGAATAGGATGCTATTTCTTCTTCAGGGAAAGAAGACTTTTTGATTGAAGGGACACTTAACAAGGCATCTACCCACATATGAGAGTTTATCAATTAAAGAGGCAACAGAAGAATGCTTCAGGAAGAGAAAAAGCAAATTCAAGAGCCACACATCAGCTAATGATAAAAATATACTATCTATTTCTACACAGATAAGTTCCTATTCTAATAGCTAGAATTTCTGTTTACATTTGTAAATTTTGTATAAAGATGAGGATTGCTCAATTAAGGTTTCTACTGCTTTTAAAATTCTAATGTATCTCTAAACTCTTAAAAATCTGTTTCTCTATTTTTTAATTAAACTAAAAAGAAAGAAAGAAAACCTCAGTCTTAGAGTATAGCTCAATAGTGAAGCATTTGTCTGACTTGAAAAAGTTACTGTTGTTTCAAAAAAAAGCAAACAAAACAAAACAAAATTAAAACCCTCAATTCATGGAATAGCTAAGTAAATATGATATGCACAGCATCATTTAAATATTTGGCATCTACTCTATATTATATTTGGTAAATTTTCATTAAGATGAATGAACCTAATGTAACCTTATTAAGAGTTAAAAATTACCTTTGGCAAAACTTCAGGAAGAAAAGAAGATACATCATGATAAAAAATCCCAGATAGGGCAAAAAAACACACATGCAGATGTGTGAAATTATCTGCAGTGTAGCTGGACATTCTTTGTAAGCATTGATGAAAACCAGTTGCTTGGGGCTAGAGTGATGGCTCAGACTTTAAGAGCACTGTTTGCTCTTGCAGAGGACCAGGTTTCAGATCCCATCAACCACATGGTGGCTGACCACCATCTGTAGTTCCAGTTCCAGGGAATCTGATGCTCTCTTCGGACTTCTGAAGTCATTACACAACATGGGTGCACTCACATGCATGCAGTACATTCATACACATAAAAGAAGAAAGAAAATATTTTTTAATTACTAAGATTGTTCCTGTCAGGTGGTTGCAGGATTATATAAATTTAGGCTTAGTTTAAACCTTAGATCACAGGTTTAACACAGAGATATTTTCACATTCCTTTTATATGTTGAAAAATCAGGAATAAGTAATTTTTAGCAAGATTATATCCATTCAACTTCTCTCAATAAATATGTATTATGCCCTGCTTTCTGCAGGTCTTATGCTTGAAATGGGAATTGGCAAAATGAGTAATAACCAGTTCAGACTCTTAAGGTTTCTTCTACTAATAGGAGATACCTTTTGGCCAGAGTGCTGAGAATAAGTGACTATGCATATGTAGTAGATATAGATGGGACTTCTATATTAATCCCACCACCCTTATCCCAACATTCATGGAACATGACAGAAGAGATGGGGAGGAGAGCTGTGAAACACTGTCTTCTGCATGTGACATGGCCATTTCCCTCATAGACCCACAGAGGCTGTGGTTGCCTCCACAAGACCTACAAAAGATGAAGCCATTCAAAATTTCAGTGTTGGGGTCGATGTCTCCAAAGGTCCCATCCATAGCTGAGGAGCAATTGCACTTAACAGCTGCTGGGACAGGAAGGATGGCTTTTCTCCCTTGGAAGTGTGGCCACTGTTAGGTGCTAGTGCTTCGGTGGATGCCCTCACACCCACATGCTTATGGGCAGCACTTACTGGACTCTGGGTTATCAAACAAAAAAAAAAAAAAAGGACAAAAAGTTGGGAGGGGTCATATGGAGGGATGGTCCGGGAGAGATTAGAGGGGGAAGAGATATCCAGTATAATCAAAATAGATTATTTTCATGTTAGGTTTAAGTTATTCTAAAGTGGAAATGTGTAGGGTTGGGAAGACTACTTAGATGGTGAAGTACTTGCCTTACAAACATGAGCACCTGAGCTCCATCCCTAAAAGCAGCATCAATAGTGTAGATTACAGGTACACATCCACACTCCTAGCACTGGGGAAGTGAAGACAGGCAGATCCCCGGGGCTACAGGTCAGCCAGCCTAGCCAATTGTGGAGTTTCAGGCAACCAAGAAACCCTTTCAGTGAAAGGTAGAGAGCACCGGAGGAAGGCACCCAACCTTGTTCTCTGGCCTCAACACATCTGGCACCTACACACAAACACACACACACACACACACACACACACACACATACACACACACACACACACACAAGATTTTCATTGTTTTGGGGGTTTGTTTTTGGTCTTCTTGAGGCAGGGTCTCCCTGTACTCCAGCTGGCCTAGAACTCACTATGTAGACCAGGCTATCCTTGAACTCACAGAGATCTGCCTGCCTCTGTCTCCCAAGTGCTGGGATTACAGGCATGCACCACCACATCAGCCGATTTCTATTGCTTTTATACGTGCAATTATTATTACAATTTTTCCTGCATGTGATTGACATAGTTGTTAAACATTTCTAATAGGGCTAAGCAAGTGGAAAACGAAGAATCAGAGTCAGGAAAAACTACTTCTGGTGTAGCTGGTACAAAAATGTGTTCATGATGAAGTGTAATATATCTATGGAAATAGGGAAACAAAACAGTGATTACATACCTCAGCCACAAAGAACTGCATAATACCATGGATGGGGGAAAACATGGAACATTACAATGAGACATAGCCAGGGAGAGTGCATCTTACACAACCCAGTTCTGAATCTAAATGATTGCGATCGTAATTATAAGCAACTATAACTTTTACCAAGATATTAACAAAGGATAAATCAAAAAATATATCCTCAATTGAAATTTATTTTTCTGGAAGCCATTTTTTTTCCTATCATATACGTTGAGTACCCATCAATAAATGTTACCAGTGTCAGCAGTTTTTCTAACAAATTTTATGATGATTACATTATAGTGGTCTCTACGCAACTTTTCCAGCCTTTTGATAGGATTATTATGAGTTGGAGACTAGGGAAAAGAAAGGTAATTCTGGGAAAATACTCCTGACCTGCAAACACAGTCATGGCTTATCCAGAGCACTGGCAGTGCTGGGATAAGGAGAAAACAAAGGACTGCAGATACTGTGTTGTGATCATTCTGATGCCAAGCCTGGCTGGAATTCTTAGATGTTTCTTATTAACCAAATAGGGCCTTTGGACAAGAGAAGTGCTTGAAATTCTATCCAGGAGAATAAAAGGGGTCATGCTATAAGCCAAAGGAATAGAGATAGATAGATAGATAGATAGATAGATAGATAGATAATAGATAGATAGATAGATAGATAGATAGATAGATAGATAGATAATAGATAGATAGATAGATAGATAGATAGATAGATAGATGATAGACAGATGATAGATAGAGAGATAGAGAGAGAGATAGATAGATAGATGATAGCTTAGATAGATGGGATACATAGATAGATGTTAGATAGATAGATGATAGATAGATAGGTAGATAGATAGATAGATGATAGCTTAGAAAGATAGATGGATAGGTAGATAGATAGATAATAGGATAGATGATAGATGATAGATAGATAGATGATAGCTTAGAAAGATAGATGGATAGATAGCTAATAGGATAGATGGATAGATAGATAGATAGATAGATAGATAGATAGATAGATAGATGATAGAGAAGGTTAATGGAAAAGGTAGATAACAGGAAACTTGAAAAAAATGTATCAACAATATCATCAGTATGTAGTCAAATTTCCCCAGGAAAGGAGTCTTTAAAATGTTATAAAATAACCACATTAGGAAAAGTTTAAGCACATGCCAGTTTCAGAGAAGACAAAATTGTCTTTCTAGTGTAGAATTCAAGTTATAATAGTAATCATGGGGATTATAGGTAATATATACAAAGGGATTAATGTTTTCCAGATGCTGTTCACACTAAAAAATTCATATACACATTCATGAATCATATTTAATCAGTGCCAAAGTGTCCACATTCTCACATCCTAACAACTCTGACATCTGATTCGCCTTACATCCAGCAGAGCTTTGTGTTTTGTTCTCAAGCAGTTCTGGCACAGCTGTCATTGTCTGCCTGTTCCAGTATAGTTGTTCCTCAAATGGCATAACTGAAAAACTGCCCTTCTGCACAGCTCACTTAATAAACCAGTAAGGGCTTTTTAAGGAATAAATATGAACCGTGATTAGTGTAAGTCTTCTGGAAAGATCAAGAAGGCACCATGTCAAATTTTTCAGAGAGGGGCTGAATACTGTTCTTGCAAAGGAAGTTCAGGCATTAACACTCATGGGCACACACCCCTGATAGGCACACACACACACATACACACACACACACACACACACACACACATACATAATTTTTTAAAATATCAGGAAGACAGCCTGGAGAGATGACTCCATGCTTAAGAATATAAGCTACTCTTGCAGAAGACTCTAGTTCGGTTCCCAACACCTACATGGCAGCTAACAAATGTTCTAAGGAATCTGTCACACTCTTTGGCCTCCATGGGAATTATACAACATGAGTGAATTTATATCCATAAAATAAAAATAAATTAAAAAAAATTTGGTGCAGGAGTGTTAGCTACTTGAAAGACAATACTATAAATATAGTAGAAGATTCTTTTAAGAAATGCCAGGATGTAAAATCCACACTCATCTAAGATACTGAGTCATGTATCTTATCTAACATTTCACTAAAGTCATTGAGTTCTCTCCTACTCTGAGATTTGATAATTAGACTCCATGGGCTTTCTCTGTTCAACTCCTAATAGAGCCCGTTTCTGTTTTGAACAAACTATTAGGTTAATTGGTATACTTGGATTAAATGGATTTTTGTGTGAATATATAGATGGAAGAACTAATGTGTTGTCAGATATAAGACTAGATAGATTTTGCCCCCTCTGTTGGACACATCCCTGAGTGGTGATTATAGGTTAATGGAAAATGTCTAGTGACAGTTCTGTGAATAGGATATGCGGATAAAGAACTAGCAGGCTGCTCTCTGGAGACCTTCCTTTCCCCCAACAGCATATGACAAATTAAGAACGGTATGTATGTCTGGCTGTCATTGCTGTTTTGTTTTGTTTTTTCCCCTCTACCCAGTATACAATCTATCACTAATTCCACTGTGTTTCATTTTCAGACACCAAGGCCTTCACCCTGAGGCCAGTTGAATAGTCTTTTAGAATGGTTCACTGACTTGAGCCTAGGGGTAAAAATCCTTGAGTCAGACTATTTATTTACCAAAGAAAGAAAAAGGCACTTCTCAGGCAGCTGCTTAATGGATCACTGTGCTGATTGCTCCCTGGCCCACCCTTAGTTCTTGAACAATGCTGATTCTGACCTTGGACTTGGAAAGATCTATGCTTACTTATATCTACTGCCCAGGGCCATAGTTTTCTCTTTTCTTTCTCCCTTAATCTTGTTTTTATTTCTGTTCTCTAGGAATTCTTTAAAATTTGTTGTTCTGAAGAAAATCTGTTCTTGATTACTGATGACAATATTGTTTCTTTTTTGTTTTCAATGAAGTTTTCTGTAACTTCAATAGAATCTTCAGAGAAGAAGGAGAAGGTGAATTTAATATTCACAGAATCTTTTGAATGGTTGAATGTAGCCAGAGATATTTTTCACAAAATGGCCAGCCAGTAAAAATTTACAATAGTACAGTAACTGGATCTATCACAGAATTTGAATGGTTGTTTTCTACATTCATCTTGAATAATTCATATATTTTAAAGCTTTTAAATTTCCTGAGCAGAGAGGTCTGTCTTGACACCCCCTTCTCAGCTCAAAGAGAATCAGTGGCTCCACTACTTTAGGAAGCTTGGACATGACACCTGTGCTTTAACTCAAACTACTTGGCTGCTGTCACTGACTGTCTGATACCCTGCAGGCAAGTTCCCAGTGGGAGCCTGGGGAAGATATTCGCAAAGGATGTTGAGGCCCCTTGGAAGTATTCCCAAAATCCGTCAGTGTTTCCGAAGATCAAAAACATTTTCAAAGCAACACGGAAATAATATTTGTGTCAGTCTCGTTAATTCACTAGCACACAGTGTTTCCAGGGGCTCCGGTGGTGGCACCTACTGTGGTAACAGAGCACAGAATCACCTATGAGAATCCACTTGCCTTCTGGTCAGCCAGATACCAAACAGGCCTGCACAGAGGCAAACCAGGGTCATTCTTCCTGATGTTTTGGTTTGGAAAATATAGTTTTTATTTCAAGAAGATTTTTTTTTTAAGTTTTCGATTGTAAGACAGGTGTGGTGGCATATGCCTTTAATACCTGTACTCAGGAAGCAGAGGCAAGCAGATCTTGGTGAGATTCAGCCCAGCCGAGGCTACATAGTAAGTTCCAGGCCAGCTGGTGCTACAAGAAAACCCTGCCTTAAAAATATTATTTTAGATGTTGTTGGGCAAAGATATTGATATGAAGAAAAGAGCTACTTTCCCAATATTTAAGAATTGAAGCAAAATTTCAAATGCCTTCTTAAACTGTCACTCTTTTGAGAGTGTCTGAAGTGGGAATGTTTCTGCCTTAACCTTTGTTCTGGTGTATTTACCTGTGGCCCTAAGGGTTCAACCCTAGGCAAGTATTCAACCACTGAGCTACCTCAACCAGTTTCATATTTTCATTTTTTTTTAATCTCTTTCAAACAAATCAGTAAATAGAATTAGACGGAGAAACGTGATGACTCGGATGGACTAGAGCTGGAGCTGGACGACAGAAAGTCACAGTCTTGTCTCTCAGGAGGTCCTACTACTGGGTCTGGCTGCCTATTCCTAACTTCAGTTCAAGTCCCACCATGGCTTAAACTTGTCATGGATATCACCCAGACTAAATCTGTTTCTATGTCATTCTGTTTATTTCCATTTTTTTCCCTAAAAACACTTAAAATAACTAGCCATGAGATTGAAGGTAGCTATGGCATGTAATGGGCCTTAAAAGATTTCAGTTATGAGATGCTCCAGGGACATGGTTCAGCTAAGCAGCCTGCTGTGAAAACATAAGACCTGAGTGCCCAGTGCAGCTGCTTTTAATCCCAGCACTCAGGAGGCAGACTCAGAGGCAGGCTGATAGTGGATTTGCAGGCTAGCCTGTTCTACATAGCAAGTTTCCAGCTCAGCCAGGGCTACAAGATGAGACACTGAAAAAGAAAAAATATATATATTTTTAAGATCTTGTCCTCTAGACACAGACCTCTAAAGTCTTTTCTTTTCTTTAAAGTGATTGACTTTCTTTTTCTCTCCTGACTGAAATGACATGATTGTGTATCCTGCTGACCTCCAAACTTTGCCTTCTCTCAGAAAGCATGCTATTCTGGGGACTCCACACTAATGCTTGCAGCTTATGGTACTAAGGAAAATTACTCATCATCACAAATGCCTACTGCTGAGATGCTTCACTCTGAGATGGCCTCTCCTCTTCCTTCCCTGGTGGATCTAGCCATGCAGGACAGTCCTGACTCTTCTACAGGTCCCAGACCAAAACTAGCCACTCTTGGCTCTAAGAACCAGGGAAGAAAGAAGAGGGTAAGGTCCAGATCAAGAAACAGAAGATGTGAATCTTCTTCCTTCAGGCCCACCTGAGCATGCTCAGTGCAAGTTTTCAGAGACAGAAGAACCTCAGCCTCCTTCAGACGCAAGGACTTTCTAGCATTGTGAACCTCACCTACAAACAAGTTAAGACCTGGTTCCAAAACTAAAGAATGAAATGTAAACGGTGGCAGAAAAACCACTGGCCAAAGATCTTCAACAATAAGGGCTGAGCATCAACAGATTATCTAGGCCGCCAGGCCTCCATTCCAACTCTCCCCAGAGGTAACTGAACCCACCTGGAAGCCTTCCAGTGT
The DNA here is from genome assembly GCA_009823505.1 of Rhizomys pruinosus. Taxonomy (NCBI): domain Eukaryota; kingdom Metazoa; phylum Chordata; class Mammalia; order Rodentia; family Spalacidae; genus Rhizomys; species Rhizomys pruinosus. Next base: position 573,152 of record VZQC01010757.1, read on the forward strand.
AGAGCAACCAGACTTGGAACAACTCAGCTTGGAGCAACCAGACCTGGAACTATCCAACTTGGTTGGAGCAACCACTCCTGGTGTAGTCGGGCCGAGAATGCACAGTTGCATAATTTTGGAGAGGAATCTTTGCAACCTTATATGCAATTCCAGCAAAACTTTCCTGTCAGTGATTTGGAGGCCAGTTTGGAAGCTGCTGGGGAAAGCACAGTATTTTAGCAACTTCCAAGTCTTGGATTTATTCCTGAACTACTCTGTGAATTTGCCACCTGGTGAAGTGTGAGGAGAGCCATGCTCAGTATCAGGGCAGGGCTGAAGTGTCTTCCTTCTTTCTTATATTGCTTTGTCTTTATTTTCAATTCTTTGGTGCTAGAGTTCTAACCTTAAACATGCTAGATGCCTCCTTTATCAGTGAGCCATATTGGTGGCCCTGAATTGATACATTTGTTTTAAAGCTGTGTAGCTATGCCCTTCTCTCTGGTGGTTGTACTGGGGACGAACTAAGCACTTCGTACATGTTATACAAGTGCTGTTGCACTGAGATACATAAGGCTTGTCTCTTACTTGAATTCTTGGATCGAATTGTACATAATTTGTCAACTTGGGAGAGGGTGCTTCCTGGAATCTCATCAAGGGGACTTGAATAACTTTCCCCACAACGAGCATAAGATAGTGTAGCCCTACCTACAGTTTGAGGCTAAGTTAAGTATCTTTAAGATGTAGAATATAAAACTGTAGGAAGTAAATGTATAGAAATGAATCTAGGAAGTGGAGACATGGCCAGTGGTTAAGAACACTGACTGATTTTGTAGAGGGCAAGCAACCACCCTTGCAGCTAACAACCATCCATAACTCCAGTTCCAGAGGAAATGATGTCCTCTAATGGCCTCTACTGACTTTGCCCAACATGGGTACATGTAGGCGAAAACATATATATCAAGGTACAGTGGCCACTGTGAGGATGAAGCAGGTGGGTTATGAGTTTAGATTGGGTCCAGCCTAGAATTCATATCAAGTTCAAGATCAGCTTGGATTCCATATTTGTAGTATGATCTTATCTCAAACAGAACTAAAGCTGTGTGTCATAGTGTGCTTCTGTTTGGGGATTGGGGGCTCTCCTGCTACAGCACCCTTGGTTGATTCCTCCTTCAAAGCTGTCTCTCAGTGAGCCTCGCTTTGTTCATTAACATTTGTAGGAAGATTTTTATATTTGGTATGTCAAGAAAAATCAGTACAAGTTTGTCTAGTTGAAATTCAAGATAGACAGACCTCTAGCCCAGTTAACCAAAAGAAAGAAGGAACAACTCCAAATCAATACAATCTGTGATGAAAAGGAAAATATCACAACAAACAAGGAAAAGATCCAGAAAATCATATGGGAATTTTACAAGAACCTATATTCTACCAAGTTTGAAAACCTAGAAGAAATGGATGAATATCTGAAACCCTGGGAATCACCAAAGCTCGACCAAGAAGAGGTCGACAGCTTAAACAGACCCATAATACATGAAGAAATTGAGGATGTAGTAAGAAACCTCCCAACTAAAAAAAGCCTAGGCCCAGACAGTTTCACAGCAGAATTCTATAAAACATTTCAAAAAGACCTACAACCATTATTACTGAAACTGTTTAGAAGTATACAATCAGAGGAAATTCTCCCAAATTCCTTCTATGAAGCCAGCATCACTCTATTACCAAAACCAGGCAAAGATACAACTAAAAAGGAGAATTATAGACCCATCTCCCTAATGAACACAGATGCCAAAATTCTAAACAGGATACTGGCAAATCGCATACAGACCCACATCAAGAAGATCATCCATCATGACCAAGTTGGATTCATACCAGAGATGCAGGGATGGTTCAACATACGAAAATCAATAAACATCATCAAACACATAAACGGAATCAAAGACAAAAACCACACCATCATCTCAATTGATGCTGAAAAAGCCTTTGACAAAATCCAGCATCCCTTCATGCTTAAAGTCCTAGAAGGAATTGGATTGGAGGGATCATTCCTCAATGTAATCAAAGCCATATACAGGAAACCCACAGCCAATATCATCCTAAATGGGGAAATGACAGAAACATTCCCTTTAAAGGTAGGAACTCGGCAAGGCTGCCCCCTGTCACCACTCCTCTTCAATATAGTGCTTGAAACACTTGCTAGAGCAATAAGGCAAGAAAAGGAAATTAAAGGAGTACTAATTGGAAAAGAGGAAGTCAAGCTATCCCTATTTGCTGATGATATGATTGTTTACTTAAGGGATGCTAAAAACTCCACCAGAAAACTCCTAGAAACGATTAACAGCTTCAGCAAAGTGGCAGGATACAAAATTAACCTTAAAAAATCAATGGCCTTTCTTTACACCAAGAACAAGCAACTGGAGAAAGAATTCAAAGAGACCTTCCCACTCACAATAGCCTCAAAAACAATAAGATACCTAGGAACAAACCTAACCAAAGACACCAAAGACCTCTACAACAAAAATTTTAAACCCTTAAAGAAAGAAATTGAAGAAGACCTCAGAAGATGGAAAAACCTCCCATGCTCATGGATTGGGAAAATTAACATTGTAAAAATGTCCATTTTACCAAAACTCTTGTATAGATTTAATGCAATCCCAATCAAAATCCCCAAGAGTTTCTTCACAGGCTTGGAAACAAAAGTTCTTAAATTCATTTGGAAAAACAAAAGACCCCGAATAGCCAAATCAATCCTGAGTGAAAAGAGCTACACAGGAGGGATCTCTATACCAGATTTTAAACTATACTACAGGGCTATAGTCATAAAAACAGCCTGGTACTGGCACAAAAACAGACCTGTTGACCAATGGAACAAAACCGAAGATCCAAATCTGAGCACATACAATTTCAGCCATCTCATATTTGACAAGGGGGCCAAGAAACCACAATGGAGAAAAGACAGCATCTTCAGCAAGTGGTGTTGGCAAAACTGGATCACCACTTGTAGAAGAATGAAATTAAACCCCTACCTCTCACCCTGTACAAAAGTCAACTCCAGATGGATTAAAGACCTCAACGTGAAACCCCAAACTCTGAAGGTGATAGAAGAAAAAGTTGGCAGCAGACTACAAGACATAGGCGTAGGAAAAGACTTCCTAAATCAGACAGCAGCTGCACAAGAATTAAGGTCGACAATTGACAAATGGGACCTCATCAAACTCAAAAGCTTCTGTACATCAAAAGAAACAATCAAGGAAGTGAAGAGAAATCCCACAGAGTGGGAGGAAACCTTCACTGCAGATACATCTGACAAAGCATTGATTTCCAGAATATATAAACTACTCAAAAAACAAAGAAAAAAGAAAACAAATGACCCGCTCAATAGATGGAGCAAAGAACTGAACAGAGACTTCACAAGCGAGGAATTAGAGATGTCTGAGAAACACCTCAAGAACTGCTCAACATCACTAATCATTAAGGAAATGCAAATGAAAACCACTTTAAGATATCATCTTACTCCAATAAGACTGGCTAGGATCAAGAAAACAAATGATACCAAGTGCTGGAGAGGTTGTGGGGAAAGGGGAACACTCATCCACTGCTGGTGGGAAGGTAAACTCATACAGCCACTATGGAAAGCAGTGTGGAGAACCCTTGGAAGACTTGGAATGAACTTGCCTCCCCACCCAGCCATACCACTCCTGGGCATGTACCCTCAAGACTCACCCCACCGCAGAGATACATGCACAGCAATGTTTATTTCAGCTCTCTTCACAATAGCAAGGAGCTGGAACCAACCCAAATGCCCCTCAACTGTTGAGTGGATAGAGAAAATGTGGTTCATCTACACAATGGAGTTCTATGCAGCAGTAAAGAAAGACGACATCATGAGCTTTGCAGGAAAATGGCTGGAGCTAGAGGACATCATGCTGAGTGAAGTAACACAGTCCCAGAAAAACAAACAACAAATGGTATCCATCATCTGTGGATGCTAGTGCCAATTACATAGTTGTAAGTATTCTTTGTGTATGGCCCCCTGAGCTTTTGTCAAAAGCAGTTGGGAATGATGCATATTGGAAACAATAACAACAACAAAAACAACAAGGGCTGCATCAAAGAACTGACAATGATGAACTTCTGCTCAAAACAGTCAACTTCCTCATGGAGAATATCAAGAAAGACTGAGAAAGAGATGAAAGGCATGTTTGGCAGAATGCATGAGCTCTGGTGGGGTGGGGGAATGGTGCGGGAACACGGGTCTAGAGTTGTTAAAAAAATAAAAATAATAAATTTAAAAAAAAAAGGAATTCAAATAACACCCCAACTTTACCTTTAATAAAAGAAAGAAAGGAAAAAGAAAGAGAGAGAGAAAGAGAGCATGATCAAGGGATAAACAGATATGGCCCCCCACACACAAACACACACACCACACACACACATGCACACACACACATGCACACTCGCACATATGCTTATCCACCCACATGCATATATGCACATACTCACATACAGTACACACATATAACAATTAATTAAATTTTTAATTAAAAAAATGAGCAATCTCAGTTGAAGATCTGAGACTCTATTCTTACACCTCTGAAACATTTCCCTTTGCTGTAAAATGAGATTGATGAAAGAAGTTGTTAAAGTCTCATGTGAATTACACCAAATAGGGAGGTCATTATAAAACTTCATAAAGCACGGTTATTAAATAGAAACTTTGCTTCTTACAGTCAGAGTTCACATCATCAGCAGTTTAACTTCACATAAATAAAAGTAATATATAAAAATCAGTATACAATTCAAAATATGCATTCACCACCTTAAAAAATAACTATGTTTTTTTTGCAGTCAGTGGCTGTGCTTCTTGTAAGCTAAGTGGAAAGGTTCATGCAAGTCAGATGTAGTATATTTGACAGTAAGAAAAAAAAACTGAATAATTCTTAACCAGGCCAAACAAATCATGTTCTCTACAACAGTCTTTTAATGACTGAAGAGAAAAGTTAGACGTTCAGAAGTTCAGTTCAACTAACCATACAAAAAATTGGCTTTTGACCCAAATGCTATTTGAAACTTTAGAGCACATATAATTGGAGTGAAATCTTATTAAAACAGAACTGCTGTCTGGTACTGTTTCCAAGATTTTTGCCTCTTGATACAGCCATAACAGAAGGCCAGAAACATATGTAAAAGTAATTAATGAAAATTACCCATATTGTTCTTTTTTAGTATAAGATGGGATTAACATTGGATCATGCTCATGTGTAATATTTAATGTCTTTAAAAATGCATTCCCATGTACCAGGTCAAGGAAGCAAAACGTAAATATTTCAAATGATGGTTTTTCTTCTAAACTACAGGTACAGATTAAATCAGCTAAGCAAAGAAAGACCAATTTTTTCATATGCAGTAAGATGAGAAGATTACTCTTCTACAAAATATCAGGTTCTGTGTGCATGTGTGTGTATAAAATTATAAAAATTTTAAATATATATTTTATTGAATTTTTGCATATTTTACACAATGTAACTTTTAAAAAATTTTTATTATGTTTTTGCACATTTCACCCAATAGTTATTAATCAAACTTAGACATACCCCCTCCCCCACTAGAAATCATGCATTCTGCCATACACGTTAACTCCTATCCAGTCAAGCATTTGTATGTACCCAGACGTTCTTCCACTGGAGACTAGTCAGCCTATCTAGAGAGTTTAAGGAGGGGCTACTGTCCCTGACTGTCCTGGCCATCACATATTTCCCTCCATCCACTCTGAGCCCTTGTCTGATTGAGCTGGAATGGGTCTTGTGTTCAAAGCCACCATTGCTGCAGGTTCACATGTGCAAATGTCCACTGGTTCTTTATTGAAGCATAGGTGCGGGGTTATTTATAGAAGTGTGGATGATTCAAAAGCAGATTCGTCATAAAAACCGACCCCAACATGTATCCTTGAAGTTCCCTGCACAAAATTCAGGTAGTTCTACTTGAAGAGTCCCCTTTTTGCCCCAGCTCTTATGCTTGTAAAGCTGCAGCCAGGGCCTGCAAATCCTGTATCTTTTTGACCTTCTTGAGTCTTATAAGTTTCTTTTACTTGCTGAGTGTTATAAGCTTCCTTCCAACCTCCATGAGCAGATTTGTTTCAATTTGGAAGAAATTGCTGCACCACAGCATTAAGGAAAACAAATGTGACCATAGAGTCTGCACTTGAAGAAGGCAAGCTGTATTTCTTTTTTCTTCGATGTGCACATTAGTGTGTGTATGACTATTATTTTTATATGTATATGTCTATGTGACACAGTACTTACCAACTTAAGGAGATGAAGAGATCAGCGGGGAGGGCGGCAAATGAGACGGGGAGATTCGAGCATTTGTCCTCCTCAACTTGCTTGGATGAATGCATCTTCTGGTATTACACTCAAGATCACCGCATTCAAGTAATCCTAAAGGGTTTAAACAAAAACAAGCGTGCTGTGTTCTGTGACTGCACCTGCTATTCTGTCCTTAATGTTTCTCCTCCCAATTGCTCTAGCGTCTTTCCTTCCTTGCAGCTGCATGTTTATTTGGTTGTATCCGAAAAGTTTCAAGAACTAAAATTTCATATTAATTTTTTTCTTTCTATAAAAAGTACAAATACATATGAAAGTATTATCTTAGTTCCAAAGATTTTTCTTCACAAATAGAATTTCCAGTGTGCCATTCTGTACATGTTGATAGCCAGCCCATTGAAAAATTAATTACTTCAATGAAAACTGAAGATGTTGCTTTGTAATGCATATTCAAGGAGTCCTACACTGGTAGCAAATCATTAATTTCAACTTGATTGAGAAGCACCTAGGCTGCTGATTATCTGGAAGCATGCGTCCAGAAAGAGCCAGACTTCGGTGGGGCGGCGCTGTCCCACAGGCTGCGGGCCCAGATGGAATAAAAGAGGAAAAGTAAAGGTCCACTTATTAAAGTTCTCTCTCTCTCTCTCTCTCTCTCTCTCTCTCTCTCTCTCTCTCTCTCTCTCCTTCCTGTTTGCCAAATACTGAAAAGTCTCCGCCTCTGCTAGCATAGCCATAATGAGGGACAAAACTGAGGAAAGCAAGAATATTCCACCAGGTATGCTGCTGCAACAGTGCACTCTAACACAGCTACTAGGAAGAAATATAATACTCAAAGCTTTTTAAGCAAGTGGGTGATAAAACTGTCAATTTTTATTTTCGTATTTTTTTCTCTGTGTATGAGTGTGTGTGTGTGTGTGTGTGTGTGTGTGTGTGTGTGTGGTGTGTGCAGGGGCACACCCACATGTGTGCACATGGAGGCAAGAGAACAAACTTGGGAGTTGGTCTTCGACTGACATCCTTCTTGTTCTTTGTTTGTTTGTTTGTTTGTTTGTTTGTTGGGCTGAAATTTGCCAGGAAGCTAGGCTGGATGGCCAGTAAACCCCAGTGATTTGCCTGTCTCTGCCTCCCCAGTGCTGGGATTACAGGCACATGCCACCTTCCCTGGCTTTTTGTGTGGGTCCTGGGGATCAAACTCAATCTTCATGTTTGTTCAATAGGTATTTCACTGATGACTGAGCTATCACCTCAGCCTCTTTCATACTCTTAAGAATTTGCTTCTGCATCATCTTATAAAACTTACTTTTAAAAAAATATTTATTTATTTATTTATTTATTTTAATGTGTGTGAGTGTATTTGTGTGTGAGTGTATTGTCTGCATGTAGGTTGGTGCACCCGTGTTGTGCAATGCCGTGGAGGTCAGAAGAGGGTGTCAGATTAACCCCAGGACCTGGAGTTAAAGATGGTTCTTAGCTTCTTAGCTGCCCTGTGGGTGTTGCGAATAGAACCTGGGTCCTCTGCAAGAACAGTCAGTGTTCTTAACCGCTGAGCCATCTCTCCAGCCCCTAAAAACTTACTTTAAAAAAAAAAAAAAAAAAAAAAAAAAAAAAAAAAAGGAGGAGGCTTAGATGTGACTGAGGAAGCTGAGTTTGGGAATTTGAAACCAGCCTAAGTGTAAGAGGGTGTCAAGCCACACAGTCTCAGTGCAGAAGCAGACTGCATACAGGAGTAGTATATGCTTTTAGGAACCAAATTGTGTGTTTGGACCTATTTTTAAATGGGGGCTTGATCAAAAATTTGGGCAAATTCTACTCCATTTAATAATTCTTCAACCTTCTTCTGCCCAAGTAATTAAACATGGTTCAGATTCATTTTTCATTTAAGATTTGGAAAACTGGAACCTGGGGATTTGAGAGATGGCTCAGTGATTAAGAATGCTTTAATCCTAGAACTTGGGAAGCAGAGGCAGGTGGATCTCCATGAGTTGAAGGCCAGCCTGGTCTTCAAAGAGAGTTCCAGAACAGCTGTGAGTACAGGGAAACCCTATCCCAAAAAGACCAAAAAATAAAAAATAAATAAAAAATTTAAAAAAAGTAATGCATGATGCTCTTTCAGACAACCCAGATTCATTCAGTTCCTGGGACCCACATGCAGGTACTCACATATACACATAAAATCCACATAAATACATCCTTTAAAAATAATTAGAAAATTATCAAAATATTGTTGTTCTTGGTAATTGTTGTTTATGTCTTTTTCACTTTGTTTTTTAGAGTGTGTCTTTCTATTTAGACCAGGCTCACAAGAAACCTGTGGCAGACTTCCTGTTTCAGCCCCTCAAGTGCTAGCATTAAAAGTATATAGCCACCATACCTGGCAAAAGCTATTACTATTTTTATACTCCAATTCTGAACTATACAATTGACTGGCATTCTTTCCATTCTAGCAGAAGAGATCTTGAGATTCGGGATATTATATATAAGCCAGAAATGGGAGAGGAGGAGAAGGCTGCATGGCAGGCACACCTGCAATCCCAGCCTTTGGGACGTGGGAGCACAAGTATCAGAAAGCAAAGGTCACCCTCAGCTATTCAGGGAGATCAAGGCTGGGCTACATGAGACCCTAAGACCTTGTCTCAAAATCTAACAAAGGGTAAATGCCAGTTTGATTACCCACCAAATCAAACAGCTCTTTTATATCACTGTAGAAATATCAAATGCTATATTCAAGGAACTACTGTAAAGAAATGTGATGTCAGTCGCTTACCATTGTCAATGAAATTATTAAAATTATCATCTACCCTTAAAATTTGCTCAATTATTTTAATTAAATCATTTTTTATAAAAAATAAATATTTAATTTCCTTAGCCATTAACAGTTTTCTGAGAGAGGCAGAAACAACTTTTGCCTGTCATCATTCCAGAAACAACCCTTACATTGAATCCAACTACAGAAGATGAAAACATTGCTAGGAAACGTAGAACAGAAATGTTTTCATTTTCTCTTTGATTACTGAGGTGTTCTAGGTAGAATCCCCAGAAATCCTACTGGAGTACAGGTCTTAAACTGACACCTGCCAGAGACAGCCAGCCCCACCAATTAACAGAAAAATCCTTTGTCGGGCAATCCTGGTAGCCGACCTCCCGTTCTGCAGAAAGGAGCCTCTGCAAAATCTCGTGAACTGTGTTTTCCTCAGAGGGCATGAAAAATGAGCCTCTATATTAACAGAAAGTCAATATTAAACAGCTGCTCGCAATTTCTTTCCAAAGCACTTGATTTCTATAATAAACAGAATTAAATTGTGTCCATTCCTGGTCCTAAAGAACAGGCCTGGGTTTTAAAATGAAGAGCAGACACATAAAATGCACTGCTAAATGCTGCCTCTACCACGAATAGAGTAGCTAGGGAAATTTCAGATTGAAATTGTGAGCCAAAGCTTATGAACCAAGCACTTTAAAAGGACATAAGCAAGTTTTGTTTTAATTATATTTTTTAACTGCCATAAATGAAATAAAAAAAAAAAACAAAACTTTTTGTTTGGCCAAAGACTTTTTCTTATTTGTTTACTTATTTATTTTGTCTTTGTGATTTGGAATGAAGATACAAATTAAAATTACTCTTCTTATTTAATTCCAACGCATGTTTTTGGTGCTCACATGGGTGTGTTCTATGTACCAGCCCCATCAATTAAAGAGAGAAAGGAGGAGATTGAGTGCTTTGCCTACTAAACAGTCTATGAGTAGAGAATTTCTTTTCTTTCTCATGCAATCCCTGCCGATGACAGGAATTTACAAACCTGAGCAAGAACAGCTGGATTAATTCCATGTTCCAAAGTCCAAGGAGGCACAATCACAGGTTTTGCATTTTTCTGGGGGGTTTTGTTGTTATTGTTTTTCCTTTGTGTTCTTGAAGACATCAAAACTGAGCTCTAGGATCTGCACCAAAGGACACCATTCCTTTGATGTATTTCTGTTAAATCTCCCTTCTTCAAATTCTTGAATAAAAGAACACCAGAATCCAGTGGAAATGGGGTAAAAAGGCTTGGAGAAGTTTCTGAATCCCGAGTAGCCTTATGGACAGGCATTTTAGCATATTCTCCCTTGTTTCATTTAAATGGCAAGAAAAACACAATGGTAATCTTAGTTGTTCAACTTTCACAAACTTTGTGGCTTTTTCCTTCCAAACTGAGATGCAACAAATAAGAAAAACAAAAACAAAAACAAAAATTCCCACCTGAACAAGACCTTAACCATTCAAAGGATAACTTCTTCCTAGAAAGTGCAGGTGCACACGCGCGCACACACACACACACACACACACACACACACTAGAAATTTGAGAAAAGACAAGAAAAATTATAAAATTCAGACTTGAACTTTTCAGGTCATTGCGCAAAGAATAAAAATAGGCTAAAGCTATGAACCACTGCCACAGGCTCAGAAGCAAACTCTTTTTTTTTTTTCTTTTTTTTTTTTTTGTCTTTTGAGACAGGGTCTCCCTTTAGATCCAGCTGGCCTGGAGCTTGCTATGTAGACTAGGCTGGCCTTGAACTCACAGAGATCTGCCTGCTTCTGCTTCCTGAGTGCTGGGACTAAAGGCATGTGCAATCATGCCTGGTTTTAATTGTTTTTCTTTTCTCAAGTAGAGAAATTGTAGACGTNAAACAATAAGAAAAACAAAAACAAAAACAAAAAATTACCACCTGAACAAGAATTAACCATTCAAAGGATAACTTCTTCCTAGAAAGTGCAGGTGGTGCACACGCGCGCACACACAACACACACACACACACACACACTTAGAAATTGAGAAAAGACAAGAAAAATTATAAAATTCAGACTTGAACTTTTCAGGTCATTGCGCAAAGAATAAAAATAGGCTAAAGCTATGAACCACTGCCACAGGCTCGAATCAAAACTCTTTTTTTTTTTCCTTTTTTTTTTGTCTTTTGAGACAGGGTCTCCCTTTAGATCCAGCTGGCCTGGAGCTTGCTATGTAGACTAGGCTGGCCTTGAACTCACAGAGATCTGCTGGACTCTGCCTCCGGCGTGCTAAGATCAAAACTCAGTGCCACCACACTCAGCTGCAAACTCTTTTATTACAGTGAGTTCAGTGTATCCCTTCTGTGTTTTCAGGTAAACTTTACAATGCAAACTAAACATGCTCAGGTTCTCATCCACCATCTTTCTGATACAAGCAGAGCATACACAGAAGTGCTCCTGCCTGCCTCTTGAACCTTTCCAACAAGTGTTATGTCTTTGAACTAAGCATACCCAAAAATCTGTCTGCATCTTTCCTTCTTTAATTGAGCATATGCAGCAATGTGGTCCCAAAAGTGCTTTCCGATACCAATGTGAGCAGGATTCTCAGATAGAACTTTATTTTGCCAGCAAAACTTTAGACATTACTGTTTGGTCATCTCATTCATCAAGGTACAAACCTATTACATTGGTTTAGCAAACAATTAAAAATTACTTTAAACAAACAAGCAAGACTGTCCTGAAAGCCATGGTTGTGATACACTCCTTGATACTATTTACTATCTGTTGGAATTGTGAAACTAAAAATATTATCATTAATTTTCATTTGGTGTACAAAACTGAGCTCTATTATGACATTTCAATATATTTAATCATTATCTACACCCCCCATGATCCCCTTTCCTCTTCTGTGGTGCTGCTGACCCCACGGTTGGACAGGCTGAAGAGGGCACAGGGGCTGATGGCCTTATGACCAAACACGCATCTGTGGAACTGGTGGTCCCATGGCCAAACACACAGCTGTGGGACTGGTCCCAAGGCCAAACACCTGGTTTCAGACTTGCTGGCTCCTATGACCAAATGAATGAAGAGCCAACTGTGGGGTTGATGACCCCACAACCAAGCACAGTAACAGCCCCGAGATCACGTCAGGTGGTGCAAATCCATGAATCCATTTATTCTATGTAACAGGCAGCTTACATATGTTTGGGGTGGGCAGCTGCTACAGAGGTGACATCACCTTCCAGTGGCCAATCTTAGACCTTCATACCATCACATGTCATCCCAGCTTGGGGTGTATTCAGAAGAGGGTTATGCTGACAAGAAGTGTGCTAGCAAAAAGCAAAGTGTGCCCTGCATCTTTTGTTCCACCTGATATGTAAGCAGACTGGTAGCCTGCACATGCTCAAGATGAGTCCGAGTCCAGGTTTGATGGCCACACTCCTCCTGCTAGCCCACTTTCTTTCTCTCTTAGTCTCCCTATTACTTTCATGTCACATATGTTAGACATGACATATATGTTTTCAAATATATAAATTTTAAAATTAATATATTTAAATACGGTTCCCATTTCTGAAGTAAATACGCAATTACTTGTCTTTTTTTAAATTTTATTACTTTTTTTTTTATTTTATGTATACGAGTGTATTCCCCGCATGTGTAAGGGCACCCATGTCATTCATTGCCTGCAGAGGTCAGAAGAAGGCATAGGATCCCCTAGAACTCGAGTTACAGACTGTTGTTAGCTGCCATGAGGGTGCTGAGAATTGAACCCTGGTCTCTGAGAGCAGACAGTGCTTTTAACTATGAGTCATCTTTCCAGCCCCTTACTTGTCTTTCTTTTTAAAGAATGTCTTAAATGTGCCCTGAGGAGATGGCTCAATGGGTAAAATGCTTGTTGTGCAAGCCTGAGGACCTGAGCACTGATGCTCAGTAACTTATTTAATAGACAGGTGGGTAGGCTTGCATCTGCACCCCAAAGCTGGAGGAAGGACCAGAACCGAAGTAGGCAGATTCTGGAAGCTTGCTAGGGAGCTTTGGCGGTGACCTTCAGGTTCAGTGGTAGACCCTGCCTCAGAAAACAAGCTAAAGAACAATAGATGTCTATTTCTGCCCTCTACACATACATCCACAGTTAAACACATGCACATACATACACTTACACAGAAAAGAAAAATATTAAAAATAAGGGCTAGAGAGATGGCTCAGAGGGGAAGAATACTTGTTGTTTTAGAAGACAAGAGTCCAGCTCTTAAGAACCATGTCAGCTAGTTCACAACTACCTGTAGCTCCAGTTCCAAGAGATCAAACACCCTCTTCTGCCCTCCAGAGATTCTTCCACACATGTTCACACTTGCTCACAAAGATCCACATAAAAATAAAAAATAAAATAAATATTTTTAAAAGGTAAAAAGCAGGGGCTGGAGAGATGGCCTAGCAGTTAAGAACACCGAATGCTCTTACAGAGGACCCAGGTTCGATCCCCAGCACCCACATGGCAGCCGAGAACCGTCTGAAGCTCCAATTCCAGGAGAACTCCAGTTCCAGGGGAATCTGAGACCCTCTTCTGACCTCCATGGCATTGCATGACACGGGTGCACAAACCCACATGCAGACAGTACATTCATACACATACAGAAATAAATAAAATTTAAAAAAAAAGGTAAAAAGCAATTCTAACAGCAAAAATCTATGACAAAGATCTAAATGAAGTTTAGAATCTTGTAGTCAACTTTTCTGTAATGGGCGCTTGCAAAGTATTTCCCAAATAAGTATAAAAATGAAAGTCTTAAAGTTTCATGCTGGAAAGTAAAAGGTACTTAAACTGAATTATTTTTATGTGATATATACACATGCTAGCTCATGGTAAAACACAGATACATACTCATGCATGCTCATGAAAGCTGTCCTGACCTCCACCTGCACACCATGGCACGTGTGTTCCTGCATTCATATACACATCACACACTAATAAAAGTAGCTTCCTGCCACATGCCACCCTGACAGAGTAAGAAAATCTTCAGAACGCATCTTAGAATGTATTATGCAGATCAGGTGTTCTTCTAAATTATTTGTCCTTTGTATTTATGTTGTATAGAGTATTACAAATATAAAGATACATGTCAACAAAAATTTGTATTATGTGTGTCTGAATGTGTGTTTCAGTCAGCATTACAAATAACAGAACCCATTCCATCAAATTAAGTAGATTCAGAACTTATTAATGTGCAAGCAACCTCCTGTGTCCTCTGGAATCATGATTAGAGGTTACAGATTTCAGAAGAGTTCCCAGGAAATAATGAGAACTGACTCTGAACAGTCATCAATAGAGCTTCAGGTCATGTGTTCCAAAGAGCTGAAATGTTTCCAGAAGACCCTGCCAGAATCAGAAAAGAAATCCTGGGTGCCACTCTTCCAAACAGAATCCTTGGACATTGTACTTGATACTCATGGCTTAGATGACATATCTATTATATCCTCATCAGGAAAATAGGGATGAAGGACTTCTATTTTGAAGAGATAATATTAATAGCATTGAAAATGCACAAATAATGTAAAAGTTAATACTGGTGCCAGAAAAGATGACAAATGTCCACTATTATCTACTTCTTGACTTCCCTACATCACTAGACAGTTTTCCCCATATTTAAACTGTAAACAAGAAAATGCCCCAGCCTAATATAATGTACACATTCTTCATAAATATGCCCTATATCTGAAAAATTAACAAATCCAAATCCTCATGAGTTTCCAGATCCAATAGATTATTAAGTACTTCCTCATATCATCTTCATAATCTTTAAACTTATGGTACCAAATGATAATTAAGAGCATCCAAATATAATTAATGAACAAAAGGGAGAGAGGAAAAATATTTAAACACGCACACATGAAAGTGAAAGAAATATGAGGAAATATATTCCTCATTTGTAAAAAAATACTTCATTATTTCAGATTATCATTTTTCTTTATCATGTAAGATTTTAAAGATTGCACTTATTTATTCATATGGGGGGGAGAGTTACCACAGTAAACATGTGCAGTCAGAGGACCCTTTCACCACATAGGTTCCAAGCATCATACTCAGATTGGTGGGCTTGATAGCAGGTGCCTTTACCTGATGAATCATCTTGCTGGCCCTCTACCTTATCTTTCAGGGTAGGTTTTTTTGTTGTTGTTATTGTTTTTTTGGGGGGGGGGCTTGGTCTTTTTGAGACATAGTCTCCCTAGGGTAGCCCAGGCTGTCCTGGAAATCGATATGCAGACCAGGCTGCCTCAAACTCACAGAGTTCTGCTTCCCACGTGCTGGGATTAAAGGTGTGCACCACCACGCCCAGTTTCAGGGTAGTTTTTTTTAATCTCAGCCAAATCAGGGTCCTTATATGAAATAGTATTTTCTTTTTCTCCTTAGATCTAAAAGCATTACTGTGTGTCTACCTATGATTAACTTTCGTCACTAGTTCTAATATCAACAGAATTTCTCCTGTATTTAAAATACGATGGGGTGGGGGTGGGGGGGAAGGGAAAGGGTAAAATGCCTGATCTGAATTGGAAAATGATGTACGAAATGCACAAAGCATCAATAAAAAAAATTAAAAAAAATAAAATAAAATAAAATACCCATTTCTATACCAGTTATGTAGGTCCTTCTTAATAATCAGGACCCAGCCCCAGTACAACTCTTACTTTTGGCTTATGTGGTGGTATTCAAAGCTTGAATTAAACACCACGTAGCAACCTCAAATCCCACTTCTATAGAAAAATAATGTCAAAGTGGTAACACTTTTCACTTTAGTAGTAGGACTTCCAGTCCAACGAAGCCAATGATCATGGAATCTTGACCATGGGTTTTTGTTAATGAATCTTAAGACACAAAAAAGCAAGAGGCAATAATTTGTAATTTATATCTCTTTTATCCTATAGTCTTTAGAAGAACTGTATGCCACAATCTGCCAGCACAAGGTTCATGCTATTGTGTGTTTTCAATAATAATAGATAAATTTCCTATAATAATTTTAAGTAGTAGAGTACTTAGCTATTCCTGTTAGTCCAACGAATAGTGTGTCTTTGTCTATAACTCTGTCCCTATAAAATCAGTTCCATGGTTGGAAGCATTGTACATGGACAATTAAAATGATAAAGAATTCAGTTCACAGATTTTGCTCCCATGAAAGCCAAAAGGTCAATCCAAGCATTCATCTTTAAAGTGATAATTTATTCCCATGAAGATAAATCAGTAAAATTCATTGCTGAATAGGTTTAGAGCAATTACTTTCACCAAGTAAATTTTCTACCCCCTTTTTGGCTAGCTTTTACCCTGCCCAATACCATATACTCCAATATCAAAGGTTAAGAGTTTTGTCTTCTTGTAAACTCAATACCCAATATCGCCAGTAACTGGTCAGATGGTGATTCGGGAAGGGCATGCTGATCCAGAGCATAATTGTTCTTCCCACACAAGGAAGAATCCATTCACTACTGGCATGATCTCTGCCACTTATTAGCTAGATTATGCTTTCTATTCGATAACTGCTGGCTTTCCTTTAAAGTGAGAACCTGCAGTTGCTAATTCACATAGACAGCAAATATTCCTACAGTCTTTGTACTTCTTTAAATCTATTGATACACTTCCCCAGAGTGCTTGGTCAGCAATTCTCCATTCTCATTCCAAGTCAGTCCCTACCAATCCAGCGAAACTATTAATCAATGTCCAGAAATTAGTGGAAAACAGAATCTAGGGTGTCCTTGTTTTCCAGGAAAAGGGAATAGTGAAAATTAGTATTTTACACTTTAATTAAAATAATTATTCTTCCCCATACTCTTTCAGTAGAGTGCCCTGAAGTACCTGAATGTCAGTGTAACACTGTAAAGATTCATGATTTTGATATAATACACAAGAATGTCTATAAGCCAAGCCAAGCTCTCTTTCTCCCTTCTGTTTGTCTTTGGGTAATTTTTCTGAGATCACGGGTATGAAATAATTGAAGAATAAACACATCATGTGGAAAGTTACTAGACATGCTCAGATTTATGGCTTAGAATATCAAGTAAAACCCAGTAGTTGATGTTTTCTTCTAAGTAATATTTATAAGTGGATGTTTCTCTTTGGTAGAACTCATTAGATGTTGAAAACCAAAACCTGGCAAAATAGATGGTCATTAAGTTACTATGCTTCCACTTAAAAGCTTTTTCAACTTTATGATGGTGGATGGTAATGTACAATAGGTAGAACACACACTTTGAATTCTGAATTTGATGTTTTTTCTGGGATATTTGCATGGGGTTTGAGTCATTCAACATCATAGTCAGCCAAGGTGAGGCAGATCTCCCAGTAAGACATGCAACCACAGAGACAAAACAACAATACTACATGGTATAGTGTGCTGCCAAATGACAATATTTTCAATTCACAATGAATTTTACAGAGGACATATCTTCACAGTGGTAGGTTGAAGGGCAATTGTATATGAATAACATGAATTTGCTGTAATAATTATTGTTTAATAATTATTGTTTATGTTGAAATACAATGAGTTATGACTGACCATAACTGTTGCTTCCTCTAATAGCAATCAAAGAACTGAAGATCCTCTACCTCTTTCTTGCTTCTAATCTCTTCTATGTATTGCTTTTCTAGTGCCTAATAGCTGAAAAGGTAAAATAATAAAATAGAAATGACAGTCATTGATTTTCTAGCCAACAAATATCCAACTTGACAAATTGTTTCCGAGTCAGGTTTCTAGTCACATTAAAAAATGTTTTCTGGCTAAAGCTTATTAAAAGGTACAGTATCAGCTGTCAACTTTATTTTCATTTATTTATTTTGCTTGCTTGAAAACAATTTTAAGTCAACCATATAACTTTTCAACAGGGCAAACTTGCCATTTCAAGTCTAAAGTTCTGAGTTCTTGACAAATATATACAGACATTCAGCCACCACCACATCAATATGAGACTATCTTCATCACTCCAAGGACCTGTTGTTTATGTTTCTCTGTACCCCTTCCCCAAACTCTCAGACATCCTTTATTCTATTCAAAAAAACCTGATATTTGCATTTGAAATCTTCAAATTTCATACTTTATTAATCAGAAAAATGACTAAGCATGAGTGTTCTAAGGTCTGGATTAAATGTTCTTGGTTTCTGCTTCTCAGTACATTTCCTGATTGCTTTATCATAATGTCTACCAACATTCTCCACAAAGTTAGAACTCAAGCCACATTTGGCCAGACTTCAATATGTATGTCTGGTAACATACTATTAATGAATATGTAAATATATTTTTTCACACTTATCCTGAGGAAAATTTATATGTGCTTACTCTCATATAAATCAAATACTGAGATTTTATTTTGTGATAGTAACAATATAAAACTAAAAATTTAGACATGTTCCCTATCATGCAGATTACAATCTAAGTAAATTTACAGTATACCTGAAGAAATTTCACCAATGATTTTCTTTTTATGCTAAAGGTTGTGTGACTAAGGCCCAAAACAAGTGCTTAACATGTATAAGACCTTCCATCAGTCACTGACCCCCAACAGAAAGTCTACTACATCGTATAGAATGTTACATTTCAAAAGTTACAAAATTGTGCCTACTATTCAGAGAATCTATACATTCTATCTGTACTGAAATTTATTTATATGTATATAACTAAGTATGTATAATAGAGAATAATTATAAATTGAATGATTTCACTTTCCCTTTTTTATTCCTGAATTCAGTCAATGTTTATGCCTTAAAGAATTGGATTATCTAATTGCATATGAAAGAAAAATTTTTGAAAAATGATTCTAAAACCTCTTTTTTCCATTAAATATGAGGAAAATGTTGTAAGGTAAAGAAGCTCTTCTCTCAACATCTTTTCATTTTTTCCCTGTATCTGCCAGCTTACTTATCAGTTTGACAGCTGAAATGATTCTTATGTTCTACAGTTATTTCTCATAATATTCTGACACCTAAAGAAGACAAAAACCTTTTAGAGACTAAAGTTTATTATAAATGTCTTACTTCTCGAATTTAAAAAAAAAAGAGTTAAGATCCATCTTTCAATAAAATATAGAAATGGCTCAACTGAGAGTGTTGAAAGCCAAGGAACAAAATGACATATTCTGTATTCTATGTCACTCGATGAAATAGAAATGGACAATAAACTGAATGAAAAAAATATACAAGCAGAAATGGAAAGCAGCCAGAGAGCCAGTGAATGGAAGGCTGTAATTAAGCAGGTACCTAGTGGATTAGAGGAAATTAGATGACTGCAGTGGTGCTTCTGCTGCCAGCACAGCACGCTTTTAACTCACAATAGTCAACAGCCTATCAAGAGAACTGTAATTATATATTTTTAATTTTATTTCACAGGGTACAATTGTGGACTAGATAAAATCAACAAAAATTGAGGCAACTACCTAATATCAATGATGCTGTTTGATGAGTATATCTGTGCAAGGAAAGTGGGAAAATTTTAACTGAAGAGGTTGATTGAATATTTATTTTAATTCTAGGCATGTAGCCTTAAGTCAAAGCCTCCCAGATAAGAATCACAAGGTAAATATGTGAAGAATTTCACTGCCAATATCCTGCACACACACACAAAAAAACATCTGGCGTCATAATCCTAAAATAACATACATAAAGAGCTACTGTCTTGAGCTTGAAAAAATAAATTCAAAGCATCTCAGGCCAGATTGTCTACATTCTGATTGAACCCAGTTTACTTGGGTATTCTGATTGGGGGCCAACATCAGGAAACAAATACATCTCAAAGGACATTTTCAGAGGACTTTCTTAATGCAGTTCTCTCTTCTCACTTCCTTCCACTTCCTAGTGTGTCTATTAGTTTCTATCTAACCACTTAGCCTGGATTTCCCCATTCTGTTTCCACATAATGCTCCTGCAAATTGTCAAGGTTACTAGTCCTTGTGTCAGAGGTAAATCTGACAACTTCAATCCTTATAGTTAATTAAATAATGTGTATTCTGTGTTCTTTATTGTGTAAAGAACATCTATGTTCTTATGTCACAATAATACTAAGTCTATATATTAGGTATTTAAAGACAATGTCTTAGGAAGTTGCAGAAAAAAAGCATTTAATTATACGTGCTTTATGTAGTGTAATCTCTAAATGCCATGTCTCACATCATGTTCATGTATTTATTTGGTCAAACTTTCTCTTCCTTTTCTTTCTTCTGATGATTTTTCCTGGGCTCACCACTTATAACACTCAGTTCTATACCTTGGTCATTCTAAATCAAGACTTCTTAAAAATGCATAGGACATGTCAGTTTATATCTTCCAAATGTCCTTCTACCTACTGAGATTGTCCTGAATACTTGTAGGCAACAATAAAAATTGGTCAATAACTGATGATATAATGCTTTCAAACATCTAGAAATACTGTTTTGACACAGCAATTGAAAGCAAACTAGAACAATTGTGATAAAAACATTGATCTAAACCAACTTGGAGAGCAAAGAGTTTATTTGGCTTACAAGCACAGTCCAGCTCCCCTCCTGAAACTAGAACTTTTTCTTGCTTGGGCTTATGCAAGTTTATGCACTGTCATAACTGCTGAGTTCATATGTGCAACTGACCTGCTGTGTCTGGAAATCACTGTTTCCTTGACATCATCCATAATCTCTGCCTCTCAAAAATTTTTACTCCCTCTTCCACAGTTATTCCACAGTGATTTGTGAGGAGGGAATGTGGTATAAATGTCCCATTGAGCACACCACAGTCAGTCTCTTCTTTTCCTTAATTTTTTATTGAAATTTTGTGCATTTCATACAATATTTCCTAATCAAATTTAGACCCATTTCCCTTTTCATGCCTCTGACACCACCAGAGCTGGTGCATTCTGCCATACATGTCTTGCATCTTTTTCTCAGGCTTTTTTTTTTTTTTTAATTTTTCAATGCAGAAGTTTACTGTTTGGGGCAGAAGTTTTCTGTTTCAGTCAGTTCTTTAAACAAGTCTTTGTTGTTGTTCCCTTTAATTTTATATTACTCCAAAATATGCATATATACACTGCACACATATACCAAAATTATGACACCGGAAAATAAACTATAAGTTAATTCCAAAACATATTTAGGAATTCAAGTTTTAAAAGTAGAGTTGCATGCAGATAAAAAAAAATGTTACTTTACATTCCTAAATTACATAGCAAGTTGATGTTTTTTTTTAATGTACTTTTTTATAGTACATCTGGTATTATGTTTACTAAAAAAGAAAAATTTTACTTGGTTTGCTTTACAAATAAAGATTTGTTGCCAGGATCCACAGAATCCACAAATGAGTGACACCAAACATCATTCGTTCTGGGAATATGTTACTTCACTTAGCATAATGGCTTGTAGTTCCAGCCATTTTCCTGAAAATTTCATGATGTCATCATTCTTTACTGCTGCATAGAACTCCATTGTGTAGACGTACCACATTTTCTTTATCCACTCACCACTTGAGGGGCACTGGGCTGCTTCCAGCTCTTTGCTGTTGTAAAGAGAGCTGCAGTAAACATGGTCGTGCATGTATCTCTGCAATAGGATGAGTCTTGTGGGTTTCAGAGTCAGTCTCTTACTCTTTACAGCTTGCCTATTTATGGGTCTCTGTATTAATCACCATCTACTGTAAAAAGAAGCTTCTTAGATAGGGATTGAGGGATGTAGTAACCTATGGGTATAAATCATTAAGAGTAGTAATGCTGTATCTATTTAGCACTATAATAGTAGTAGGCTGTTCCCTAGACTCCAGGACCTATCTAGCTAAGAGCTTTGGCCCTGAAAATGGTGATGTAACCAGAGCCAGACCACAAAGTAAATGTTTTCTCTCATTTCTGAATGTTAACTCAGAATATTTATACACATGTGTTTCATTTGGAATATCCATAGAGGTCAGGAAATTATTAAGGAGCCATGAGGGTCAGGGGATTTCCAGGCTAAGAAGACAAAGCATAGTGGTATAAAGGGGTAAAAAGGAATAATATAACAAGAAGAATTAAATGGGCTTTGGGATGGGAGAACAAAGTACAAAAGGAGAACAGGGATGGCTAACTAGCACTAAAAATCTTTTTCAAAAGTCATGTGGATACCTATAGCATACTACCAACAGAGAATATTGCCATGGAGTTTGATGTCTGAAAACTTCCATTTTCTGTGTTAACATTTCGAATCAGAATATCACAAATCATGTGTCCTTCCAGGTTTCTAATATTCAAAGTTGCCATCAATACTTGGTAAAAACATCACCTTTAGACTCCATTCCATGAAATTTTAACAGGTAAATCCTGGTTTATGAGTTTTCATGAGGTGCCAAAGAGGTCAGGACATACAAGGATGTACTTAGACACGTCAGGATACTTTCCTCTAAATCCATGCTCCTGGTTTAATTTATTATGACACTGGGGGCTTCTCCAGTGCTCCATGTGCATCTGTATCCAAAAACATTAATGTTAACAGTGTATAATCTAGTAGAGGATTAAGAATTTATATATGTTTAATCCTGACATGATGGAGCTGAGGTGAGGTAGAGGAGGAGGGACCCAGGTTGTTTGCCAAAACCTCTGGTTGGGGAAAGATAAGGACAAGTGGCATGAGTTACAATTGTCAGCCATGTACACCAGTCAGCCTGAGAGGGTCAGAGGGGCTTCAAGAACATTGGTCATTTGCTTTTGCGTCTAAATGCCTTTTGTGGCTGTTTTGTATATAAGTCACTACCCTGCTTGCAATAAAGGGAGAACCTGCTTGACTGGACTCCCTACTGTGTCTGTCTCCAGGAACTGAGAAGGCTGGGGAACAGGTGAACAGCTCACTTACCTTTCCTCAGCTCAGTCAGTTCCAGGACAGGACCTGACTAAGACCTGACACCTGGCGCCCAATGTGGGGCACGAAAAGGCAGACCCCGAGGTACCTCATGCCTGCCGGCTGAGGCCAAGTAGTCTTCCAGGGTAAGCAAGACCCTAAGTATGGGTAACACAACTTCAGCTAAGAAGGATCCTACCTTGAGAGCTTTACACCTCATGTTACAATCTAGGGGACTTCAGTTAACTGAGACCAATGCCCTGAACACTTGGGAGACTATTGTCTCCCTCGCCCCTTGGATTACAGGGGCCAACCTCTTCTCCTGCCAAACTTGGGCTGGGGTTGAGAATCTGGCAAGGGAAAGGGAGAGGTATTTTGGCCTTGATCCACCCCTCGGCTTTTACCCTACCATTACGGACCTAAAGACCTCTTTCTACCTGAATACACTCCCTCCCCCGGAGAAGGGGGAGCCTCAGAGAGAGGTTGAGGAGGGATAGAGGAGGACACTGAAGAGAAATGGGCAGCCTTTCAAAAGAGCCACCGAGGGGACAGAGATGCAGGAGGGAGAGGAAAAGACAAAACCAACACCCGAGACCACCAGCCTCGCCCCAACTAAACCACCCCCTTATGCCCATGGGGAGCACCCAGGAGAGACGTCCTCCCCCTACACCACCCTTCGAGCAGATCTCAGGGACATGGACTCCTATACACAACTGGGGAGGAGAAGGGGAATGGGAGAGGCCACATATGCAGAAGTCTATCCTCCTAAAGAGGAACTACAAGCATTTCCTGTGAATTTGGCCCAAGGGAGAAATCGCCCTTTGGACTGGTATCTGTGAGAGGCCAAAGACCTTAAGGAGCTCCACAAGGCAGTGGCTGAGGATGGCCCCAATTCCCCGTGGGCCATGACTCTGTTGTAGGATATTGCCTACCACCCTTGTGTTCCTAAGGACTGGATCGACGTGGCTAAGGCCATCCTTCCCAGCCCCATGTTCATCAAGTGGACAGCCTTTGTCAAAGAGGAATGCAGGGTTAGGGCAGAGGAGAATAGATGAGCCAATCCTGCCATTTCCATCACGTTTGGGATGCTCTCAGGGACGGGGGATGGGTACCACGTGGGGATCCAACAAGCCGCAATCCCAGGCCCCTACTGCATTCAGGGGAGGCAGTGCGGACTGCATGCCTGGAGAAAGTTAAATGAGGGGCCTACAGAATCCCCCATTGCTGGGGCGAGGCAGAAGACTGGAGAATCTTCCAGACTATGTTGTCAGAGTCCAGCAGAGCATTCACCAGAAACTCCCCGCAGGCAGGAGAACTTAGAGACAAATTCATAAGATTACTGGTATGGGAGGGGATGAACAATGACCATCGCATGGCTTGCGCAGGCCTGAAGGACCAGTCCATGAGTAGTTGGGTGATTGCATCACAAGATGTAAGCACCCAAAACCACCAGTCTCATTCTTTAGCCCTTGCCCTACAGGCACAAACAACAGCAATGACTGAGGCCATTATGCAAGCCTTGATGATGCAGGGACAAAAAGTCCAGGAAAAAGGCAAAACAGGGGCCTGCTTCAGGTGTGGGCAAGAAGGGCACTGTAAATGGGACTGCCCTCAGCGGGGTCCAGAATGGCACCAACAATGGGGGCCAAGCCTCCTCCCACCCCATGTCCCCAAGGCAGAAAAGGCTTCCATTGGAAGGACTGCAGGTCAAAATTTGACCTGGAAGGCAAGCCTTTAAACTAGTCCTGGGGTGGCCTCTAGCCCCGTCATACCAAGGAGGAGCATGTCCAGAGAAATGAGGTGCCAGGCATGGAAACATGATGACTCAGGCTCACTGGATGGTCCCCCTAACCAAGGGCCTGCATCCCCAGATGTCAGTCATCATTGGAGGCGTCAAGTTCCAATGCCTAATAGACACAGGGGTGGACAGAACAGTTTTGAGAAAGGAGGAAGTGCCTGCCACTTGGTCCCTAATGCCTGGGCCCATGGTTCTAGGGGTGGAAGGGAACTCTAGGACTGAGGAGACTTCTACCCTCATGAGATTGGTGGGCCCAGATGGAGATCAGGACAATATTAGACCATTAGTGGCCCAGGGTCTCACATCTAACCTGCTAGGCCAGGACTTACTGGGGCAGATGGATGCGGTACTGACCACTGACCATAAGATGATTTTTGAGGATCCTCTGAACGACCCCGACCTATTCAGAAAAAGGAAAACAAGTTAAAATCTACCCCCAATCATAAAGGCTGCTGCTCCCTGGGTTCCTCCTATTAGATGGAAGCCAGGTAAGCCCGTTTGGGTAGAGCAGTGGCCTTTAACACAACCAAAATTAGAAGCCTTACACCAGTTAGTGGAAGAACAACTGAAGCTCGGACATATTCGCCTGAGCATGAGCCCATGGAATACCCCCATCTTTGTTATCCGTAAAGCCTTGGGGTCATGGCACATGCTCCAGGACTTGAGAAACATAAATGATCAAATGGAGCTGGTCTGAACCCCCTTGCGGAGCATGCCCTGGATTCCTGCTTACAGATTTCTAAGAAATCCTACAGATTTCACAATTGCAGTCATTGACCTTAAGGACTGTTTTTTCTCCATTCCCCCTGCACCCAGAGGATTGTAGTAAGTTTGCTTTCTCAGTGCCTTCGCTCAACTATTCACTGCCAGATCACTGATATGAGTGGGTGGTATTACCCCAAGGTATGGCCAACAGCCCTGCATTTTGCCAACAGTACCTTGCCATCCTCCTGACCCCCATGCTGTCATGGAAGGATTCCCTTCTGTACCTTTATATGGATAATCTCATCATTGGCCACCGGGACCCCCATGAGTTGCGGGGATGCCTTGAAACAATACCGCAACCTTTAACGCAGGGAGGGATGGTGGCACCTGAAAAGATTCAACAAATCCCCCCTTTTAAGGTACTGGGAACCCATCATTCCCTTACAAGGGTCAATCCTGTGAAGCCCGATATAAGAATGCCAGAGAGTCTTACTCTGACACAGCTCTAGAGTCTGCTCAGAGAGATTAACTGGCTTAGGCCTTGGGTAGCTATCCCTACAGAAAAACTAACACCACTGTTTGACTTGCTGAGAGATAAGAGTCCCCAGGAGGAGATCCCTATCACTCAGGAGCATCGGGAGATTTTCAGGGCTTTTCAAGAGGCTTTGCACAGCTGCTCATTGGCTAGATATTCTAAAGAACATCCTCTGTCTCTATGGGTGCTTGCAGGATCTGACAACTACAGCAGGAATTACTCAAGAGGGGGGACCCTTGGAATGGATACACACATCCATAGCAGGTACGCCTCGGATATACTCTCAGACAGACCAATTGGCAGATGCCATAATATGGGGAAGAGCACAGTGCAGAAGCATTATCAGACAGACCCCCATCACATTATCCTCCCATATAAGACATCAGACATTGACTGGCTGGCCCACAGCCACTCTCGCATGGCTATCTCCTTGGAAGGATACATGGTAAAAGTAGATTGCCACTTTGGGCCTTCCAAGTGGGCCACCTTCTTACAGAAATTCCTCCTAGCACTCACGATGCTGCCCCACTGCTTTCTGAGACACCCATACAGCATGCACTGTGCATCTTCACTGATGGAGGGAGAGCCAGCTCGGCCTATGTCATCTTTAGAGGGAATAGTCCCACCCCAACCAGTCAAAGATTCCAACCGAGCCAAGGATCCGCTCAATATAAGGAGTTGCTGGCAGTTGTGATGGCTCTGCATGTCATCCATGAACCCTGTACCCTCTTCTCTGACACCTGTACATTACTAACCTCTTACCCCACTTGCCACAAGCCCACATTAGACTTGACAGCAACCCAATCTCCCTCATGGTAGAGCATAAAACCCTCTTAGAAGGAAGGAGTTCCCCAATATATCTCTAGCACCTTAGAGGACACTCCTCGGGCCTCCCTGGCCTCTTATATATGGGAAATGCCCTAGCAGACCAGCTGGCCTCAGGGCTTAACACCTTAACAGCTCAGGAAGCTGCAAACTTTCATGAGCTAACCCATGTCAATTGGAGAGGGCTACACCAAAGGTTCCCCCAGGTGCCTGTGAAGGAATTGAAAAAAAATGTCCAAACATGCAAATCTTGCCAGCCCTTTCTCAGAGTACCCCTGCTTCAAACCCGAGGAGTTAATCCTTGGTGCCTGAGACCTAATGCCCTCTGGCAAACAGATGTCACCCACTTCACTGCCTTTGGAAAACTTAAATATGTTTTCTTGTCCATTGATACTTACTCCAGAGCCTGCTGGGCCACAGCCCATTCTGGAGAAAGGGCCAAACATGCCCAATCGCACTTTCTCCAATGTTTTGCAACATTAGGACTGCCCCTCCAAATTAAGATGGACAATAGACCTTGCTTTGCCTCTAAGGCCCTTGCAGTCTTCTTTGAGAGATGGGGTATTAAACATACTACAGGAATCCCCTACAATCCCCAGGGACAAGCCATTGTTGAAAGAAATCACCAATACCTTAAGGAACAATTACAAAAATAAAAAGGGGGAGTAAGCTCCCACCTGCAATTGGCAGAAGCTCTGTTTACTATAAATATTTTAAATTTTTCTAAAGATATGATGGAATCCAGGTTCCAAAAACACTGGGGACACACAAGCCTCAACCCCCAGGTGAAGGTTAAATGGAAAGATCCTTTAACACACTAATGGAAAGGCCCAGACCCACTAATTATGATGGGAAGGGGCTTTGGGTGTATGTATCCTATAGGGGAGGAGGCACCTCTCTGGATGCCGGCAAGGAACCTAAAGTTTTTGCCCATTCCCTCAGAACAGGAGGATGACCAAAAACAAACTAACCAACAAGGAAAGAAAGAGGATATGATGGTCTCAACTCACCTTCAGAAACAAGAGAAAACACAAAGTGATAAAAAGGACTAACCAGGCCCAAGGGCAACAGACCCTTGAGAAGCTCTTATGTGCTTTAACACTTACAGATGGTGTGGTTCCTGAGTCTGCTGGTGGCTGCATGGGTGACGGCAGGAGTGACAGGAGTGCTACACCAAAACCTCATCAACCGC
Source organism: Rhizomys pruinosus (assembly GCA_009823505.1). Lineage (NCBI taxonomy): Eukaryota > Metazoa > Chordata > Mammalia > Rodentia > Spalacidae > Rhizomys > Rhizomys pruinosus. The sequence goes on from VZQC01010757.1 coordinate 601,066, forward strand.
AGAGAGTGACAGGGCTGGTGACCAATCCCATCAATGGAGGGATCCTCAACAGCACCATGAATGACATCTTCCCCCTCACATGGTGGCGACCACTCTTCTTCAATCTCTGCGATCTGAGGAACCTGGGACGTGGCTGATTGGACCCTGGCTCACCTAGGGAGCCAGAATGTAATGGACAAAAAAGGATGCACCCTGCCAGTGGTGGGGGACCCTAGATCCCCAGGATGTTCTCACATCCTAAAACGAGCCACACTTAGGGACACTGACATTTACGTATGCCCTGGGAGTAACCAGACTGCAAAAAAGGTATCTGACTGTGGTGGGCTGGGAGACTTCAACTGTAAGGCATAGGGGTGTGAGACTACAGGATCAGGTTATTGGATGGGGCACAAGGGAGCTATTCGGGTCACTAGGGTAAAGACAGAAAGAAAGGCCAGCAACCCCCTGTATGGGGCATGCACCAATTACCACTGCAACCCCATTCAGGTAACATTCACTGAAAAAGGGCAAGAAGGGGACAGATTGGGAAGTTGGGAAGATGTGGAGTCTCAGACTATATCAATCTGGCTACGACCAGGGGCTGTTGTTTTCCATCAGGAGGCAAGTGAACCCCCTCGAACAACCCACTGTGGTGGGTATGGCCGCCCCCCATGTGCAGAAGGCAACACCCTAGGCTCCCCAGCAGGCAGCAGAGATAGGGTCGCTAGGGGTCATCACCCTCTCTGGCACCCACTTTGCCCACACTGGGGGATACCAGAGAATTTTTGGAGGCCACTCTCAGGCTTACCTCCCTAGCCCTGAATGAAACTCGACCAGAATTAACCTCATCCTGCTGGCTATGCTTCAACAGCTGACCCCCATTTTAAGAAGGATAGGGAGTGGTAGGGAATTACACTTTAGAGAAAAGTCCCCACCGGTGCAGATGGGGAGATCCAGCCAGGGAGCACCCCACTGGGATGACACTCCCCCTTAATGGACCCAACTCCATGTGTGTTACTAACATGGCCTCCCCGACCACTCAATGGGGAGGGTGCACCATCATTAACACCTCCAGAGTGGATGGCTGGTTCCAACCTGCAATGGGCTCTACTGGTTATGCCAGTTTTCGGGTTTCACCCACTGTGTAGCTACGCAAGTCATTGACGCTCTGAACGACTCCTTTACTCTGGATTAAGTGCTCCCTCATGTCTTGTTCCACACTGACGAGGAGATGCAGTCCAGAAAGAGCACCCGACAGATCAGAGAGCGGTTCATGGTGATTGCTGTCACCTCCCTCCTAGGCTTTAGGGTAACAGGGGCAGCGCTTGGGGCCACCACTTTAACTATGCTACACACCATATATCAGGAATTGAGACTCCAGATTGACACCAACCTGGACAGGGTAGAGTCCACTATCCGATACTTGAAAAAATCTGTCGACTCACTGGAGGCAGTAGCCCTGTAGAACCGTAGGGGACTGGACTTAATGTTCCTGGAACAAGGCGGGGTCTGTCAAGCTTTGGGGGAGGAATGCTGCTTCTATGCCGATCACTCGGGGATCATTACAAAAAATCTTGATGAGATAAGGAAGGGAATTGAGGACAGGCAGAGAGAGTATGGGTCCACCTGGTACCAACAATGGTTTGATTGGTCCCCCTGGCTGACCACTCTTATTTCCACGCTGATGGGCCCCCTCCTTATAATTTCATTCCTGTGCATATTTGGGCTCTGCCTCTTTAACAGGCTAACCAGGCTGATCAGAGAAAAGGCCCAGGAGGTACAACTTATGGCCCTTAGGTTACACTATGACCAGCTGGAACCCGAAGACTTCCACACACTATAAGGTGAACCTTACATAAGATGCCTCAATGGTGAACCTCCATAGAGGTGCCGCACCCATACCGCGGAAAGAGGTGGGTTATAAAAGAAAAAAGGGGGAGTCCGATGGGGCCCACCCGGCCAGCCAGGTCAAGATGGCGCTGAGGGGAGATAGAGGAGTAGGGACCCGGGTTGTTTGCCAAAACCTCTGGTTGGGGAAAGATAAGGACAAGCAGCATGAGTTACAATTGTCAGCTGTGTACGCCAATCCACCTGAGAAGGTCAGAGGGGCTGCAAGAACATTGGTCATTTGCTTTCACACCTAAATGCCTTTTGTGGCTGTTTTGTATATAAGTCACTGCCCTGCTTGCAATAAAGGGAGAACCTGCTTGACTGGACTCCCCGCTGTGTCTGAGTATCTCCAGGAACTGAGGAGGCTGGGGAACCTCCGAGCGACTCACTTGCCTTTCCTCAGCCCAGTCGGTTCCAGGACAGGACCCGACTAAGACCCGATACCATGGATTAAGTGCATGCATTTTGCTCCAGTTTTGCAGCTAAAGCAAATGACTCCTTGGGTGTTAGTGGTTTTGTGTTGGGCCAGGATTTGAACCACCGTAAACTGGGCTCTAATAGCTATGCTCCTAAACATGTCTGTACTGCCTTAATTTAATGTCCCCAAATAAAATTAACATAACATTCTTGGTATGAATACTCTAACAATCCAAGGGACATCAGAGGATAATTAATGTGGAATAAATATACAAGGATGAAAAGTTGGATGGTAGCCACTATTATTTGTAAATACCCAACCATGTGTTCCACAAGGAATTTCTTATTTTCTTTGATTTGATCCTGGGTTTCTCATATTGTGGCTCCCTACTTAGGGAACTCTTCCTCTTTTCCCTCTTCCCATAATCTCTGGGACCATCCACATTCTTCCCCCCTTTTTAATAAACTACAGACAATCCAAATTTTCTGAGATTTTAATTCTTTGGCAGATATATAAAAATTGTACAAAGTTAGAGGATACCAGGTGGCATTTCAATATGTGTGTGCATTGTGTAACATTTAAATAAGGTTAAGCATATGAATATGATCAAACATTCATTGTTTCTTTATTGTAGAAACATTAAAAATCTCTTCTTTGATCACTTTGAAACAAATCTGCAGTCAGCTTGCTACTAACTAGCCCTTACCCTTTACTCTTTCTAACAAAGAATACCTATGGGTTCCTTCTTACAGCTTCACAGTTACCTAGGCTCTGGCCAGAACCCAAAGAGCTATTGTTCAGAGCACATTTACCAAGAACTCATTTAATCTTAATAAATTCTACTTTTCCCTCTAAAATGAGGATGTTATTTTAAGTTACAAGAACATTTGTGACTTAAAAGCACTAGTTGCTCTTCCAAAGGACATGGGTTCCATTCCCAGTACCCACATGATGACTAACAACCATACATAACTTCAGTTCCAAAGGACCTGACACCTCTTTCTAGGCTCTGAAGGCACTGCATGCATAGAAGCACTTATGTGCAGGCAAAACTGTCATAAATAAATTGGTTAATAATTAATCAATGCCATTATTTAATAATAATAATAATAATAATAATAATAATAATAAACATTTGCTTAGGGCTGGAGAGATAGTTCAGTAATTAAAAGCAGTGGTCTTGCAAAAGAGTGATCCCAGAAAGCACCTGGAAGCAAACAACTATCCATAACTCCAGTTCCAGGGGATCTGATACCCTCTTCTGTTCTCTGCAGGCACTCCACAACACAGGTGCACTTACATATAGGCAGATCTAACAGTCATACACATGAAATAAAAATAAATCAAAAATATTTTTAAGTAGAACATTTGTCATAATTATAACACTAGATTTATACTTAATCTATTTATATACAGTAGCAGTTTCAATTTGACTTTGTTTGCTAGACACTCAAATGTAACTGAGTGACATATTTGGGAACACAAGTAGTAGAAGCTTCTTTCTTCTCATGCTTACTACATGTAATAAAGGACTCTACCACAAATCTAGGTAGACATAGGCCTGTTATACAGCAAGATATTATGAGAGCCAAAAAGGTGGGGGAGATAGCTATAAAATAATCTTAAAGGTATAATTTTTCTGTTGAACATCTACTAGGTAATAGTCATTTGAGGTATTAATAATTATTCATAAAGTGGTTAAGATGTTTTTCTCCTTCTGAATTATTCAAAACTACGTGGAAATTAAAGATTCTTTTTATGACCTTTTTGGAGAATTTCAGATGTCAGTATTGTACTTTACTCTCCGACTTCATCTCCTCCCATGTCCTCCCATTCCACAGTTTTTATCTTTGCCTTTGTATATAATGTATGTATGTATGTATGTACATGTAACCATAATATAATTCCCTGATCCCATTTAGTTGTGCTTGTGTGTACATGTATTGTTTCGGGCGGACCACTTGGGATTAGATAAATTATCTGGCAGCTGGTTCCTGGGTAAAACTGATTCTCCATCCTTCAGAATTCATTGATTGCCTGTATCTCTTGATCTACAATCTTGAGCTGTGTGTAGTAGCACTTGCCTTAAGTTCCAGCCCTCAGGAGGCAGAAGCCAAAGGAGTCATGTGAGTTCAAGGCCAGCCTCATCTACATACCAAGTTCCAGGACACCGGGGACCATAGGAAGACCTAATCTCAAAAAAATAAATAAATAAATAAATAAATAAATAAATAAATAAATATAAATAAATAAATAAACAAATAAAAAGCTTTTACATGAGATTGCATCAAGTTCACCAAAGATCTCAAATTTCAATAGGAAAATGGTATACTAAAATTTTTAAGGGGCTGGAGAGATGGCTCAGTAGTTAAGAGCACTGGCTGCTCTTGCAGAGGACCTAGGTTCAGTTCCCACCACCCACATAGTACCTAACAACTGTTTTGGCTCCTGTTCTAGAGGATCCAATGTCCTCTTCTGACCTCTGTGGGCATTCCACAACACAGATGTGAGTTGTTTCTATAGTCTGATGTTCCTTTAATCATGTGTGGCCACAATCCACATGATATTCTTCCCTCCTAGAACCACACTGGCAGCCCCACAGGATTGAAAGCTTCAAGGGTGTCCCCTGCCTGTAGGCAGACAGTCTCTAGGCTTAGCTCTGGCAAGGAGGAGGGAAGAGACCACTAAAAAGTTACCTGCTGGAAAATAATGACAGACATGGTCTCAGAGAAAGTCTCGGAGAGAAAACTCATTTATTCATGCCAGCAGTGTGTTTATATACCAAAAGTTACTGTGCTCTAGGCAAGGAAGTGGGGGACAGGCGGAATGGAGGGGTGAGTCACCTTGGGTCCTACTGGGGGAAAGGGGCTGCAGAGCTCTTGTTTGTGCAACCGGTAAACTAAAGGTGTGAAATTTTGCTCAGTACCTCAATGGAAAGGGGCCATCTGGTTCTGAATCTTTGCAGAGATAGGCAAGGCAAGAAAACACTGCAATATTCTGGAACTTCCCGAGCTATAAATAACTCACAGAGACAACTGAATGCCCACGGAGATATCAGATAACTCTCAGAGGTTCTGCAGGACAGGTCTTACAGGTCCTTGCCTCAAGCCAGGCAAAGTTTCATTCCTACACAGAGGTGTGCTTACATGCATGTAGGCCATACACTCATACACATAAAATAAAATAAAAATAATAAAAAAACAATTATTTTAAGTATATATTATGTATAGTGGATACTGTGCTAATTCTGCTTTTAATAATTCTAGAATATTAATTTTTCATGGTTTATTTACCCAAGTGGCAGTTTACTCCCTTGGGAAATCATACCCCATTTTTCATTTGGGCTGCTAAGAAGCAGTACAAGAAAGAAACTTTTTTATATCCTCTTTCAGAAGCAACACAAACAAAAAAATGTTTTTTGGGGGTTAACTGGAAATTCCATATGAAATGGTTTTTTGGCTTCTGATTGTGAAAACTCAGGTTCCATTTTCCTCTTGACACTGAGATGGGCTTTGGTTTCCTCATATAAACACCTTCAATATTGGAAATACCTCTGCCTAATGGACTCCAAGCTAATATTTTTAAACCTTAAATATTAACTTCTGTGATCATATGTAACCAAATCAAAATTATGCTCAATTTGAGATGCCGCAATATTTATGTTTCATGAGGGGAAAAAAAATCATCTTGTTTTATTTTTGAGATATGACTAGGTTTCAGAGATGTTAAATAGGTACAGAACATCTTAGAAAAAAATACAAGGCATTTCATTGTAGGCATGAGGAACTGTTTTAATTCAAATAATGATGATATGACATCTCAGGTCCTGGAGTCTGTGCTGCTTCTACTACTTTCCAAGAACTGATTTTACTTTCAAGAAACTAATACTCTTGAACCTAATTATACTCCTATTGTTTCCAAAGAATTGTTTTAATGTCTTTATCTTGTAAAATGTCCAACTTCTTTCTTGCTTAAAATGATATCTTTATAGCTGAACCTACCCACTCTAGCAAATAGCATGGAATGAAGGATAGGCCAATTTCTAAAATCAGTCACACTTCCCTGAGTTTTTGATAGTCTTATACATGGAGTATTTTCTTCTGATACATTTTGTTTGGGTCTCTTCAGAGTCTACAAAAGAGATGCCTCATCAACCACTCATCTATTGTGCTTCTTCAGGTTCTGTCTGTCTCCCTTAGTCAATCTTAAGGGGATGTTAAAGCCTACTGTATTTTTGATCCAAGGCTTGGCTTTGATTTGAACCTGGATGAGGACACTTCTAATGATCCACCTCCATCAGAGGCTTCACCAAAGCCAACAAATTACTCTAGGGTCCGTAAGGCATTCCATCTGGAGCACAGTTTTTGGATCAGATACCTCTTCCTCCTCATTTCCTCCTAAAATATATTTCATACTATCATCTCTGTTGACAGAAACCAAATGTCAAAAGTCAATGAGCCAAGAGAACTGTAAAAGCCTGAAAACATTAAAGTAGAGTATACACTAAGCTGTACCAACTTTCTGCTACTGTTCAGAACAAAACCACAGATGGGAATGTTGACAGGAGTTAGACTGATTTGTGTTGTAATGTCTTTAATCTGCCAAGTACCCAGGGAAGTCATTTGACTGATGAGCTCTATGAAACTCATCAAATGTGCAAATAAAGACAAAATTTTATTTCAGCCTTTGAATAAAGATTTGTAGTCTTACAACAAAAAAGTAAGTTATTAACTAAATAGTAATTACCTTTGAATGAGTTTAGAAACTGAAAATATATTTCATAGGACTTGGCTAGCTTTCGTAAGGAATATTTTAATAGTGACAGAAATGTGATCTCTTTAAGCAAAAGTAAAACCACTAATTTATTAGCAAAGTAATAGAAGCAAAGTATTAATAGTAAACTTGGAAAACCAAACGTAAGTCAAATATGCAATTTTCCATATCATCATATCTTTTTACAGTAGAAAGACACTGAAGATTTTAATATCAAATGGTGTCAATGCCAATACAAAATTTTTATAGTACAGATTAGAACACTGACTTACTATGGTCACTGCTTTTTCTATGTTCATGGCTATATATAACAGTTTGCCAAATCATAGTAGTATTTGTTAATTTTAGATATGTATTCATAAACACAAATATGTACAAGCAATCTGTCTTCACTATTCACAGATTTCATATTTATGAATTTAAATGCTCATTAAAATGTATTTGTAAGCCCTAAATTGATGCTCACAGCACTCTTTCTATGATTTACACACTCATGTACTGGACAACAAAAATTAACCACCCAGAGCTCCTTCCCTATCAAAAGTTGAGCAATATGACCTAGGAATATAGCTTAGTGATAAAGAGTTTGCTCAGCATGCGTAAGGCTGTGTAAGGCTGTTTGATCCCAAGCATAGGAAAAAAGAAAGAAGAAAAAGAGGTTGTATAAGGTGTTCTGTCTTCTTGTTTCAGCTCTCCTGCTATAAACAAATATTCCTTTTGTCTACTTAGTGCTGAATTATTCAGGCATTACTAGGAAATAAAGCATATCTAAAACATTTTTTTCTGTAAAACACATCACAGCACTTTTTAGCTTCTTGCACTAGACAGCACATCAGCATCCTGCCATTTTGAGCAGTGAAATCATAAACAAGTAGTAGAAAAACACAATATGATTCTAAGACTACAAAAGGGACACATGCTTACACAGTGACAGATGAAATAATGTGTGGGATAACCTTGTGCAACCTATTCTTTACTTTTTTATATATCAATAATATCTTTCATAAAGCATCTTTTTTAAGTTAATTTTTATTGAGCGCATTTCATACAATATTTCTTAATCAAATTTAGACTCATTCATTCCCCCATCCATGCCTAACACTCACACCCCCTCTGCTCCCTGCTAGACCTCACAGATTCTGTCATACCTGTTAAGTAATGTCTTGCATCTTTTTCTCAATCTTTTATAACCTTTGTGATGTACAAGTTTACTGTTTTGGTCAGTTCTTTGAATAGGTTTTTCTCTCTCTTTTTTTGTTCCCTTTAATTTTATATTATTCCAAAATATGCATATGTACACTCCACACATCAATCAAAATTACAAAATCTGAAAATAAACTATAGGTTAATTCCAAAACACACTTAGAGATTCACATTTTAACAGTAAAGATGCATGCATGTAAAAAGAAGCATAACTTTACATGTTTTTAGAATATGAATACATATTTTCCACCCATATATGGTAATTACAATGTGTGAATACAAGTGGTAGGTCAATTATAGAGCCCATTAAGGAATTGGCATTATAATAGCACAGTTGCTTTCAGATACACTGAAATATAATAAACTTGCTCAGTTTGGCTGCCAACTAAGGATTTGGTATTAGCATCCACACATGAGGGAAATCATTCACTTTTTTTTTTCTGTTTCTGTATTACTTCACTTAGCATAATAGCTTCAAGTTCCATCCATTTACCTGCAAAGTTCATAATGTCATCTTTCTTTACCACTGAAAAGAACTCCATTGTGTAGATGTACCACATTTTTGTTATCCAGTCATCAGTTGAGGGGCATTTGGGCTAGTTCCAACTCTTTGCTATTGTGAAGAGAGCTGCAATAAAAATAGTTGTGCATGTATCTTTGTGGAAGGATGCAACTTGTGGGTGTATACCCAGGAGTGGTATGGCTGGGCCAGGTGGTAGGCTAACTGTGAGTTTGTTAAGGGTTGTTCACACTGCTTTCCACAGTGGTTATACCAGTTTACTTTCCCACCAGCAGTGGATGAGCGTTCCCATTTCCCCACAACCCCTCCAGCATTTGGTGTCATGTTTTCTTGATCTTGGTTAATCACTTGGAGTGAGATCATACCTTAGTGTGGTTTTAATTTGCATTTCCTTAATTATTAATGATGTTGAACACTTTTTTTTATGTTGAATATTTTTAAAGATGTTTCTCAGCCATGTCTTCCTTACTGGTGAAGTCTCTGTTCATCTCTTTACCCCATCTTTTAAGTAGGGCATTTGTTTTCTTTTTGTTTTTTAAGTAGTTTATATATTCTGGATGTTAATGATCTGTCAGATGTATTAGTGGTGAAGGTTTCCTCCCACTATGTGGGTTTTCTCTTCACTTCCTCGATTATTTCTTTTTTTTTTAATTTTTTAGTTTTTTTGCATTTATTAATTTTTTAATATATATTTTGTACAAGATTATCAAATTCTAGACCCATGTTCCCCACCCTATCCTCCCACCCCACCAGAGCTCATCTATTCTGCCAAACATGCTTTTCATCTCTTTCTCAGTCTTTCTCGATACTCTCCATGAGGAAGTTGACTGTTTTGAGCAGAAGTTCATCGTTTCAGTCAGTTCTTCGATGCAGCTCATTCTGTTGTTGTTGTTGTTGTTGTTGTTGTTGTTTCCAATATGCAGCACTCCCAACTGCTTTGGAGAAAAGCACAGGGGGTCATACACAAGAAATACTTACAACTATGTAATTGGCACTAGCATTTACAGATGAGGGATACCATTCATCGTTTGTTTTTCTGGGACTGTGTTACTTCACTCAGCATGATGTCCTCTAGCTCCAGTCATTTTCCTGCAACGATCATGATGTCATCTTTCTTTACTGCTACATAGAACTCCATTGTGTAGATGTACCACATTTTCTCTATCCACTCATCAGTTGAGGGGCATTTGGGTTGGTTTCAGCTCCTTGCTATTGTGAAGAGAGCTGAAATAAACATGGCTGTGCATGTACCTCTGTGGTGGGGCAAGTCTTGAGGGAAAATGCCTAGGAGTGGTATGGCTTGGTCAGGTGGCAAGTTCATTCCAAGTCTACCAAGGATTCTCCACACTGCTTTCCATAGTGGCTACACAGGTGGCAAGTTCATTCCAAGTCTTCCAAGGGTTCTCCACACTGCTTTCCATAGTGGCTGCATGAGTTTACATTCCCACCAGCAGTGGATGAGTGTTCCCCTTTCCCACAACCTCTCCAGCACTTGCTATCATTTGTTTTCTTGATCCTAGCCAGTCTTATTGGAGTAAGATGATATCTTAAAGTGGTTTTGATTTACATTTCCTTAATGGTTTGTGATGTTGAACGCTTCTTAAGGTGTTTCTCAGCCATCTCTAATTCCTCACTTGTGAAGTCTCTGTTCAGGTCTTTGCTCCATCTATGGAGTGGGTCATTTGTTTTCTTTCTTCTTGTTTTTTGAGTAGTCTATATATTCTGGAAATCAATGCTTTGTCAGATGTTTCTGGGGTGATGGTTTCCTCCCACTCTGTGGGATTTCTCTTCACTTCCTTGATTGTTTCTTTTGATGTACAGAAGCTTTTGAGTTTAATGAGGTCCCATTTGTCAATTGTCGACCTTAATTCTTGTGCAGCTGCTGTCTGATTTAGGAAGTCTTTTCCGACACATATCTCTTGTAGTCTGCTGCCAACTTTTTCTTCTATTGTCTTCAGAGTTTGGGGTTTCATGTTGAGGTCTTTAATCCATCTGGAGTTGACTTTTGTACAGGGCAAGAGGTAGGGGTTTAATTTCATTCTTCACAAGTGGTGAACCAGTTTTGCAAACACAACTTGCTGAAGATGCTGTCTTTTCTTCATTGTGTCTTCTTGGCCCCTTGTCAAAATTGAGAAGACTAAAATTGTATGTGCTTAAGTTTGGATCTTGGGTTTTGTTCCATTGGTCAACAGGTCTGTTTTTGTGCCAGTACCAGGCTGTTTTTATGACTATAGCCCTGTAGTATAGTTTGAAGTCTGGTAGAGATCCACCCCTGTGTTGCTCTTTTCACTCAGGGTTGTTTTGGCGATTCAGGGTCTTTTGTTTTTCCAAATGAATTTAAGGACGTTTTTTATCCAAGCCTGTGAAGAAACTCTTGGGGATTTTAATTGGGATTGCATTAAATCTATACAAGAGTTTGGGTAGAATGGACATTTTTACAATGTTAATTTTCCCAATCCATGAGCATGGGAGGTTTTTATATCTTCTCATGTCTTCTTCAATTTCTTTCTTTAAGGGTTTAAAATTTTTATTGTAGAGATCTTCGGTGTCTTTGGTTAGGCTTGTTCCTAGGTATTTTATTGTTTTTGAGGCTATTGTGAGTGGGAAGGTCTCCTTGAATTCCTTCTCCAGTTGCTTGTTCTTGGTGTAAAGAAAGGCCGCTGATTTTTTTAGGTTAATTTTGTATCCTGCCACTTTGCTGAAGCTGTTAATCATTTCTAGGAGTTTTCTGGTGGAGTTTTTAGCATCCCATAAGTAAACAATCATATCATCATCAAATAGGGATAGCTTCACTTCCTCTTTTCCAATTAGTACTCCTTTAATTTGCTTATTTTGCCTTATTTCTCTAGCAAGTGTTTCAAGCACTATATTGAAGAGGAGTGGTGATGGGGGGCAGCTTTGTCGAGTTCCTACCTTTAAAGGGAATGTTTCTGTTGTTTCCCCATTTAGGATGATATTGGCTGTGGATTTTCTGTATATGACTTTGATTACATTGAGGAATGATCCGTCTAATCCAATTCCCTCTAGGACTTTAAGCACGAAGGGATGCTGGATTTGTCAAAGGCTTTTTCAGTCAATTGAGATGATAGTGTGGTTTTTGTCTTTCATTCCATTTATATGGTTGATGATGTTTATTGATTTTTGTGTGTTGAACCATCCCTGCATCTCTGGTATAAATCCAACTTGGTCATGATGGATGATCTTCTTGATGTGAGTCTGTATGCAATTTCCCAGTATCCTCTTTAGAATTTTGGCATCTGTGTTCATTAGGGAGATGGGTCTATAGTTCTCCTTTTTAGTTGTATCTTTGCCTGGTTTTGGTAATAGAGTCATGCTGGCTTCATAGAAAGAATTTGGGAGAATTCCCTCTGTTTGTATCCTTCTAAACAATTTTAGTAATAATGGTTATAGGTCTTTTTGAAATGTTTTATAGAATTCTGCCACGAAAACGTCTGGGCCTGGGCTTTTTTTAGTTGGGAGGTTTCTTATTACATCTTCAATTTCTTCATGTCTGTTTAAGCTGTCGATCTCTTCTTGGTTGAGCTTTGGTGATTCCCAGGATTTCAGAGATTCATCCATTTCTCCTAGGCTTTCAAACTTGATAGAGTATAGGTTTTTGAAGTATTCCTGTATGATTTTTCTGGATCTTTTCCTTGTCTGTTGTGATATTTCCTTTTTCATCACAGATTGTATTGATTCAGAGTTGTTCCTTCCTTCTTTTGGTTAACTGGGCTAGAGGTCTATCTTGTTTATTCTTTCAAAGAACCAACTTTTGGATTCATTGATTTTTTTGTATTGTTTTCTTTGTTTCTATTTCATTGATTTCTGCTCTGATTTTTGTTATTTCTTCCTGTCTGTTGCATTTAGAGTTCATCTGTTGTTTGCTTTCTTCAAGGCTTTTTAGCGTATTTAGTGTTAGATAATTACTAGTGCTCTTTCTGTTTTTCTAAATGTAGGCACCCAGAGGCTAAAAACTTCCCTTAGGAACTGCTTTTAGCGTTATCCCCATAGGTTTTTGTTGTGTTTATGTATTTATTTTTTTTCAGTTTTTTCCAGATTGTTTTTATTTTCTTTTTTTTTTTTCTTTATCTCTTTTCCTTGACCATTCATTATTCAAGTGTGAGTTGTTATGATTCCTCCATGTAGTTCTTGTAGGCAGTAGGGCTTATCCTGGTGGATGAAATGAGCTTTATTGCACTGTGGGTCTGATGAGATGCAGAATTTATTGCAATTCTTTGTATCTGGGTGGAGGTTTTTCTTGTCCAGGTATGTGGTCGAATTTTGGAGAATGTTTACATAGGCGGGCTGAGTAGAGAGTTGTTATTCTCTTGGTATTGAGGGGTGCAATTCAGTAGAGGTCTATGAGGCCCATTTTGTGGTGTGTCACTATAGTTCACTTTAAGATGTCTCTCTGTGGGGCTGGAGAGATACCTAGCAGTTAAGGCACCGGACGCTCTTGCAGAGGACTGGGATTGATTCGCCACCAGCACACCACATGGCAGCTAAGAACAGTCTTGTTAATAGCCAAATTTCAGGTGAGACTCCATTTCCAGGGGAATCTGAGACCCTCTTCTGACCTGCATGGCATTTGCACGACACAGGGCACAAACCTATATGCAGACAGTACATAATACACATACAAAAATAAAATAAAAATAAAATAAAATAAAATAAAATAAATATAAAATAAAATAAAATAAAATAAATAAAATAAAATGAAAAAGATGTCCTTGTCCTGTTTATTCTTTGCCTGCTGAACCTGTCCAAAGGCCTCAATGGGTATTTGAGTGCCCGATACTATGATGTGTATTGGGGTAGTTGTGACTTGTGGTCCTTGGAGAATTGTCTTTATAAAGTTTGGTGCACCAGCATTTGGGGCATATATATTCATAATTGTGAAAACTTCTTGGTGAATTGTTCCTTTGATAAAAATGTAATGGCCTTCTTTGTCTCTTCTGATTTCTTTTACTTTGAAGTCTATTTTCTCTGATATTAAAAGAGCAGCACCTGCTTTCTTTTTGGTACCATTTGCTTGGAATATTTTTTTCCATCCTTTTACTTTAAGATAGTGCCTGTCCTTGAAGGTAAGATGTGCTTCCTGTAGACAGCATATCAATTGGTTCTGTTTCCTAATCCAATCTCCCAGTCTATGTCTTTTGATTGGGTAATTTAGTCCATTAATATTTAAGTTTATGATTGACTGATAGATTTGTGTTGCTTCCTTTTGCCTTATTATCCATTTGTGGTTTTGGTTTAGGTTTCTACTTCTGCAGTTATGCTTTTATTGATTTCTCTTTCTAGGTGCCTGGGGATGGTTGCTCCTTTCTTCTGTCCTTTGACTTGCTTCAAGTATTCTCTGAAGGGTTGGTTTTCTGGACATGTATTCTTTGATCTTGTTTATGGCATGGAAGGTTTTTCTCTCTTCTTCAACTATAATCGACATTTTTGCTGGGTATAGTAACCTGGGTTGGCATCTATTGTCCTTTAACACTGGGAATGCTTTGCTCCACGTTCTTCTTGCTTTCATAGTTTGCACTGAGAAGTCAGTTGTAATTCTGATAGGTTTCCCATTATAGGTCAGTTGTTGTTTTTCTCTTGTGGCTTTACAGATTTTGTCTTTTTGAGAGTCTAGCATTTTAACTATGATGTGGCATGGAAAGTTTCTTTTCTGATCTTGTCTGTTTGGAGTTCTATGTGCTTCTTGTATTTGTATTGGTTTGTCTTTTTTTAGTTTGGGTATATTTTCATCTATTATTCTGTTGAAGATCTCATCAATATCATTTTCTTGGGATTCTTCTCCTTCCTCTATTCCTTCCTCTATTCCTTGATCTTTTCATAGTGTCCCACAGTTCCTGGTTGTTCCACTTTTGTATATTTTTAAATTTTTCATAATCTTTACTTGAGGTTTTTAGTTGTTCTGTATTATCTTCCAGCTCTGATATTCTTTGATCTGCTTCCTCCATTCTGCTTCTGAGGCTTTTTCCATTCCTATCCTCTTGATTGGATGAGTGTTTGATTTCCTTTTTCACTTCCTCTTCTGATTTCTTTAGTATTTCCACCTCCTTTTGGAGCTTCTCAATCCCTTCCTGTAGCTCTTTGCTTCGTTGGTTGGTTTCCTTACCTTTTTCAACATAGGATATTTTCAGTGTTGCCACTTCCTTCTTGAGTTCTTTGTTCTCTTTTCTTAATTCTTTGATTTGCTCTTTATAATCTTGCACTTCTTATTTATTTATTTATTTATTTGTATGAATGTACATGTAGGTTTGTGCACTCGTGTCATGCAATGCCTCAGAGGTCAGAAGAGGGCATCGGATTCGCCTGGAACTGGAGTTCTCCTGGAATTGGAGTTACGGACGGTTCTCAGCTGCCATGTGCGTGCTGGGGATCGAACCCGTGTCCTCTGTAAGAGCAGCTGGTGCTCTGAACCACTAGACCATCTCTCCAGCCCCAATCTTGAACTTCTTTAAGTATGTTCATGATTGTGCTTCTGATATCGGTGTCCTGGGCCATCCTCAGGGGGATCCCACCGTAGGAATCTTCCACGGGGTTGGTAGAGCTTGGTGTGGGATTGTCCATCACCTTTTCCATATTGCCTCTTCTTCGTGTGCCTAGCATATGGGCTTCTCCTTGCCTGTATTTCAATGTGAGTCCCAAATGCCTCTTCACTGTGTTGAAGGCTCGCTTTGCTTGCCTCCTTCAGATGCCTGCACTACAGGTGGTCTTGGGAGATCTCCTATCTCCCCTGATTATTTCTTTAACTGTACAAAATCTTTTGAGTTTGATGAGGTCCCACTTGTCAGCTCTTGTCCTTATTTCCTGTGCAGCTCAAGTTTGGATCTACAATTTTGTTCCATTGTTCAATGGATCTGTTTTGTGCCAATACCAGGCTGTCTTTATGACTATAGCCCTGTAATATAGCACCATGATTTTAATGGAATTCACCTACTGGTCAATAAATCTGACAAGTGAGTTAAGGATGTATGAGCCATGAGTCAGAGCAACCAGAAGTCAACTGGCAGATCCAGGAAGTCCTCAGCTCTCAGCTGAGAAAGAAACTGGCTCTTTTTTTGGGGGGGGTCTTGGCCCTAAATTGCCTAGACAATTTTTAGCTCCTACTTTCATCACATTACCCTTTGAGGAGGTTACCCCAATTGCCAAGAGAGAATCGCTCTAACTTCTTCCATGCTGAAAGGAGGCATAGAAGGTGGTGACTGGGATACCCCTGCTCAGTGGATCTACCTGAAAGACCCCAAAAAGTATAGTTACAGAGAGAACAAAATCCTTGACTAGTGCCTGTGAAGACAAGAGTAGCTAGGTATATTTTCTATGCAGGGAACAAATAGAGGAACAGGGTGAATTAAAAAAGACAAAACAAAACAAAACAAATATGAACTTAAGTCTATTATAATTTCTCAACCAGGGGTTCTGAAGCATCTATTATTGGGCTTCTTCTTTTGTTCATTTCCATGTGGTGTCTGGACTCAGCATCTGCTTTCCAAGAAATTTCAATAGTCACGGTGGGTGTGAGTTTTCCGTTAGGCAATTGCTTAAATAGAGAGAAGAAACTTTGTTATTTGGTAACAACAAATCTCATATGACTTTAATTGACTTAAAATCTAGTGTTTGGAGGTACAATCTCTCAGACTTTAAAGGAAATATAATGATTACTTATCTTTTAGTTATACTTTTCTCTTGGTCCATACAGTTAGCCCAGATTAACCAACTTTTGTTTTCGGCCAAATTGGTATGGGCATTATATATGGTGGCTATCCATACAGAAAGGCTAAATTACACCAGCCTAACACCTTTAATTACTGTATAATAGTCTAGATAAGGCTTGGACAAAAGTTCAAGCAGCCTTGTATAATACTGACTGGAAGAGGAACTTAACACCATATGTTAAGCAGGCATAACTCTCAAAATCCAATTAAACAATTTCAGGCTTATTTTAAATGTAAAAGTATTCACTACAATTACTACAAATGGAAATAATCTTTTTCTTTTTCAGACACTTTATTCTGATTTATAGTTTTCCCAGAAAGACAGGGGTTGTAACACATACCAGAAGACAGAAAATAAACTGATAAGGATTACCAAGTCCATCCAAACTGTCTTCTTTTGGACTACATGAAGCTGGTTCAGGAAGAAAGAATCTAGCCTTTTGAGCCAAATTATCTGGTTAGGTTAAAGGAAATATCAAAAGCAAATCTTGCAAGAAACATAAAGTACATTTTTCGGTACCCATAGGTAACCCATCATTTGCCTGTGCCCATTTAATCCAAACCTGTAACAGGGAGTCAGGTTCAAGCCAGAAGAGGACTGAAAAATAACAGCTCTGTATATACACAATCCTATTCAGGCCACTAGTAAACTAGCTTGAGTGTTTATACCAATTTATTTAATCAGGTGTCTTATCATTTTTCTATAACTTGCAGTGCCATGTGATATGCATATAAAGCTTGGACAAAAACTAAACACTCTTAAACAAACCTTGACTAAATATACATTTTTATTTTTAAACTAGTTGACTGAACCTTACAAATTTAAACTTATTTATATAGTGTCCTTTTTACCTGTCACAAAAACCTCTTCAGACTTTTATCACTAGCATAAACCTTTTCATCATCTTCACATAAATCCTTACTAAAAATACCTTTTTAACATTTTCCACATTTTTATATCCTTTTATTACCTTGATACATAGCATTTGTAACCTTTAATTGTACAGATTTACTAAGTAATTAATGCTTATTTTCCATGTATTGAGATGGGACAGTTATCTCAAATACACTAGTATAAACTCTGAGATGTTCATGCCAGCTTGGGAGCAGGTTTTGAACAACCAATTTTCTTTGAGTGCTTAGAGGTACTTTACCTAGGCCTGGCAAATGTCCCCACATGTGTAACATGTGGAAATAAATGGCACCCTAGAAAAGAAGCGATTATTCCTTAAAATGAACTTAAAATATAAGGACCAAGGACCATAGTGTAATTTAGCAGTTTTAGCTCACGTGACAGTTTACTTGTGTATCAACTTGATATCAAGTAAATCATTAGCATTAGATGCAAGCCTATTCATTTAAACAGCTCCATAAAACAAATGTTTAACTAGTTTCAAACCCAAAATTTCAGCACCTTGATGAAAACTCTAAATTACAGATGAAAACCTAAATCAGAATAAAATATGACTCTTAAGTTTATTTATTTTTTTAATTTTATTTTTAAAGGCATGCGCCACCACGCCCGGCATTTATTTATTTCTGTATGTGTATGATTGTACTGTCTGCATGCAAGTTTGTGCACCCATGTCGTGCAATGCTGCAGAGGTCAGAAGAGAGTGTCAGATTCCCCTGGAACTGGAGTTCTCCTGGAATTAGAGTTTCAGACCATTCTCGGCTGCCATGTGGATGCTGGGGATCGAACCCAGGTCCTCTGTAAGAGCAGTCGGTGCTCTTAACCGCTAGGCCATCTCTCCAGCCCCGACTCTTAAGTTTATAACATTCAATATAACAACACTTTAACCTTCACAGTTTACACAGTACTGAGGTCGTCTAGCTATGAGGTAAATTTTCCTATTTTTAATTAAATTGGGTCAGTTATTTGTTTCTGATTCAGAAATTCTACAGTAATGATCTCTATACCTAAAGATTAAAGGCATGCTAGGATTAAAGGTGTGGCCAACCACACCTGGCTGGGGAACTTCTAGGAGTGGCCAGACCAGCGGGAAACCAGTTCACCCCAGGGAGGTATGTTTGCTTTCTATGAGGAAGAAGGGGGTGGAGGAAACAGATAGGAAACACAATAAAGCCCATTAGCTACCCCAGGAAGAGTAACTCTCCCACCCTGGAGGCAAGAAACAGGGCTGGGCCAGGCCAATCTGGTATCAGTTCTCCACCCAAACCAGACCAAGATATCCACATGCCTTTGTCTCCTGAGTGCTGGAAGAGAGTTTGGAAAGATTTTTTTTTTAGAGTACCCAAGTTATACCACTAAAATATTTATATTTCTGATTAGACATGTCAGAATAAGATTTTACTAAGTATGAGGACTTAAGGCACTTACACCGTCCAAATAGGTTCTTATCCATAAGCTGAACTGAGCTTCATAGTTTAAAAACACTCAAACACACACATTCAAAACATCAGGAGCCTGGGGCAAGAGGCTGCTCTAACATCTAAAAGTAATCACAATAATTTTTTTTATTTTTTGTCTTTTTTGAGACAGGGTCTCCCTGTAGCTCTGGTTGTCCTGGAGATCAGGCTGGCTTTGAACTCATAAAGATCTGCCTGCCTCTGCCTCCCAAGCACTAGGATTAAAGGCATGCACCACCACCCCTGGCTAAGAGACTAAAAGCATGGAGTGAAGTACAGTTTTCATGAATTTGATTCACCCAGTTCTCTGAAACCAACTCTTCTCAACACAAACACACAATCTGCCAGCCAGATTAGCAAGAAGTGGGCAGACCCAGAGAGGTCCCTTTTCCTCCCATGAGGAGGAAGGGAGGGAGGGAAACTGACTTAAAAATTCTTGCAGAGAAACATAACAGAGCCCAAAAGCTGTTCAGACTGCTCTCCCTCACTCCTTGGAGGCAAGAGCCTATAGTGCACCCCTGGAAGCCATGCAGCACCCCACTGATCCAGGTGCTAGACCCCCAAATTGGTCTCTAGCAGAGATGGAAAGGTTGCCACGTGGGCACTCCAGAGAGCTCAGGAATTCCCCAAACTCTAAAGACCTCCTCCCAAGCCAAACTAACTGATTCTTGACTAACTGCTGATGCAAATTTTACTAGTTTATAAGAGGCAGATTACCTCTGATCCTTTGAGATAACAGCTGGGTGGAGGGCACTTAACAAAGCAGACCAGATGGGCTGCCCTTGAGCTCTCAAAGAACTGCCTGCCTCAGCCTCCCAAGGACTGGGATTAAAGGTGTGTGCCACCACACCTAGTCTGAAAATTCATTCCCAGTTCCGAAGGCTAGTTAATGTTAAATCAGAGAATCTGGCCTGCAGAGGTCTCAAAAGAAAGCAGATAATTCCAAAACAAGCAAGTTACCTTACACAATCCCTTATGAATGCAGACACAAATCAAATTTTAGGCCTTTTAAATGCATTTTTAACTATCAATTTTTAAAATTTGCACATGCGTATCTAGCCTGGCATGCCCAAATGAATGGTTCTGTGCACTTTAAAGGATTGAAACTTGAAGTGGCCATTTTGACAGAACCAACACGAGACAATTATAATTACTGATTTGCAAACACACATAAAAACTTAAATGCACACTTAGACACACGGAAGAACAGTTACCATAAACACAAGACATAGATGAAGAGAAGAAATGCTGAGCACATGATGCCCTGTGGCTCCTGGAACCAAAAATCCAGATCCCTTGCCTGGATTCCAAATCACTGAGGTGAACCCCATGTTCGCACTTTACCAGTGGAGAGTTAGGTAGTCCCCCATCTCTGCACTCTCCTAACAGAGAGCCCCAGACCAAAAACTTTAGTTTAAGTATAAAGAAAAATAGAAATGAACTCTTTCTTACCCAAAAGACACAGCCAGCCAAACGAGGTTTCTCTAGTCCCTCCAGTGGGAGAGAGCTTTCTGGGCCCCCCTCCAAGGGTATATTGGTGGGGGACAAATGAGTATCCTTAGCAGGGGCAGCTGAAGGGAGTTTGGGGGGGTGGGGTTTCATCCTGCTCAAAGTCAGGGACACAGGGCAGGGCCAACTTCTCCTCGGTGTGTTCTTGTGGCAGGCTGTGTTATACTCACACAGACCATCCTCTGCTGAGGTGCCCTTAAGGTTTGCAATTATGGCGAGGAGAGGCAATGCAAACAGCCTCCTCCCAAATGAATACAAGTCCTGGGATTTCATTTTAAGGCCACGGGTCTGAAGAAGTGGGGCAGCCGTCCATGGCTCCCGAATGTGGGGAGGAATATTACCAATGAGGGCAGGAAATGGTAAGGGAGAAGAGGGGTCTGGGGGGGAGGGGGGTGCTGGGTGCTCACCCTAACGCTGGCAGAAAGGGCAAAGAACACAGAATGGGGCCTACTCACCAATCAAGGAAGGGGGTGCCTCGCCAGCAGCCAGCACCGACCCAACGGCACCAGATGTAGTCAATCCCCCAGGCCTGCTGGGGAATTTCAGGATCCAACCAACTGACGGAATGGGGGCAAGAGGCGCAGAGTCAAAACACAGACCCTGGGAGTTAGGTGAATGCAGACAGAGGGCAAGCTGTCGTGGACTCTTTTATTGGGGGCAGGGTTAGGGGTTATGTACTGTTCACATTCCCGCTCTCCTCTTGTCATCTTCTGATTGGCCCAGGTCTGCAATGCTGCTTGTAAGATCTCACCTGCTTAGGGCAGGTTAGGTTGATGAGGGACAAGCTCTGCACATGCATAACTCTCCGCTATACTACAGAGTGGTATAACTATTATACAATGAGAATTATGACAAATACTATCAAATTGTATTTAAAATGTATGTGATTTTGACTGTATTTTGAGAAATTGAAAACATGTAAAATACATTTTCCTTAAAAAGATGAGGTAGAATGTAAGGGCTGCGATTGGGGTGAATGGTGAAACTACAGCAATGTAGTCTGGACACTCATTTGATCAACTTGATTGAACAAACAACCTGTCACCCCCCACTGGATGGTGGGGCTGTAGGGGTTTGGGCACAACAGCCTGCAGATTGGTTTTGCATGAAGGATGCTTGTACTCATGGATTATCACTTATAGCTAAAAATGAAAAAAAAAAAAAAACTGAGAGAAAGATGCAGGACAGTTATGGCAGAATGCATGATCTGGGATGGGGTTGGGGTGGGGGGGAAGGGAAAGGGAAATAAGCCTGAACTGAATTGGAAAAAATGTATGAAATGCACAAAGCATCAATAAAAATTAAATTAAAAAAAAAAAAAGATGATCATCTCATTACCTATAACTAATCCTTTTTTTTTTTTTTTTTTTTTTTTGTCTTTTTGAGACAGGGTCTCCCTGTAGCCCCAGCTGTCCTGGAACTCACTGTAGACCAGGCTGGCTTTGAACTCACAAAGATCCGCCTGCCTCTGCCTCCCATGTGCTAGGATTAAAGGCGTGCACCACCATGCCTAGCTAATCCTTAATCTAAATTACAGTGGAGAGAAATAAAATTTTGATAAAGTATTCAAGATAGTGGAAATGAGTAATATCTATTTTATAAGATTATTAAAATATGAGCTCAAAGCCTTACAATTAAGATTTGGATGTAATAAATGGATTTCAGTTTTAACATCCTGACAGAGATCTTTTAAGAATTTGTAACTGTTCTACATTATTTCTGAACTTTAAAGCTGAAATTTTCTCTAAAGAAATATTTTGTCATTAGAAAATATAATTTAATTGCCTATCAACTCTATTAAAGAATAAAAAAAAATTCTAAACAGGAATTAAAAGTTAATGAAGCCAAACAGTTACTCTACAGATGTTTTTGCCAATAAAAGTTGAATGTTGGTTAGTCACGCAAGACCCAGGCTTTGAAAGGTTATTTTCTTGGGAAGAACAAAAGCAGTCTTGTTTCTGCCTGGTTCTATGTTGACTGCTATTAAGTAACCAATCCACTGCAAATATTCCCGTTTCTATCTAATTCCTCCCTCTCTTTTAAAACCTATTTATTCTCATAATTCTTTTGGTTTGTCTTTGTTTATTTCATTTTCAAGTTTCTGAAGTGTTGAATAATAAAATTGTTTTCACAGATTGTATTACCCCCAAATTGTTTAGATACACTTGCAATTTCTCTCACTTCTTAAAAAAGATGGTCCCTGGTTCCACATATTCAAGTGTTATTGAAGGCACCAGAGAGGAAAATAAGACTTCTGTTACTCTCAGATTAACCCATCTCAGAAAGCAGTGAGACATACTTCTCTCATGCCACAGTACACCGGTGGTCAGATTCCAGAAAGAACATCCACAGACTCCACTTGAGAAGTATAGTCAACACGGAACAAAAGAAACCTCATGAGTGCAGAATGTCTTGGCAGATTTTCACTGCCCTATCCCTGGATATCTTTAAATGAAATGAACCCTCCAGGCCATCCCAGAAATATGAGAGCAAGCTAAATATCCAAATAGAGTCAGTTTCAGTTAAAAAAGAAATACTCATGATAACATAGTGACCACCCAAACTGACATTGTTCTTTCCTCCAATGAATGCACACCAATGAAGATGGAAGAAACAAGACCAGGACTATCCAAATGGAATCATCCAAGTCCACCACTTAGTGTCCTCTTTTTGAGATATATTTTAGAAATCTCTTTTTAAAAATATGTCCAAATTCTAGCAATTTAAGGGATTGATGCAATGCCAACTGATATTGAACTACAATGTAAATATATATATATATATATATATATATTTATAAAAACCTTTATTGAAGCAGGTGTGATGGGGTAACATACACCTTTAATCCCAGCACTAGGGAGGCAGAGGCAGGCAGAACTCTGTATGATCAAGGCCAGCCTGGTCTACATAGGGAGTTCCAGACCTGCTGGAACATGTATTTGTTGATCCCTGTTTTGGTAGAGGAGAGGAAACCTGTGGTTCTTAGACTGATAGCCAGTAAATATATGCCATAACAATAAACAGCCCCTTCGTGAAATTCTGGCTAAGAGTATAAAGCAGTGAAAGGTATCTACTTTAAGGTAGTTCAAAGAAAACATTTCTGAGGGAGGATACTTTCAACCCAACATCTAAATCACAAAAGGATCTGAAGAAGGGGCCATCAGAGGAAAACCCATCCCTAGCAAAAGGAACAATACTTGCCTTGGTATATTTTAGAAAAATTAAGAAAGGGAATTTGGTGAAGCAGAATCAGTGATCAAACATGAGAACAATGAAAAATAAAAGTCAGGCAACAGACACGTTGCAAAACAGAATATGAATGTAGGTGATATTCCTAAGTGAGCTGGAACCCTTAGAAAGATTAGTGGATGGGGCTGGAGAGATGGCCTAGCGGTTAAGAGCGCCGACCGCTCTTGCAGAGGACCCGGGTTCGATCCCCAGCACCCACATGGCGGCCGAGAGCCGTCTGAAACTCCAGTTCCAGGAGAACTCCAGTTCCAGGGGAATCCGAGACCCTCTTCTGACCTCCGCGGCATTGCACGACACGGGTGCACAAACCTGCATGCAGACAGTACATTGATATACATACCGAAAAAAAAAAAAAAAAAAAAAAAAAAAAAAAAAAAAAAAAAAAATAAAAAAAAAAAAAAAAAAAAAAAAAAAAAAAAAAAAAATAAAAAAAAAAAAAAAAAAAAGAAAGATTAGTGGATGACTGGCACATTGGAGATATATATGAAATAAACAACCCCCCTCCACACACAGACGGACACTCATTCAAAGAGTGGGCTTGCAAAAGGTTTATATCGTTTAATAATGTTAAAATCTTAATTAGCTTTATTTTTCTTGTCAAATCCAGTAATATTTTGTTCTATAAACTAGAATAAATGTTCAGTGGGCTAAGTAAGCTCTAGTTGTTTAGACAGAGAATGAATAAAGACAGCAGAAACCAAAATAGAGTGGACTGGTCATTTCAAAGTTACTTTCATTATGAAAGGGGAACAGGGGTATAACACAATAGGTAAATAACTTGTTAATTTATATCAGGTTATTTCTATTTCAAATCGTGTGTGTGTGTGTGTGTGTGTGTGTGTGTGTGTGTAAAGATTAAGGCAGAAAAATTTTCACTTTGATGCCAATTAAACTGGCAATTTAAGAAATTTGGCTTTGTACCCTAACACTAGTCTTGCATAGAATTGTCCTCTGCCTGGCAAGCTTTACTGACAAGCTACGGACAGACGCCTTCTTCCCAAGTTTGGTTGCACCTGTTTCTTTGGTATGGTGAGGAGGAGTAAGTGCCCACATTTCTATAAGTAACCTCCTCACGATTTGCACATTCAGCAAGCCCAGTAAAACCACTGGGTCATGGTCAAGTCATAACTCATTTAGTCATCAGGGACCCAGGGAAGAACTCCGGATGCTGGTCACACCTCCCAGAAGGAATTTTAGCAACACTTTGTTTTCAAGTCAGACAATTTAGTTCCAGCTTGGTGACATGGAACTGTAGTGTGAAATATTTTGCTTTGAAATTTAACATCAGATGTTTTGACCCAGTGCAGGAACCTCCTGTAATTTTATTTAATAATTTATAAAGATCGCTATGACTTTAGGAACATGGAGTACAGGGGGTCAAGAAGCACCGCAGGCTACAAAGATGTTTATGAACAAGATGGTGGTGGCCTTTACTGGTCTGCAATGTGCATGGAGAAATATTTTGGTCAGCATGTTTGTGACTATCCCCATAATAATTGCTATGTTCCATTGCAGAAAGCAGCCTATGATAACTTTAAAGAAGCTGGGAGCCCTGTATGCAAAGGGAAGAGAAAGTCTCTGAGGAAATGAAGTAGGAAACGATACTGTGATAGATGGGGATAAGAGAGCAGTTCGGAGGTGTGTCAACCACAGGTATCCAACTTGGGTTGAGATAAGCCTGTGAAAGGCAGTTGAGCAAAGATGTTCAAAGTAGAATGGAGTTTGCTGCAGATAAACTATAAGTCCCAGGGAAAGGGAATGACAAACCAGGAAGTGTTAACAAAGAAGTTGGACAAGATTAACAGGAGTACAGAGACATACACAACTGAAGGTCAAGTAGAAGGCTGGTAAGCTACTAAGAAGGGCTGTGATTCTGGTGGCAATGCCATGAAATTACATCTAATACCTGGGGGAAACTGAAGCTCTAGGGTGTGGCATTGAAGCCAGCTTGTGTACACAGTAAGGGAAGCCTGTATGGAATCCATAGGGAGACCTTGTCTCAAATATGTAAAATAAAGATGCTCTGAAACTGGGAAAGGATTGACAATGAAATTTTAGAATGTACCCTGTCAGTAATGACTGAAATGAAATAATAATAAAGCATAACAAAACTAATGAGAAATTTGAGGCAGTAAATGTTGCCTCCTCTGCAAAGGGAACAATAGGGAACCCAGTGAGGACTAAGCTTTGTAAAATAAGCTTGCTGAAGTACACCATTAAAACAGTAAGCAAAAAGGTCCTGATATGCAAAGTTCTTTTTCATGTCAATGAAACTGCACACCGGCCTGCCTACTTTAGTGCCAAGTGAATATAAAGGTCATAAATGTTCATAAAAATGCCAACAAAACCAGGTCACTAGGCTTAGTAAAGACTAGCATCTTCAGTTTGTAGGTATGAGCAGCCACTAAGGGATTTGAGAGGAGACTGGGGTGATCTGATATAGTAAAAGGATCTGCTGTATGATGAGACTAAATTACAGACACAGAGAGTTAACAGAGAGACAAGCATAAATAAAGCAAATGTCTAAACCAGAAACAAGAGTAGACTAGAAGAATCGTGTGGTTTCTGATTACTGAAGAAATCATAATCACTCAGTGTGCTTTTTTTGCTTTATATAGGCTTCTTGTAAATCATTAAAAAATATTACTTCATTGATATTTGTTCAAGATTTTAAATGTCCTGATGTTTCTTCCACATGTACGCCTTCGAGTCTTGCTTAATAAAAGTACTACACATAAAGTTCCCACACCCAGCTTCATTCAGTATTTAAAAATTTGCCTTAGACCATTTCCTGAGTATAAATTCCTGCCTGATATATTATGGTACATACTTGGTTTTACAGACCTAGGCTCCAGACTAGGATCTTAACTCTCTTGTATTGAACATCTTCATAATACTCTTCTTGCCTTGGCTGATTCATTTTCTAATGCCTGTCATTTAAATCAATTACTACTCAAAAGCTGTCCCATTACAAAAACAGAGGAGGTGAAAGAAGGCATATTGGTCATGTTTGATGTGAAACGTTGAGCAGCATCTTGCTCAGCTTCACACTGAAAATCAGAGGAGAAAGAGCTCTTCACTCTGTTTCTAAGGTTGGTGCCAATTGTTTCCAATTCAAATGACAACGAATCATGCTTTCCGTAAAATGTATGAGATTTGGGTGAGATTAACTTTAGAGCTAATGAAGGTCAGACTTCAGGGCTGCACTAAGCTTCATTTCTTCCAAGGTCCTGAGAACAATCCTAGTTTATAGTTTTACATTTTATTTCTTAAAAAAAATGATCACAAGAGGTAGCTCTTGTAACCGTCAGTACCACCAAGCATTCATGCACACTGCATAAAAGTCTTCTGTTTTATAGATGTGGACTGAAACAGGTCTATTCATATGGCACTAAGTACCATCAAGTAGTATTTGTTGAGTAAACAATTCTTATAACAGAAAGACACTTTCAAAAAATATGGAATGTTTGCTAGGTTGAAAATGAGGAAATACTACACTTAGAAGGTACATTAGTTACTTTTCTCTGGGTTCCAACAAAATTCATGCCACCAGCAATTTAAGGGTTTCTTTTAGCCCACAGTTTGAGGCTGCAGCCCACTATGCTGGGGAAGGCATGGTGGACAGAGCAGGAAGCTGCTGCCTAGGCTGTGCCACAGTCAAGCAGATAGGAGTATCAGTGCTTAGCACACATTCTCCTTCTCCTCGCAGGAACCCATGCAATGGTTCTGCCCACACTCAGGGGAGGTTTGTCTACCTAAATTAACCTAACCTAGACAATCCCTTTCAGACATGGAGAGTGGCACATCTTCTCCGTGATTCTAGATCCTCCCATGTTAACAGGCAATATTGATCATCACAGGCCGAAAGCAAATGAAATCTATTACGATAAAAAGGAAAATTGCTGCAAAAAGTTAAGATTTTTTTTAAACATAAACTCTTTCAGGTCTCCTTTTAGTACAATGCATCCTTTTTGAGTAAGAAACAAAACACTTGAAAGTCATATGGTAAAATTCTATGAGCTGAATATTTTGGTATATCAGTCTTAATTACTGAATCTTTTTTACTAAATCTCATGAAGTATACTTAAATTGACATATATATATATATGATCTTAATATTGGTTTTGCTTACCTTTAAGACACAAGTTTATATATATATATATATATATATATATATATATATATATATATATAGAGAGAGAGAGAGAGAGAGAGAGAGAGAGAGAGAGAGAGGTGTATCTTTCAGTATACCCAAGAAAATATAGCCGCTGATTTTTGAAACAAAAGATTCTGTGCAGCCTGCATGTTACTGCCCATTATGCAGTGACTTGTCAAGCCTGGAGATGCTCCCCAATCCTCGTCCTGACCATTCTGTAATTTAAAATTGGTCACTGGGACTATGCTAGAGCTTCACTAAATACTGTTCAGTTTGTTCAGGGAGGATAAACTGAAATGAGTTTCGGGGAAAAAATGTTTGTGGTTTTTGTGTGTGTAAATTCAATCTCTTTTTTCCTATACATTCTCCCAAACCCAAAATAAACAAGCAGAATTCAGCTTTACTCTGGTGCTTTTTCTAAATATTGTCTCTGTATCTATTTTCCTTTCTCAATTCCATGGTTGTTAAATGAAGTAGGATTGCAAGTTCAAAATGAAAAAAATCTAATTCTTGTCTTGTGTGAAGCTTTGGTCCAGACAGTAAACATCCCATCCACATAGGGAATTAAATGTCTATAAAGCCAGTGCATGATAGCGGTCCTTTGTCTTTTGTTGTATTTTATTGCTTCACCTATTGACTTGAACTTATTAATTCTGAAGCATTTAATTTCTTGCCCAAATGAGAGCATTAATCCTAAGAGAATAAAATTAAGCCCCTTTGTGCACATCAACTGTGATACAGCCGCCCCTTGCATTATTTTCTCTGTCACTCCACAATTTTTTTCAAAGCCCAAGAAACTAGGAAAAGAAAATTTGTTATAGGAAACACAGCTTGTGCACGGACTGCTCTACGGATTTCAAGAATGGGAAACAGAAGCAAGAACTCATGGACCAAAATGATGGATCATGCCCAGATATGTCTCTGTGAATTGTCAGGTCTCTGGCTCTTAGTAAAAGCTTCTTTTTGATCAGGACAGAATTGAACATTTCCTGATATTATTTAATTGTAAAATATTCTGATATTACATAAGAATAATTTTGATCACTCATTACACTTTATTGAATGTTTTGATTTTTGTAGATAATGGCACTTCAAAGTGTTAACTGTAATCTCTGATCATCTTTCGGCCTTTCTCGTGACACCTCTCTCTCTCTTTTCCTGGTTTTCTATGAAATTAAGTTTAAAAAAACCAAATTTGCTCAAAGAAGTAAAAAAAAAAGATATCGGTAGAGATGGTCACATAAGATATGTCGTCAGAGCTGTGAAATTTAATAAATAATATCAAAACTCAGTAGAGGAAAAGATTTGAGTCAGCAATCCTGGAAATTTATACCACATTACCCACAATGCCCTTGAGAAGTTATCATGATTACATAGGAAAGAATAAAAAAAGAAACCTAACAAATATCCAATTTAAATCTTAAAATCAAATTCATTATAATCACCTATTAAGAAGTGCTTTTCCACAGTGTTTATAAATAATCCTTTCTTTAAAGAACGATGAAACAAAGGTAATTTTGTCACGCAATAAAGGATTGCATTTTAGTGCAAAAGCAAGTCTCTACATGGCCATCAGACAGCTTCCTGGAGTGGAATAATTAACTTTGAGATTGCTGGAGGAGACTGGAATGCCATTTTAGTTTATAGCCTTAAAGCCAAGGGACCCATTAAAATGAAATAAGTGAAACTGTGCTAGTTCCTTGTAGGCCAACTACCTGAGTGACGTCACCATCATCAAGGTAACATACTAAATTATGAGACTGCATTTAATAATAGCAAAAACCTCAGACAGCCTTTCTCACATACAAGGATAAAACAGCACTCAAAGGAAAGGGACTTGACAGAAAGTGGGTTGTGGCAAAAGGAGCCATTAATTAAAGAGTCACTTGGGAGTTGAAAAGGCTGATTAACAGTCATGAGAAAGGAGTCACAGAACTCTGATATGAAGTGTGATTTACCTGAATTAATTTAGAAGGTAAGTTCACATTGTGACTAGCAGACAGTTTGTCTGTCTCTAAAACTCGGTTTTTCAATCTGGAGAGATAGCTTATCCATTAGTAGTACTTGGTGCTATTGCAGAGGACCAGGTTTGGTTCCTAACACTCACAGGGGGTTGTTTACAACTACCTATAACTCCAGTTCCACAAGATCTGATGACAACTTCCAGCCTCCTTGGGAGCCTACATGCATGTGATATACATACATATACTCAGGCACAGACACATAAATAAAATCTATTTTGTTGTTTTCTTTGTTTCGTTGGGGAGTTTTGTTTGTTTTTTGAGACAGTGTCTTACTATGTTGACCTGGCTACCCTGGAGCTTGCTATGTAAACCAGGCTGGCCTTGGACTCAGAGAGACTTGCCTATCTCTGTCTCTGAGTCCTGGTATTAAAGGCCACCACCCCATGAAAAATAATAAATAAATATCTTTAAGAAATAAATCTCAGTTTGAGGATGTGGGAACTTTATGTTGTAATGAGTATTAACCAATGATATCAAACTCAGAATCCAGGTACTTCTAAATTCACTATATTCATGTAAAACTGAAGCTTCTTAACCTGAAATTGTATATATTCACTTAAAGCATTATGTATGAATGCTTTAAACTTTTAAATAGTGGAAATGACAGAAACTAAAGTGACACTGTTGAAAGCTAAATGCTACTATATTCCATTCATCTATTCATGTATGGCACTGAAAAAATAGTATGTTCAAAGAAAGATGAGTCAGTCATCAACAGGCATGACTAACTGCCAACGTTCCCTTGAAGCAGCATTACTACAGTGAGGTCTAAGTAGGCACTGAGACATTATGGAGCATATCCTTTTCTCCTTCCACTGGTCCTGTAGACCTCTGTGATGTTCAGCTAGGTCTGAAGGCTTTTGTTTTCTCTTTTTCACGTTCCTTGAGAAATAAATTAAAATGTAATCAAATTAATCTATAAGTACTATTATGGCTTGACAGAATATCTACTACAAGAGTCTTAAAAATACTCATCTTTGGGGTTGGGTGTGATGGCCCATGCCTTTAATCCCAGCACTTGGGAGGCAGAGGCAGGTGGATCTCTGTTAGTTCAAGGCCAGACTGGTCACATACAGAGTTCCAGGACAGCTGGGGCTGCAGGGATACCCTCTCTCAAAAAAGACACACACACACACACACACACACACATACACACACACTATATAAATATATATATATATATATTCATATATAGTAGTTTAATATATATGATATATATTGATTTATTCAATATTATATGATATATGAATTCATATATAATATTCGAATCATATATTTTGTTTATTATTCCTCTATATATTATTCATTATTATATATGAATAATACATTTATCTTATATCATATTTTATCATATAAATAGATGAATTATATTAATATATATATCCATATATATATTCATCTTTGCAAAAGCCTTTGAATTTCCTTTTCCCCAAGGAGAGTCTTACAGCATTGAGGTAGGGAATTGCCTGCAGTCTTCTCTCTACTGGCTCTTTTCTTCTTACACTTCACAGGTGCCTCCCCTTTTGTCTTCTTCCAGATGTTGAAGTGGCTCTGGGATGTCTGGGAATAGACCTTGGAAAAAGAGTGTCTTCCTAGAACCTTGAAGACTAAAACTGAATCTCAGGACTGATGATGAATTCTCACCTCAATGTCTTTTCCCTGGGGGGAGGGGAGTAGCTGTTCCTCTGCTATGTGTGGACTCTTAGGAGCTTTCTCTAGTCCCAGGAATTCCAGAATTTACATCTAGCCCCTCATCTCTTCCAAAATTCAGGCCTGAGAAATTTGTCCACCACACAACCCACATCTGGTTCACTGGAAAAACTCACAGAAACCCACCTTTTTTTTTTTTTTTTTTTTTTTTTTTTTTTTTTTTTTTTTTTCCCTTTCAAGTGCAAGAAGGCTGGGCTAGTTCCAACCGAATAGCATCACCAGGTTCAGCCTCCAAAGCTGCTAATCTGACCTCAAAAATGACTGTGCTTTTTCCTTCCTATGTTGATATCTAGCACCAGTGTCTGGGATGTTCTGACTATTTTAAACTTCTACTGAGAGCCAAATAGTCCATCCTCTTCAAGAGTGGGATTGGAGAGTGAATCCCTGTCCAATGTCTTTCCCACACAGAAGGAACCAATGGTCTGGCTGCAGCTAACTTTGAAAAACGTATTTAACTTATAGTTTGTTTTTAAGATTTGAATTGAAGGGTTTTGCATGAAAAGGTTTCATGCTCTTTCTGTATCCCCCCCCTTTTTTTAGCGTACTGGTCTCCCAGAAGACAGTTTTTTTTTGTTTTTATTACTATTAGCTGTGGTGGAGATTTTCAAATTCACACCTGTTGTTTTGGGTGACTATATATATGATTAGACTTGGGAGGCGGAGCAAACTTAATTTTCAACGTTAAATCATCTTAAAGAGCAATCTAAGGGTGATACTGTTCATACCAGAAAGGGGAAATTATAGAGCGAACGGGGGGAAAATTGGATTCATGGTATTCAAACATATCCAACATTGTGTCTATGCTAAACGTAACCTACCCATACATTAGTCTGCTAAACCTATCTATCTATTGTTTGTTCTTCATTAGTAGGATCGAAAGGTATTCCTGGACAAAAACGTTCCGCCCATTGAAGGAGAACGCAGACTGACAGCGCCAAGACAACAGCTCCAGAGAGAGTGGACTGTTTCCTGTCTCATCCCCTGTGCCCCTTTTCTAAAGCCTAGGGACAAACTGCGGAAGAGGGCGGTAGATATATAGTGAGTGTGGTGATTGGTGACATGGCTTTGAAACTACAGCAATGTAGTCTTGGACACTCATTTGGATCAACTTGATTGAACAAACAACTGTCACCCCCCCACTGGATGGTGGGGCTGTAGGTGTTTGGGCACAACAGCCTGCAGATGAGTTTTGCATGAAGGCTGCTTGTTACTCATAGCTTATTACTTACTGTTAAAAAAAAAAAAACTGAGGAAAGATGCAGGACAGTTATGGCAGAATGCATGATCTGGGATGGGGTGGGGGTGGGGGGGGGAGGGAAAGGGAAATAAGCCTGAACTGAATTGGAAAAAATGTATGAAATGCACAAAGCATCAATAAAAACTAATTTAAAAAAATAAAAATAAAAAAAAAGAAAAAAAAAAAAGAAAAACGTATTTACTAACCCCTTTCCTAAAGCTCTATCTTGAGACTGCCATCTTACACATTCATTAAGTGAGATGGTTAAAGAATTAAGAGTTTCAACTAGTTTCCCATGAAATCTCCATGCACAGATTTGACTCACACTGTGGTGAATGCCATCATTGACATGGAGTATACATTGAAAGAATCATGAAAAATTCCTTCCTTTCACAGACCCTAGAGTTATAAGCATTGTATTATCTTTGACCAGACTTAAGCTTATTAAACTTACTAAGTCCTTAGAATACAAGGATGTTACCTGTAGAATGTTCAGGAATCTCACTATAATGGAAATGAAATTAAACCATTCTTTTTTTAAAAAATAGAGCTCATAGGATGCCTAGATTTTAATGACAAATAATGTATTGCCTCCAACATTTAAAGGCAGAATAACTAATTTATTCCACAAAACATTTTAAATTGGAGAAAAATCAAATCCTTTCCTTCAGAATTATATGGAGTCAGAATGTTGAGATTTCAAGGAGTCTTAACATTGGTGACAAAATGGATAATGAGATTTTTCAATAATAATGCTAAATGGGACATTTCCCAAGAATAATAAACTGTGTATGCACAGAAATACTTAAATTATTTCATACAGTGTCAAGACTCCAGTCATACTCTGAAGCTATGTACTCTAGGCCGAGTATGTCAAGGCATGACAGTTCCTTCATGCCCGATTGATACCTTGAGGAACAAGGAACAATTCAAATGTCATGGAATACTGTAGTAACATACTTTGTCAGGCCAAATGTACTAGAGGAACATTATAATGATTATAGCAAATTAAAAATGTTAGTTTATTGTCAGCAACAGAAAGGCTTTCTTCAGTGTTATATTCCTGTGTGTGTGTGTGTGTGTGTGTGAGAGAGAGAGAGAGAGAGAGAGAGAGAGAGAGAGAGAGAGATTGAGAATTAGTGGACTGTTTTATTCAGATTAAATCTAAAATTTAAACATCTATCTATGTAGCTTCTCATGAAATGAATACATTTGTTGTCAGTGGGTCTCATGTTGAAGGTTTTTAAACTTTTATCAAATTCTCTCTGGAACAATTTCCTATATGGAATGCATTCTGATTCCTAGCAATTCTACCTTCCCCTACCTTCTCCCCATCCCTATCAACTACACCTCCTCATTATAAATTCTTTTCCTGCATTCATGAATTTTTGTTTTGTTCTGTGGCCTGCTGAGTTTAAACAGAGCTGGTTAAAAATCTGAGGATGAAATTTTACTGGGCTAAAAGTAAAAGAAGATTAGAGTATGTTATCCAGAAAAGAAAAGCATAACTTCAAGACAATGGTACATTAAAGGACATAGCCAAGAGTCTGGTGAAGATTCATCTGTGTAAACGTGTTCTTTGGATTATGGATTACCTTTGGGGTTTGATAAACACTGACAGTGAACACAGACCAGCGCTGTCATCCCCACTTCCCGTTCTACTACACATATTCTATAGTGTGTTTTACCATCTGAAAACAATGATAATGGATATGATTTTAAAGCACCTTATAGTGCCTTATCATCAGCTTAAGTGTAAGCAATAAGAAACCAGCTGTTCAGAAGAAAACCTGCCACTCAGTGTGTACTGAACATAGGGAAACATTGCATGAAGAAGTCAGATATTGTCTGCATTTGTAGCATAACTTTGCTGGGAAACTTCCAGTGCTGCCTGACTCAGGTGCAAAACACTAGTGAAACAAATCCTACAAGCAGCTTGCTGTTGCTGAGATGTTTTTCTGAAAGGGAGGATGCTAGAAAATGTTCTGTAAAACTCCAAGCAAAATAAAATGCAGTGTTTCCTAAATATCCAATTATTATGTTTCTAGAAAATGTGAACAAATACTTCTGCTCATCTTCTTATCTACCTATATACCTTATTAT
The DNA here is from genome assembly GCA_009823505.1 of Rhizomys pruinosus. Taxonomy (NCBI): domain Eukaryota; kingdom Metazoa; phylum Chordata; class Mammalia; order Rodentia; family Spalacidae; genus Rhizomys; species Rhizomys pruinosus. The sequence goes on from VZQC01010757.1 coordinate 635,928, forward strand.
TGTAACTCCACAAAAAAACTAATTTGATGTACAGTCCCCCAAAATATGAACTGCTCCTGCACATGACATGAGTAATCTCGGACAAAGCACAACTGCAGATAGCATTACTCTGGTCCCTACTCACTACAAAGCCTAGGCCACTAAGCTCCTTCCAAATATTATGAAAAGGAAAAGGACTTTCAGTGATTGTCTAACAGTCCAGAGGGAACAGATGTATGAAAATTTAAATACAACATTTAGACTAAACGCCATCTAACAGAGTTTACTACCTGACTTTCAGGAGGTTGGTTAAGCTTGGTTTGGTGAAAAGAAATCAATGATTTTAAAAAGTATTGGCATTCTCACACTGCTCACAGCCTCTGCTGCAGTTTGGGTATTGCAGTGTTGCAATGCCACACTATGGCAATATCTGAATAAAAAGAACCTGATTCTCATCTTCTATTAAAACCAACAGATCTGCCCTGGGAACTTCTTCCCTTAAATTTCCCCTGGAATTGGTGCTCCAGAAACTGTTCTCTTGAACCAAGGCCTTGATCTCTGTTTATTGAAATAGCATATCATAAAAATGGGGGAAAAGGAAAAGGTGAACTTTATGTCATCAGAGAAGGATTGTTTTTTCCTTTCTTATCCCCCCAGAACATCATGCATGACTACAAATAGATGTTATCAACTTAATCCCAGCTACTGTTTGCCAGATAAATGGGTTAGTTCTATGCTTTAATATATACTGCTTTCAGAATGTGATATTTTCACCACACACACACACACACACACACACACACACACAAACACACAAACACACACACAGTTCTCGGTCAGGGCAAGGAAGGGTCATGAAGCATTAGAGCTATATGTTCAGCTTAGAAGAGGGCAAGGCCTAGTTATAATGTTGCAGGAGGGATTTCTTTTTTTTTTGAAAAATAAAATATCTCATTAGTTTATTCTACCACCATTTGTTGGCTGCCTCGCAAGAGTCAAGATCCACTGTAGGAGCTGATGGGCTGGGGTGAGCACATTGCTCTAGAAACAGATGAACATGTTTATGTCTTTCCACGGTGTCAAAAGACATGTATATACCTATTTGTTTTTAATTTCTATTTATATGTATGTGTGTACCATGTGTATTTGAGTGCCCCCAGGGGCCAGAAGAGGGCATCAGATGTCCTGGAGCTAGAGTTATAGGCAGTTGGTAAGCTGCACAGTGTGGGTGCTGGGACCCAAACTCAGGCCCACTGGAAGAATGACAAGTACTTTAAACCACTGAGACATTAAAAATGAGTATTTTTTATTACTTCTACACTTTTTTCATTTTTTAACAATAAGTAATACTTTATTGTTAAATTTATTGAGTACAAGCATCCTTCATGTAAAACCAATTTGCAAGCAGTTGTGTCCAAACCCACACAGCCCAAGGGTCCCACCATCCAGCTGGGGGGGCTTGTATGTTCAATCAAGTTGATCAAATAAGTGTCCAGACTATATTGCTGTAGATTCACCATTCACCCCAATCGTAGCCCTTACGTTCTACCACGCCCCCTCTTCTGCATATTGTTCCCTAGGCTTAGAAAGGGGGCATGGGTAGACGAGAAGCAAAACAATCTACTTTCTCTGGAGCTGTTGTTTTGGACTCTGGTAAATTCTCGCTGTTTCCTTTCATGGGCTGAGAGTTTGTCCAGGAATAACCTTTCAATCCTACTAATGAAGCACAAGCAATTAGATGTATAGGTATTTAAACAGTACTTATTGTTATGGTAGGTTACTTTGGTATAAACACAGATGTTTGGATGGTATGCTAATCCATGAATTATGTTTTTTTTCTGTAAAATATGACAGGGTCTTACTATGGCTTATAACATCTCCTAACCACTAGAGGATGTAAGCTTGTGACCTGCCTGGAAATACTGTGCAGCAGTGGCAGCCATATGCCTGTATATCCCAACTCTAAATGGCTATTAGCTCTCTCCTTGGAGGAAAAAATGCATATTTTTAAAAGACTAGCACAGCAATATTGGATCAGGAAAGACTGATTCCCTTTCTAGTCAGGCTCCTAGTACTGAAGAGGTTTTACTGCAGGATTTTTTTTTAATAATAAGTAATAAGAAATGAATACAAGCATCCTCATGTAAAACCAACTTGCAAGCAGCTATGCCAAAACTTACACAGCCCAAGGCCCCCATTGTCCAACTGGAGGGGCTTATATATACAGTCAGGTTGATCAAATAAGAGTCCAGTCTATATTGCTGTAGTTTCACAATTCACTGCAATCGCAGTCCTTACATTCTACTACACCCCCTTTTCCACAGATTGTTCCCTAGGCTTTAGAAAAGGGACACAAGTGGGCAAGAAGCAAAGCAGTCTACTTTCTCTGGAGAGGTCGTTTTGGTCTTCTGATCAGTTCAGGCTATTTCCTTTCATGGGTTGGCAGTTTATCCAGGAATAACCTTTTAATCCTACTAATGAAGCACAAGCAATTAGATATACAGGCATTTAAACAGTACTAATTATTATGGTATGTTACGTTGGTATAGACACAGATGTTTGTGTGGTATGCTAATCCACATGAAAGATAGCTTTTCTATAAAAGATGATGTCTTACTATGGCTTATAACATCTCCTAACCACTAGCGGGTGTAAGCTTGTGGCATCAGCCATGAATTACTCTTCCAAGGAGAGAGCTATTAGGCAATTAGATTTGGGATATACAGACATATGGCTCCCACTGCTGCACAGTATTTCCAGGCAGGTGAGGTGTAGCTGATGCTGACGGAGGAGTCTTGCTTGACTCAAGGAGACCAATATTTGCTTTATTGATTTAGTGGACTTTGGTAACACTCTCTGGCATTCCAGAGACCAACTGTACACTTGCAAGTGTGGTCTCAATACATCTTTCCCATGCTTATACCAGGTCTTCAACAGCAGGGCCTTATCACCTCTCTTCTTGCAGGTATCCCAGTTTACAGGCAAAAAGCCTTTACCTTTGGGGTGGGGGGGACTTGGATCCCCTAGCCAACATCTCCTTGGCAGAATAATCCATTGCTGATATCAGAGCTCTCCTGTATTAATATATTTTGCTTAATTACCCTGCTTATAAAGACTTTAGTATTATATTTGGCTCTGAATAGAAAATTATCCTTTCACAGTTCTTATGTCTATTAGTTAATTAAAGAAAGCAGTTATACTGGTTTTATAAGAGATTACCTCTATAACATTCAGCTCTAACTTACAGTTAGGGAATGACTTCATTACCATCATGTTTTTCTTTTTTCTATTAAAAGGAGGTAAGAAAGTCTCTCATATTAAAACTTTGCTGCTCCTGGAAGGTAAAGTTCATTAGGACTCATTATAAACAGTTGTTACAAATAGGATCCACAGTGATGTTTGATGCCTGTAGCAGTCTGAGGCTTTTCTTCCTTTTAATATTTAGATGGGCCAACTTCTCTGCTGGTATTTCTTGGTACATCCTGCACAATGCAAAGCTGTAACTTTTCTTTCTCAGCCATTAAGTGGTGATGTTTTGACCTGTGGGGACATGCAAATCTTTCCCCATAGTTTTAAGATTTAAATTGAAAAATTTGACAAAAGGTTTAATATATAGCTGTATCCCCCCTTTTTTATTTTAGGTTTTTATTTTTTGACCCATGAATCTCAAAAAGGCAATTGTAGTACACATACCCATAGGCAGGAATCAAGTTGTAAATTTTCATTAAATTTACCCAAGTTCTTTTTCATTGACTGTATGCTGAAATGAGCTCAGGACCCAGAGCAGCTGAGTGGGAAGAGCTAAGCTCCCCCTGGCACAGGGAGTTTTTCCTTGGTGCAGACAATCATCACGCAAAGTGCATGGAACTATGGAATTCTGGGATCTTGAAAGGGGTAGAGTCATATAAAGGGCCCGCCACATGAAGCTAGACTCTCTTGCCTCCCTTAGACCAACATGAGGAGCAGAGGGCAAGGGGCTGCTGAGGAAATCCAGGTAGCCATGTTTGGACCATGGGACCCAGCTGCAGCTTGCTGTGTGTTAGGCTTAAGTGAGCATGTGTTTCTTTGCCATTTTTAACTAAGATTGGAGAACTCTGTACTTGCATTGATTAAGATAAATATCTTGACATTATATTTGCTTCATTTTAGAATCAGACATGTTTAGCAATATAATAAAATCTACACAGAGCTAGGGAAAAATGATTATTGACCAGTGTTACTGGAATTATTCATTTCTGAAATAGTCTATTGGAAAACTGTTAAAGATACCAGTGAGATTTCACTATCAAATCTCTGGAGTTATTTCAAAGGCACTGACCTTTGAATATTGATGGATCTTATAAAGAAAAATATGGAAGCCAGTTTATTTTCAAATAGCATGAAGTATTAAAGAGTTCAAATAATTATGTCTTTCCTGAATCATGATTTTTCCCATAATGTATAAGAAGTTTTGCATACATTCTCATTGCTCATATGGCATGGATAACATTTCTTTATTATTGATTGGGGCTACCCATCTTGTGCTTGGGCAACTAACTTTCTTAATTTCATTAGCGACTGCTTCTGTCATATGTAAACCGGTTAATATTCATAGGCTCATTATCAGGCACTTGACAGAAATCTGCCCCCCCAATTGATTATAACTTACTTCTGGTTAAATAACTAGAAATTCATGTTCATTTAGCCACCTAGATTTTTTTTAACTTATTGTTGATGACTATTTCTCCCAAGTAAAGTTTAATCAGGGGTCTCAAACTGATATAATTTTGACAAGTGGTACAATTTTTTTTTCACATAAATTTATTTATTTATTTTTAACAAATCTAGACCCATGTTCCCACTCATTCCCCCACCCCACCAGAGCTTGTGCATTCTGCCAAACATGCTTTCCATCTCTTAGTCTTTCTCAATATTTTCCATGGGGAAGTTGACTGTTTTGAACAGAAGTTCACTGTTTCAGTCAGTTCTTTGATGCAGTATTTTCTGTTGCTGTTGTTGTTTCCAAAATGCATTATGCCCAACTGCTTTGTATAAAAGCTCAGGGGGCCCTACACAAGAAATACTTACAACTGGGTAATTGGCACTAGCATCCACAGATGAGTGATACCATGCATCGTTTGTTTTTCTGGGACTGTGTTACTTCACTCAGCATGATGTCCTCTAGCTCCAGCCATTTTCCTGCAAAGCTCGTGATGTCGTCTTTCTTTACTGCTGCATAGAATTCCATTGTGTAGATGTACCACATTTTCTCTATCCACTCGTCAGTTGAGGGGCATTTAGGTTGGTTCCAGCTCCTTGCTATTGTGAAGAGAGCTGCAATAAACATGGCCGTGCATGTATCTCTGTGGTGGCGTAAGTCTTGAGGGTACATGCCCAGGAGTGGTATGGCTGGGTCGGGTGGCAAGTTCATTCCAAGTCTTCCAAGGGTTCTCCACACTGCTTTCCATAGTGGCTGTATAAGTTTACATTCCCACCAGCAGTGGATGAGTGTTCCCCTTTCCCCACAACCTCTCCAGCACTTGGTATCATTTGTTTTCTTGATCCTAGCCAGTCTTATTGGAGTAAGATGATATCTTAAAGTGGTTTTCATTTGCATTTCCTTAATGATTAGTGATGTTGAGCAGTTCTTGAGGTGTTTCTCAGACATCTCTAATTCCTCGCTTGTGAAGTCTCTGTTCAGTTCTTTGCTCCACCTATTGAGCGGGTCGTTTGTTTTCTTTTTTCTTTGTTTTTTGAGTAGTTTATATATTCTGGAAATCAATGCTTTGTCAGATGTATCTGCAGTGAAGGTTTCCTCCCATTCTGTGGGATTTCTCTTCACTTCCTTGATTGTTTCTTTTGATGTACAGAAGCTTTTGAGTTTGATGAGGTCCCATTTGCAAGTGGTACAATTTAAATTAAATTTTCGTTCTTGGTCCACATGGATACAAAATGAAATTATTCCTATAACACACACACAAACACACACACACGCACACACACTAAGCTGTGGCATAGAAATTTTGTTCCTGAACCATTTGTTCCTTCTATGTGTTTTGCAACACTGGTGGCAATTTTTCAAAGATATTTTGAGAGGAACAGCCAGGTCTCCTCAAGGCAAGAAGCACCCATTAACACTACAGACTATTATAATAGTTTAATATGCATAAAATGTATAAATTCTCACTTTGATGTGCTCAGTATTTTATTATCACTATGAAAGAATAGCAACCTGTACATATAAGTCCTACCCCCCCAAATCAATAGTGCACATTTGTCAAACAAATTTATATTATGAAGAAAACTCTGTACAAAGAAACTACCATTTTGACTAGTGCTGACAATAACTACAACCTCTCCTAACATGTAAGACTAACTTTTGACTCTGAACATTTCAAATCTTCCTGTTATTCACTGTAGAGAAAACTGTTTCCAGGTGTACGACATGATCACAGGAGCCCCTAACTTGAAAACTGCTCTTGGCTTCTCCAGTACCAGACATGTCAGTTACCAGCCTGGTAGGACAGTTTCCAGGAATTTTTTTTTCACACCTGAATGACTAGCAATAGCCAACTACACCCAGGAGTGATGGGATTCATATACTTATTGGCCACTAGAGTGAAACTAAATATTCCTCCAACTTCATGACACCCAAGTTTTCCAAATACCTTAAACTCCCTAATGTTACCCAATATTTGTGGGAATGAGATAGAGGGGAAATCAGGATTTAACATGGATAAAATGTTTCCATTTTGAAAATTTTATAAAACACAACCTTGTAAACATTTTGCTAGAGTTCCTTTGAAGGCCTGAGATATGCCTATGCAGGGAAGACATCTTGAAGTTAGGGTTTTAATGATCCATGATGAATCTCACTCCTCTGGCACAGCAGATGTAGAAGTTCTGTTGATGCACTTCTCCAAGACTATTTTTGTAATGAATACTGTTGATTTTCCCTTGGCTTGCATTGCAAACATATGAAATTGTCAAATATATGGATTAATAATAATTAACCACAGCCAGCATATGGCTGAACACTGTAATACCTGGTGCTCTACATTTCATTCCACAGTCTGTTAATCCCCTGGCCATAACGCTGTTGTTATTCTCTATATTCTTCATTATTATAAAATAATATCTTGCTGGGCATTGTGGTACATGCCTTTAATCCAAGTACTTGGGAGGCAGAGGCAGGCAGATGGATCTCTGTGAGTTCAAGTCCAGCCTGGTCTACAGAGCAAGCACCAGGCCAGCTGGGACTAAAGGGAGACCCTGCCTCAAAAATACCAAAATAATAATAAAAATAATATATCTCAAAATACAATTAAATTTTTAAAGAGAAATTATGAAAAGGTTAACTTTGCCAACCCCTGTGTAACCTTTCTTTTCTCCTATCACCTCCCCTGTTCCAAAATTTAGGAGGGAGCATTGTATCAATAGAAGCTAAGGAAAGGAGGCCTGCTCTAATGGTTGTATTATCTCTTTTAGGGGTTCTAAGGCATGATTGAGTGTACTCATCCTTTTCTTATTGTGCTAAAGCAATTCATCCATCATGATGGAGAAAAATCATTTGCTCCATGGTTGAGAAACAAAAAAGAGAGAGACATCACTAACTGGATATCACAACAACATTCAATAAGACACCTTCAGTGACCCGAAGATCCCTCAGTAGCCCCTACATCCTAAACTCTACTTTTGAATAATACCACCCTGGGAAGGAAATCTTTATCACCTAGAGCTTGGGAGACACTTAATATCCAAACTATATATATTGGATTTCCAGCAAAACACACACACACACACACACACACACACACACACACACACACACACTCAACTGTAATGAGTTCAGGTCAATTCTTTCAACCTAGACCAGACTTTTCTGAAGATCTAGGATGAAATTCCAGCATGTGGGAGGCAGTGACAGGTGGATCTCTATGAACTGGAGACTAGCCTTGTCTACATAGCAAGTCCAGACAAGCTGGAGCCAGAGGGGGATCCGTTCTTAAAACAAACAAGCAAGTTGAAACAGCAAAAGTTTTGTGATGTGATGTCTGTGACGTGTATATTCTGCCTCCTATCACTACAGTACAGACATTTTCCATGTCCAGTTAGTTTTTCTCATCTTCTTGCTTTGTTTTTTGTAGTCTTTAGATCCATAATACGTTCCTTTACTTAAGGCTTTCAGCTCCTTGTTCAGATTTAAATGGTATAAAATGTTCATTAGAAGAAAATTTGTAAACATAAAATCTAAATTCTCAGGTCTTCTGTGAGGCTTCTTTGTTTGTTTATTTGTTAAGCCAGGGTTTTGTGGAACCCAGGCCAGCTTCAAACAGTGGAACTGATGATGACCTTGAACTCCAGAGCCTCAGAATCTATGCCCTCACTTCCTAAGTGCTAGGACTATAGGTGTATGACACCACATCTGCTTATACAATGCAGGGAATTGAAGCCAAGATTTCCTGCCTGGTAAGCAAGCACAAAGGGGCATCCCTATTTCTTTGGCTTTGATTGTTCCCTTCCCGCAATGAATAAGTTCAAATCAACATGCAAAAACACAGAACAAATTTACTTTGCTTCATCCAACTGTAAATTTTAGTCAGGTTTAATAGATTCACAACAATGACACAGCTTCTTTGACAAACATGAACCTAAAATAGTATCCACTATACTTTTACCCAGGCTTAGGACAAATGTTGAACATGTGAAAGAAAAGGGCTATATTCATTTCTTCTACCTTTTCTTTGCCCTCTATATTGCACATCTCTGAAGAGATTTTTCCAAATGATTTCCCCAAAATCAGGACTTTTAGAGTCCCCTCTAGCAGACCCATAAATCACATGCTTTAATAGTAACTTCTATTTTCTGGGCTTGCTCTATTTTTCTATTTGCTTGAATATAAGACTGTTGTCTACCCTTCAACTCCCATGATATATAAAATTATATCCTTAAGCAGGGTGTTCTGATTTTCTTACGGATAAGCTAATCTAGCCCTTTATTTTTGTCATGAGCAATAATTTACTTTGTGCTTCTGTAAACTGCTGATGCTTTATACCCAAGCTTTTTACTACTGTTACAAATGACCTCATACCTGTTTTACCTAATATACAAGAGACAAATGGTTGGCTCCTCTCACATAGTTGCCATATAGAAGAGAGAACCTAATGATTTTGTGGACCCCTCAACACCTGGGAAAGTAATAAATGAAATTTGATTGCCAAAGAAACGCATTAGGAAAATAAAGGGGAATAGAGGGCACTGACTCAGATTTTACACTACAAACACAGTCTCACTATTGGACTAAAACTCACTCATGCGATTTCATCTGCAATCTCTCTCTCTCTCTCTCTCTCTCTTTCTTTCTCTCTTTCTGTTTTTCTTCCTCTCTCTTCTCTCCCCTGGATGTTTTAGAAAAGTAGCATAACAGACTAAGGAAACTGACAGGAATCTATAAAAGAAAAAGCAATGATTTAAATTAATCCACAAATAAAAAGTGACTTTAAAAGAATCTTTTCTTGGAATATACTTTTAGTATTGAAATGAAATGATAGCCTAAACCTATTGTTCTGATTTAAATACATTAAAGGTAAATTTGAGCTAACAGCCAAAGGAAACAATGCCTTAAAGAATGACTTATTTTAAAGGCTCTTTTTAAACATTATAATTTAGAAATCTAAAGTAATGTAATTTGGCACATTCTGAAGACAGAAAAAATAGATTTGAATATCAAGATTTACATGCTGCTGAATAATAAATGAAATAGAGATAAAGTTACACCAGTAATGGACCTTAAAATTTACAAAGTCAAAATAATTGTGTTTGAATTTACAGAATGTAAACGTAACATTGAGTTGAAAGGATATATTTAGTAGTGAAGCTTATGAATTACTTCAAGAATGGGACTTGACTTCATTTTAATTGTTTAGCCAAATTATTTTTTTTTATTCAGATAAGTTTATAAAAATGATCTATACCTACTCCATAATTACTTGAACTAACCACTATTATTGGAACCATTTCCTGTGGCTAAACAATATATTTTTTAGAATTTTTATAAGTAAAAAATTTGTTTAAAAATAGTTAATTCTTCTCCCTTTCTGCTCCAGCTGTATTCACTGTCAATCCAGAGGATTCGTGTGGTGACATTCTATGTTCCAATTTCAATCTTGGTCACAAAAGCAAGCCTTCTAATTCTGTCACCATTGAGTGATAGACGGATGATTCTGCACGAGGTTGACCTTCCCTGTGCCTCTTGTTTGATTAGCAGGCCATTCCTGCTCTTTCACGATGAAAGGTAGAATGGATTAGCCGCTCGGAATTCAGGATTTTTCAGTAGTTAAGGCATAACAACAGACCACTGCTGGCATTTAATGCAGACATTAAAATTCTAATGACTCATTCCCCTGTCACAGATGAGGAAAGGAATAAAAATAGACATAACATGAATCTGTTCTTCTGAAACTAATTATAACAGGAATCTGAGAAGGTAAAGACTTCCGCCATTCATGTAAATCAGTGTTTCTCCTAATTTGATGTGGAAGCCCTTGGGATTTGCCAAAACTGAGGCTTTCTGGGCATGAAATCAGGTAGGTTTATGGATCAGTACTAAAGGGGATATTTTTTTGAAAGTGATAGATCAGAAGATAATTTGAAAGAAGAAAAGAGGTAATAAACAAAAGTAGACCCTCTTCTTCCTGACAGGTATAAGTGAAGACAAAACTTAATTAAAAAAATTCAAACTCTAGGCTAAAAGTTGGAATCATTGCATGACAAGAAATGCACAGCACTGCAGAGTGATTCTTTTTTCTAATGCTACCATAATGTAAGCCTCGCTATTTCAACTATTCTGACTCTATACTATAGGAAGTAAGAGTCAAAATAGTCCTCTAAGTATAATGCCAGAACACAAGGAACCCCTATGCAAAATCCCAGTTTTACAGTTCGCTGAACATATGTCCTATCTTAGAGGGTTCCACAAAGAACTGGAACTCTCCCACCATGACAAGTAATTCCTGAAAGACACAAAGGGATTATGAAAATTCATAATATGGTAATGGACCAGTGAGTGGTCCAGAAAGCTTTAACCAATAAAGCTGTGCCTGAGATATGAAGAAGAGAAACAGTTAATTGGAGAATTGGCAAGAGGGGTCTTTAAAAGTCAAGGATAGGAGAGAACATGGAATGTTTGAGAAAATGAAAGGTCCCTGTGGTTACAAAATATTGAGACGAAGATTATTACAGGAGATGGAGAAAAACTGGGACCAAATACTGGGAAAGACATTGTGTCTTTCATCCCAAGATAAATATGGTCATTTTAAAAATAATAAAATAAGAGTATGTGTGTTTATGTATGTGTGTGTACATGCCTGCATATTTATATGATCCTATTTATATTTTCATTTAAAGTAACCTATTTATACAATGAGGAAAAACAAGTTAATGAGTACTAAGGCAATAGGAGTTACCCAGAGATGTGTTTGGTTGTCTGAACACTTGACACTGTCCAGTTCTGAAATGATTGCAAAGGAGAGTCCTTTGAAACTTACCTCTAACTTCTTTTAGTAAGCTTTTTATAACTGAAAAAAAACACATCAGAAAATCAACTTAAAAAGAAGAAAGGTTGCTGTTTCCAAGATGGCTGATTAGACAAAGACCCTTGCTGCCAAGCCTGATGACCTGAGCTCAATTCCATGTGCCCCACATGGGGAAAAGAGAGGAATGACTTGCAAGCTGTTCTCCGAACTCTGCACATGTGCTTTGACATGTACATGCCCCTCTCCACACACATATGTATACAAAATAAGCAAATGCAAAAAAAAATAAAAGAAAATATTATTTGGGCCTACCGTTTCAGAGGATTCAGTCTGTGACTGACTGCTCTCATCTCTTGGAGCCGAAGCACATATATCACAGACCCGATGTACAGCAAAGCTGCTGAGGTCAAAGTTGGGACATGAAAGACAGGGTGGTTAAGGAAGCAGGGCTATAATATCCCCTTCAAGATAAAACCTAAAACAATTGGAAAACTTCCACTGTCCTCCCAAAAGTTCTACTAACTTCCAATTACCCCACAGTAGCTTTGAAGATTATTGGGTTTTCAGCAGTGTCATTAAGTCCAGTAGCTGAGGATCAAGGCAAACAGGCGTGCAAACTGGGTCCTATGCTGTCTGTCCAGTCACTCAGTCACAGGGGCAGTTGCAAGCACACACTCCGTGGGGGAGTTCTGGGCCATGGGTATCTGGGGGTGCATGCCTGATGGAGGGAGTCAGAGGCATGCTCATATGCTCACATAGCCAGAGGATTCAGAGCTATAGGCATGCACATTGTTAAGCAAAGCAAATCATTTGCAAAAACTGTTGAATAATGGAATTTTAAATTGAACTATCATAATAAATCTCTTCTCCCTGCATTCGTACTTCCCCAGTTCTCATCATAGGTATACTTCTATAATCCCTGCTTTGGATTTGCTTCAGTGACTTTATTTGACCCAGATTTTATGTGTAAAAGTGACAGTAAACCAAAGTAAAGCCTGCTTCTTAGGGAGAACTTCACGATTTGGCTTCCTGCCTTGTAATTTAGCCTATAATCTAAGAGGCAGCAGTATCTCTGCCAAACACACTGACACAAGAAGGCAACATTAGATAGTGTTACTCACCCTTCCTTCAGTCCATAATTTGGAAGCCAGACCCCAGCCACTACTGGGTATATATCACCACAATGGCTCTAACCAAGATAACCAAGCCTCCACTAATCCAGATGCTCAAGAATAAGTAAGTGCTGCTTTACCCTGCTGATTGAGGTACTTTGGTAAAGGATTCTTGAGGTTTCTCAGAATATTTAGTAGGGTAAGAGGCTCCTTTTGAGAAGCATTTCTTTGAATTGGCATCAGGAAATGGACGATTACATTATAATCTGTGAATTAGAAATAATGCTTTGCTCTAGATCTATCTTATTTCAATATGCCTTGTAATGAGGTATGTCCCAGATGTAACCCCAAGCTATTTGGGGGAGGATATTTTTATACAGAAAAATTATATCCAGGGGTGAAAAGTTTAAATATCTGGGGGCTGGAGAGATGGCCTAGCGGTTAAGAGCGCCGACCGCTCTTACAGAGGACCCGGGTTCGATCCCCAGCACCCACATGGCGGCCGAGAACCGTCTGAAACTCCAATTCCAGGAGAACTCCAGTTCCAGGGGAATCCGATACCCTCTTCTGACCTCCGCGGCGTTGCACGACACGGGTGCACAAACTTGCATGCAGACAGTACATTCATACACATACAGAAATAAATAAAATCNTGAAACTCCAATTCCAGGAGAACTCCAGTTCCAGGGGAATCCGATACCCTCTTCTGACCTCCGCGGCGTTGCACGACACGGGTGCACAAACTTGCATGCAGACAGTACATTCATACACATACAGAAATAAATAAAATCAATAAAAATAAATAAATAAATATCTAAGCTTAGGGGTAGAACGCCCCTCTAACAATTGCTATTCTCTAAGAGAAAGTCAAACAGTAAGTACAGAAGCCATGAACCCAAATTAGCAAAAGCTATACCAGGTACATGCTGACCTGTTCTTAAATCCTACCTTAGTTCAGCTGAGTCAGGCTTTCCTATTCCCATACTTTGAGTTAAGCTTTTAACTACTGGGTTCAGCTGGGGCTCATTATATGGCATAGCTATGGGTAAGCTTGAGATGCCTCATCACAGCCTCTGATTCTCTGGGTAGCAAATGAGTGTGTTAAAAGATGCCATGTGTGCAGACAGTACATTCATGCACATACAAAAATAAATTAAAAAATTTTTTTAAAAAGATGCCATGTGTTATGTTGAAAGGGATATTACCTATTAATTTGATCCCTAATGCTGCTACTGTGATTAAATCAGTCTTTCAACCATCAGCTACCACCATCCAATACTGAAAATGGCTGTACTGAAGGATTAGTCAATGAAAATAACTGAAAGTAGAGAATACTGGGGCTCTTTCCTACCTGCATAAGGAAGCAGTCTCTTCGCTGTCCCCAATACCCCCAATAAGCAGATAGATGCTTAAGAGAATCACTCATACAGAGTTTAAGATGTCTTTCATAGATGGTGATGTGGGTACACTCATCATCTTTTAAGGGTATAGCCATGAGAAAACTCTCAGGAAAATCTAAATCCCCAAGATTTGAGAGTATTTGTGAAGAGAAAGACTAGAACACTGTCTCATGGGAAATTCAGAAGATCCGATACAAGCCTTGATAACATCTAATGAAGAGAAAATAGCATCAAAAGCAAAGTGTACTCCACGGCACTTATAGAATCTTGAGGGATGACTTTGCATCAGTGCTTAAGGGGACTGTGGTGGGTATGCTTTGAACTCTGACAATGTGAGTTCTGGAGATAAGAAAAGAGGGGAAAGAGTCATCCAGAAAGCATTACATGTTATGTCAACATGCTAGCAAGGGATTCGGAAAAACCTAAAAAATAAGCATAGAATGCCCTTCCATACCAGTCAAGACAAAGTATATATTTTTGGTCTTTTTTTTTTTTGAGACAGGTTCTCCCTGTAGCACCAGCTGTCCTGGAACTCATTATGTAGACCAGGCTGACTTTGAACTCACAGAGATCCACCCGCCTCTGCCTCCCAAGTGCTGAGATTAAATGTGTGTGCCGCCATGCCAGGCAACAAAGTATATTTTTACACTCTTTTGGTTAGATACAATTGATATATAAATACTATTTACTAATACAACTTAGTGAGTATGGAGAAACGTGTACTCATCAAATAATCATCAGTAAAAGCATGGCACAATCCTATCTACACCCCTTCCATTGCTCTGTTCTCTTTTCTGTTATTAATATTGTATGTTAAGAACCAATAATATAAGAACTCTCTTGTTACATATTTTTAAAAGAAATACAACAGTACAATAGGTATCACTATATAGCCCTGGCTGACTTATAGCTCATTATGTAAGTGAGGCTTTCCTTAAACTTGTAATCTTTTTTCTCTTGAAAAGGCTGCATTTCTTCATTAATTTGGTTAAAAATTGTTAACTGCTTCAGTTGAACCATTTCTAAGGATTAGCTAATCAGTCACTATTTTTTCCCAAGATTTTGAATAAACTATCCCATGGTTGGAATACCAGAGAAAATATTTTGAATAACATTTTATGGTTCACAAATTTGTCTTGATGACACTTTAGTTCCAGCTCCTTTAAGTAAATTTCATTAATTGTCATGCATGCAGACAAGATTCTGGAGATAAAGAGATCCCCAGAGGGAAACCAGAAAGGTGAACATGAGAGTGAAAGCTTTGAGCATCGTTCCTTTCAGTTCAGGTCAGTAAAGAAGATAAAAGCGAAATGTGAATAAAGAATTATTAAACCATGTCAGTGCAAGATATCAAGAAAGCCTTGCACTTATTGTTCCATCACAAACCCTTGTGTATGACTGGAAATATCCAATAGTTCCCATTTTCCTCAGGCCTTCTCCAGGCCATGATTCCTGAGTTAGCTTTCTGCCACGAGCTATCAAGGAAAGACTAGCACTTGATGTCATACATCTTACAACGTATTACTGAGATATTCTGTTTCCTTTTTTTCTTAGGACTGCTCCAGGCACCAATTCGTGAGTTTGAAGTACAGAGCCTCTTTCCCAGATAGGGCACCACAATGAGGCATTTCTGTGCCACATTATGATTGTGCCTTAATAAAGAAACAGCATGACTCCTTAGTATTTGTTTATAAGACCAAGAATGGACCAGAACTCCCGAGAACCAGTTCCTTCACATGTCCCTCACAACTGTCCTCAGGAGGCAGGACTTCACTCATACTTTTATTGAAATGGTATCTCTGTTATGAAATGGGGAATTAGAAGTCAGGAACCACACTTATCAGAAAATCTTGCCCTTTGATCCCTAGGCCTAGATTATTATACAGTACAAACAGAATTCTCAGTTTCTCTGATGGCTTCAATGAGAATATGCTGTTTTCAGCAATTTGATAGCTAAAGCATGCATACATACATTCATACACTCACTTAGGTGGAGGGTAACGAGTCCTTAGTGACTAAGGATATATGCCCATATCTCAAGAAAGGCACATGGCTCCGTGGGCTGATTTACATTATAAACAGTAACTTTTGGTTGCAAGGTTTAGGACAGTCTCTAGACTAGATTACATTCCACAATGTCATGCATTCCCCCTGTTCCAGGCTTCTCTAGCTTCTTTAGGGAAATACAAGTTGAATTTCAGTTCCACCCTTATTTCAATAGACCATCTGGCCTTTTCATCCTTAGTGTCTCATTCATTCAAGGTCCCACATTCTTCCCTAAAGTCCACTGTTTCCAGTCCACTAATTCTCAAGCATAGCCACATTCTTTCATTATCCTTTGGGTGGAGTACCAAACTAGGATTGCCAAGAGCATGGTTTTGCTAGGATTAATTAAAAGTTATCTGTCCAGGTTATGCTTATTAATAAAAGTTATTTCTATACCCTCCTAAGTTAAAGTATTCCCCCATTTTCCCGATTTCTCTGTTATAACTGCTTTTTGGTACTATTCCCTTATCTCAGCTCCTTCTTCCCCTTTCCTACTTCACATACTTTCCTTTTCCCTGGCTCCTGTGTTTATATTAGGATACAGATTCATATATAAGGAGTTGGAGCTAGGATTCACAAACGATATCATACATACATCACTTATTTTTTAGTCTGGGTTACCTCACTTAGTATAACTGTTTTTAGTTCCATCAATTAAAATACAAATTTCATGATTCCTCCTTTCATTACCACTGAGAACTACATAATGTAAATGTACCACATTTTCATTATCCACTAATTAGTTGGGAGATGTTTAGGTTGTATCCACTTCCTAGCTATTATGAAAAGAGGAGCAAAAAAATAAAATAAAATAAAATAAAATAAAATAAAGCCAGGCGTGGTGGCACACGCCTTTAATCCTAGCACTCCAGAGGCAGAGGCAGGCGGATCTTTGTGAGTTCAAGGCCAGCCTGGTCTACAGAGTGAGTTCCAGGACAGCTGGGATGACAGGGAGACCCTGTCTCAAAAAGACCAATTAAAAAAAAAAAAAAAAAAAAAAAAAAAAAAAGAGAGAGAAGAAACAAAGACGTCTGAGCAAATACATCTGTAGAAGCACACTGAGTCATTTTGTTGTATGTGACTGACTAGTATAAGTAGATAATATGTTAGATCTATATTTGGTTTTTGTTAAACAGTTCTCCACACTGATTTCTCCAGTGACTGCAGCAGTTTTCAATCTCAACAGAAAATGATGGCTCCCCTTTTCCCACATCCTAACCAAGATTTGTTATCATTTGTTTTCTTTTTTATTTTATTTATTTATTAGTGGGGTTTTTGTTTTGTTTTGTTTGGAGAGGGTGGTGTTTTTTGAGACAGGGTCTTTCTAAAGCCCCAGCTGGCCTGGAACTCACTCTGAAGACCAGGCTGACCTTGAACTTACAGAGATCTGCCTGCCTCTGCTTCCCAAGTGCTAGGATAAAAGGCGTGCACCACCATGTCCAGCTTGTTTTTTGTTTTTATGGTCTTTGTGAGACAGTGTCTTCCTGTAGCCCCAGCTGTCCTAGAACCCACTACATAGACAAGTTTGGCCTTGAACTCACAGAGATCCACCTGCCTCTGCTTCCCAAGTGCTAGGATAAAAGGCGTGCACCACCATGTCCAGCTTGTTTTTTGTTTTTATGGTCTTTGTGAGACAGTGTCTTCCTGTAGCCCCAGCTGTCCTAGAACCCACTACATAGACAAGTTTGGCCTTGAACTCACAGAGATCCACCTGCCTCTGCTTCCCAAGTGCTGGGATTAAAGGTCATATTTGTTTTCTCGATCTTAGCCATTGTGACTGGGGCAATATGAAATCTTAATTTTAATTTGCATTCCCATAAATCATGATTTTAATGAGACTACATTGTGTTTTCACCATTCAGAACAAAGAAGGCTATGGATTTGTTGTACATAGTCTCTATGATCTGTTCCCTCTAGCCCAAAACAATCTTCTATTTTAACAATGAATATGTGTAGAATTTTGTCAAAGGACTTTTCTGCCTCTATTGAGATTCTGTGATTTTTGTCTTTAAATCTGTTCATATAATTTGATGACAAGCATTGAACCATCCCTTCATAACTGAAATGATGCCAACTTGATCATGCTGGGTGATGTTTTCGTTGTCTACCTGCATGTGGTTTAGAACTATTTTATTATTTTTTTCATTTATGTTCAAAAGGAATATTGGCCTGTAGTTTTCTTTTTTCTATTGTGTCTTTACCTGGTTTGGATGATATTGTAGCACTGGCTTCAAAGAAAGATTTTGAGACTTCTCCATTTCTTTTTTTTTTTTTAATTTATTTATTTATTATTTTTTATGTGTATGAGTGTACTGTCTGCATGTAGGTTGGTGCACCTGTGAAGTGCAATGCTGCAGAGGTCAGAAGAGGGCATTGGATTCCCCTCGAACTGGAGTTAAAGATGGTTCTTAGCCACCATGTGGGTGCTGGGAATCGAACTCAGGTTCTCTGCAAAAGCAGTCTGTGCTCTTAACTGCTGAGCCATCTCTCCAACCCCATCTCCCTCTATTTCTATCTTTCTGAATAATTTAAGCAGTATTGGTTGAGATTTTTTTCAAAGACCTGGTAAAATTCTGCTGTGAATCCATCTGAACCATGGCTTTTTTAGGTGGGAGGCTTTCTATTATTATTTCAATATCTTTATTTGTTAGCAATCAGTTTATGTTGTTCATCTATTCTTGGTTTATTTTGGGGGTTTTAATGAATATGGAAATTCATTTTAAGCCAGGTGTGGTGGTACACGCCTTTAATCCTAGCACTTGGGAGGCAGAGGCAGGTGGATCTCTGTGAGTTCAAGGACTGCTTGGTCTACGTAGTGAGCTCCAGGCCAGCTGGAACTAAAGGGAGACCCTGTCTCAAAAAGACAAAAAAAAAAGAAATTCATTTTATTTCTTTTATATTTTTTAATTTAACAGAGTATAGTGTTTTTATGTAATATCTGATAAAGTTCTGTATTATTTTGTTGTCTGTTGTAATGTTTTCCTTCCCCATCTGATTTTGTTGGTTTAGGTTGTACATTTTTTCTTGTGGTTAACTAAAGATCTCTCTATCTTGTTTATCTTTCTAAAGAACCACCTCTTAGATTTACTAATAATTTTAACTGTTTTTTTGTTTTAATTTCATTGATTCGTGCTTTGATTTTTTTTCTTATTTTGCCTTGTCTGCTTGGTTTGGTTTTAGTTTGATCTTATTTTTCCAGATTATTCATATGTATCATTAAGTCATTTATTCATGCTGTTTCACAGTTATTTGGAAGAAATTGGATTTTTAAAAATATTTTTATTGAGTCTTTGTGCATTTCATAAAATAGATCTTAATCAAATTTAGATTCCCTCCTCCACCACAACCCCATATTCCCACTACCAGATTTCATGCATTTTGTCCTATATGTTAAGTCCATTCCTATCAAGCATGTATATATACCCAGATGGCATTTGGTGTAAGTTCATTCACTGGAGTCTGATCAGCCTCTACAGAATCTTTCCCTTAAAGAAGACCTACTGTCCAGTAGTCAGTTACCAATAGTTCCTTGGCTAGTGTTTAGGCCTGCTCACTACTTCCCTCATTCTATGTTGGATTTTAAGCGATTGAGTGGGCATGGGTCTTGTGCATGCTGTCACCATTGTTGCAAGTTCATGTGAGCAATGAGCAAGCTCCCATTGGTCTTAAATCTTCTGTTTCCTTATAGTCATACACCAACCCTGGCTCTTAGAGTCCTTCCACTCCCTCTTCCACAATGGTCCCTGAGCCATGAGTGAGTAAAATTTAATATAGGAGTCCTATCAAGGGAAACACACTATGCAGTCTCTTGTTATCTTAAACTTAGCCACTTGTGGCCCCTACCTTACACCTTGTTGTATGAAAAAGATTCTCTGGTGAACGTTGAGGGATGTATTAGTATTCACTCTACCCCCTATTCTCCTATGCTCCATGAGCCTAAGGTACAGTGATTCCACAGTATATATGTCACTTAGGGTAGACCATTTCACAGAAACTTTTTCCCTTTGTGTGACCACTTGTGGAACTCTGTCTCCAACTGCAAAAGAAGCTTCTTTGATGAACAGCGACTGACATACTTGTTTGTAAACATGAGGGTCCATACATATGGTAAGAAATTACATTTGTCTAGGGATGTGACAGCTTTAGGGTTTTCTCTAGGATCTATAAACACTCCACCCGTGTGTATTTGGCTATATTTACAGTGACGCTGATGAGTTCCCTCCCACTGAGAGTGCTTAAAGGCCAATTAGATAGCTGATGGTACACCCTAAATAAATTACCTAGAGCTGGGTTGGACGGTTGATTGATTTTCTTCCTTAGCAGCTTGCATAGTATCATCAAGAACTATGAGAGCTAGTCTTGAGGAGAATGCTTTGAGGTCAGTTCCAGCTCCATTGCACCAAGTCCTGTGTCCAAAGCATGTGCTATCCAAGACCTACACAAACTCAAGCAGACAAAAACCCAGCACAGAACCGGAAATAGACAACAATCCCATTCTTAGTTGAAGAACTATTGACAGCTGATTACTGCTGGGTGAGGAAGAGCTGATATTCTTAAAGAGAGGGACTCCTCATAAGCTGACTGGACCCCAGTAGATGAACTTGTACTGAGGAAAGTCTAGGGACAGTGACTTAACATGACAGGCCTTAACACAAATGATAGAAGGTGTGAATTAGCCAAGCATGCTGGCACACGCCTTTAATCCTAGCACTTGGGAGGCAGAGGCAGGTGGATCTTTGTGAGTTCAAGGCCAGCCTGGTCTACAAATCGAGTTTCAGAACAGCTTGGGTTTCAGGGAGACTCTGTCTCTAAAAGACCAAAAAAAAAAAAAAAAAGTATGAATTCCAGTGGGGAAGATAGGAGGATCCCATAGGGAAGTGGGTGTAAGGATGATTAAGATGGACTGAGATTTTCTGTTGGAAATACACAAAAGTTCAATTAAACAAAAAGAAAAAAAAATATGCACTGTTGTCATCAGTATGGTCTGACCTTTGAGTTCTGGGAGGTAATCAAAGGCTGTAGCAAAGCCTGTGTTGTTTCTGGTATTTCTTGGACTACATTGACCATCAGCTTGAAAGGTTTCTCCTCTCTGGCAGTGTTCCTTGTTATGCAGCCTTGTCTCTCTCCCTGCACTTATCTTCAAATCCTTTTCAGGATTTTTGGGGCAGATAACATTTCCCTCTGACCTTTTGCATCATCTAAGATTTATTCATTTCACCTCTCTCTCTCCCTGTCTGACCATCCTCCTCCCTAACCCACTTTATTCATCTCACCTCTCTCTCTCTCTCCCTGTCTGACCATCCTCCTCCCTAACCTGCTTTATTCATCTCACCTTTCTCTCTCTCTCTGTCTGACCATCCTCCTCCCTAACCCACTTTATTCATCTCACCGCTCTCTCTCTCTCTCCCTGTCTGATCATCCTCCACCCTAACCCACTTCATTCATCTCACCTCTCTCTCTCTCTCTCTCTCTCTCTCTCTCTCTCTCTCTCTCTCTGTCTGACCATCCTCCTCCCTAACCCACTTTAAGTGCCCTCATTTCCCCCATTTTCTTCTTGAAAACGTCTGTCCCCTATTACCTCCCCTCTCTTGAAATCCATCTTTCCCTTTACCCCATGGCTCTTTGGGTGTCCTTCCTCCCCCTTTCCCAGTTGAGTACCCCCATTTTCCTCTGTTAAGATCTATTTCCCATAGTCTCCTTTTCAGACTCTTTCTTTTTAAAAAAATTTTTTTTATTAATTTTTATTTATTTCTGTATGTGTATGAACGTACGGTCTGCATGCAAGTCTGTGCACCCGTGTGGTGCAATGCCGCGGAGGTCAGAAGAGGGTCTCGGATTCCCCTGGAACTGGAGTTCTCCTGGAATTGGAGTTTCAGACGGTTCTCGGCTGCCATGTGGGTGCTGGGGATCGAACCCGGGTCCTCTGTAAGAGCGGTCGGTGCTCTTAACCGCTAGGCCATCTCTCCAGCCCCCAGACTCTTTCTTTCTCTTTACCTCCATGTTTCCTTTCCATTTTCCTGACTCCTGCAATTACATCAGGATATACACTAACAAATAAGGGATTGGTGCAAATGAGGAAGAATGTACTTCGTTTGCTTTTCTGAGTCCATGTTAGTGCACTAAGTATAACAGTTTCCAGAGTTCCATCCAATTACCTACAAATTTCATGTTTTTTCACAATTGATTAGAGCTCCATGGTATAAATATACAACAGTCTCATTATCAGTTCATCATTTAAGTTGTTTCCATTTCATATCTATTGTAAAAATAACAGCAACAAACATGGATATACAGGTACCTCTAGACAAGAATGAGACCTTTGGGTATATGCCGAGGAGTGATATAACTGGATCATATTGTAAATTTATTTTATTCTTTCTTCGCACAGATTTCTTCACACTGTTTTCCATAGTGGTTGCACTAGTTTACCTTCAAACCATCAGTGAATGAACATTCCCCTTTCTCCACATCTTCGCAAGTATTTAGTGTCTTTTCTCTTGATCTTACCCAACCAATCTGACTGGGGTAAGATGAAATCTTAAAGTGAATTTTAATCTGTATTTCTCTAATTACTAAGGATGTTTATAATGTATTAAGGTATTTCTTAGATTATTTTATTTTATTTTATTTTATTTTGGTCTTTTTGAGACACGGTCTCCCTTTTAGTCTCAGCTGGCCTGGAACTCACTATGTAGACCAGGCTGGCCTTGAACCCACAAGGATCCACCTGCCTCTGCCTCCCAAATGCTAGGATAAAAGGTGTGCGCCACCATGCCCAGCCTAGTTGTTTTTATTTCTTCATTTGAGAACTCTCGGTTGAAGTCCTTAGCCTTTTTATTGGGTGGTTTATTTTCTTTTTCTTTTTTTTGGATTCTTTGTATATTCTATATATTGATCCTCTGTCAGATATGTAGCAGGTGAAGATTTTCTACCATTCAGCATGTTTAAAGAAACATTCCTTGGTAGCTTAATGAGATCCCACTTGTTGAATGTTGACCTCAATGCCTGAGCAACTGATGTCCAATTTAAAAAGTTCTTTCCCTTATTTATATCTTGTAAGGTACTGCCTGTGGTTTCTTCTGACAATTTTAGAATTTTGGGTTGTATATTGAGTTGTTTGATCCATTTGGAGCTGACTTTTGGCAGGGTGAGAGACAAGGGTACGATTTCACTCTTCAACAGGTAGAGATCCAGTTTTGACAGCACTATTTGTTAAAGATGAAATCTTTCTTCCATTTTTTGTTCTTGGGACCTTGGTCAAATATGAGGTGGCTAAAATCTAATGCACTCATGTTTGGTTCTTTTACTGTGTTCTGTTGATCTATGTGTCTGCTTTTGTGCCAGTACTCTGTTGTTTTTATAACTATATCTGTCTAATATAATTTGAGTTCTAATATGGTTATCCCCCCAACATTGCTCTTTTAGCTTGATTGCTTTGGGGTCTTTTGTGATTCATATGAATTTTAGGATGATTTTCCCTAGTTCTTACAAAATGTCATAGGGATTTTAACTGCTGTTGCATTGAATCTGTGGATTACATTTGGTAAATTGTTCATTTTCACAACAGTAATTCTTATCAATCCATGAGCCCAGTAAGACCTTCTATCTCCTGGTGTCTTCCTCTATCACTTTCTTTAAAGATTTAAAATTTTTATTATAAAGGTCTTTAATAGTTTTGCTTAGGTTTATTCCTGGATATTTTTTGATGCTATTATCAATGGGAGGGTTTCCTTGTATGCTTTTCCTAATTGTTTGTTATTGGTATATAGAAAGAATAATAATTTTTGTAGGTTGATTTTGTAACCTGCCACTTGGTTGTCTCTACCTGGTTTTGGTATTAGAGTGATATTGCCTTTATACAAGAATTTTGGGAATTCTCCTTCTTTTCCTATCTTTTTGAATAATTTAAGCAGTATTGGTTAAAAATCTTCTTTGAATGTCTGGTAGAATTCTGCTGTGAAACCGTCTGAGCCTGGAATGTTTTTCATCAGGAGGTTTTGTATTATTGTTTCTACTTCTTTATTTGCTATGAGTCTATTTAAGCTGTTGGTCTTTTCTTGGTTTAACTTTGGTGGTTACCATCTGTATCTTTTTTAGATTTTCAAATTTAATAAGGGTAGATTTTTTAAAGTATTCCTTTATACTGTCCTGAATATTTGTGGTTTCTCTTTTTTTTTTTTTTTTTTTTTTTGGGTGTCTTTTGGTGTTTCCTTTTATATGTTTTTTTTCTGTTTTACTTTTTGTGATCTTAGAATTTCACTTGGATAACCTTTGGCTATGGGTCTGTCTACCATGTTTTAATTTTTCAAAGAACTAGCTCTTGAGTCTTAATTTTTGTTTGTTTCCTTTGTTTCTATTTCATTATTTTCTCTCTGATTTTGTTATTTCTTCTTGTTACACGGTTGGGTTTAGTTTGTTTCTATTTCATTGAGCTGTAGTGTTAGATCATTTGTTACCTTTCTGTCTTTTTTAATGTGGGCACTTAGGGCTATAAATTTCCCTCTTAGGACTGCTTTTAAAGTATCCCACAGGTTTTTTTTTTTTGTGTGTGTGTGTGTTGTATTAATATTTTAATTTAGTTCCAGGAATACTTTTATTTATTTCTTAATCATCTCTTTGACCTATTCATTCATCATTCAAGAGTGTATTGTTTAATTTCCATGAGTTACTATAAGTAGTAGAGCATCTTTTGTAGTTGATTCTAAGTTTTACTGCTTGTGGTCTGATAGAATGCATGGAATTATTTCAATTTTATGTAATTGTTGAGGTTTGTTTTGTGCCCCATTATGTGGTCAATTTTAGAGAAACTTGCATGGGCTTCTGAGTAGAAAGTATATTCCTTGATGCTTGGGTGGAATATTCTGTACATGTCAGTTGGTTGATATAAGATGTCATTTAATTCAGATATCTGTTTCTTTTTTTGTTCAGTTAACTGCTCTATTGGAGATAGTGGGGTACTGTAGTCATCCATTATTACTCAATTGGGGTTAATCTGTTTTGGAGTCCTACAGTATTGGTTTTTAAGAAACTGGGTGTACCAGAGTTTGGTACATATATTTTCAACTTTTCTTTGATTGGAATAAAATGACCCTCCTTATCTTTTCTGATTAGTGTTAATTTGAAGTCTTTCTCAGATCTTAAAATTCCATTGCCTGCTTGCTTCTCAGTGTCATTTGCTTGGAATATTTCTTTCCATCCTTTGACCCTAAGGTATTGCCTATTCTTGAAGGTGAGATGAGTTTATTGATGACAACAAAAATTTATATTTTGCTTCTTAATCCATTCCACTGGCCTGTGACCTTTGACTAAGGAGTTGAGGCCATTGATATTTAGAGTTATTTTTAAAAAGATATGTACTAGTTACTGTAATTTTAATTTGTTTGTGTTCTCAGTCCTATTTTTGGTTTCCATAATAATACCTTCCTTTGTTTTCTTTTTCTACCTTCTAGGATATACTCATGCCTTTATTTGGTCCTTCGTATTGCTTAGAGTAGTCTCTGTAGGGCTGGTTTGGTGGACGTGAATTCTTTCAGGTTATTTGTGTCATGGAAAATTTTCCATTCCCTTAGGGTTATGATAGTTTTACTGGGTAAAGTATTCTGGGTTGTCATC
Source organism: Rhizomys pruinosus (assembly GCA_009823505.1). NCBI lineage: Eukaryota > Metazoa > Chordata > Mammalia > Rodentia > Spalacidae > Rhizomys > Rhizomys pruinosus. Next base: position 661,590 of record VZQC01010757.1, read on the forward strand.
CATGGTTTAGAACCGGGAATACTTTGGTCCAGGCTCTTTTGCCTTTCATAGCTTCAATTGAAAGGTCAACTATGTTTCAGGTGGGTTTTCCTTTATATGTAACTTGTTTTTCGCTAGCAACTTTCAGTACCCTCCCTTTATTCTGTACATTTAGTATGTTTACTATGATATGCTGTGAGGAGTTTCTGTTCTGTTCCTGTTTAATTGGTGTTCTATATGCTTCTTTAATCTGTATAGGTTTGCCTTTCCTTAATTTAGGGAAATTTTCTTCTATAGTCTTGCTGAAGATCTGTTCAATGCCTTTGGCCTAACATTCTTCTCCTTCCTGTATGCCTATGATTTAATCCTCTAATGTCCCACATTTCCTATGGATTTCATTCTTGTGTGTTTTTTAAATTTTTTTATTGTCTTTGCTTGAGGAGTCCAGTTCTTAAACTTTATCATCTGCTCTTGATATTCTGGTTTTAATTTTGGCCATTCTGTTTGTGAGGCTTTCTCCTCTTGTTTCTGGTTGACTTACTGAGTTTTTAAATTTCATCTTTATTTCAGCTTGGTTTAGTTCAATGTTTCTATCTCTTTTGTGAATTCATTTTTCCAGTCATGAATTGATTTTTTTATTTGACTCAGTTCCAGATTTGTATTTGTGTAAGCTTCTTTCACACATTTATGCATATCCTCTTTGAGTTATTTAAGTTATTTGTGCTTTCTTTAAGTTCTTTGATAATGTACTTTTTAAAATTCTGCATTGGAAGGCACCTCAGGGTGATTCGCAGTGTAGTACAATACTGGATGACTGATGAGTTACACATTCTCTTGCTTTTTCATATTATTTGTGTTTTTGCATTGCTATTTGAGCATACGTAACATCTTTTGTTGGTTGAATATCCAACAGGAAACTCTATTCTGCCTTTGTTTACTTGAAAAGTATGTTTCTGTTGATACAGTTGATTTAGTCTAGCTGCTTTTTGCTCAGTTATGAAAAGTCAGTTGGAGTGTGCTTCAGGTTCTTGAAAGGTAGTGGGGTGATCTAGGTAGTATATGAGTCTGTGGTAGGAAGATCAGGAGGAAGGTCAAGGGTAAGGTGGAGGCGGAGAGAGACTGCAGAAGGTCTAACAAACTATCCTAGAGTATTAAGCTAGTCTGGGTATGAAGCTAGTCTAGAGATGTGAGGCAGAAGAACAAGAGAAAGAGGACTGGTTCCTGGGGGTGAGTGGAGATATTAAAGCTGCAGGAGAATCAAGATGCAGTCTGTCTGTTAGATAGCTTTAGTGTCACTTTGACACACCTGGGTTGAGGGAGCCTCCATTGGGGAATTGTGTCCAATGGACTGCCCTGTAGCCAGGTCTGTGAGGTATTTTCTTGATTTGTTGAATGATGTGGGAGCACCCAGCCCATTTTGGGTGCTGCCACCCCTGGACAGGTTGTTGTGTATTGTATAAGAAAGCAGGTTGAGCATGGGCCACAGGAGAAAGCCAGTAAGAAGCATTTATCCATGGCTTGTGCTTCAGCTCCTGCCTACAGGTTCTTTCCCTGAGTTCCTATGTTAGGCTCCCTCAGTGACCCAGGAAATGTAAGTCAAAAAAACCTCTATCCTCTCCATGTTGGTTTTGGTCAGTGTTTTGTCATAGCAATTGAAAGGAAATTAGAACAGTCTGTTTCGGAATTTCTAACATAGGTGGTTACAGCTATGACTTTCCCTTTTAGGATTACTTTTTTTAATTATTATTTTTTATTTTTTATTGATGTTTTGTGTATTTCATACATCATTTTTCATTTCAGTTCAGGCATATTCTCCTTTCCCTTCCCCCCACCCCACCCCACCCCACCCCAGACCATGCAGTCAGCCATAAATGTCCTGTATCTTTCTCTCAGTCTTTTTTTTAATGCTTAGGAATTCGCATTTTCCTCCCTTAATTTTATATTACTCTAAAATACGGATACGTGTTCTTCACCCATATACAGTATCTACAGAGTTGGAGAATAATTGGTGGGTGGATTCTAGAACCAGTTGAGAGATGCACATTATACCAACATAGTTGCTTTCAGATAAACAAAAATATAACAATAATGTCATTCAGCTTGCCTTTCATCTGGGGGATTTGGTGCTAGCATCCACAAATGACGGAAATCATTCTCTGTTTGCCTTTCTGAGACTGTGTTACTTCACTCACCATAATGGCTTAGAGTTCTATCCATTTAGCTACAAATTTCATAATGCCATCTTTCTTTACCTCTGCATAGTACTCCATTGTGTAGATGTACCACATTTTTGTCATCCACTCGTCTGTTGAGGGGCATTTGGGTTGGTTCCAGCTCTTTGCTATTGTGAGGAGAGCTGCAATAAACATGGACATGCATGTATCTTTGTGGTAGGATGAGGTATATACCCAGGAGTGGTATGACTGGGTCAGGTGGTAGGCTGATTTTGAGTATTTTAAGGGTTCTCCACACTGCTTTCCATAGTGGTTTTACAAGTTTGCATTCCCACCAGCAGTAGGTGAGTGTTCCCTTTTTCCCACAACCTCTCCAACATCTGTTGTCTTTTGTTTTCTTGATCTTAACTAGTCGTATTGCAGTGAGATGATATTGGAGAGTGGTTTTAATTTGCATTTCCTTAAGTATTAATGATGTTGAACACTTTTTAAGATATTTCTCAGCCATCTTTACTTCCTTACTGGTGAAGTCTCTGTTCAGTTCTTTACTCCATCTTTTGACTAAGTCATTTGTCTTCTTACGTCTTTGTTTTTTGAGTAATTTATATATTCTTGATGTCAATTCTCTGTCAAATGTATCACTGGTAAAGATTTCCTCCCACTTTGTGGGTTTTCTCTTCACCTCCTTGATTGTTTCTTTTGATGTACAGAAGCTTTTGAGTTTTATGAGGTCCCATTTGTAGATTGTTGACCTTACTTCCTGTGCAGCTGCTGTCTGATTTAGAAAGTCGTTTTGTCGTGTCCCCGTTCGTCCAGCGAAAGAAGACATGACAGGAGAGCGATCTTCCTCGAGCAGTTTATTCGGGTACCCTTACATCTGCTCTCTCTCTCTCCCTTCCTGGTTCACCACCTATAAGGCATGTCACAACCAATCGACTTCCACCACGTGGGTCTCAAGGATAGGATATCTCTATGCGGAACAGAGGGCTTCAGCAAAGCCAAACCAAATAAGGACATCTTTGCTGCATGGAGCGCTCACCCCCGTGGGGGTGGGAGGCGGAAACCGGCACCACTTTTGGGATGTGCAGCACTCTGCAGCTCCCAACAGTTCCCCCTTTTTGTTTTAATAAAGCATGGTCTCGAGGCCGCAGATGGCTGAATTTAACAATCCCCCCTGTCTTAGGATCATTCTTTCATTAAACCCGTCATAGGATACTCCATCACCCTGAGGGTTCCATGCCTTAGGTAGAAGGAAAGTTGCCCGTTCTGAGTAGGATCGTGAAGACATTCAGGGACGACACGACCTTTAAGATTTTTGCATAATTGAGAGCCAAGCTTGTGGGGAATGTCCATCTTCAATGGCAGCAAAAGCCTGTGCTAGTAAAGCCATGTTCCACTGTTGAGATACTCTCATTTTACAAAGACACCACAGGAAGAGGAAAGATACGCATGCCAAGGATCCCAACCCCACCCATTCCTTGAGATGATTCATGGCTGCTGAGATCCAGGATGACAGTCCGATGGCAAGGTCCGGGTCCACTTACGTTGAATTTACTGTCACTATTTCCACTCTTAGTTGGGTCACCAATCATTCAAACTGTTCAGACCAGTTTCCTAGAAGACAGCTAGAAAGTGTTTAGATATGATTTGTAGCATGGGAAAAGTATTATACTGAATACTAGTTACACAGAGGCCTGAATCTTCCATTATATACAAGGAACACAAAGGGGGGCCATACGCATACAGGCACGGGTTTGAAAGTGCCAAGCTCCCCTGAACCATGTGGCATTGGACCGGCTGGTCCCCGGAGGGGGTGCATCAAACCAGCCTCCTGTCTGGTTATGCACAATCACTGTCCTGGTATATGTTAAGCACAGTAATCCGTTTAGGGGCAGGTGTATGGTCTCTTGTCATCTAATGGTAAAAAAAAAAAAAAAAGAGACCTCCATGTTATCATTGGTTGTAAAAAAGCGGGGGAATACTTGAGCTGAATGGGTGACTGGGATAGGTTTAGGGAACACTGTCATCAGCCCCCAACGAAGCTCTTCCATCATCGCCATGGGCCATGGCACCATCATCACGAGTATCCCACACTTCCACATCTTGAACCACTGGGTGAGCCTTTCGGGATCCAAAGAGGTTGTTGATGATCCTGAGGAAAACACAGACAGCTCCTCTCGCCCATGTTAGGACTGGGTCCGGGCCATACCATTTTCTGTAAGTATGTCTTTCCACATTACAAGCCCTTTTGAAGTGTTGTCTGTTTGTGTGTGCTCTGCAGCTGACCTCCGTGCTTATCTAAATTTAAAAAAAGTTATAGTCTTTCCTTTGGAGGAAGAGCCAGAGGCTATTCCCCCCTTTTGTTTTTAAAGGCACTCCTTTAGTGTAATTCCTGAGGCAGTATCAACAGAGACATGAACGGGAGGAGACCCCTGGGATTAATCCCAAGGGACTGTTGCGGCAGAAGTGGGGCACATTGATGACAATTTTTTACTAACATGAAAGCGGGAATGAAAGGTGTGTGCAAGTTCCTGAGGGGAGGAGAGAAAACACATCAGAGCTCTGGGCCTTATCAACTGAATCACTAGTGGCGAAAAGAATGGGTGTTCTCTCTGGAAAATTAGCATGTGTAAATACCAGAAGAGACCCATGGCTGACCTGAGATTGATCTTTCCTACTACCTCGAGCTTTTTAGATATTAACAACATATTGCTGTCGTAAATCAGGTTGAAAGGAGCATTAAAGGTCTGAAACACTGTTATGACTTATAGAGGGGACAGTGAAAGCAAATCTACCGTGTCTTGAGAGTGAAGGGGAATGGAAAAGAAGCAATCCTCTATGTCTATAATTATAATGGGCCAGTGTCTTGGAATTGCTGAAGGGCAGAGGAAGCCCCCGCTGCAAGGGCCCCATAATTACCATTTGTTTAAGCACCCTAGCCGCCCCATTCCCATCTGTCCTTTTGCTGCTCTTTTGTTCATTTGTATGACTGCAGCCACTAGGCCAGAATTGGTAAGAGGCCGCCTAATTCCATACAGACCTTCATCCACACTTTAAAGCTTTATTTTTGTAAGGGTTTATTGTCTGCCTACACTCCTTTGTACATGTTCAAATACCAATTGTTTAACAAGTGGCATGGCAGTGTCAGGGTCACAAATACTTTTTCCTCTACCCATTGTTGCCACAAATCAGAAAAGGATTTTTTTTATGATTTTAAATCCGAGTGGCTCATGATAACGGTTATTGTCCTGTTGGTTTTGGAAGACTGGAAAACATAGGGCTGGCATTTTGAGCGGCTACCTCCCTCCAGCACTCCAGATGAAATGAAGTGCCAGGTACCGCAAAAGGCGGAGGGGTCCCGGGGCCATCGGCTGTAGTGGGGTCCCGGCCTGCTGGCTGTCATTGCTAAACCTCACTTGCTTCATGCTTTCTACCAAACTCTCCAACTCATCAGCCGAAATATCCTGCTCTTCTTCCTCAGGTTCACTCTGATCTGAATCTGAGCTTTCAAGATGGGTCATTTCCTTCTCTACCATTTGATTATCTCCTTTTGGTCTTTCTTGTTGTAACTGTTCCAAGGCTGCCTGCCCTCTTTCCAAAAAGTGCTGGACAGCACTTTTGATCCCCCAAACAGGCACTCACCAACCTCCATATCGGGCGGGTACCAGCCTTAAGCGTGCCTTGCTCCCACGCAAAATCAAGATCTCTCCCCAATTTATCCCAGCTTGTTACTGTCAAACTCCCTGACACTAAGAACCAGGGGCAATAAGATCACATTCTGTCAAAAAATTAATCAATGTTTTCTTTTAAGTTTTAGCCCTTTGCCTTAAGCAAGTCTTTGAGGGCATAAAAAATTGGGTGGGTCGGTGAGTTCCCCATGTTAACTCCTTTGGGACACCCCTGCAGAATACTGAGAAAACGATTACCCAGAAAGAAAACTAACAAACAGACCCCAGCAAAAGTAGATATACTTCCATCTACTGATCTTGGCTCGCAACTCCACGAGCTTTCACTTTTTGATTCGCCAAACAGACTTCCATCTACTGATCTTGGCTTGCAAATCCACGAGCTTTCACTTTTAATTTGCCAAACAGCGAATTTATCCTTGCCGCTTTACCGCGGTCTTTGACTTGTCGCTCACCATGACCTTTATCATCCCTCCTTACCTGGGGACTTTCAGCGCCACCCCCGACTGCTTGAGGTTCTGATCAGAAAGCGAGGATCCCCATAACGGGCCACCACTTGTCGCATCTCCCTGTTTCGTCCAGCGAAAGAAGACACACACGAGAGCGATCTTCCTCGAGCAGTTTATTCGGGTACCCTTACATTCCGCTCCTCTCTCCTCTTCCTTCCTGGTTCACCACCTATAGGCATGTCACAACCAATCGATTCCACCACTGGGTCTCAAGGATAGGATATTCTATGGGAACAGAGGGCTTCAGCAAAGCCAAACCAAATAAGACATGTTTGCTGCATGGAGCGCGTCACCCCCGGTGGGGGGTGGGAGGGGTGGAAACCGGTTGCCATCTTTGAGGTGCGAGCACTCCGCAGCTCCCAACCTTTTTCCTACACATATGTCTGGTAGGTGTTGCCAACTTTTTTTTCTTCATCAGTTTCAAAGGGTTCAGGCTTCACATTGAGATCTTTGATCTGCTTGGAATTTATTTTTGTACAGGGTGAGAGGTAGGGGTAATTTTGTTTTCTTCTACAACTTGGTGATCCGATTTGCCAGCAACCATTTGCTGAAGAATGCTGCTATCCTTCCTCCACTGACGGTTTTTGCACTTGTCAAATATGAGGTGGCTGAAATTGTATTGAGCTCAAGTTTGGATCTTCAATTTTGGTTCCATTGGTCAACAGGTCTTGTTTTTGTGCCAGTTCCAGGCTGTCTTTATGACTATGCTCTTGATATAGTTTGAAGACTGGTAGGGCAATCCCCCCTGCATTGCATTTTTCACTCAGGGTTGCCTAGCTACTTGGGGTCATTCTTTCTTTACCACTGAATAGTCCACTTGTGTAGATGTACACATTTTCCTGTTTTTTTTTTTTTTTATTTTTTTTTTTTTTTTTTTTTGGTCTTTCTTTTTTTTTTAATTTTTTTATTAATTTTATTTATTTCTGTATGTGTATGAATGTACTGTCTGCATGCAAGTTTGTGCACCCGTGTCGTGCAATGCTGCGGAGGTCAGAAGAGGGTGTCGGATTCCACTGGAACTGGAGTTCTCCTGGAATTGTAGTTTCAGACGGTTCTTGGCCGCCATGTGGGTGCTGGGGATTGATCCCAGGTCCTCTGTAAGAGCGGTCAGCGCTCTTAACAACTAGGCCATCTCTCCAGCCCCTTTTTTGGTCTTTTCTAGACAGGGTCTCTGCTGTAGCCCCACCTGTCCTGGAACTCACTCTGTAGACCAGGCTGGCTTTGAACTCACAAAGATTCACCTGCTTTTGAAGAGCACTTGGGTTGCTTCCAGCTCTTTGCTATTGTGAAGAGAGCTGCAATAAACAGCTGTGCATATATCTCAGCAATAGGATGAGTCTTCTGGGTATATACCCAGGGAGTGGTTTGACTGGGTCAGGTCTTAGGCTCACTTTGAGTCTTTTAAGAGTTCTCCACACTGCTTTCCATAGGGGTTGCACAAGCTTGCATTCCCACCAGCAGTGGGTAAGTGTTCCTTTTCCCCCACAACTTCTCCAGCATTTGGTATCCTTTGTTTTCTTGATAATAGCCAGTCTTAGTGGACTGAGATGAAATCTTAAAGTAGTTTTAATTTTCATTTCCTTAAATTCTTAGTGATGTTGAATACCTTTTAAGATGTTTAAGCCAGGCATGGTGGTGCATGCCTTTAATCCTAGCACTCGGGAGGCAGAGGCAGGTAGATCTCTATGAGCTCAAGGCCAGCCTGGTCTACAAAGTGAGTTTAAAGCCAGCTGAGCCTATAGGGAGATCCTGTCTCAAAAACAAAAAAATAATGTTTTATATTCTTTGCTTGAGTGCTCCAATTCTTCAGTCTTATCTTCAAGTCTTGACATTCTGCCACCATCTTTGTACCTCTTCCCTCATTGGCTTCCACCCACAGCTTTCTCACTGAATTCTGTTATTTGTGTCATTGTCTATTGAATCAAGTGAGTATCACCAGATGTTCCTCAGTGGAAGTTCTTCTACTGAGATCTATTCAGTCTATTTAAAGTCCCTCCTTTAAGAAGATCAGCTTTGGGGGCTGGAGAGATTGCCTAGTGGTTAAGAGTGCCGACCACTCTTGCAGAGGACCCGGGTTGATCCCCAGCACCCACATGACGGCTGAGAACTGTCTGAAACTCCAATTCCAGGAGAACTCCAGTTCCAGGGGAAGCTGACGCCCTCTTCTGACCTCTGTGGCATTGCATGACATGGGTGCACAGACCTGCATGCAGACAATACATTCATACACATAGAACAAAATAAATTTTAAAAAATCAGCTTTGATTTCTTTGACTTAATGGAGGAAAGATAGCATCTTCAACAAATGGTGCTGGCAAAACTGGATCACCATTTATATAAGAACAAAATTAAACCCCTACCCCTCACCCTGTACAAAAACTAACTCCAAGTGCATCAAGGATCTCAATGTAAAACCCAAAACCCTGAAGGTGATAGAAGAAAAAGTTGGTCCAGACCACCTTCAGGGTTTTGGGTTTTACATTGAGATCCTTGATGCACTTGGAGTTAGTTTTTGTACAGGGTGAGTGGTAGGGGTTTAATTTTGTTCTTCTAGAGGGGGTGTGGTAGAATGTAAGGGCTGCAATTGGGGTGAATGGTGAAACTACAGCAATGTAGTCTGGACCCTCATTTGATCAACCTGATTGAACATACAACCCCTCACCCCACGCTGGAAGGTGGGGCTGTGGGGGTTTCAGCACAACAGCCTGCAAATTGGTTTTACGTGAAGGATGCTTGTACTCATGGATTATCACTTATAGCTAAAAAATGAAAAAAAAACTGAGAGAAATATGCAGGACAGTCATGGCAGAATGCATGATCTTGGTTGGGGTGGGAGTGGGGGGTAAGGGAAAGGGAAATATGCCTGAACTGAATTGGAAAATGATGTATGAAATGCACAAAGCATCAATAAAAAAAAAAAAAATTTTAAAAAAAAAAAAAGGAAAAAGTTCGTAAACAACCTACAAAGGACATGGAGGCTGTAGGGAAAAGACTTTCTAAATCAGGACAGCAGTCTGCACAGGAAATAAGGTCAACAGTTGACAAATGGGACCTCATCAAACTCAGAAGCTTCTGTACAGAAAAGAAACAATCAAAGGAAGTGAGGAGAAAACCACAGAGTGGAGGAAATTTTCACCAGTGATTCATCTGACAGAGCGTTAATGAAAGCCCAAAGGTAATAAAAGAAAATGTTGGCAGCAACCTACCTACAAGACAAAGGCATTGGAAAAGACTTTCTAAATCAAACAGCAGCCACGCAGGAAATAAGACCAACAGTTGACAAATGGGACCTTATTAAACTGAAATGCTTCTGTACAGAAAAAGATATAATCAAGGAAGTGAACAGAAAACCCAAAGAGTGAGAGGAAACCTTCACCAGTGATAATCTGACATATCATTAACATCCACAATATATACTCAAAAAACAAAGAAATAAAACAAAATAACATACTCAAACTCGCCGAATACCAAACTGAACCATGCTAGAACCGTGTGCACAGTGAAGAAGTAAGAAGCCATGTGGGGTGGAGAAACACTAAAAAAGGGCTCGAAATCTACACATCAAATAATTAAGGAAATGCAAATTAAAAGCACTCTAAGATTTCATCTCACTCCAATAAGACTGGCTAAGATCAAAAAACAAAAGACACCAAATGCTGCAGAGGTTGTGGGGAAAGGGGAACACTCATCCACTGCTGGTAGAAACGTAAACTCATGGGCTGGAGAGATGGCCTAGCGGTTAAGAGCACCGACCGCTCTTACAGAGGACCCGGGTTCGATCCCCAGCACCCACATGGCGGCTGAGAACCGTCTGAAACTCCAATTCCAGGAGAACTCCAGTTCCAGGGGAATCCGACACCCTCTTCTGACCTCCGCGGCGTTGCACGACACGGATGCACAGACTTGCATGCAGACAGTGCATTCTTACACATACAGAAATAAATAAAAATTAATTAAAAAAAAAAAAAAAGAAACGTAAACTCATATAACCACTATAGAAAGCAGTGTGGACCCTTAAAAGACTCAAAATGAGCCTACCAACTGACCAAGTCATACCACTCCTAAGTGTATACCCACAAGACTCATCCTACTGCAAAAATACATGAACATCTATGTTTATTGCAGCTGTCTTCCCAATAGCGCGAAAGGCTAGAACCAACCTGAATGCCCCTCAACTGATGACTGGATGACAAAAATGTGCTACATCTACATAATGGAGTTCTATGCAGTGGTAAAGATAGACAATATCATGAACTTTGCAGCTAAATGGATAGAACTGGAAGCCAGTATGCTAAGTGAAGTAACACAGTCCCAGAAAAACAAATGGCAAATGGTCTCCCCCATTTGTGGATGCTAACACCAAATCCCCAGTTGAAAGGCAAACTGAGCAACGTTATTGTTATATTTCTTTTTATCTGAAAGCAACTCTGCTGTTATAATGTGAATCTCTTAATGGACTCTAAGAATTGACCTACCACTTTTTTCAGACATTGTAATTACAGTATTTGGATGGAAGGTAAGTATTCATATTTTAGAGTAATATGAAATTGTAGGGGAAAATGTGAATGCCTAAACACATTTTGGAATTAACAGTTTATTCCTGAAGGTCATAATTTTGATCCATATATGAAGGTTATATAGACATATTTAGGAGAAATACAAAGGGGAGGGAACAACAACAACATAAGGACTGGGTCAAAGAATTGACTGATAGTTTAATTCTGCCCAATACAACAAGCCTCTGCAGAGAAAAACTTTGGAAAGACTGAGAGAAAGATGCAAGATATACATGGCAGAATGCATGAACTAGGGCGGGGTGGGAGGCAGGAAGAGGGGAATGTGTCTAAATTGGACTGAAAATAATGTATGAAATATACAAAACATCAATAAAAGTTTTTAAAAAAGAAAGTGTAGGATGGTAGGATGCAATAAACCCTTTTCTCTTAAAAAAATCAGCTTTTACTCACCCAGCAGTAATCATCTACCAAGAATCCTTCAACTGAGATTGGGCCATGGTCCCCATTTCCACAGTTCTATGTTAGGTTTTGTCTGCTTGTGTTTGCATGGGTCTTGTGCTTGGTGACATAATTGCTGTAGGTTCATATAAGCAAGGTCTCAGCCTATAGAACTCTATTTCCTTATTGTCAGCCACCCCTTTCCTGACTCTTGCAATCTTTTTGAGCCCCCTTCTGTAATGGTACCTGGGTGGTGAAGTTTAATATAGGAGATGCCTAGACAAGGACCTGGACTCCACAAACTCGTGTTCTCTGTGTTTTGGACATTTGTGTCCTTTTGTGTGCATGGTCCTCTGTTATATGCTGTATATGATGTAGTGTTGTTGATAAATTTGAGAGAAGCATTAGTATTCTCTCTACCACTTTTTCAACTATGTTCCATGAGCCTGAGATGTAGAAATCACATTGTACATGTGTCTATTAGGCTTCAGTAATTCACAGACAATCACTGTGTGTGACTCATTGTAAAACTTTGTAACAATTTCCATATGTTGCAAAAGAAGCTTATTAATGAGTGATGACTGGGATACTTTTCTGTAAATATAAGGATCATTCTTTGCATATAGTAGGAAATTACATTTGTCTAGGGATGTGACAGCCTTGGGGATTTCTCTAAGTTCTGTAACCTCTCCAGTCATGTATATTTGACTATATTTACAGTACCACACATGAGTTTTCTCCCACTGAATGGGCTTTAGGGCCAATTATTTAGGTGTTGATTTACCATCAGGATAAAATTTCTACTACTTCCCAGTGTAGTTTACTGTACTATTCATTTGTGTGATTATTAGGCCTTAAATCTGTTGTTGGACCATTGATTGATGTTCTCTGATAGCAGCTTGCATTGTGCCTGCAGGGGTGGTGGCTTCCAGGTCAGTTCCATCTCCATTGCTCCAAATCCTGTGTCTTAAGTATGTCCTGTCTTCAGCAGTAGGATCTTACTTTCAGGTTCTGGGAGACAATTAAGGGCTTTATCAATAGTCTGTGTAATTTTCAGAGTGTCTTGGACTATGCAGGTATCATCTCAGAGGGAGTTTTTCTTATGTCTGTCACTGTTTCTTCTTATGTAGCCTTCAGCTATATGCATGGACTCATGTGTTATTTTTCCAGTATATTTTTTAATAATATTCTTTCTGTTTTTTTTTTTTTTTTTTTTTTTTTTTTTTTTTTTTTTTTNGTATTTACGCTAGCATTATTATCACCGCGGTCAGAAGGATGAAAATGCGGGGGGTACTTTTAATAGAGAAGAGGGTGGGGGAGGTATAGACAGGAGAGAAGAGAGATAAATAATGCCTTGGCCTAGTGGCATTTTTATTGCTGTCAAAGTTGATTGACTTCTGGTCAAGTAATGAATAGTGAGGTGAACTGTTCAGTTCCCATGTTTATATTTTTGGGGGTTTTTTTTGTGGTAATTTTGAGAGCAGTCTTCCTTTTAGTCCCAGGCTGGCCTGGAGCTTCCTAGTGCAGACCAGCTGCGTTCGTTGAAACACAGAAGATCAGTTGCCTGCCTCTGCCCTCTCTAGGTGCTAGGAATTCAAAACGGTCCCACACACCCTAGCTTTGGTGTTTTTTTTGTTGTTGTGTTGTTTGCCTGTTTTTTTTACGCTAGCATTATTATCACGGTAGAAATGGGGAAAATGCGGGGGGTACTTTAACAGAGAAGAGGGTGGGGGAGGGTTAGACAGGGAGAAAGGAGAGATAAATAATGCCTTGCCTAGTGGTTCTATTTTTATTGCTGTCAAAGCTTGATTGACTTCTGGTCAAGTATGAATAGTGAGGTGAACTGTTCAGGTTCCCATTTTTTATATTTTTGGGGGGTTTTTTTTGGTAATTTTGAGACAGGGTCTCCCTTTTAGTCCCAGCTGGCCTGGAGCTCACTATGCAGACCAGGCTGGTCTTGAACTCACAGAGATCATGCCTGCCTCTGCCTCCTGGGTGCTAGGATTAAAGACGTGTCCCACCACACCCTGCTTGGTGTTTTTGTTGTTGTTGTTGTTGTTGTTGTTTGCCTGAAGAAACAGATTCCAGTCAGGTTCAGTGTCCCAGGTGATCAATCATGATTAGAAATGTGAGTGTGGAGATTGTGAAGTAGATATATTGTAATTAGCTCTCCAGAGTGTGGGAGTAGGTGTTCTTGTTCTAGTCCCAGAGACAGAAGGTGGCAAAGCCTGTCCTTCATTCTTTAGGTTGCCTTTCCATTCTTCTCTTATTTCCTTTACTAAGCAAGATTTTATAGTAATATTTTATCAACTCTTTGAGAATTTCATGCTATGCATTTTAATCATATTCATTCCCCACTATATTCATTCACTCTTCCCCTAACTCTCCCCCACTCCACCCAGCGGTCAAATTCCCTCCTCTCCAATCCTTCCCAACTATGTCTTTGTTTTGTTTTGCTTTAAAAAAAAAAGCACCAACACCAATATGTGCTGTCCAAAACCAATATGTGCTGTCACAAGTACGTGGCAATCCTCTAAAGTATGTTCAGTCTACCAGGGACCTGACCTTCAAAGAAAACTACCACTCTCTCCCCTAGAATCCATCAAGTGCCAATGGCAATTCAGTTAGGGTTAAAGGCTTAGGAAACCCTCCTCCATTCTAGAATGTTGGCTGACTTGGTCTTATGCAGGTTTTCCACTGGTAATCACAATTGTGACATCGTTGACTTGGGCAGTCCTGTCATGTCCAGAGACACATTTTGTCATGGTCTTCCCTGTCCTATTCTGTGACAGTCCCTGAGCCTTGGAGTGGTGGGTAAAATAGATGTCTGCTTTGTGGCTGAGGGCTCCACTGACACTTTTTCTCTGAACTTTGATCAGTTAGTTGCAAATCTCTGAGTTAACTGCTGCCTACTGCAAAGAAACTTCTCTGAGGAGAACTGAGAGCTTGTGCAAATGCTTTTAATTTTTACTTTATTTCCCTACTTTCCTTTTCACTGCCTTTACTTTTGAGCTTCTATCCAATAAGTCATGGCCCAAGCTAATGTCAAGTAGTTATTTACGTATTTAAGTCTTTTATGATTTTTTACTTTTCCAGTACTGCTTTTAGGTTTTAATTCCATTTTTTTTTTTTTTTGGTCTTTTTGAGACAGGGTCTCCCTGTAGCTCCGGCTGTCCTGGAACTCACTCTGTAGACCAGGCTGGCCTTGAACTCACAGAGATCCGCCTGCCTCTGCCTCCCGATGGAGAGGAGGCAAGTTTTTTCTTTTTTTCTTTTTTTTTTTCTTGGAGAGTTTACTCAGTTTTGCCAATACCATATATTCAATATTATAAATTGTATACTCAAGATTTTTGCCTTTAATTAGTGTGGATTTGAGAATCAGTTAATTTTTTCATTTCTGTGACAAAGCAGTTGGAGGAAGGAAGGGTGTATTTTGGCTCACTGCTCAAGGACACAGTCCTTCACAACCAGTTTGAAGCATCTGGCCACAAAGCATCCACAGTCAGGATCCTATGACCTTTGGGATTTAGGGGTAGAAATTTGTTATTTTTTTCTTTCGTTTATTATTTTGTTTTCTTTTCAGTTTGACTAAGAACTTATCAGTTTGCTTCTCTTTAAAAAAACTCAATATTTAATAAAATTATTTATTATTTACTATCAGCTAGTTCATCCTTTTCCTCTATGCTTCCTTCCTACTTTGATTTTAGTTTAGTCTTTTCTCAGATACTTTAGAAATATTTGAGATTATTTGAGGTAATTTGAGATGCAACTTCCTTTTTTTTTTTTTCTTTTTTTTTTTTTTTTGGTGTTTTTGAGACAGGGTCTCCCTGTAGCCCCAGCTGGCCTGGAACTTGCTCTGAAGACCAGGCTGGCCTTGAATGCACAGAGATCTGTCTTCCTCTGCCTCCCAAGTGCTGATTTTACATATTTATTAGTATAAACTTCCCTATTATTTTTGCTTTTTTCATGCACCATTTTTTATTCATTTTTAACATATTTACTCACCCAAGGTTTGTTCAAGGGAGTTTTAACCTCCAGAGGTTTATTTTTTTTACTATTTCAACTTTCATTTTATTATATTATATATAGCTAGTTGTATTTTAATGTGGTCAGAACAGATACATAAATCTAAGTAATTCTTGTTAAATTTGTAGTATTTGTTGGGTGAGCTAGCATAGGACCTATTCCTGAGAACTATGTTCTATGTGTTCTGAGAAGAATGTGTATTCTGTGTAGGATCTTCTATATGTTTGTTAGTACTACTTAGTCTCAACAGTACTGTTCAAGCTATCATTTTCCTATATGGATGACATGCCCATTATCATAAGTGACATATTAATATCTCTTATAGTTATTTTCTTGCTGTTCTTCTTCCTGTCATAGCTATCTATATTTGTTTATATATTTAGGTGCTCTTTTCTTTTTTTTTTTTTTAATTTTTTTTTATTAATTTAGTTCTGTATGTGTGTGAATGTACTGCCTGCATGCAAGTCTGTGGTGCTCTTTTCTTTAATACATATATTTGTGTTTACAATTGATGAGCTGATTGTTCTTTTATCATTACTTGATGATCTTTCCTGTCAAATATTTTCAAAGCCAGGGTTTTTTTTTTTTTTTTAAATAATTATAACTCTTCTCTGGTTTCCATTTTCACAGAAAAATATTGGTTTATTTCTTCACTCTCAGTCTATTTGTGTCCTTGAATCTAAAATGAGTGTCTCATAGGCAGCACAAGGTGGATCTTAATATTTAAGAATGCATATTCCACTTATTATTTGTAGAGGGGTATGAATGTAGCAGTGCACAAGTGACTGCAAGAGGATAACTTCCAGGATTCAGTTCTCTCCTTCCATTATGCAGGTCCCTAGGATTTTTCTCGCTGATTGTTGCCTTTGTGGGTAAGTCCCTTTACCTGCTGAGCCATCTCTCCAGCCTAGATATTATTTGTCCTTAATACATAGACCCATTTTATATTGTTTGATTTGTAAAATTAATCCATGTTTACTTAGAGAAACTATTGATAAGTTAGGACTTACCATTGTATTTAATTAGTCATTCTGTCTCTGGTGTAGTTCTTTTGTATATTTCTCTTGCCACATGTTGTCTGGCCTCAGTCGCTTTCTGTAGCCTTTGTTTAAGCTTATATAACTCTTGAATTGTGCATGCCTGCAAAATCAGCAGTAGATAATGTGGTTTTGTTGACAGTTTGTGTAGTAATCTGTCCCCTTTGGACTACTGCTATGAGATGTTACTGTAGCCATGTCTTTCTCAACATGATAAACTGGATCCCCCCAGATCACAAAATAAAATAAATATTTTTTCCCTTAAGTTGCTTTGTGTTAGGTATTGGTCAGTGATGAGAAAAGTACACACTGAACTCTTAACTCATAACAAAACAGTGAAATAATATTTTATGTACAATAATCATAGTATTATATTATTTTAGATTTGTCTATTTGCTTGTCTTTATAATTAATATATATGTTTTCAAATGCTTTTTGTGTTGTTCAGCATCACATATTTTGATTTGCTACAGCTCATTTAGAACTTCTTGTTCAGAAACAACAATGGCAACAATCTCCAGGTTTTATTTGTCTCAAAACTCTTATGTGAAAGTTTCAGTTTTAAATGAAATGTTGGTTTAATAGTATTTGTATTAGTCAGGGTTCTCTAAAGAAACAGAATCAATAGAACGAATATATAGCTATATACAAATTTATTGATTTGCTCACATGTCAGAGCTCAAGGAGTCCAACAATAGCCGCTCCGCACTGGAGAGGCTGAGAATCCAGGGAACTGCTCAGTCCACAAGGCTGGATGTCTCAGTAGTCCCAATCTGGTGCTGAAGGCCCGATGGATTCCAGGAGATCTGCTGGTCTCAGTACACACTGGGATACGAAGGGCTGATCACAGCAGCAAGACAAACTCACCAGTGAGAGAGAGGCAAGCCGCAGGAAAAAATGGACCAGTTCCCTCTGCCATGGCCTTTTATACTGCTTGTTGGTAGAAGGTAATGCCCATATTTAGGGTGGGCCATCCGGCTTGAGGTAGTCCAATCTGAAGATCTTTTTTCTCTTATTTGTTCTTCCATAGTCCAGTCAAGTTGACACCCAGGATTAATCATCACAGTATTATTTATAAACGTTTTTTCCTCTCTAAAGTTTGAATATATTATTCTACTCTTTCCTGATCTACAAAGTTTCTGCTGAGATGTCCACTCATAGTTTTATAGTCTTAGCCAAGATATTCCTCTGGGAGGTGGCTAGTAACTTTTCTCATGTGATTTCCAAAGCTATGTCCACATTTGACTTGGAGAAATTACTAAATTATAATCTATCTCAGGTAAATAATTCAAGTTCAACCTATCTGATTTGGGGAATTTCATGCATTTGCATGTTCTTTACCCTCTCTGATTTAGAAAGTTTGCACAAATTACTACTTCAAGAAATCTTTCTGACCATTTATTTTTCTTGAATATGTGTAGTGCTTATATTTGTTCTCTTGATGGTGTCATATATATATTTGACATATGTCTTATACATGTAGATATGTATATATATGTGTCACATATGGTTATACATATATATATATATATATATATATATATACCACCAAATCGTTTCACATTTTTATTTTATGTGGTTGTTACTAGATAATACATGTGATCTTCTTTGGTTTTGTGTTTAATTTTGTTTTAATCATCAGACATTAATTAACCCTCCTATTTGACTAATCCCAATGTGAATCTATTAAAAATTTCAGTTCACATGTGTTCTTAGGATGAAGGTTTTTGGAATTATTCTATACATGGTTTTCATATTTTTTATGATTTTTTAATTTTTAATATACTGTTATTTCATTAATATATCTTTCTTCTCTTGTGCTTCAGTGAACTTCTTTCAGGTAATTACTTTGCATTTTTGTCAATCAGGTTATAGCTCTTCCTTTCTTTGAGGTCAGTTCTAAAGTTTGATTTTATTCTTTTGATGTCATCATATTTCCCAGATTCTTTTAGATCTTTGTAATTTTGTGTACATGTCTACCCATTTTAAAAAGCAATCACCAGCCAGGCATGGTGGTGCATGCCTTTAATTCTAGCACTTGGGAGGCAGAGGCAGGTGGATCTTTGTGAGTTCAAGGCCAGCCTGGTCTACGGAGTGAGTTTCAGGACAGCTGGGGCTACAAGGAGACCCTGTCTTGAAAAAACAAAAAAAAAAAAAAAAAAAAAAGTCACCACTTCTGGTTCATGGGCTAACTTTCTTGAAAAATGTTCTTTGGCAATTAGTCTGATTAGTTTGATTAGAAACTTTGAGTGATTCTGGGAGCCAGACTTCACAGTTATGCCCTGTGTTAGGTCTGGGACAACTGATCTATTTAGAACTTACTTCCCTTTTTCTCTCATTGGAGAACTTTTGTTTGCTGTTTGAGATAGGGTTTCCTTGCTTCCCAAACTGGTCTTAATCTCACACATACCTGCCTGCTTCTGCTTCTCTTGTGTTGGGAAAAAAAGGTGTCTACTACCATATTTGCCCTTATTGAAGAACTTTCAAGCCAAGGGGTCCTGTTTAGCACTTCATGGAGCAGGTTTTGGAGAGGGGGTAATTTAAAGTATGGGACATTATTCTTACCTTCTAAAATATACCTCTCTTTGTTTTGTACCCCATCCTATTGTTACAAACTATTTTTATCTGAGGAATTCACCAACACACAAGAAGATATTCTATTCCAGTAAGTATTTATTAAATTAATGTTTCTAAGGGATTATTATGGCAGGACCTCTAATCTACCATGCTGTTAATACTTTCCTAGAATGTGTTTATATCTATATTATTAATATATTTGCTCAATATCTCTGTTGCATTGGTATTGTGAGTTCTATTAGTTCTTTTAGGAAATTATCAGAATTGAAAATGGTATTTATAACCCCCTTGAACTTGCTTTGGTGTTAAAATTATTGGAGGACTGCTTTTTAAACTTCCCACTGTACATGTATGAATTAATGTTTTATGAACTCTGATCCAATTCATATTAAGTACCATTTTCTATATAAGTAAGAAATTTACACATTGATTATATATTTTAAAGATTTCAGAATTGAAACAAGACAATTTATATATTTTTTTGTTTTGTTTTGTTTTTTTTCATGTTAAAACAGAGTCTTAGATAGTCCAGTCTGCACTCAGAGTTCCTATGTAACAGAGGATGACCATGAACACCTTATGTGTCTGCCTATACTTCCCATTGTTGGGTCCTTAGGTGTGCCTATGGCCAGACCAACAAGATACAAATTTATAAACTCTATCATTTTAAAAACATTTTAGGGAATAATCATCTGGGTTTGGTGGCACAGTCAGGGTCACATGGAATAAAATTATAAAATTGTTACTGTTACAGAGTTCACTACCACTGAGAAAGACCACCTGACACAGTCCAAAGTTAAATCAGCCAAAATTTATGGAAGTACTGCTGAGACAAATAGTCTCACTTCACAGTCTGAAGCTGCTTCAAGAGAGGAGGTGGAGGACTAGGGAATTTAAAACACAGACCACAGCTGTCTCTTTTCTGTGGAATTTCCCATTATGTGAGATAAAACTGTGGTTTCTTGTGCAAGCAGCCATTAAGCAAGTTTACAGAAGCAGAGTAAGTATCTAGTTAATCATTTTAAGATAGTTTCACAATTCTTAGAAAATGTCTATATATTCCTGGAATTGTTATCAAGGCCTAACTGCTGACAGGGCTGGAAACTCAGGGCTGGGGTTTTGGTTTTCAGACTTGAGCTGAGAATAAGTTTTCTGCTGAGACCCTAAGATTCCTCAAGATGTCTACTTTGTTACAAATGAAGTTACTCCAGCCATCATATTCCCCACTGGCTTTTGCCAATTTAGGATGCAAGGGGCTATGGTAATACCAAGGAGCAGTAGGGAAGGGGGTTCCAGCTATGGTGGTTAAGAGGGTAGTGAGACATGAAGATAAAAAAGTGGAACTGATACCAATTGGTAGTTTAGGCTCCCTCCCTCACCCAGTCATCTAGGTTTTGCTGATCAAATCTAATGTTTCCCTTAATACTCCTGAATTGTTGGCATAAAAACAGCATTTTCCCCCTAAGACTAGACACAGGCCTCCTTCCTTTAAGAATGATAAATCCAGTCCCCATCATTTTTTTTGTAAAACCATCTCTGCAGATCTACCTTGGCACTTCAATTTTTAAAATTTTATCTCCCATAATTAGTGCTAAGGCTCCTAAAGCTTCAGAGCTTGCTATCTCTGCCCCTATGAGGAGTGGAATTAGGATGGCCAAAACCATCACCCTTTTTCTGTGAATGAGCACCTCATTTTGAAGTGAACTATATTTACCAAGAGGTGTTTCCTACCTTCCTCCCTTGTATATACATATACACGAGGCAAGACATAAACTAGGATACAGAGATTCCCTTCCTAGGACTCCAATTTCATGTGCTCAGTTGTTAGACACTTAGTAAGGCCAAATTATTGGCCTACTATGTCCCTGGTGTGGCCAGGAAATATATCCTGGCACTTTCAATGTTAGTAGTATACCAGCATGTTTCATAGGATTGAATATAAGGGGGTGGGGCTAGTAAGTCATAAGTTGAAGAGATTAAATAGGCACCAGCTCCCTGGAGGTCACTCAAGTAAATTTAGTTTCTTTGGGTCCACAGTTGTGATTTTCAGGTGGGGTTGTAGTTGGAGTAATAGAATAGTTAATCTCCATCCCCAAATAAAAAGGAGCCTAGGGTCTAGACAAAGCCAACAGTCATTTCCTACACTATGGATAGTATGATTTACCCAAGTATGTTTAACATTCTGGGAATTCATCTGGAGTAGGTGTTGCCCATCTCACCTAACAAGTGGACTCAAGCTTGGGGGTGTAAACCAGTCCTCCATATGATTTAGGGATAGTTCTGTTGTTGTAAGTGGAATGTCTGGGGAGTTGGGAGTCAGTCTCATTTTGAGCTTTGGGTGAGGCAGCCAGTTACTCCCAAGTCCCATGAGTTGTACTAAATGTGGTGCCACCTTTCTCTGGTTGTGAATTTTCCATTGTTTCCATGCTGAATGGAAAGGCCCTGGACTTCAAACATCCTCAAACATTCCTCAGTAAGCTGGTTTGGGAAATGTATCTCATTCTAGGATTTGACCTTTATGGTAGTGGCTTGGGCACTGAGGGCACTGTGCCCAATTTCCCATTAGGACAGTATTAAGGGGGCCCTTTTGTATAAAGGGGTTTCTCTGTCCACCCCAATTATCACAATTATTTTTATTGTCTGTGTATATGTGGAAGATCTTTCCCTTTACACACTTTCCTGCTTATAGTCCCACAGCCTGGGTAGCCTGTGCTGTCCCAGCTACTAAAAAGGTCATTTCCTGGAAAAAGATCAATGTGGGCTTGGCAGTAAAATTTCTAGTAATACCCAATATTTCTGTTCCTGGGTGTGGTTTAGCTCCCAATCGCAGGTTTCCACCAATCAAGTCAGCCATATATAGGAACCACCCACCATTAACTCCAGTCAGTAATCTAAGGTTCAGGTGAACTGCACCATTAGAGGACATTAAGGGTCCCTTGTATCCTTCCATTTTTCACCTTTGTCTTGGCTTTTAGTGACTACCTTCACAGGGAAGTGATGAATCCAGGCATCTCTACTTGCCACATTGATGGTTGAGGGTGTAGTTAGGATCACACAAAACTATCTTTCCATGAGCAGGTGGCAGACCCATACCAAGTCCCTGGGCTAGAACTTGTGAGCTAGTTCAGGTAAAGATGGTACAGGCAGTCAGTGTGAAAAACAATTCTTGATGTCTTAGGTCATCAGCTGTAATGCCTGTAGCGACTTAAGGAAGGAGTAATTAGACATTTCGATAGCCTGTACTCTTCCTTTAGCAGAAATTAATGGAGACTGATGGATGAACATTATTTCAAATTGCATTAACTTAATCCTAAAGAGCGAGCACCTAATACTAAAAAGGATGGTAGGGATCAACTCCGGGCCACCTGTCACCAATTTCTGTCCGGAATTTTGTGAGTGTTTCTTTAATAGTCCTATTAGATATTTCTACTTTTCCTGAAATCTGAAGTCTATAGGAACCATGCATCTTCCATTGTATTCCTAAAACTTTAGCTATTTGTTGTAATACTTTGGCAGTAAATGCTGGGCCATTGTCAGACCACAAAGAAAAGGAGAGACTGAATCAATGGATTATCTCAATTAATAATTTCTTACTAGCTAGACATTTTTTTTATCTTTTTGAGACAGGGTCTCCCTGTAGCACCAGCTGGCCTGGAACTCACTCTGTGGACCAGGTTGGCCTTGAACTCACAAAGATCCACCTGCCTCCGCCTCCCAAGTGCTAGGATTAAAGGCATGCACCACCATGCCTGGCCCAGACTTTTTTATCTATGTGAAACATGAAACACCTGCCCCTAATCTGTTCCTTTAGCTTGTTTGATCCCAAGTGGATGCTTTGAAGAATTTTAGAGATGGTGCTTGGAAAAACAGGGTAGTCACTGGGGGGAATCTATCAATCCTCCGTTTTGGTGGCCCCTTGTTGTTGAGCCCATTTGTCTTCCTCACTGGTATATGGAGGGCCAGGACCAACATTTACAATGCCCACTGGCTTTGTGGCTGCTCCCTTCCCTGTGCCATCAGCAAATCCCTTTTATTGGGCCTCAGGTGAGTCCCCTGTTTGGTGTCCAGGACAGTACATAATAGAAAGCTTCTCGGGCAACTAGATGGCTGCCAGAAGGGTGAAATTTTCCTTTTTATTTTTTATTTCTTTTCCAGTGGAGTTCAGCAAGCCTCATTCCTGTGTGAACATGTGCAGTGGAAAAGACATACTGGCTATTGGTATAAATGTTTATCTTGTGGCAATTTCCCTCCCTCTGCCTGGATCAGGGCTATGAATTCTATCTTCTGAGCTGATGATGCCCATGGTAGGTACTGGGCCCAGATCACTTCAGAGAATGTTACTCTGCTGCTCCTGCGTATCTGAGTTCTCTATATAGCCACTCCCATTGCTGTATAACGTTGTCTGCCTTCCTGAGGGACTGATATCAGAGGTCTGCTCATCCATGTCGCAGGTGATCAATCACTTGAACTCAGCTGTGGGCAAGTTGTTCTTCGGGGTCACTCAAGAGGGATGCTGGGTGCAACACCACAGAAGGAAAGAACCTGGTTCTGGATGAATCTAGGAGGAGGGCCTGATAGTGAATGATATGAGTATTTGACATCCAGCACCCAGGGGCTCCTCAGAGGAGCATCTCAATGGAGTGGGGAGTGGTGACAACCAATTCCTGTCCCTCATCAGGGGAGGGACCCAAGTGTGGAGCATAGGGGCAGGATTGATGGTTGTTTGGGCTTGCCAGGGAGGACCCTTCAAACACTTCCTTGGGAAAAACATGACATCTTTTAAAATAAGATGAAAGAAAGAAAGAAAGAAAGAAAGAAAGAAAGAAAGAAAGAAAGAAAGGAAGAAAGGAAGAAAGAAAAGAAAGAAAGTCCTCCAACTCAGGTGATATGTGTATGTATGTATGAATGTATATATATATATATACATATATATGCACTACAAGTTGGAGATAACAACAGCAAAAGAACAGGGGACAAAAAAAGACTCAAATAGTCAAGTGCTCCCCAAAACAATAAGCCTCTGCTTTGGGAAAAAAAAAAAAAAGAAACAAAAAACTCTGGAAAGACTCGGAAAAAGACGCAAGGTACTATGTATGGCAGAGTGCAGGGACTCAGGTGGGGTGGGATCAGGGAAAGGGAAGTGACTCTAAATTCTATTGAGAAATGATGTATGGAAATAGTTTAATAACAATAAAAAGAATACTTAATAGCAAATATATATATATATATATATATATATATATATATATACAATAATCTCACTACCAATTAACCTGAGGGTCCAGAAGTGCTTCATGGGAATTGGGATGTGACCTTAGTTATCTTCTTGTGAAATGTATAGAAATATATTTCTGTATAATTAAGAATACAATATATGCATATATTTTTAAATAAATACATAATTTTTCTGTCAAAAAATACTAACACTGATGTATGTAGTGAAACTAGGGATAAGAAGTGGAGAGCTCTGTATTCTCTTTATCATGAATAGGCTTTGGGATCTTGAATGAGAATTACAGACATTTCAGTGTAGCAGTAAAACTTCTTAAATGAGCAGACAGATTCCATACAAATGCGGAAACAGGAATTTCAAAACAAATCATTCCTGGGAACTTATGATAAAATCTTTTCAACAGACATACTTGCAGAGGACTTCTAAATTTCAAGGCTACTTTACAATTAGGCCAAATATAAAGTTAAAAGCAAAAAAGAAGAAAAAAAAAAAAGAGTTCATTTCAGCCAAGGAGGGAGGTGGATGAGATGGGTGCTCTAGCAGTCAATTTCAGGGGTTTGGTTAGGTTGATCCGGAATCCTTATGACCACCTGCAAGACTCTATGGGTGGTTTGCGGGGTCAAATGAACCCAAATCTGGCCAGGATACATTAAAAGTGGGCCATTATAATTCACACAGGGTACACAGTTTTCTAGGCTTCATCTTGACTCTATATTCTGCATCTCCGAATTCTTGAAAGTGGTGTAGCATAGAGCTCAGAGGAGTCTTGAAAGTGGTGTAGCATACAGCTCAGAGGGATTTTGTCTGTGTTCATTGCTGCTCTCATGTCTGCAGCAAAACTCACAAGTTCATCAGAAAACACAAATCCACAAAACAAAGGAGAGAAGCACAAAAACCCAAAACACTGAGACAGACCAAGTATATGGTGGCCATCTCTCCATTCACAGGCTCAACAGTTCCTAAAAAGGGGGTGGGGGAGAGAAAGTTTTCTTTGTCTCTAGAGGCTGCGTTATTGATCATGTCAAACTCCCCTAAGACCTCCACAAATGTTCTGACCCCAAACCAACTCACCAGTTGATTCTTTCTGCAGTGCTTATGAGGTGGCAGCTCCTACATTGCTTTTGTTATTTTTGTGTGGGATGCGGCTCCAGGCTCCCATGGGCTTTCAAGTCCACTAGTGAACTCTCTGCTGTGTTGGGTCTTTCCAGTCTGATGGCCCTGGCTCTGGGGGTCTCCTGATATCTTACTGGGGCCTCCAAATGTTATGGCATTTGAGACCACTGAGAAAGACCACCAGACACAGTTCAAAGTTAAATTAGCCAAAATTTATTGAAACAGTGCTGCATCAGTCTCACTTCCCGATCTGAAACTGCTGCAAAGGAGGAGATGGGGGTCTGGGGAATTTAAGGCAGAGACCACGTGAGATAAAACAGTGTTTTCCTTGTGCAAGCAACATTAGACCAAGGTTACAGAAGTAGAGTAAACAGAAAATTAATCATTTCAAGTTAGTTACACAATTCTGAGAAAAGGGCCAGAAGGCTCTGAGGTCATATCTTCCAGGAAGTTTGATCAGGGTCTAACTGCAGACAGGGCTGATTTTAGGTTCCTAACAAAAAAGAAACTCAAGGACTGGGGTTTTGTTTTTCAGACTTCTGCTGAGTGTTTTTTGTTTTGTTTTCTTCATTTCTGCTGAGACACTAGGATTCCTCAATATGGTTGCTTTGTTCAAAACTGCTTTGCTCTAGGATCACATTATTATTACATTGTTCTCTAAAAAGGATGTAACTACCTTTCAAGTAGAATTGGCATCCTAAACTGAAGATCACTATCTCCAGGCCTTTATTTGCTCACTTTTTTCTTCTTTAAAAAATATTTATCTGCTGGGCATGGTGGTACATGCCTTTGATCCCAGCACTCAGGAGGCAGAGGTAGGCAGACTTCTGTGAGTTAGAAGACAGCCTGGTCTACATAGTGAGTTCCAGGATAGCTGGAGCTTTAGGGAAACCCTGTTAAAAAGACAAAAAAAAATCTATTATGACTTGTTTTAGCGTTCTTTGAAATATTTTATTTTATGTGTGCCACCAGCCGGCCCCCACCCCAGGAAGACCTTGCATACAACTTGGAGCATGTGAGCCAGCAGCAGTGTCTGGTCCCATGCCACGTGGAGCAGGCAGACCACCAGTGGCTGGCCCCCACCCCAGGTAGGCTCTGTTAACACCAATGGCTGGACCCCATCCCCAGAAAACCTCGTGTACCCACATGGAACAGGCAGATCTCCAGCAGCCAGCCCCAACTCTAGAAGGCCCTGTGTAAGCCAGTTGGAACAGGCATTCCACCAGCATCTGGCCCCCACCTCCAGAAGGCCCAGGCCATGCCAGGAGGAGTAGTCAGACCACCAGATGCCTGGTTCCAACCTCTGGAGAATTCCAGGTCCAGATCAGCACAGGCTCAGATCCCAGAGGCTTGATAGAGCCTCTGAACCAAGTGGAACACTGAGACCATGCAGTAAAGTGACCCAGCCTTGCAGGCTGGCTCAGCCAGCCCAGGGGAACCAGTAGACTCTCATCACAGGTGCGAGGTTCAACCTAACCTGACTGTCACCTGTCCTGGAATTCTGGAGAAGTTTCAGACTAGAAGAGCTAGAACTAGTTGGTCCCTCCACTACAAAATCCAAAGTGAAAACCTGAAGCCTAGACCAGCCAGCTTTTCATAACTAATAAGAAGGATACGAAAGCACCTGAAGAATACAAGCAAAGTCAGCCTTCAACTTAAAAAATAAACACTGGAGGGGCTGGAGAGATGGCCTAGAGGTTAAGAGCACTGACTGCTCTGGCAGAGGACCCGGGTTCGATTCCCAGCACCCACATGGCGGCTGAGGACCGTCTCTAACTCCAGTTCCAGGGGAATGCGAAATCCTCTTCTGACCTCTGTGGCATTGCATGACATGGGTGCACAGACCTACATTCAGTCAGTACATTCATACATATAAAAAATAACTAAAATTAAATTTTTTTTAAAAAAATAAACACTGGAGTTTTGTAACAATAAATACAAACAATAAAACAAAAATCACATGCCAAAAGGGCAACGAAAAAAAAAAAATGGGAAAACCAAATAATAAATCCCCACTAAATTCTACAAGTCCTATCAAAGACTCAATTGAAAAGTCCCTGTAAGATAACCCAGAATAGATATCTTAAAAGAAATATCATAGACATACTCAAAGAAATCAAGGAATATAATGAATACAGAGACAAATGAATCAACTAGAAGGAGAGAATGAAAAACTCTGGATGGAAGTGGAAATACTGAAAAAGAATCTCAGGCTGACATGAAAAAGGAAACTGAAAAACAAGTCAAAGAACTAGAAGGAGAAAATGACAAACTCCAGAAGGAAGTAGAAATATTAAGGGAATCTTGGACTGAAATGAAAAGGGAAATTAATCATTTGTCCAGTGAACAGAAAAAGATAGGAGAAAGCCTCAGTAACAGAATGGATGAAATAGAAAATAGAAGATCAAGACTGGAAAATAACATGGAAGAACTGGAATGCTCAAGCAAAGATTGTGAAAATTTTTAAAAAGGAGTGGAAGAATCAGGAAATGTGGGACTCGATGAAAAAGCCAAACCTCCTCATCATAGGGATAGAGGAAGGAGAAGAATCCCAGGATAACTGTATTGACCAGATATTCAACAGAAGTACAGAAGAAATTTTCCCCAAACTGAAAATGGACATACCCATACAAATATAAGAAGCACAGATTTGGATCTTCAGTTTTATTCCATTGGTCAACTGGTCTGTTTTTGTGCCAATACCAAGCTGTTTTTATGACTATAGCCCTGTAGTATAGTTTTAAATCTGGTATAGAGATCCCCCCTGTATTGCTCTTTTCACTCAGGCTTGCTTTGGTATTCTGGGTCTTTTGTTTTTCCAAATGAAATTGAGGATTTTTTTTCCAAGACTGTGAAGAAGCTCGTGGGGATTTTGATTGGGATTGCATTAAATTTGTATAGGAGTTTGGGTAGAATGGACATTTTTACTATATTTATTTTCCCAATCCATGAGCATGGGAGGGTTGTCGATCTTCTGATGTCTTCCTCAATTTCCTTGTTCAGGGGTTTAAAATTTTTGTTGTAGGGATCCTTAGTGTCTTTGGTTAGGTTTGTTCCTAGGTATTTTGTTGTTTTTGAGGCTATTGTGAGTGTGAAGGTCTCCTTGTAGTCCTTCTTCATTTGCTTGTTGTTGGTGTAAAGAAAGGCTACTGATTTTTCTAGATTTATTTTGTATCCTGCCACTTTACCGAAGCTCTTGTTTCTAGGAGTTTTCTGGTGGAGTTTTTAGCATCCCTTAGGTAGACAATCATATCATCAGCAAAAAGGGATAGTTTGACTTCCTCTTTTCCAATTAGAACTCCTTTAATTTCCTTTTCTTGCCTTATTTCCCTAGCAAGGGTTTCAACCAATATATTGAAAAGGAGTGGTGACAGGGGGTAGCCTTGCCAAGTTCCTACCTTTAAGGGGAATGCTTCTGTCATTTCCCCATTTAGGATGATATTGGCTGTGGGTTTCCTGTATATGGCTTTGATTACATTGAGGAATGTTCCCTCCAGTCCAATTCCTTCTAGGACTTTAAACATGAAGGGATGCTGGATTTTGTCAAAGGCTTTCTCTGCATCAATTGAAATGATGGTGTGGTTTTTGTCCTTCAGACCATTTATATGCTTGATGATATTTATTGATTTTCGTAAGTTGAACCATGGCTGCATCTCTGGTATGAATCCAACTTGGTCATCATGATGGATGATCTTCTTGATGTGGGTCTGAATGCAATTTTCCAGTAACCTGTTTAGAATTTTGGCATCCCTGTTCATTAGGGAGATGGGTCTATAGTTCTCCTTTTTGGTTGTATCTTTACCTGGTTTTGGTAATAGCGTGATGCTGGCTTCATAGAAGGAATCTAGAAGAACTCCCTCTGTTTGCATCCTTCTAAACAGCTTGAGTAGTAATGGTTGTAAGTCTTTTTTAAATATTTTATAGAATTCTGCCTTGAAACCATCTGGGCCTGGGCATTTTTTGGTTGGGAGGCTGCTTATTACATCTTCAATTTCTTCATGTATTATTGGTCTATTTAGGCTGTCAATCTCTTCTTGGTTGAGCTTTGGTGATTCCCAGGATTTCAGATAGTCATCCATTTCTTCTAGGTTTTCAAACTTAGTAGAGTATAGGTTTTTGAAGTATTCCCCTATGACTCTCTGGATATTTTCATTGTCTGTTGTGATGTTTCCCCTTTCATCACAGATTCTATTGATTTGAAATTGTTCCTTCTTTCTTTTGGTTAACTGGGCTAGAGGTCTGTCTATCTTGTTTATTCTCTAAAAGAACCATCTTTTGGATTCATTGATTTTTTTTGTATGGTTTTCTTTGTTTCTATTTCATTGATCTCTGCTCTGATTTTTGTTATTTCTTCTTGTCTGCTGCTTTTAGGGCTCCTTTGTTGTTGCCTATCAAGTATTTTTAGCTTCTGTTCTTTCTGTTTTTTTAATGTAGACACTCAGAGCAATTAGCTCTCTCCTTGGAGGAATAACCCACAGATGATGCCAAAAGCTTACATCTTCTAGAGGTTAGGAGATGTTATAAGCCACAATAAGACCCTGTCTTATTTTACAGAAAAAAATTAATTCATGGATTAACATATCATCCAAACATCTGTGTCTATACCAAAGTAATCTACCATAACAATTAGTACTGTTTAAATACCTATATATCTAATTGTGCTTCATTAGTAGGATTGAAAGGTTATTCCTTTACAAACTGTCAGCCCATGAAAGGAAACAGCCAGAATTGACCAGAGTCCAAAACAACAGCTCCAGAGAAAGTAGACTGTTTTGCTTCTCATCCACCTGTGCCCTTTTCCAAGCCTAGGGAACAATCTGCAGAAGAGGGGGTGTGGTAGAATGTAAAGGTTGCGATTGGGGTGAATGGTGAAACTACAGCAATATAGTCTGGACACTCATTTGATCAACTTGACTGAACATACAAGACCTCCCAGCTGGATGGTGGGACCCTTGAGCTGTGTGGGTTTGGGAACAACTGCTTGCAAATTGGTTTTACATGAAGGATGCTTGTACTCATAAATTATTACTTATTGTTAAAAAATGAAAAAAAAAAAAAGAAGTAATAAAAAGAAAAAAAAATCCTAAAAATCAGGCCCAATAAATCTACCAGGGCTAAAAAGAGCCATGGATAAGAATTAGTATATTATTTTACTTTTCAAACCTAAAGGGCTTATCTATGTTATTCTTAAAAAGAACTTTAATAGCTGGGCATGGTGGTGCATGTCTTTAATCCTAGCACTTGGGTGGCAGAGGCAGGAGGATCTTTGTGAGTTCAAGGCCAGCCTGGTCTACAGAGTCAGTTCCAGGAGAGCTGGGGCAACAGGGAGACCCTGTCTTGAAAAGACAAAAACAAAAAAAAAAGAACTTTAATAAGCCTACATCTGTTTGTCTACTGAAATGACAAGCGAGGTATTTCCTACCTACAGTAATATAAAACAGTGGTATCTCTAACCACCTGTGCTAGGTCAGCAGCACAACCTAGTATAGTAAATAATCTTTACTTAAATGCCTATGCTCTTAGTATTCATATTCCATCAGTAAAAGTGCAAAAGGCACCCCTGAAAGTCAAGATTCCAGCTCTGAGATAAGCCATCTACAGCTGGTTTTTTTTTTTTGTTGTTGTTGTTGTTGTTGTTGTTGTTTTTTTACTTTGCCTCCTGACATAATCTACTCCTCTGGAGAAATCAAAAGCCAGAGCTGAGTAGCCAGCCTCCTGCTTGAAAAAAAAGATTAAGACAACCTGGGTGGTATCTTCAACAACAGAAATATCTTACTCCTCTTTCTTTCCTGCCCCCACCCAAATCCTGAAGACTGCTGGCTAAAGAAAAAAACCTACAGGAGACAATTGTGACTGAACTTTGTTCCATCATTGTAGTTGCATATACAGGCTTGGGACTTTAGGGGTACAAGTAAAAAACACCATCTATGTTAAAAGTGGTATCAAGTAATATCTGTATGTTTTCATGTATAAGATAAGGAATGTTACTCTTAGAAAAGATGTCATTCGCATACCTGTATGTCTTTATATGTCTCTGTATGTAGGGCAAGCAATGTTATTTTTAGAAACAATGTCATTTGCATACCTGTATTTCTTTGTATGTCTTTATGTGTGGTACAAGCAATGTTATTTTTAGAAAAAATGTCATTTGCATACCTGTATGTCTTTGTATGTCTTCATGTATAGGACAAGCAATGCTATTTTCAGAGACAATGTCATTTGCATACCTGTATGTCTTTGTATGTGTTTATGTGTAGGGCAAGCAATATTATTTTAGAAACTATGTCACCCAAATACCTGTATATTTTAATGGGTAAAAAAGGTATTGCTTTTATAGTCATTTTTAGAGTTCCACCGCTTAAGGGCAAAGTTGCATACTCAGTGGGTTTTTTTTTAATCTCTTGCGGTAAGTTTGTGATGCACTGGCATTAGTTTCTATGTTTAATCATTAAGTGTAAATGCACTTGAGTGTCATAGCAACTGGCCTATAGCTTTTTGCTGTCTCTGTGCTCAGAGAAAGATCCTTTTATCGAAAGCTCTGTTACCTGCAACCTACGTTCCCCTAGGCTACCATAATATTTCTTTTTGTTAAAAACTAATTCTCACCTCAGAAAGTTGACTTTCTTGCTTGTCAAAAGCCAGTTTGGGGTTACAGCTCAAATGTCTTTAATCCAGTATCAGACCATCCCATAATATCTCCTAGAGGACTGACATTACTGCTCCATTTTAATTAAAAAACAAAGGAGGGGCTGTAGGAATGAAACTTTGCCTGGCTTGAGGCAAGAACTTGTAAGACCTGTCCCATAAAACCTCCAAGGAGAGTTATCTGTTATCTCTGTGGGTATTCAGTTGCCTCTGCGAGTTATATGTAGCTCTGGAAGGTTCGGGATACTACAATGTTTTCTTGCTTTGCCTATCTCTGCAAAGTTCCAGAAGAAGATAGCCCATTCCCTGGAGACATTGTGTAAAAATGTCACCTCTAGCTTACCTGTTGCACAAACAGGAGATTTGCAGCCCCCCAATTAGAGCCAAGGTGGCTCACCCCTCCCTTCCACCTGCCCCTCACTTCCTTGACCAGAGTACAGTAACTTTTGGTATATAAACACAGTGCTGGCATGAATAAAGACTCTATTCTCCTGAACCTCAAAAAAAAAAAAAAATACAAGAAGCACATAGAACACCAAATAGACAGGACCTGAAAAGAAATTCCCTATGATATATCATAGTAAAAATGCTAGCTGCACAGAACAATGACCAAATACCAAAAGCCACAAGAGAAAAATAAGTTACATGTAAAGGGAAACCCATAACAATTACAGCTGACTTTTCTTTTTTTATTATTAATTTTATTTATTTCTCTATGTGTATGAATGTACTGTCTGCATGTAGGTCTGTGCACCCGTGTTGTGCAATGCCGTGGAGATCAGAAGAGGGTGTTGGATTCCCCTGGAACTGGAGCTCTCCTGGAATTGGAGTTTCAGACGGTTCTCAGCCACCATGTGGGTGCTAGGGATCGAACCCAGGTCCTCTGCAAGAGCGGTCGGCACTCTTAACTGCTAAGCCATCTCTCCAGCCCCACAGCTGACTTTTCAATGCAAATGATGAAATCAAGAAGAGCTTGAGGCAAAGTATGCCCAATTCTAAATTACTAGAGCTGACAACCCAGGTCACTTTACCCAGCAAAAATGTCAATTATAGTTTTAAGAGAAAAAAAAAATCTTTCATGACATAAACAAGATGAAAGAATATATGTCCAGAAAAACCAAACCTTCAGAAAATACTTAAAGCAATTCAAGGACAGAGGAAAGGAGCAATTGCTCTCAAGTGGCAAAAGAAAGTAATTAATGAAGATGTAGCTATGGAAATACAGACCTAGACCAAAAATGCAAACAGAAAGTAAATCAAAGGGAAGAAAGATACATCCCTCAATAATAACCTTAAATATTAATGGTCTGAACTCTCCAATCAAGAGGCACAGACTGGGAGAATGGATTAAGAAGTGGAATCCATCTTTTTATTGTCTACAAGAAACCCATCTCACCTTCAAGGAAAGGCACCATCATTAAGGTGAAAGGATGAAAAAAACATTCCAAGTAAACAGTACCAAAAAGCAAGCAGGAGTTGCTATTGTAACATCAGACAAAATAGACTTCAAATTAAAACTAATCAGAAGAGATAATGAGGGTCACTACATCCTTATCAAAGGAACAATTAACCATGAAGATTTCACAGTCATAAATATGTGCACACCAAACTCTGGTTTATCAAACTTCATAAGTACAATTCTGCATGATTTCAAGACAGAGGTTTATCCCAACACACTAATAATGGGAGAATTCAATACCCCACTGAGCCCATTGGAAGGGTCAACTGAACAAAAAATAAAAAGAGACATCTGAACTAAACAATGCGATACACCAAATGGATTTAACAGGCATCTACCAAATAGTCCACCCAAACACCAAAGAATATATTTTTCTACTCTGCACTTCATGCAACATCCTCCAAAATTTACCATATACTGGGACACAGAGCAAACCTCAACAAATACAAAAACAATTTAAATAATTCCATGCATCCTATTGTACCGCAGTGCAATAAAGCTTGATATCAGCACCAAACAGAGCCCCACTATCTCTAAGAAGTAATAGAGACTAAACAACTCTCTTCTGAATAACTAATGAGTCAAAGGAGAAATAAACAAAAATAAATAAATAAATAAATAAATAAATAAAACTATTCGTGGCACTAAATGAAAAGGATGATACAACACAACAAAACTTATGGGACACTTTTAAAGCAGTGCTCAGCGGGAAATTTGTAGCCCTAAGTGGCCACATTAAGAAAAAAGAAAGAGTACAAATAAACTACCTAACACTGAAACTAAAAGCATGTGGGAGACAAAAGCAAATGAACCCTAAACCCAACAGACAGGAATAAATAACAAAAATCAGAGCAGAAATCAATGAAATAGAAACAAAGAAAACAATACTAACACTCAATGAATCCAAAAATCTTGATCTTCGAAGGATAAACAAGATAGATAGAACTCTAGCTCAGTTGATCAAAAGAAAGAGCAAATCCAAATCAATAAAATTGAAATGGGAAATATCACAAGAGACAATGAAAAGATCCAGACAGGGCTGGAGAGATGGCTCAGTGGTTAAGAGCACCAACTGCGCTTGCAGAGGACCTGGGTTTGATTCCCAGCACCCACTTGGAGGCTAAGAACCATCTTTAACTCTAGTTCCAGGAGAATCCAAAGCCCTCTTCTGACCTCCATGGCATTGCATGACATGGTGCACCAACCTACATGCAGACAGTACACTCAATATACATAAAAAATAATAAATAAAAAAATTTAAATGTCTTTATAAAAAAAATAAAAGAAAAGATGACAATCATACAGGAATATTTTAAAAACCTATACTAAACTTGGAAACCTAAGAGAAATGGATGAATATCCGAAATCATAGAAATCACCAAAACTTAACCAAGAAGAGATTGACAGTTGAGCCGGGCGTGGTGGCGC
The DNA here is from genome assembly GCA_009823505.1 of Rhizomys pruinosus. NCBI lineage: Eukaryota > Metazoa > Chordata > Mammalia > Rodentia > Spalacidae > Rhizomys > Rhizomys pruinosus. The sequence continues at coordinate 696,411 of VZQC01010757.1, forward strand.
ACGCCTTTAATCCTAGCACTTGAGAGGCAGAGGCAGGCGGATCTTTGTGAGTTCAAAGCCAGCCTGGTCGACAGCTGGGGCTACAGGGAGACCCTGTCTCGAAAAGACCAAAAAAAAAAAAAAAAAAAAAAAAAAAAAAAAAAAAAAAAAAAAAAAAAAAAAAAAAAAAAAAAAAAAAAAAAAAAAAAAAAAAAAAAGCCCAGGACCAGAGGGATTTATGGCACAATTTTATAAGGCATTTAAAGAGGACATGAAGCCATTATTACTCAAATTATTCAAGAGGATAGAAACAGAGGGAAATCTCCAAAATCTCCAAAATGCCAGCATCACTCTAATACCAAAACTAGGCAAAGATACATCCAAAAAAGAAAACTATAGGCTCATTTCATTAATGAACACAGATGGAAAAATTCTCAACAAAATACTTGCAAACTGCATACAGGCACACATCAAAAAGATCACCCATCATGACCAAGTCAGATTCATACCAGAAACACAGGGATGGTTCAACACACATAAATCAATAAATGTCATAAAGCACATAAACAGACTGAAATACAAAAACCACATGGTCATCTCAATTGATGCAGAAAAGGCCTTCAGCAAAATTCAACGGGCCTTCATGTTTAAAGTCCTATAGGAAATTGAACTGGAGAGAACATTCTTCAACATAATTAATGCCATATACAAAAAAAAAAAAAACATTATCCTAAATTGTGGGGCCAAAAGAATCCATCATGCCTGAGTATAAGAGAACTGGCTCTTTCCCTGATGACCTTCTGGTGGATGGCCAGCAAGAGATGAGAGCTGCTCCCACTTGTCACATTGAACATCACACATCTGTAACCCAACCCCCAGGGGAGTGTAACTCAGAGTAGCATTTCCAAGCCTTATCCCTCCTTAGGCATGTCTGCCCTGTCCTCTGGAGGCAAGTGGTACAAGCCATAAGCTGATCTTTGGGGGCTACAGTGGTTTTCCTGCCATAAACTTAACCATTGCAGAATGCACTTATGATTCTCCTCTGTCCCTCCCACCTCCTGGTCAAAGAGCCCAACGAAAATATATAAGTGTGTAAGCCCCTGCAATAAATGAGTTTTCCTCCCTGACACAACTCCCAGGTTTCTTTATTCGATCTCTTCAGGTTTATCTCCATCTAGGGAACAACTCTACTCCTTCCCACTTCCTTCTTTGTGCCCCCAGTAGCCAAGCCACTGCCAGACATGACTGCCACACCTAGGCTCTTTAGGCTGATGACCAGGGAGGCTGGAACCTCACAACATGGAGGAACCCAGAAATGCTGCCCCCTATCCCCACTCCTTTTCTTTTTTTATGTTAATTTTATTTATTTATTTATTTATGAATGTACTGTCTGCATGTAGGTCTGTGCACCCGTGCCATGCAATGCCGCAGAGGTCAGAAGAGGGCATCAGATTCCCCTGGGACTGGAGTCAAAGAAGGTTCTCAGCTGCCATGTGGGTGCTGGGGATAGAACACAGGTCCTCTGCAACAGCAGTTGGTGCTCTTAACTGCTAGGCCATCTCTCCAGCCCCCCCACTCCTTTTCAATATAGTGCTTGAAATGCTTACTAAAGCAATAAGACAAAGGAAATTAGAGGAGTACTAATTGGAAAAAGGAGGTCAAACTATACATTTTTGCAGATGACATGCTAGTTTACTTAGGAGATGCCAAAAACTCCACCAGAGAGCTTTGAGAAAAGATTAACAGTTTCAGGAAAGTAGTGGGATACAAAATTAACCCAGAATAATCCATAGCCTTTCTTTATACCAATAATAAACTATTGGAGAAGGAATATAAGGACACATTCCTATTAACAATAGCCTCCAAAAATATAAAATATGTAGGAACAAACCTGACAATGACACTAAAAATCCAGGGGCTAGAGAGATGGCCTAGTGGTTAAGAGCACCGACTGCTCTGGCAGAGGACCTGGGTTTGATCCCTAGCACCCACATGGCAGCTGAGAACCATCAGTAACTCCAGTTCCAGGAGAACTCCAGTTCCAGGGGAATCCAACACCCTCTTCTGACCTCCGAGGCTTTGCATGACACGGGTGCACAAACCTACATGCAGACAGTACATTCATACACATAAATAAATAAATAAAATGAAAAATAAAAATAAAAATCTGTTCTGTAGTGTGCCTGCATAGAGCTTGTTACTCATCACCCTAGGCAGACCCTATAAACAGCTGAGTTGAAGATCTGGGACAATCTCAAGGCGACACAATGACTGCACTAAGAGGAGAGTGGAATGTGAACAGTACATAAACCCTAGACCTTGCCCCCAATGAACGAGTCTGTGGCAGCTTGCCTTCTGCCCACTTTCACCTGACTCCCAGGGTCTGGGTATTGACTCTGTGCCTCTCACCCCATTTCATTCATGGTGGGACCACGAAGTTCCCTGGCAGGCCCAGGGGATTGACAACATCTGGTGCCCAATGTGGTTTTTTTGACCCCCGTGTGCTGGCAGGCCACCCCCTTCCTTGATCTGTGAGTAGGCTCCCTTTTGTGTTCTTCGTTCTTTTGGCCATGGGAGAGTGAGAGCCCAGCCCCCAACCCCCGCCTCTCCTCCCTTCCCATTTCCCACCGTTATGAGTAATATTCCTCCCCACATTCAGGAGCCACAGATGGCTGCCCTAAAGGCTCTCCCCGAGACCTGTGGCCTTAAAGTGAAATCCCAGGACTTGGATTCATTTGGGAGAATGCCGTTTGCATTGCCCCTCCTTGACATAATTGCAAGCCTTAAGGACTCCTCGGCAGAGGACATTCTGCGTGAACATAACTTAGCCTGCCACAAGAACACTGAGAAGTTGGCTCGGCCCCATGTCCCCAAATTTCACCTGGATGAGGAATGTTCTCCCCCATCCCAATCCCCCCCAAACTCCCTTCAGCTGCCCCTGCTAGGGATACTCATTCACCCCCCCACCAAAATATCTTTGAAGGGGGGCCCAGGAAGCTCTCTCCCACTGGAGGGACTAGAGACATCTTGTTCTGCTGGCCATGTCTTTTGGGTAAGAAAGAGCTCAATTCTTTTTTTTTTCTTTTTACTTTCACTTTGGTTTTGGTTAAACTCTAGTTTCTGGTCTGGGGCACTCGGTTAGGAGAAACTGGGCACAGTATTGCTCCTTGAGCATGGAGATGGAGGGATGCCCCAACTCTCCACTGGTAGAGTGAGAAATAGGGGTTCATCTCAGCAATTTGGAATTCGGGCAAGGGGTCCGGATTTTTGGCTCTGGGACCAACAGGGCGTCAGCTTCTTGCACACAGTGTTTCCTCTCTTCATATCAACTATGTCTTGTGTTTATGGTAACTGTTCTATGTGTCTAAGCATAAGTTTTTGTGTGTGTTTGTAATTCAGTATAATTGTCTCATGTTGGAAGCGGCCACTTCAAGTTTTTATCCTTTATGTGCACAGAATCATTCATTTTGGTATGACAGACTATATACTCATGTGCAAACTTTAAAATATGCATATTTAAAAATGCATTTGCTGGGCGTGGTGACGCATGCCTTTAATCCTAGCACTCAGGAGGCAGAGGCAGGCAGATCTCTGTGAGTTCAAGGCCATCCTGGTCTATAGAGCGAGTTCCAGGACAGCTGGGGATACAGGGAAACCCTATCTCGAAAATACCAAAAATAAAAATAAATAAATAAATAAATAAAAAATGCATTTAAAGGCCTAAAATTTGGATACTTTAGACACTGGAGACCTCTGTAGGCCAGACTATCTGGGTGGATGTATCCCTGATTTGACATATTAACTAGCCTTCAGGGCTGGGAATGAATTCTTGGACTGGCTTTCTTTCTGGGTGGGGCAGCTTTGTTGTGCCTTAGGACCAGGTGTGGTGGCACACACCTTTAATCCCAGTCCTCTTTTGTGAGTTTCCACCCAGCTGCTACACAGAAACTCTATCTCAAAGAACCAAAGATAAACTGCCTCTTACCAGCTAGTAAAATTTGCACCAGCAGTTAGTCAAGAATCCTGGTCTGGCTTGGAAGGAGGTCGTTAGTGCTTGGGGAATTTCTGAGCTCTCTGGAGTGCCAACATGGCAACCTTTCGGTCTCTGCTAGAGGCCTTTTTTTGGGTCTGGCACCTGGATCAGTTGGGGTGCTGCATGGCTTCCAGGGGTGCATTATAGGTTTTTGCCTCCAAGGGGTGAGGGAGAACAGCCTAGAACAGCTTTTGGGCCCTGTTATGTTTCTGCAAGGATTTTTGAGCCTGTTTCCCTTCCTCCCTTCTTCCTCATGGGAGGAAAAGGGACCACTCTGGATTTGTGCCCTCCTTGCTGATCTGGCTGGCAGTCCCTCCTGTGTGCTGTATGTTTTTGTTATGGAAGTGTTGGTCTCAGAGACCTGGGTGAATCAAACTCATGAAAACTATACTTCACTCCATGCTTTTAGTCTCCATTTGGATGAAGGCATTATGTAAAATTATTGTGATCACTTTAAGATGTTAGAGCAGCCCTCACACCCCAAGCTCCTGATGTTTTACATGTGTGTTTACGTCTTTCTTAAAACTATGGAACCTCAGTTCAGCTTATGGGTAAAAAACTATTTGGAGGGTGTAAGTGCCTTAAGCCCTCATACTTAGTGAAATCTTATTGTGACACGCCTAATCTGAAATATAAATATTTTAATGGTGTAACATGTGTATCTGATAAAATATCTGATAAAAATATCTTTGCAAACTCTCTCCCAGCTTTCAGGAGACCAAGGTATGTGTATTTTGTGTATTTCTTGATCTGGTTTGGGTGGAGAACTGATACCAGAATGGCCTGGGCCAGCCCTGTTTCTTGCCTCCAGGGGTGGGAGAAGGCAGCCTGGGATAGCTAATGGGCTTTATTGTGTTTCCTATCTGTTCCCCCCACCCTCTTCCTCCTCATAGGAAGCAAACATACCTCCCTGGGTTTAAACTGCTGTCCTGCTGATCTGGCCACTCCTGGAAGTTCTCCAGCCAGGTGTGGTGGGCCATACCTTTAATCTTAGTATTTCTTCCATCTCAGCACAGCCAAGGTTTAGGTTAAGGACATAAATACTGATTTCTGAAAAAGCTCTAAAGTTTTGGTTTTAAAACTGGTTTGTCATGACATTGTATCTAACCACAGTATTCATTTTGTGAGAGTGCTTCTTAGTATTTCTTCACGACAAAGGGTCAAACTGTTTATGAATGTAGTTATGTCTCATAGTATTAAGAAAGGAAATGAGAAAAAAATGTTAGAAAGATGTAGAACTAGAGATATTTTTAGTAAGGATTTATAATGAGAAAGTCTACGTGATAAAAGTCTGAGGCAGTTTGTTGTTACAGGTAAAAGGTGAGACTATATAAATAAGCTTAATTTTCTAAGGTTCAGTCAACTAGTTTAAGAATCAAAATGTATGTCTAGTCAAGGTTTGTTTAATTCAGTTTTTGTCCAACCTTTATATGGATATCACATGGCACTTCAAGGTATAGTAAAATTATAAGATACCTATATTAAATTAAATTGGTATAAATACTCAAGATAGTTTATTAGTGGCCTGAATAGGATTGTAAATATACAGAGTTGTTAATTTTCAGTATACTCCTGGCTTGAACCTGACTCTATGTTACAGGCTTGGATTAAATGGACACAGACAAATAAGGAGGTTATCTATGGCTACTGAAAATGTACTTTATGTTTCTTGCAAGAGTTGCTTTTGATATTTCCTTTGACCTAACCAGATAATTTGGCTCAAAAAGCTATGTTCTATCTCTCTGAACCACCTGCTGCATGCAGTCCAGGAGGAGACAGTTTGGATGAGCTTGGTAATCTTTATCAGTTTATTTCCTGTCTTCTGGTATGTGTTATAACTCCTGTCTTTCTGGGAAAAACTATAAATCAGGATAAAGGGTCTGAAAAAGAAAGATTTTCCCCATTTGTAGTAACTGTAGTGAACAATTTACATTTAAAATAAGCCTAAAATTGTTTAATTCTATCTTGTGGGTTGTGCCTGCTTAATATATGGTGCTAAGTCCCTCCTCCAGTCAGTATTATACAAGGCTGCTTGAACTTTTGTCCAAGCCTTATCTAAAATATTATACAGTAATTAGAAGTATTAGACTGGTGTAACTTAGCCTTTCTGGATAGATAACCACCATACATATTGTCCACACCAATGGATAACCACCGTACATAATGTCCATACCAATTTGGCTGAGGGACTTAAGAAATGACTATGTTTCTTTCCCTCTGAGGTCAACGAGGTCCCAGGGGACTGTATCTGGGGCATCTCCTGAAGTGTCCTGCAGTTGTGAGTCACTAGTCCTCCTGGGCAGGGAGGCCTTGGAGTCCCACTAACAGGACTCTAGCCAGTGTCCAGTCTATAAAGAGCAAAGTCTCTTCATGCTTCAAAAGCGAAGCCTGGTCCTGCACAAACTGATTTTGTCCTCCAGTGAATGGAACTGGTAAAAACAGAGAGGAGCCAGAGGCCTCTCCCCCCAAAATTAAAGTGGCCACTGAGGAGCCTCAACTGACCTGGAGAAAATAAAACTTGGTTAATTTGGGCTAACTGTATGGACTTATACTCCCAAAAGGAAAGTATAACCAAAAGACAAGTAATCATTATATTTCCTTTAAAGTCTAATAGATTGTGCCTCCAAACACTAGATTTTAAGTCATTTAAAGTCATATGAGATCTGTTATTACCAAATAATAAAGTTTCCTCTCTCTATTTAAGCAACTACTTAAGGGAAAACTCACACCGTGACTATCGAAGTTTCCTGGAAAGAAGATGCTGAGTCCAGACACTATGGCCAAATGAACAAAAGAAGCCCAATAATGGATGCTTCAGAACACCTCACTGAGAAATTCTAATGGACTTTTAAGTTGGACATTTAATTCACCCTGTTCCTCTCCTGGTTCCCTGCCTAGAAAATGCACCTAGCTACTCTCATCTTCACAGACACTGGTCAAGGGTTTTGTTCTCTCTGTAACTATACTTTTGGGGGTCTTTTAGATAGGTCCACTGAGTAGAGGTACCCCAGTTGCCACCCTCTATGCCACTTTTCATCATGGAAGAAGTCAGAGTGGTCAGCGCCTCATTTCCCTCTTGGCAATTGGGGTATCCTCCACAGAGGGTAATGTGATAAAAGTGGGAGCTAAAAATTGGATAGGCAGTTTAGGGTCAAGACTCCACCCCCCCCCTTAGAACCAGTTTCTTTCTCAACTGAGAGGTGAGGACTTCCTGGATCTGATTGCTCTGACTTGTGTCTCATGCATCCTTAATTCATATTTATTGTCATATTTATTGACCGGTAGGTAAATTCCATTAAAATCATGGTGCAAAGGACCCAATACAACCCCCCCCCCCAGCACAGATCATTCCATCTTGGAAACACCAACTGCGGTTGACTCTTGTGAACTTCCTTCAAGTATTTGAAGGCCACATAATGAGAGGGAGAAATGAGCCTGAACTCCAGGTTTTAATCATTCTGCCTCACCCCCTACCAAGCCTTCAATATTACAGGTTGATGTCATGAACTTGGTGACATTATTATTTTGGGAGGTACTTTTGAGACAGGGTCTCCCTTTAGTCCCAGCTGGCCTGGAGCTTGCTCTGTAGACCAGGCTGGCCTTGAATGCACAGAGATCCACCTGCCTCTGCCTCCCAAATGTTGGCCTTAACTTGGTGGCATTATTAAAGGATACTGGTTGCAACAGTTTATTAACTACACCTTGACCCTTGGTTCTCAAATTGTCTCCCTTAACTCTACCCACCCCGAGGTCATAGCCTTTGATACTAGCTTTGTTTCTCAGGTGTGCTCTAAGCTAAAGTCCATTTTTGATCCTGCTCCACTGTCCCCTGGGGCGTCCTCTGCCTCCTGGCCCTGCTCTGCCTTTTTCTCTTCAGGTGTCTGTTTCCCTTTGCCTGCAGCCAATGCCAGGTCAACAAAACAACAGCCCAGGTCCTCTCAGCAATGGTCAATAGGGACTCTGCACGCACCCCTCCCAATGAGGTGATTTGCATCTGGCTCTCAACCATCCACAGTTCACTGCAATGAGCTTGTCTCTCCCCTCTACGGTACCGCTTCTGGTCTCTTCCCTCAGTGGCTGCTTAGTCAATGACGGGTAAGACCCTGCAAACCAGGGCAACCTAAGGCAGGCACAATCAAAATGTCAGAATGCCAGAAGTGGAGCCAACAAGGTTTTGGCATAGCATCTAAACTCACACTCAAACCACCGCTCAGACAAAATTAAATACAAAGGGTGAAAACGTAGTAGCCTGTGCACTGAGAATTATGCAGTACACCTACACAGAGCTTGTCCCTCATCAACCTAATCTGCCAACCTGCCCTAGGCAGGTGACCATACAAACAGTTGAGTTGCAGACCTGGGCCAATCACAAGGCGACATGATGACTGCACTAAGAGGAGAGTGGAAGGGCTGGAGAGATGGCCTAGTGGTTAAGAGCACCAACTGCTCTTGCAGAGGACCCAGGTTCGATCCCCAGCACCCACATGGTGGCTGAGAACCATCTTTGACTCCAGGGGGAATCGCACCCTCTTCTGACCTCCTCCGCATTGCATGACTCAGGTGCACAAACCTACATGCAGACAGTACATTAATACACATACAAGAACAAATTAAATTTTTTTTTAAAAAAGAGGAGAGTGGAATGTGAACAGTATATAAACCCTAAACCTTGCCCCCAATAAACGAGTCTGTAGCAGCTTGCCTTCTGTCCACTTTCACCTGATTCCCAGGGTCTGCATGTTGACTCTGCACCTCTCACCCCCTTTTGTTCATAGTTGGACCACAAAGTTCCCTGGCAGGCCCGGGGAATTGACAACACTGTATAATGAAAATTTTAAATCCCTGAAGAAGGAGATTGAAGAAGACACAAGAAGATGGAAAGATCTCTCATACTTATAGATTGGAAGACTTAATATAGTAAAAATGACCATCCTTCCCAAAGTAATATACAGACTCAATGCAATTCCAATTAAAATCCCCATGAGTTTCTTCATGGACCAAGAAAAAAAATCCCAAAGTTCATATGAAAAAACAAAAGGCCCTGGATAGCCAAAGTTACCCTAAGTAAAAAGAACAATGCATGGGAGGATTATTATACAAGACGTCAAACTATATTACAGGGCTATAGTCATATAAACAGCCTGGTATTGGCACAAAAACAGACCCTTAGATCAATGGAACAAAATTGAAGATCTGAACTTAAGCATATGCAATTTCAGCCACCTCATATTTGACAATGGGGCCAAGAAGACTCAATAGAAGAAAGACAGCATCTTCAAGAAATGGTATTGGCAAAATTGGGTCACCACTTGTAGAAGAATAAAATTAAACCCCTACCTCTCACCATGTACAAAAATCAACTCCAAATGGATCAAAGACCTCAATGTGAAACTCTATGGAAATCAGTGTGGAGAACTCTCAAAGGATTCAAAATGAGCCTACCATCTGACCCAGTCATACCACTCCTGGGTATATGCCCACAAGACTCAGTCTATTGCAGTGATACATGAACATCGTGTTTATTGCAGCTCTCTTCATAATAGCAAAGAGCTGGAAGCAACCCAAGTGTCCCTCAACTGACAGTTGGTAAAGGAAATGGTACATCTACAAAATGGAATTCTATGCAGTGGTAAACAAAGATGGCATCAAGAACTTTGCAGGTAAATGGATGGAACTAGAAGATATTATGCTAAGTGAAGTAACACAGTCCCAGAAAAACAAACATCATATGATGTCCCTAATTTGTAGACTGTAGTAGCCAGTATGCTGAGAATTACACATGCACAGAGCTTGTCCCTCATCAACCTAACCTGCCCTAGGCAGGCAAGACCATACAAGCAGCTGAGTTGCAGACCTGGGCCAATCACAAGGTGACCAAAGACTGCACTAAAGGAGAGCTGGAATGTGAACAGTACATAACCCCTAACCCTGCCCCCAATGAATGAGTCTGCAACAGCTTGCCCTCTGCCTGCATTCACTTGGTTCCCAGGGTCTGTGTCTTGACTCTGCGCCTCTCACCCCCTTGTTCACAGTTGGACCACAAAATTTGCCAGCAGGCCTGGGGGATTGTCTACAGTGCATCCTAGCACCAAATCTCTATTTGTAAGGCAAACGGAATAATTCTTTTTTTCTTTCATTTTTAATATATATTACTTATCAATTTTCTATGTTATGTAGGAATGTAAAGTAATATTTTTTTCTTTACCTGCATACAACTTTACTGTCAAAATGTGAATCCCTAAACATGTTTTGGAATTAACCTATAGTTTATTTTCAGACATAATAATCTTGGTATATGTGTGGCATGTATAAAATATATTTGATTTTGTTTATTATTTTTATGTATTTGTGTATGGCCTGCATGTACTCATGTTGTATAATGCTCATGAGATCAGAAGATGAGGTCAGATTCCCCTTGAAACTGGATTAATGGAACTAAACCCTGGTCCTCTGCAAGAGCATCAGCTTATTCCAACTCTGAGCCATCTCTCCAGTCTTGGCTTTTGTTTCTTAGACAGGTTTTCATTATGTTACCCAGATTGACCTTAACTCTTGAGCTCAACTGCCCTGTCTCAGCCTCCTGAGTAAGAGTGACTACAGGGAAGTGGCATTTAGCTACTTTCTCATATGAAAATTTCCCAGAAATAACCCCTGTGTCTTAAACTGAACTTCCTGCAATGATGACCAACTGATTAGTACTTCAGTGACTATGGAGAGATGAGACTGCTGCAGATACAATCAAAAATTATCTGGGGATATATTTAGCCCTGTAAATAACCTTTCCTACCTTTGTTTCTGGATTAATATTGTGACTAACAAAATGTATTAACAAAGAAACAATTCCCAGCAATCAAAAAGTTAACAACGCCATCAGATAATATTCAAGGCTAAAAGATGAGATTTCTCTTTTGGTGTATGCACCTACTTACTGTTTCTACCAATAGATTTGAAAAGTGTCTTGATTTATGACTTTTCTTTTTTCTGTTAATATAAAACTTAGCGAAACAGTTACTACATTGTAACATGGAATTTGGGGTAAACTGAATCTATGTTCTTGGGTCATGGGCACTCACACTTGGCTCCAGAATAAACCATCTCTTATCCTTTTCTAGGCGAGAGTTATGCTTTTGTGTTGACACACATTAGTCTGTTTTTCTATTTGTAAACTGTATTCTCAGGGCACACACAATAGCAAGATGGTCAGTACAGCTCTACTTCATATGAATATGCTCATACTTGCTCTAAGTTGTAAGCTGAACACATTGTCATAGGACATATGTTCATCTAAAATTAATGATAAATTTGAACATAGATTGCATGCTGCTGAGGTATGAAATGATGTCCTAAATGTATTTTAGCACCTTTTGTGAGACAATGGAGAAATAACTGCTGAGAAGTTAAAACAAAACAAAAGGCTCAAAACTATATGACTATAGACTATTGCCATTTCTGTGTGAGTTCTGTATTTCCATACTCTGACCTAAAAGTATTTTCTTTGTGTTTTTGTTTCAAGCAAAAAAGTTAAGATATTACATTTATAAATATGTTGACACAAAGCATAACTCTCACCTCAAAGGGGATAAAAGATAGTTTATTCTGGAGCCGAGTATGAGTGACCATGGCCAAGAAACACAGATTCAGGTTACCCCAAATTCCATGTTCCAGTATGGAAGCAGCTTCATGAGGTTTTTAGAGTAACAGAACAAAGAAAAGTCATACATCTGGAGACTTTTCAAATACCTTGGTAGAAACAGTAAATAGGTGGATACAGCACAAGAGAAATCTCAGCTCTAAGCCTTGACTGCTCTCTGGTGGCATTCTTGGCCTTTGGTTGATAGTAATTGTTTCTTTTGTTGAGTTAATACATTTTGTTAATCAGAAGAATGTTAATTCAGAAACAGGTATATACAAGGAGTGGCTATTTAGGGGGCTAAAGATGTCTTCAGATCAATTTTGATAGGTTCTGCATCAGCAACATTCCAAATTGTCTATAGTCACTGAACTGCGAATCAGTTGGTGAGCCTTGCAGCAAGTTCACTTCAAGAGGCTGGATTTTTCTGGGAAATTTTGTTCACAAATGCTTGTCTGCCAAATTTGTTAATTGTTTCATCCCAGTTTTTTGTACATGTTTAACTACATCTTTTGTTTGAGAAATCTTTTCAAAAAAATAAAATGGCCTCTCTTTGTGATTTCTCTTAGTTTCCATACTTTAAAAATCATCTGCATAATGCAGTTAAAATGTTTACTTACTTATTCCTTTGTTATGTGTTTTGTTTTTCTTTGTTTGGGGTTTTATGTTGTTTGGGGATACTAATTTCATACCTGTCCATCTTCTTATAAAATACAAAGAAAAACATGCCAATGGGGCCAAGGAAATGTTTCAGGCTAACATCCTTGGTGCACAAGCTGAGGACCAGAGTAGGGCTCTTCAGAGCCCATGTAAATGCCACAGGTATGGCGACCCTACTGAAATTCTAGCACTAAGTAGGCAGAATTATTGTTAATTGTTGGGTTATTGGAAATTGTCCAGAGGTAATCCTCTGGACCAGCAGGCTAGCTAGACTAGCCAGAACCAGTGAATTCTGGGTTCAGGGAGAGACTCTCCCTCAATAAATATGATGGAAGAAATCGAGGAAAAAAACTTAAAGTCAACCTATGATTTCTATGTGTGTTTGTACATATGTACCAGTACACCCCACTCATAAATGTACCCACACATATGGGAACATGCATACACATACACATACCATACACTTATAAAAGCACAGAAGACATATTGACATATTAAAAGATTATTTCATATCTTTCTGAATTTAACCTGCCTGGTTTTCACTAAGTGTTTAAAGATATAGGTAACTATATAAGCTATCCATATTCTTTAACTAATAATTAAAAAATTCTTTCACATTGTAGAAAATCAAGTCTTGTGTCTGGCAGCATTTACAAAGTTTAACCTTTCACAGAGTATGCAACCACAGACCTTATCAATCCCTTCAATAATAAGAGAGATGTTCCTAGTGACTCTAGAGTGTGTGCTATGGTTGTGTTTGATTTTTGACAGTTCCATGTTATTCCTCTGAAGAGAAAAGAAATAGCCCAAAGGATAAAAATTTCCTTTCTTCCCCTAGCTAACAAAAGCTTTTACTCTGCATTTTTCTTGTTTGGAATTTCTCACCACTCAACGCCTTATAATTCTCTGGTATCAACCAGAAAACAACCCAAAACATAGATGAAGATAAGGTTCCAAGTAGGAAATGGTGTCTTTCTCTGATAAGACCATTGCCCCTGACACTTCTGAAATAGAAGTGTGAAGGTGTCAAATTCCTCTCAACTAAAAGGATCCCAGAGGCTTAGGCAGAATGACTCACCTCCTTTATAATAAGACTTGTCTGCTTTTTAGCTATATGTTTCCATTTTTTTTTTTATTTGTGGAGACTGTGAAAATCAGTACCATCTAATTCTGCTGTAGAAGTGGATAATGATATTCATGCAAGTGCTGAACACTGAAAATGGCTATAAAGAATGCACAGCAGAGGCCTCTGAGATGGGCCAAGTCTCCAAGAACACCGTGAAGATAGGTTGCTCAGAATTTTAATGATAAAAAAACTGAAGAAACTCCTTAGGAAAACTGAAAGGAACTTAAAGCCTGACAGTTAACTTCAGGTCTTACCAAGAATATGCTAGCAATTCATCCCTTTTCCTCACTTTTCCATGATATTCACATTAAAGAAGCATCAAATAACATGAAATTTACCACGAAGTAGTTCCTAAATGTGTCCACTCTAACCCAGTTGCCATTTTTGGGATAAAGCTGCCATCACGTCCTGACTGCATTAGTGCTGTATGCGCTAAGCTCCCTCATCCAATCTATCTCTAATTTGCTATTTCTTCCTTTTCCGTAGCAAGAGAAGTAAAATAATTATCTTTCAGAACAAGACCATTCCAATTCATGGGCTCCTCTTGGTTCTGTATACAGTATACAAACTTCTTTAAGTGACTGTCAAAGTCCTAAGGATCTGGCTAAATGTGCCCCAGGATCCTATCAGTCCTTATCAACTTTATCATTGCTTGCCCTTCTCTCAACCTTCCAAATCAAAGTTAGTTGCCCCTCCTGTATTTTCCTCACAGGACTCTAAGTCTTAGGTATCCCACTTTGGAGATAATCATCATCTTAAAAAAGAAAATTTGGGGTTGAAAGACATTGCTCAGTGGATAAGAGCATAGTCTTCTCTTGCCAAGGACCCAGTTTCCCAGTACCCACATGACAGCTATTTTTACATGTTTTTATTGAGTTTTTGTGCATTTCCTATAATAGATCTTAATCAAATTTAGACCCCCCTTCCCCATCTACATCTTCCCATATCCTCCCACCCCCCAGCTAACATGCATTCTGTTATATATGTTAATTCCTTTCTGATCACACATTTTTACCTTCTATCTCAGTTCATCCACTAGGGTCTAGTCACCCTATCTAGTCTTTCCTTTAAAGAAGATCTACTCTGCCTCACCCAGCAGTGATCAGTTACCGATAATTCCTAGGCTAGGGTTGAGGTATGCTGTCAATTTATCTGGCTCTATGCCAGATTTTTATCAGATTGAGTCTACATGGGTCTTGTGCATGCTGTCACCATTGTTGTGAGTTCATATGAGCATGAGCAAGTGCCCAGTGGTCTGGAAGCTTCTGTTTCCATATGTTCATGCACTAATCCTGCCTCTTACTATCTTTCCATTCCCTCTTCCACAGGCCCCTGAGTTTTGGGAGGTGAAGTTTAATGTAGGAACCCACAGAGGCACATGCACTCTTACAGTCTCTTATTCTCTAAAATTTATCTAGTTGTGGCCTTCTGCGTGTGTCAAATTCTGTTGTATGAGGAAACTTTTCTGGTGAGAGTTGAGGGATATGTTAGTATTCTCTCTACCCCCTATGTTCCATGACCCTTAGGTGTAGAGGTTCCACTGTAGATGTGTATTTAGGCAAGGACATCTCTCAGATATATATTTTGTGTGTGACCAGTCATGTAACTCTAATAGTCTCTATCTGTTGTGAAAATAAAAGCTTCTTTGATGAGTGGTGTACAGAATAAGTGTCTGAAAATATGGGATTACATATTTAGTATATAGTAAGAAATTTCATTTGTTCACAGACATGCCAGAGATAGGGTTTTCTCTAAGATATATAGCCTCTCCAGCCATGTGTATTTGGCTATACCTACAGTGCTACCCATGAGTTACCTCCCATCAAGAGGGCTTTAAGTTCAGTTAGGTAGCAGCTGATTACCCCTTGGGTAAAAGTAACACTACTGCACCAATAGAGATAGTTTGCTTTGCCAGTCATGGTTATTGGGTTTAGAGCTGGGTTGCACTATTTGTTGTTCTCCCTTGGCAGCTTGCATAGTATCCCCTGAATCAGTGAGAAGGCCTCCAGGTAGTTCCAGCTCAATTGCTCCAAGTCCTGTACTAGAAGAGTGTCCTGTCTTTAGCAATAGGGCCTTCCCTTCAATTTCTGGAAGGTTATCAAGGGTTGTGGCAATTGCCCATTTTGTTTTTGGAGCCTCTTGGATTGTTCTGACCAACAACTCAAAGGGAGGTTTCTCTTGCCTGGCATTGTGTTCCTTGTTACACAGCCTTCAGGTATGAACATGTGCTCATCTCCAGATATTGTTTGTGTTATTTTTCAGTAGATTTTTGAGTTAACACATTTCCCTCTGGAAATGTGATATTATGACTTAATATATGCTGATTAATAATGTTTAATTATCCATGTTCCAGCTCAATAGAGAACTCATCATGTTTGGCAAAATGGAAGATTTTTATTTTAAACATTTTTCATCTATGAGGACACTGATAGTGCTATTCTCCATGTCAATCCTACAGAAATTGATAGTGAATGTATAGCAAAGGAAGACTGTGAGTCACCTCCAAACCCCAATTAATAATTAAATGCACACTATTAGAGCTTTAAAGAACACAAAGAAAAATATCAGCTTAGGTGAACAGGAAGTGTCAATCGTGGGAGAAATCATTAGAATGAGGAGGAGAGAAAGGAATCTGGCATTTTATCCACCATAACTGAGGACTAATAATAAGAACAGAATCAGACCTCAAAGACAGAGCTGAGAACATCAATAGTGGAGCCACAGTACCTCAAAATATAGGAAAATACAGGTTACATTAGTTGTGAACCAGGTGATAAGAGAGAAAATTCAGAAAAGAAGTGGAAAACAAGATTCTAATGTACCAAAGCAACTTTAAAGACAAAAGTGGACAATTTTTCTGATCCCTAAGTTTAATGCTTTTTCTACACTTTCACACTGAATCATGTAAAAGTAACAGCTTCTGTATGCTGACTATTGAATTCATTTTGTTTTCTAAATGCCTCCCATTCCACTTGTTCTTTTCTAGTGTGGCTGAAAATCTTTCTATATTTCTTTTCCTTCATTCTGGGCATGGATTTCTGGCTGTTCTCTTTAGCAGAGGGTAGTTGTATGAGAGTGTATGGTTTCTAAGCCTGGGTTAAGTAAAAAAGGAATGTGATATTTCATTGGAATCACAAGGAATCCAACAGATTAGACTGAGGAATAAAAGGTAGTTCCTTGGTTTTATTGTATTTTGTCCTACATTGGTGAGTAACATAACACATTTTGGTCTATTTTGAAGGAAGTAATCAATCTGTAGGTACATAAATTTATCACTTATTGAGCATTTCCAGCAAAGGTGTAAAGTAATTGCATTTATCATTCTATTTTTGATAACGTTCGGAATGGCTTCCTAGCATTATCCCTATGTTAAACACAAGCACCCACAAACACTTCTTTATAGGGCAAGAGAGAGTTGGGGTGAAACTAATTTATATTGCTTCACAAAGATGATCTTCGGTTACTTATTCAGGCCCTAAGTCTAAGCACTAAGCAGGTAAATTGGTCCTAAGTAGTTGAAAACTAAATTGAGAGAACACACTATTCCCCCTGAAGCCTGCAAAAGAGTCAGCTCTATTGACATCTTGAGTAAACCTATGAATCTTGAATTTCTGAACCCAGGAACTCCTGTTTATGTTATTTTGTGGAACAACATTTGTGTTCATTTGTTAAAATAGCAATAAAAATGTAATTATAAACGACCTAGTTATCACAACCAATCAGTATGAGAACTATCATTATCTGACTTACCAATGAAAAATTGGAGGCAGGGAAAGTTAAATAAGTTAATAAAAGAAGAATCCATTCACCAATCTGAATCCAAACCGTTTGTCTTTTCCTCCATGTTGTGTTCCACATGACAACTGACTGACTTACTAAGTATGTATTTGTGGTCTATCAATATGAGGTTCTTGAACCAATATAATAGTGTAAATACTAAATATACAGCTTGGGGAAGATTCAGTTGGTAATGGTTTCAATTACTTTTAACTTTTATTTCTTGATTATATCCCATAATGAAGATAATTACTTCTATTGTGTTACAGATTTTGAGAATGATTAAGACATTGATTCATTAGTGAAGATAATCACTTTCTTGTTGTATTCTCCCAAATAGCATACTCCTTTATAATTAATGCATAATGCTGTTTAAGGAATAAGAAACTATAAAATTAATATGTGCATAGCTGAATATAAGAGACATCACCTAGGCTAGCAGATGTGAGCTGTAGTCATGGACTTATTGTGAAAAGTATTTTAAGCTCTTTGAAGTCCATCATCTAGCAAATGTGGAATTTGCCCTGCTAGCCAACTTCCTTTGCTGAGATCCTGTGAGTCTTTGATTTATTTCCATATAAAATGTTATTTTTTGCCTCTCCTAAACATACTGCAGAAGGCTTGATTCTTCACTGAAGGTCGCCCCATGCCCAATAGCAGCTGCTTCCACTAATTGCCATCCTTCTGATTTAGTGCAGGAATGGACAGTTATGCCATTATCAGTGGAATCAAAATAGAATTTGCTAACTTAAAGGTTTTCATCTTTTAAGGAAGTAGATCTTTAAAAGAAATTACAGTCAACTCTCCTTATATGTGAGCTCCGCTTCCATGGTTTCAAACAAATACAGACAGATTTTTTAAATTTTCATGTATATTGAACATATCCAAAATGTTTTCTTGTTCATGGTCCCTAAGCAGTATAGGATAACAACAATTTATGCAGCCCTTAAATTCTATTATGTTTTATAAGTGCTTCAGAGAGGATCTAAAATGCATAGGAGGGCATGCAAGCATCATTTTGTAGGATGAACTTCAGCATCAAAACTTGTTGGTAAGCACTAGGGAGAGGTCGTGAAAATTACCCTATGGAAACTGAGGAATGATCTGATATGATAATATGGAGGACTCTATTAATTAATATTTTTTAATTTTATTTATTTTTATATGTGTATGAATGTACTGTCTGCATGTAGGTTTGTGCACCGTGTCGTGCAATGCTCCGGAGGTCAGAAGAGGGTCTCGGATTCCCCTGGAACTGGAATTCTCCTGGAATTGGAGTTACAGATGGTTCTTAGCCGCTGTGCAGATGCTGGGGATTGAACCCAGGTCCTCTGCAAGAGCAGTTGGTGCTCTTAACTGCTAGGCTATCTCTCCAGCCCCTATTAATTAATATTTTAAAGCAAAGCTTAACATTTACTCTATAAAATGTATATCCTGTTTTCATACATTTTAATCTCATTGATCACTACAAATTCTCCATCTTTTCATCTCTTGTTTTTATTTTATTTTTCATGTGGCACAAAATCTAACCCATGGTCTTACACATGCCAGGCAAGTACTTTACCTCAGAACTACATTCCCAGGCCACTTTCTTATTCCTTTTGATCCAAGCCAGTCCCATTTTCCTCCATATCTTAAGTAGTTCATTATGAATAACTCCTTCTTTTAGAAATGAAGTCAGTGACATACTAAGTAGACTTCTAAGGAATACTTTGCCCAGATTATTTCTTTCAAAGTTCCTGATAATGTATCAGTTGTATTTATTCACAAAAATAATATTTCAAACATTTATTTACTCTGATGAAGTAAGTCAATGATTTTTCAGTGTAATTAAATGTTGATCTTTCTTGTATTCAATGTGAAAGAATCCAAATGTTGATCATGGCCTTCCCAGACATAATATACCTATTTTGATATTCAGAAACATTTTCCTTAAGTAGATCAGGATGGCACCAGTGGGACGCAGAGGGAGGACCAGCACATGGAAAGGTGAGCTGCAGCCTTGTAGCCGCCCAGGAAGCAAGCCCCAGTGGCTTGAGTTCAAGGACCAGGTAAAACCACAACCCTATTGAATGATCAGCATGGGCAGAGTTTCCCAGCCAACACAGCAGCAGCTGGACACAGAAGGGGCTGGCACATGAGACAAGGGAGCAAACCCAAATCTCCCCTGTTCATGGTGAGGTGCAAGTGTCCCAGTGGGAATTGAAGTAGTGAGTCCAAGGCACAAGGAAGTAGAAGAGACAGGATCCTTCCACAACCCCAGTCCCCGCACACTAGGCTCCACAGCCAACCTAGAGGAACTCGCTGGATGGAAACAGAGTGGGTGTAGCACTCAGTGGTGAACCGACTTGGTTAACACCTATCCAATTTCTGGAAAACCTTCAGAACAGAAAGGAAAGAGTTAGCTAGACCTTCCAGTATAAAACCAACACTGAAAACCTGAAAGCTAAACCAGCCAGTACTCCATAAACAAGGAGAAGACAAAGAAAGCACCTGAAGGAAACAAGCAAAGCAAGCCTCCAAAGCAATGAAAAAAAAGGTTGAGATTCACATCAGAATACAAACAATAAAACAAACCCACATGCCAAAAACACAATGAATGAACAAGATGGGAAAAACATAGAATAAATGCACACCAAACTCTACCAGTCCTATAAAAGATTTCTACAATGAGATTTCCCCAGAAACAACCCAAGACACAAATATTAGAAGAACAATCTTAGACATATTCAAAGAAATCAAGGAATATAAAGAACAAATCAAAGAACTAAAGGGAAAGAATGACAAATTCAGGAAGGAACCAGAGGGAAAGAATTACAAACTCAGGAAGGAACTCGAGGGAGAGAATGAAAAACTCTGGAGGGAAGTGGAAACACTGAAGAGATTCCAGGCTGAAATGAAAAAGGAAACTGACCAGAGAAGCAAGGAGCTACAAGAAGAGAATGACAAGCTCCAAAAGAAAATGGAAATACTAAAAAACTCACAGGATGAAATGAAAAAGGAAATCAAACACTGATAAAATCAACAGGAAAGAATGGGAGAAAGCCTCAGGATCAGATAGGAGGAAACAGAAAATAGAATATCAACACTGAAAGGTAAAGTGGAAAAACTAGAATGCTCAAGAAAAGAATATGAAATTTTTTTTTAAACGCAAGCGTAGAACAATCAGGAAATGTGTGACACTATGAAAAGATCAAAACTCTGCATCATAGGGATAGAAGGAGAAGAATCCCAAGACAACAGTATTGATCATATCTTCAACAGAATAGTACAAGAAAATTTCCAAAATTTTTCTGAAAAAAGATAAACCTATACAAATACAAGAAGCACAAAGAACACCAAATAGACAAGATCAGAAAAAAAGAAACTCCCCACGCAATATCATAGTTAAAACTCTAGACACCCAAAACAAAGACAAAATACTGAAAGCAATGAGAGAAAAACAACAAATTACATATAAGGGGAAACCCATCACAATTACAGCAGACTTGTCAATGCAAACTAAGAAAGCCAGAAGAATGTGAACCAAAGTATTTGCAGTAATAAACGACTATACATTCCAACCCAAATTACTATACCCAGCAGCAAAATCTTTGATCAGAGTTGAAGGAGAAAGAAAAATTTTCCATGGCATAAA
The DNA here is from genome assembly GCA_009823505.1 of Rhizomys pruinosus. Classification (NCBI taxonomy): domain Eukaryota; kingdom Metazoa; phylum Chordata; class Mammalia; order Rodentia; family Spalacidae; genus Rhizomys; species Rhizomys pruinosus. Next base: position 717,253 of record VZQC01010757.1, read on the forward strand.
CAAGATGAAGGACTACATATCCAAGAAACCAACCCTTGAAGCAATTTAGAGGATAGAAGAGAAGATCAACTAGCCCCAAACAGAGAGAGAGAGAGGGAGAGAGAAAGAGAGAGAGAGAGAGAGAGAGAGAGAGAGAGAGAGACAAATTAATAAAAGTATAATTGTGAAAATACAGACCTAGACCAAGAATGCAAACAGAAAATAGGATGAAAAGCAACACACATCTCTCAATAATAACCTTAAATATTAATGAACTAAATTCCCCAATCAAAAGACAAAGATTAGGAGAATGAATTAGAAAACAGAATCAATCTATATGTTGTCTACAGGAAAAACATCTCACCCTCAAGGATAGGCACCAACTTAAAATGAAAGGATGGAAAAAAAAATATAACAAGCAAATGGCACCAAAAAGCAAGCAGGAGTTGCTATTTTAATATCGGACAAAATAAACCTCAAAGCAATACTAATCAAAAGAGACAAACAGGGCCATTACATCCTTATCAAAGGAACAATTAACCATGAAGATTTCACAATCATAAATATATATGCACCAAACTCTGGTGTACCCAACTTTATAAACACAATCCTGCAAAACTGTAAGGCACAGATTAATCCCAAGACACTAATAGTGGGGGACTACCATACCCCACTGAGCCCTTTGGATAGGTCAACTGGATAAAGAATAAGATAAAAAATAAAAAAGTGACATTTGAACTGAACAATACACCAAATGGACCTCATAGACATCTACTGAATATTCCACCCAGACACCAGAGAATATACTTTCTACCCAGCACCACACAGAACCTTCTCAATATCAACATCAGGCTAACCCCTACTATCTATACAAACACATGAGACTAAACAACACACTCCTGAATAATGAATGGGTCAAGGAAGAAATAAAGAAAGAAAGAAAAGCATTCCTGGAACTAAACGAAAATGACAATACAACACAACAAAATACTTGGGACACTTTAAAAGCAGTCCTAAGAAGGAAATTTATAGACCTGGGTGCGTACATTAAAAAAACAGAAAGTGCAAATAAATCATCTAACACTGCAGCTAAAACCACTTGAGAGACAACAACAAATGAACCCTAAACCCAACAAACAGGAAGAAATAACAAAAACCACAGGAGAAATCAACGAAGTAGAAACAAAACAATACAAAGAATCAATGAATCCAAAAGTTGGTTCTTTGAAAGGGTAGACCTCTAGCCCAGTTAACCAAAAGAAAGCAAGAGCAACTCCAAATCAATAGAATTTGTGATGAAAAGGGAAACATCACAACAGAAAATGAAATGATCCAGAAAATCATATAAGGAAATACTTCAAAAACCTAGAGAAATGGATGAATATTGGAAATTCAGGGAATCAAAAAAAGTTTAACCAAGAAGATATTGACAGTTTAAACAGACACATAATATTTGAGGAAATTGAAGATGTAATAAAAAAACCCAAACCTTCCCAACCAAAAAAGCCCAGGCCCAGATGGGTACACAGCAGAATTCTATAAAACTTTTAAAGAAGACTTACAGCCATTATTTCTCAAACTGTTCAGAAGAATACAAACAGAGGAAAATCTCCAAAATTCCTTCTATGAAGCCAGCATTACCCTAATACCCAAACCAAGCAAAGATACGACCAAAAAAGAAAACTGTAGGCCCATCTCATTAATGAACATAGACGCAAAAATAATCAACAAAATACTTGCAAGCCACATACAGACCTACATCAAAAAAAAAGAAAAATTATCCATCATGACCAAGTTGGCTTCATACCAGAGATGCAAGGATGTTTCAACATACGTAAATCAAAAAAATATCAAAAAACTCATAAATGGACTGAAAACAAAAACCACAGGATCATCTCAATCGATGCAGAAAAAGCCTTTGACAAAATCCAGCATCCCTCCATGCTTAAAGACGGAATTGGACTGGAGGGATCATTCCTCAATGCAATCAAAGCCATATACAAGAAACCCATAGCCAACATCATCCTCAATGGAGAAAAGTTAGAAGCATTCCCCTTAAAGGCAGGAACACAGCAAGGCTCCCCCTATCACCACTCCTTTTAATATAGTGCTTGAAACACTTGCTAGGACAATAAGACAAGAAAGGGAAATTAAAGGAGTTCTAATTGGAAAAGAGGAAGTCAAGCTATCCCTTTTTTGCAGATGATATGACAGTTTACTTAAGGGATGCTAAAAACTCCACCAGAAAACTCTTAGAAATGATTAAGATTTTCAGTAAAGTAGTGGATACAAAATTAACTTACAAAAATCTTTCTATACACCAACAACAAGCAACTGAAGAAGGAATATGAGATCTTCACACTTACAATAGCATCAAAAACAATAAAATACCCAGGAACAAACCTAATCAAAAAATCAAAGAACTGTACAACAAAAATTGTAAACCCCTGAAGAAGGAGATTGAAGAAGACATCAAAAGATGGAAAGACCTCCCATGCTCATGGATTAGAAAAATTAACATAGTAAAAATGTCCATTCTACCCAAATTAATATACAGATTCAGTAAAATACCCATGAGTTTCTTCACAGACTTGGAAAAAAATCCTTAAATTCATATGGAAAAATAAAATACCCCTAATAGCCAAGCAACTCTGAGTGAAAAAAGCAATTCCCCCAGAATGCTATACCTGTCTTCAAACTATATTGCAGGGCTATAGTCATAAAAACAGCCTGGTACTGGCACAAAAACAGACCTGTATACCAATGAAACAAAATTGAAGAGCCAAACGAGCACACACAATTTCAGCCAAGTCATGTTTGACAAAGGGACCAAAAATACTAAATGGAGCATCTTCAGCAAATGTTGTTGGCAAAAATGGATCACCACGTGTAGAAAAATAAAACTAAACCCCTACCTCTTACAATGTACAAAAATCAACTCCAAATGGATCAAAGACCTCAACATGAAACTCGAAACTCTGGAGGTGATAGAAGAAAACATTGGCAGCTACCTAAAAGACATAGACTTAGGAGAAGACTTCCTAAGTCAGACATCAGCTGCCCAGGAAGTGAGGTCAATAATTGGCAAGTAGACCAAAAAGACTCAATGGAGGAAAGACAGCATCTTCAGCAAATGAAATTGGCATAACTGGATCACCACCTGTAGAAGAATAAAACTAAACCCTTACCTCTTGCCATGTACAAAAATCAACTCCAAATGGATCAAAGACCTCAATGTGAAACCTGAAACTCTGAAAAATGATAGAAGAAAACATTGGTAGTAACCTACAAGACATAGGCATAGGAAAAGACTTTCTAAATCAGACAGCAGCTTTGCAAAATAAGGTCAGCAATTGACAAATGGGACCTTATTAAACTCAAGAGTTTCCGTACAGCAAAAGAAACCACCAAGAAGCGAAGAGAAAACTCACAGAGTGGGAGGAAACCTTCACCTGTGATACACCTGATAGAGCATTAACATCCAAAATGTATAAACTACTCAAAAAACAAAGGAGGAAGAAAATAAATGACCTACTCAAAAGATGGAGTAAAGAGCTGAACAGAGACTTCACAAATGAAGAAGTAAAGATGGCTGAGAAACATCTTAAAAAGTGTTCAACATCACTAATAATTAAGGAAATGCAAATAAAAAACACCTTAAGATTTCATCTTACTCCAGTAAGACTAGCTATGATCCAGAACACAAAGGATACTAAATGCTAGCTAGAGAGGTTGTGGGGAAAGGGGAACACTCATCCACTGCTGGTTGCAAACTTGTGCAACCCCTATGGAAAGCATTGTGGAACACTCTCATTAAACTAAAAATAAATAAGCCTACCACCTGATATGGTCATACCACTCCTGGGTATAGACCCACAAGACTCATCATATTGCAGAGACACATGCACATCTGTGTATATTTCAGCTCTCTTCACAATAGAAATGTCCATCAACTGATGAGTGGATAGAGAAAATCAGGATGAAAGTCAAACTTCTGCATTATCCTGTGATGAGAGGAGATACAAATAAATAGTGAGGCACAAGCTGAGAGTGAGCCAGTTGATCCTGTCAGGATGAAGGGGGGGGGGTGCAGGATAGACAAGAGGATCCTTACCTTCCAACAGATTAATTTTAAGAGGAAAGTGATCCTGCTGCATTCCAGAAGCAAGGAAAACCAAGAGAAGCAAAACCTTAGAACTTGTCTCTGTCAGTCCAGACCCAAGGAAATGAGAGTTGTTTCCTCAAGAAAAAGTAAAATAAATGACAACAAAGATTCAAAAGAGCCATCTGAAGATGGGTTTTCCAAACTTGAGAATAAAAGATCTACAGCCACTACACTAAAATTTCAGAGGCTTCATGAAGTTCCTTGCAAGAAAATGGGATCCATTGACAAATATGGTGTGATAGAATAAAAAGAAACATTTTCATTGAGAATATTGAGAAAGACTGAGAAACAGATGAATAACATGTTTGGCAGAATGCATGAGCTCTGGAGGGATGGGAGGATGGGGGGACACGGGTCTAGATTTGATAAAATATATGTATAAATAAATAAATTTTAAAAAGAAACATTTTAAATTACACAACTCACTTAATGAACTTTTGCAGCTGGGCAAAAAGGAGGGGTGACTCCAGTTCCATCAAGAGGAAGGGTCTCCATTCTCATGCTCCCACTAGCCAAGGGCACTCAAGGACCCTGTCACCCCCCTGAAAGTCAGAGCACCCTATATCTGCAGGAGTGGGATAACCACTGTGTGCCCTCAGCTGCCACCAAAGATAATGAGCATAAGAGCAAGACTGCAGCCAGGAAGTATCCACTTGTGAGCCTACCTGGGAATGCCTAAAAAACCATGCTATACTCAGAAGACCCAAGTTAAAGACTCAGTGGAATTCTGTTGCTGTTGTTACCCCATTCAAGTTGACAACTGTAGCAACACGGACTCCAGGCTCCAACAAGAAACCAGTATTTGACCTCAAAGAAAGTTTGTTTTGTCCCTTCAACTATGAGTCACACAAAGGAAAGCTCAAAGTATGTAAAAGAAAATTCTCTGAATGAATGCACAAATAGAGTTAACTTCCACAAGAAAACTTACTAACAAGCTCATCTCCAGACCAGAGAACAACAATGAAAAAGAGAAGGAACAAAAAGAAAGGTTTGGGGAACTGGAAGGGGCCTGGTTTTCGTTAAAGCCCAATAATCCTGTCGCTTCCTTTATTCCCAACTTGTTTTCTTTTCATAAATATTTTTGTAATGTCTTCCCTCACTTTAGTGGAAAGCTCGTTTCTAACATACTTTTCTTCATAGTCTATGTAGCATCTGTGAATTCTTCATGTGTTATAGCTCTGAAAACACATAATCTCATTAAAGCACATGAATTCTTTGGAATGGTTTTCAAACAAGCCCCTATATACTATTTTTTCAAATGAGACTCCCACTCAGCTTTTTTAACACCAATTTTTCATGTCAAGGATTTTCTGCTAGTATTAATAGTAACAGACCTACAATTGTTTTCCAGACAGGAAAATGTTGATGGCAGCAAGTTATATCAGAATCTTATTACCAAAATTTGATTAAGAAAAGGGTAAGAATAGGAAAAGATAGGATGGAAAGGCCACATCTTTGTGCATTAGTCTAGAAAATATAATATTACTGAGTTGTTCCAATGAGTTCATTATGGGATCAATATTTTACGAAGGTTAAAAATGTTGTAAGTTTAGCAGAAACTTGTTCAGATCATTTTCATGTAATTGGCCCCTGTTACTCATTATTTTCTTAGAAATAGAATTCTTCAGTTCTTTCACCCAACTTGTTAAAAAAGTAAAAGCCATGGGGCCCTATCAAAATTTGGGGACAGAGGGTGTTCAGCTATATAGCACACGTCTACCGTACCTCGGATCTGAATCCGATTCCCAGTACCTCTAAAGAGATATGGACAAGGAGATAGAAGTGCATACAGAGAGAGAGAGAGAGAGAGAGAGAGAGAGAGAGAGAGAGAGAGAGAGAATTGGTGTTTTAATGATTAATATCTTTGTCAAAAAAAATCTTACTAATTGTATGGAAAAGATGAGAGTTGTTAAGCCTATCTTTAAGGCTCCTTGATCTAGCACACGGAGATTTTAAGCCCTGTAAAGATTAAGGTTCTCATAATAATTTTTGCTGTGAAATAAAGGCGCAAATGAAATATGATTGGTGCAGCAGATATGAGGTAACTTTTAAGAAAATGTACCTTTTCGCAGTAATTTTAAAGTCAAAATTACCTGCCAACTTCCTGAGAAATGTTTGTCACTGATAAAATCTGGTTTGCAATGAATGAAACTGCAGGCATTTTAAACCAAGCATATGCTTCTAATAACACTTGTATATGTAATGCAGCACTTTCATTGCAGACAAGGAACTCTGATGACATCACTCTTTAAGCTCTCTTTAGGTGAACCAGATGGCTGAGTGTGTATGTAGTAAGAATTCCGTTAAACTGTCCAGAGAGAATAGTTTAATCATCTTTAAGAATGTTACTAATGCCCAACATGTGTATTTTTAAATGGGTAATCATATTGAAAATACATGTCTCAAAATCTGTTTCAGATCCTTTTATTTAAAGTGATAAAAGTTATCAAATTTTATAAAACAAATAACAACCTTCAAAATTATCATTAAGCCATAAGATTTCTGTGCATGGTTCACAACTTTATTTCCATACCACGGAATCAGTAGTATTAAATTTTCTACCATGCAGCAAATCACCAATATTATGATTATGTAGTATCAAGGTACTACAAATCAGTAGCTACATCTTACTTTTAATATTTAAAAGTCAAAAGAACTGCAAAAATGTTCAGAGGTTAGAAGAAATAAAAAAGTACTTTTTGAGGCATAAAATATCTAAAAAACTTTATTTCCACAAATTCAAATCTATAGGAAATGTTACAGCAGCCCTAATGTACAAAAGAATATGATGCAAGAAAAATAGAATATAAAAAGTGAAGGAAGAAAGTGTACTGTTATTTTTTTCCAGACAATAAATGACAAAATAGTAGCAGTGTATTATGTATTTAAGTCATAATTATTCAAACAAAAATTCTGACTATAATCTGAGAGAATTTGGGAGTTTCTATTATACTTTCCACATATTGTCAATAATATGTGTAATGTATATCATCCCATATTAAATTCACCTCCTGATATTTTATCATGTATCTTTTATATTTAGGCCTTACAAGTACAAAGANCAATAATCCTGTTTGGCTTCCTTTAATTCCCAACCTTGTTTTCTTTTCATAAATATTTTTGTAATGTCTTCCCTCACTTTAGTGGAAAGCTCGTTTCTAACATACTTTTCTTCATAGTCTATGTAGCATCTGTGAATTCTTCATGTGTTATAGCTCTGAAAACACATAATCTCATTAAAGCACATGAATTCTTTGGAATGGTTTTCAAACAAGCCCCTATATACTATTTTTTCAAATGAGACTCCCACTCAGCTTTTTTAACACCAATTTTTCATGTCAAGGATTTTCTGCTAGTATTAATAGTAACAGACCTACAATTGTTTTCCAGACAGGAAAATGTGATGGCAAGCAAGTTATATCAGAATCTTATTACCAAAATTTGATTAAGAAAAGGGTAAGAATAGGAAAAGATAGGATGGAAAGGCCACATCTTTGTGCATTAGTCTAGAAAATATAATATTACTGAGTTGTTCCAATGAGTTCATTATGGGATCAATATTTTACGAAGGTTAAAAATGTTGTAAGTTTAGCAGAAACTTGTTCAGATCATTTTCATGTAATTGGCCCCTGTTACTCATTATTTTCTTAGAAATAGAATTCTTCAGTTCTTTCACCCAACTTGTTAAAAAAGATAAAAGCCATGGGGCCCTATCAAAATTTGGGGACAGAGGGTGTTCAGCTATATAGCACACGTCTACCGTACCTCGGATCTGAATCCGATTCCCAGTACCTCTAAAGAGATATGGACAAGGAATAGAAGTGGCAATACAGAGAAGAGAGAGAGAGAGAGAGAAGAGAGAGAGAGAGAGAGAGAGGAGAATTGGTGTTTTAATGATTAATATCTTTGTCAAAAAAAATCTTACTAATTGTATGGAAAAGATGAGAGTTGTTAAGCCTATCTTTAAGGCTCCTTGATCTAGCACACGGAGATTTTAAGCCCTGTAAAGATTAAGGTTCTCATAATAATTTTTGCTGTGAAATAAAGGCGCAAATGAAATATGATTGGTGCAGCAGATATGAGGTAACTTTTAAGAAAATGTACCTTTTCGCAGTAATTTTAAAGTCAAAATTACCTGCCAACTTCCTGAGAAATGTTTGTCACTGATAAAATCTGGTTTGCAATGAATGAAACTGCAGGCATTTTAAACCAAGCATATGCTTCTAATAACACTTGTATATGTAATGCAGCACTTTCATTGCAGACAAGGAACTCTGATGACATCACTCTTTAAGCTCTCTTTAGGTGAACCAGATGGCTGAGTGTGTATGTAGTAAGAATTCCGTTAAACTGTCCAGAGAGAATAGTTTAATCATCTTTAAGAATGTTACTAATGCCCAACATGTGTATTTTTAAAATGGTAACATCATATTGAAAATACACTGTCTCAAATCTGTTTCCAGATCCTTTTTATTTAAAGTGATCAAAGTTTATCGAAGATTTTATAAAAAAATCAGAATAAGAAACCTTTCAAAATTTAATCATTAAGCCATAAGATTTCTGTGCATGGTTCACAACTTTATTTCCATACCACGGAATCAGTAGTATTAAATTTTCTACCATGCAGCAAATCACCAATATTATGATTATGTAGTATCAAGGTACTACAAAATCAGTAGCTACAATCTTACTTTTTAATATTTATACATGCAATAGAGAAACTGCAAAAATGTCAGTTATGGTTGAAGAAGAAATAAAAAAGTAAAAAAAAAAAAAAAAAAAAGAACAAGAGAAAAAAGGACATAAACTCTAGCTTCTTTGACTGGTAAATCCGTAAAGCCTAGAGCTTTGACAAATGCATCCTGACTCCTCAGCTACCACATCCATTCCACATAGATCCTCTCCTGGGAAGGGTTTAGCTTTGCATGATGACATCATCAGTCTAATTAAGGTTTGAACTGCAGGAATCCAAATAAATTGAGCTGATCCAATGTTGAAAAGAAGTATAAATATATTCTAAATTGATACTTGAGATTTTTATCCATGTAATTACATTATAATTAGTCTCACCCTCCAGCCTTCCCAATGAGCTTCCTGCCCCTTCCGAAATTAAAATATTAGAAAGAAAATAGAGGGGCTGGAGAGATAGCCTAGCAGTTAAGAGCCCGACTGCTCTTACAGAGTAACCCCCGGGTTTGATCCTCAGCACCCACATGGCGGCTGAGAACCGTCTGTAACTCCAATTCCAGGAGAACTCCAGTTCCAGGGGAATCTGAGACCCTCTTCTGACCTCTGCAGCTTTGCACGACACGGGTGCACAAACATACACATACAAAAATAAATAAAATTTTAAAAAAAGAAAATAGAACTGAAAGAAAATATATAAACTTTAGAGGTTTGAGAAGGAATATTTTTCATTGTGGGTGGTTAGTATTTAAAACAAATTTAAGTGCACGTTCAAAGTGAAAATAAGCTTTAATTCATATTTTCAAAGATTGGGCTAGAATTTATTGTTTGAGGTTTTATAAACCCTTACTCTTATACTACATCTAAATTGACATTTAAGACATTTCAGTTGAAAAAATTTATCCTTTGATTTTTAAACTACCCGGATTATTAAAATGCTATGATTTACTTGTCTTTAGAGTATCTTCAATTTCACAGTCATTTTAAAATTGAGTGAGATTTCACCAAATAAGCTTGAAGAAAAATATAGAAGGGAGCTGAAATTACCTTGGTAACAGGAGGAAGAATTTTCCTGATCCTGCTGGAAGCAAAAGCTGCACATCCGTCTCCAGGCCACCGCCACACCTCCACCTGTCTACAGAAGGGTAGCACACTGGAACAGCCCTTTCTTTCCAGTGGTAAAGGGCTGGGGAAGAGCTCTGAAAGTGTGCATTTTGCCTATTCATAGGAAGAGTTAGTCTCATAGGAGATAGATTAATGAGTCAAATCCAAGTCTTATGTTTAAATTTACTCTTTCAAATTAGTCACAAGACGAGCAGATAGGATATTTTGCTTTTTGGCTCCTTTTCTTTTGGTTCTAAACTGACAAAACAAAACTAAAGTTATTTATGGCCTACAAAATGTAAAATTTAATGTGTTTTTGTGTGATATGGACAGTGACTGAAATTTTCATCTTAAGAAATACAGGATAGGTTATAAAAAATATTAAATCAGAATAATATTCCAATATACTATGTGGAATAGGTACACATTAAAGTATATGTACAATTTTGTTTGAAATCATTTTTTTTTTAAATTAATTTTTATTATTTATTTCTGTATGTGTATGAATGTACTGCCTGCATGCAAGTTTGTGCACCCGTGTCGTGCAATGCCGCGGAGGTCAGAAGAGGGTGTCGGATTCCCCTGGAACTGGAGTTCTCCCGGAACTGGAGTTTCAGACGGTTCTCGGCCGCCATGTGGTTGCTGGGGATCGAACCCGGGTCCTCTGTAAGAGCGGTCGGCGCTCTTAACCGCTAGGCCATCACTCCAGCCCTGAAATCATTTTTTATGAGTTCAAGAACTGTCTTTATGATTATAAGAAGGCATAAATTTGTCACAAACCTTCTAACCTAGACTATCTAATCTATAAAATATTGTGTGAATTAGGAATTCAGGAAGCAAAACATATACATAAATATAAGCAAATAGCCTACCTATTTCTAACATTATGTATTTATAATACTATACAATTATATGAAGTCACTCCAAACAAAGGACCAAGAAACAAAACTCTAGCTTTTGTAGTCAAATGTGGGTAACACATATTATTTTCAAGTTGCTATTTCAAGTGAGACACAATAGCAATACAGATCTAACTTAAAGCAGCCACATTTAGTTCAGTTAGAAGCATTCTGACTCAGAAAGAAAGCTTCTTTTTCAGGTAATTATAGAGTAAAATTATCTCCAAAAACAACATGAGAAAACTTACTGTTCTGAACCAGATGAAATTAAGCAAAGTTGAACACATAATAAGTAAGCAGTTTTTTGTTTTTCCTATCCCCAAATGCATTTTATTTCTTAATCCTTGATACTCTACATAAGAATGAAATTATTGTCATATTCTCTTTGTTTACAAGGAATTGAACTTTAGGGTTTTGATGTATTGTCAAGCTTCTTTAACTAGTAAGAAGTTGCATCAAAATTTAAATCTAAGTCAGCACCATTCCCTGTCCCAAACTCTGGCATCAAAATATACATTATGGGATTGAAACAATTCCATCTGTAAAGTTTGATTATGATAGATCACAATTTGAACAGGACCAATATAAATCATAAAATCTGTGTAAATGACTTAGAAAGGTTTCTGTCATATAATAATCACCTGTAACACTTAACTAATAGTTTACATACAAATTAATGGCATCTGTGTGCCTAAGAGCCAATGTCTTCCCTGTTTAAACATTATCACCAAGCCTGCTTGCACTACTTGATTCACTTTAGTGGTACATTTAACTATTATTTGTGGTAATTAACATAAGCAGGTCATAGTGGTAAAAGCCAAATGTTCTAAATATATTGTAAGGGGCTAATCATCATGCATAAAATTGAAACAGTAACACAATTATCAGGGCTTATGACTTGAATTATTTGATTTTCGACTAAAGGATATTAACTTTCCACCTTCCCTTTATATTGAAAGTTTTAAAATGTGTCTTAAGACACTTGATAAATATTCTTCCAGGATATAAAAGATTAAGCCAGAGATGTAAAAATATTAACACTGCTGGAAATAAAATGTACCATGCACTAAGCCATGACCCTTTTACAAACAAGAAACATGTTTTCAAGTTTCAATGTGCATAGAAGTCACCTGAGAACTTTGATAAATGTGGATTCTATATTTATATGGAAGTAATATGAGATTCCAAGTCTCTAAAAGGCTTTTTAGTAGTACCAGTGTTGTTTCACTGACCAAATTTTGGCTAAAGACAAGCAATAGCTGAGAATAGTCACAAACTCCCTCAATTATCTTACAGCATCACTTTTCTATAAACACACTCCTCTTCCGTCATGAACACTGGCAATATACCAGCACCACATTCACAGGTGACCATCATTCACACCCCCAAGAAAGCCTTGAATTCAAGCAGTCAGTTCCTTTGTCACATATTGGGAACTTGCAACCAGTGAGCGTTCATTCAATATTTCTCAGTCATCTCATAACTTTACATCAATTGCAGAGCATGTGTTGGTAATTTTCTACTTGTGAGACTAAGAAAGAGAAAATCTGCTCTGCAGTGAGGGAGAAAGGCAAAGCACAACATATAGAGAAAATAGAACACAGGGCTCCAAGTGAGGAGCTTAATGGATTCTTTCATGTGCTGTTATTCTAATTCAGTTCCCCAGGTATGGAATATTGCCACCATAATAAATTACTTTTTTTGCTCAAGCCAAGTGGATTTCTATTTCATATACCCTAAAGAGTTTATATTCTAAATTGTAATGCACTTTATCTCTGTACAACTAAAAGCACATGAGACTGAGATCTATAATCACAGCCTATTTAGAGAAAGTAGTAAACAGTCCTGGGCATTTATATAATCATGTATTATATATGGGAAAAAGATTGTAAAAAGTTGCATCAAGTATATTACAATACATCTGTTATACTTTGATTTGGCTCTAAATAAATATAGATAAAATTATAAAACTTACAGATATGTGATGATAGGAAAATCAATAAAGTGACATGCTGGCCAAATACACTGCTCCCACAAACTACACAGACTATATTTCAGATGTATATTCATCTTTTTTATCTTTGAGAAGTCCATGAGTTAATGATAAAAAGGAAGTTTTTACACCAAATATATATGTTGAGAGACTTCCGAGATGGCTCAGCGGGTAAAGACTTTGGCACAAACAAGAACAGAAGTTTGGATTTCCTACACCCATGTGAAAGCCAGTCATGGTGTTGCAAGGCTATAACCCCAGCACTGGGGTGTCAGGGTGAAGAGGCTGATGCAGGTAGATGCCAGAAGCTCACTGGTCTGGCCATAAATGTCATGTTCCACGTTAAGTTAGGGACACTGCCTCACAAAAATAAAATGGAGAGTCTGTTGGATGGCTTTAGTTGTCATAGTAACACAACTGAGTAGAGGGCACTCAACTGGGGAGCTGCCTCCTGTGGCCATGCCTCTGGGGCATTTTCTTGACTGTTGAGTGAGGTGAGAGTGCCTAGCAGACTGCGGGTGGCACCATTCCTGGGGAGGTATTCCTGAGTTGTATAAGAAAGCAAGGGCCAAGGGAGCGAGCCGGTATCAGTGTTCCTCCACCACCTGTGTTTCAGCTCCTGCCTCCAGGCTCCAGCCTTGAGTTGCTACTTGGGCTCCCTCTGTGAAGAACTGTGAATCTGGAGATGAGACCTAAATAAACTCTTTCAGTTGGTGGTTGTGGGAATATTTTGTCAAATCAAAAGAAAATCTAACTAGAACAGGGAGTACAAGAAGATACATATAATTGATCTCTAGCCTTCACATGTGTAGGTGAACACACCCACATGACCATATGCACAAACATTCATACCCCAAACACCACACCACACCACACCTACATTGCTTAGTAACAAAAGGGCTATGATGGTTTTCTCTAGATAAAGTTCTTTTAAACCCCATCCACTGGAGGTGTAGTTCAGTGGTAGAACCCTGGCCTGGCATGCATTAAGTCCTTGATTTAATCCCAGCACTGAAAACGAATTACTTCGGTGTCTTAATTATTATTCAAGGTATCTTTTTAACTGCATAAAAATTTAGCCTGATTAAGATCAATATTTACAAATAAGCAGTGACATAAAAACATCTCCAACTATTGGATTCTAGCCAAATAGGCTTTCTGTAAACATCCAATAATGAATTCTGTAACCAAGTAACTAATAAACCCATCTTCCTTAAATCATAAACAGAATCCATACATTTAGAGCAAACAGATCATTTTAATAACACCAGTGCTGTAAAGCTATCACAGAAAATAGGATTGGAGGAAAAGATCGGACTTCATATCCCAAGTGTTTAGACTCAATGCAAAACAAACCTAAAGTATATTGTTTTTAAACACAATTATATAGGTTGAATAAATGTATTAGTATTAAATTCCAAGAGCAAGTCTCTAAGGTAAAAGTGAATTTAAGAAGCAATCACTACAAGCTAATCTTTAGACACAGATATTTGGAATGATTCACCATGTTTGTCATTAACAAAGAAAGCATTTGAAAATAGAATATTTTCTGATAATAGTCACACCCAATATAATTTCAATATTCAGTAAGGGGGTTTGTAATTCATAATAAGCTGTTTTTAAATTTTATGTAGAAAAGTAAGAGGTTGCTTTAGGAGGAAGAGGAGAAAGGAATTTTTCAACCAGGGGTAGGGAATGACAATGCTATAATAAATAAGACATTATGGAACAACAGTAAACAGCACTATAAGAATGAGCAAAGCAAGGCCTATAATAGAATGGAAAAATCCAAATGCACATTCATATGTGTGGATGCATGACAGGGTTAAGATTTCTCATGAGGAAAAGAATAATTGCTTTAAAATGGCAATGCTTATTTTTAAGATAATATTGAAACCATTTCACACAATATACAAATAGGAACTATTTCAAAATGAAAAAGCAGTACTGAAATTTCTTAGAATCCAGTTGAAAACAGAAATACGTACAGGCACACACACACACACACACACACACACACGTTCACAGATGTAAAGAGACACTAAATCAGGGGATAAGGGGTCTAAAGTGTGAAAAGGGGGTTGGCAATGATAGAAGAAAAATAAATACTGACTTTTTATTCTCATGTAGCAAAAGCACAAAAAATTCATTATTTTCTGATCTGACTATAAAGGAAGAAATATTATAAGGGAGAAAATAAGCCAAATAAACATTAAAATGTTAATTTATTTATTTATTTATTTATTTATTTATTTTTGGTCTTTTTGAGACAGGGTCTCCCTATAGTCCCAGCTGTCCTGGAACTCACTCTGTAGACCAGGCTGGCCTTGAACTCACAAAGATCCACCTGCCTCTGCCTCCCAAGGGCTAAATGTTACTTTTAAAATTTCTAAACATAAATGAGAAAATGTTTAAAAGATTTTTTAAATGTAAAAGAGCACAAAAGGACTCTACAGAAAAAATTTTATATGACTGGTAAAATATCAATTGGTTAGTAGAAATGCAAAGCATTTCCAGAGTGACACATGCCATGGTTTGTTGTTGTTGTTGTTGTTGTTGCTGCTGCTGTTTATTGTGGGGTTTTTTGGTTCTTTTTAAGACAGGGTTTCCCTGTAGCCCCAGCTGTCCTGGAACTCACTAAGTAGACCAGGCTGGCTTTGAACTCACAAAGATTTGATTAAAGGTGTGAGCCACCACACCTGGTTACATGCCATGTGTTAAGCATTTAATAGCAAAAATCATAATGAAATTTTTTCCAGTGTGAGAAGCTAGACAAATCCAGGGTTTACAATCAAGCCAGAATTTATTTACTTTTTTGTTGTTTCTCAAAGAAAAATAACTGCAAAATAATCAAAAACAAATTAGTTCCAAATTTTAATATTTATTTAGAATAAAATGAGAAATTATACACAAAATTATAAATTTTCAAAAGCTGACAATATCACAATTGGCCTGATTATAAAAGAAATTTTTTTTCTAAGTCTCCTTTAGAACATAACATCTAAAGCATTATTTTTCTAAATATTTTGTTCTGTATTTTCTAATGATTTTTTTCACAGTAGTGATTTCAGTTAATGTTTGGCAGACTGGAAATATAATTTCATTTCTTTCAACATGATTAAAAATTTTCAATACTAGTAGTGGAGAAAATTGTCATATTTTTCTACTACTAGGAGTATCATGTATATAAAGATTTTTCTGTCAAATTTGGGGGAAATTTATAGTATACTTCATATATATGTGGTGATATTTGGAGATACTAAAAACTTCCTTTGAAGGCAAAATATTCTAGCATTATGAGCTTATTAACTAAATGCTTACTGATATTGCTTCATTGTGAACTGTATCTTATGTTATATTCAACTACATTAATATTTGAGATCACAGAAGGAGAAAAAATATATAAATATAGCTGGAATAAGGAGTTATAGGACCAGGAACATCAGATATCCCAAAATGTACCCCTCTATGTTCAAAACCCTGAAACAGTAGACTCAAACACTTAGATATGCTTATTTCAATAATATCCATGTGTTTATGATCTGTAACACACAGGTGTCCTGGTAGACCCACTTATGTAAGTTATTTTTAAGTTTATAATTGTGTATGTAAATAGAGTATATAAGTGATCAGAGAGAACTTTTTTCTTACTAAACATCAAAAATCAAATCTTCTAGTTATAATTTTAAACTTTAACTTAGAAAATTTTCAAAGAACAATTTTCTGCATTTATACATTTCAAAACTGACTTCTCCTCCACTGGTGTATATTTGTGGTTCCAGGTACCATGGGACAGTGTGTATGGTGAGTCAACTTCAGGTCCATAAGTTCTGGGTCCTGATGTTGGGTGGATCGGCACAGCTTGCTGTAGGAGGACTCCTGGAAAGCATCCCTGCACCAAAATGAGTCAAGTGAGTTTGTTAAAGTATATTCACCAAGTAACTTGGTTAAACAAAGTAGTTATGTTAAACAAAGTAGTTATGTTAAACAAAGTAGTTATGAGATGAAAGAAGACAGTTATAATATGTGTAATTAAGAATTCAGATCCTGAAAATATGACATAAGTTAGAGACAATAACAAGAGCAGAATAAGCATTTCCTATAAATCAATGTCCAAATTACCAACAGATATTAAAATATGCTCAACTTGACAATAAAAACACACATTAAAATCATGAGAAAGTGGCATGCAGCCACCAAAGTTAATAAAGCTAAGAATGTGAAAGAATTTGAATAAAAATGAAAGAAGGATTTCTCAGTAATTTGTTTTTAATCTTTTAGGAACTCACTTTTCATCTCCTTGCCCCAATTTTTAATTGGGTTGCTTGATTTTTGATGTTTAGTTTTTTTAGTTCTTTTTTTTTTTAAGGCGTGCACCACCACGCCCAGCATTTATTTATTTCTGTATGTGTATCAATGTACTGTCTGCATGCAAGTTTGTGCACCCGTGTCGTGCAATGCCGCGGAGGTCAGAAGAGGGTGTAGGATTCCCCTGGAACTAGAGTTCTCCTGGAATTGGAGTTTCAGACGGTTCTTGGCCGCCATTTGGGTGCTGGGGATCGAACCCGGGTCATCTGAAAGAGCAGTAGGCACTCTTAACTGCTAGGCCATCTCTCCAGCCCCGAGTTCTTTCTATATGATCGATACTAGCCCTCTGGCAGAGGTATAACTGGTAAGGATTTTTCCCATTCTGTAGGTTGCCTCTTCACAGGAATGATGGTGTCTTTTGCTATACAGAAGTTTTTTATTGTTATGAAGTCCTATTTGTCAACTGTTGGACTTAATGATGGAGTTATAAGGAGTTCCATTGAGAATGGCTAAGAAATACTTAAAAAACACATTCAATATCTTAGTCATTAGGAAAATTAAAATTAAAACCCCTTTGAGATTTCATCTTGCTCAACTCAAAAGGCAAGGATCCTGGGACTGGAGAGATGGCCTAGCCGTTAAGAGTGCTGACTGCTCTTGCAGAGGACCCGGGTCCGATTCCCAGCACCCACATGGCGGCTAAGAACCGTCTTTAACTCCAGTTCCAGGGGAATTCTTCCCCCTCTTCTGACCTCCGCGGCATTGCATGACATGGGTGCATAAACCTACATGCAGACAGGGCATTGATACACATAAAAAATTAAAAAAAGGCAAGGATCCAAACTATAAATAATAAGTGCTGGAGAAATCTTTTCCACTGCTGGTGGGTGTGCAAACTGGTATAGTCATGATGAAAATCAGTGTGGAGATTCCTCAAAAAGCTAGAAATTGATCTATCATATGATCCAACCATATCATTCTTGGGCATAGATGCAAAAAACTATATTTTACTGCAGAGATACATGTCCATCTATGTTCATTACAGCCCTTTTCATAATACCTAGGTGTCCATCAAATGATGAATGGTTAATTTAAGTATGGTACATTTACATAGCAGAATATTATTTAGCTGTTAAAAAACAAAATTATGAAATCCACAGGTAAATGGTTGGAACTGGAAACAATAACTTCAAGGAAACCCAGACTCAGAAAGAAAACTGTCATGTGTTCTCTCTCATAGCTGGATGCTAGCTTTGAATTCCTAAATATTCATGTTACATGTTTCCATCAGATAATCCAGACAGGTCAGGACAATGAACAGCCATGACACAGGGGGAGGCTTCATGGGAAAGGAGAGAGAATGCAGTGATTCCAGAGAATCCACAGGGGAAATGGGAATAGTAGAGTAGAAAAGGTTAAATGAGTGGGGAATGGCAGAAAGGAGAGGATGGGGAGAGATAACTAAAACCAAAGGCTCTTAGTTAAAGCCATATGGAATCCTACTATTACAGAGGCTTCTTAGAGTATGAAGATATGCATTATAAAAAGAGATGAAAAAGAATTGCCTTATAGCAGTGGTATATCGCCCCTCCTAGACACAGTAGTCCACCAAAGTAAAAGCCCAGTGCCAGGAATGGACTCCCTGTTCTGAAGCTGCTGACCAGCGGGTCCCCTAGCCCCTCCAACAGTGCTGCCATTGGCCTTTCTGTTTGTTACCCATCAAAACTTGAAGTTAAGACCCTATTACAGAATATACTATACATATGAGCTATAAAACAAACATGGAGAAATCAAGCTGGTACTGACTTCAAAGGTTCATCTCCTCTGGCTAGATTTCACGGTACTAGAAGGTGCTAAACACACTGCCTAAGGAGAAAATTGATCAGTAACCTTACTCAGCTGTGAATCCTATGAGCTACAACTTGCTTGGCAAGATAGGCCCACAAGTACAATAGTGGCCTGAGACCTCTGTTAGGGTGAGGAAGTTCCAGTGGATGCACCCACAGAGAAGGGCATTTGGGGACACAATTTTAATTCTATAGGCATTAGCGTATATAAAATAAACTACAGGAAATTGGGCAGGGGATAGTGGTGGGTGCAGATGGGGGAGGGAATCAAAAATCAAAATATATTGTATGAAACTAATAAAAATCAAATAAAAGTAGATCTAAAAAATAATGAAGGAGGAGGAAGAGGCCAGCAAGCTACTGTGGTACCAGGTACACATGGTACTAGGTGCATGTAGTCCCAGTTAGAGACTCTGAGATGGGAGAATCACTAGAGCTTGTGTTCTACAGATCTAGACTAGAATAAGAACATGGTGAGACCTCATCTCAAGTAAAGAAAAAGGAATAAGAAAACAGATGTGTTGGAACATTAGTGAACAAGTGAAATACAGAAACCCACACAGTGAAGAGACATTCACTTTAGAAAATAGTTTAGATTTATTAAAATGGAAATTAATTTGGCATTGTTTAATAAAAATTAAGAAATCTAGGCATTCTTACTGTTACATAGTCACATAGTAGATACTTGACAACATGGAATCCCAGACACAAACTGAAAATGATCCAATTGATGATCATTAGTGAATTGGATAAATTATAATTGTTAGGCCAGAGGTCTTGGACAAATGCCAAAAATGGCAATGACAGGAAGGTCCCTGCCCTTCTCTTCCAGCCAGGAGCCCCTGCTTACAAACCCCATACAAGATACCTAGTTCCAATTCCAAAGTGACCACTGGACCTAAGACCCACCAACAGGGCCCTAAAACTCACCTAATAGGACAATAGCCCTGTACTTCACCAACGTATCACCACTTCCCCTCCCTTCCCCTTTAAAAAGCCACTACCTGGGTTGGAAAGATGGCTCAGTGGTTAAGAGCGCCAACTGCTCTTGCAGACGACCCTGGTTCAATTCCCAGCACCCACATGGCAGCTAAGAACCATCTTTAACTCCAGTTTCAGGGGGGAATCCTACGCCCTCTTCTGACCTCCATGGCATTGCATGACATGGGTGCACCAACCTACATGCAGACAGTACACTCATACACATAAAAAAAAATAAATTAATTTAAAAAATTAAAAAGTCACTACCCCAGCTCCGGGGTGTGACTTCACTGACCTCGGGCAGTGAGGTCCGTGAACTCTCCCAGGAGGGATCTTTTCCTATTAAACCCTGCTTTTATATTTTAATTGGCCTAATCTGGTTTATTGTATCAGTGGAGAAGCCTTTCAATATTATTCTGTTTAACAAAAGATCACCTACAAAATTTAACTAACTAAATGAATAAATGACATCACAAAGGATTTTTTTGGTCTTTTTGAGACAGGGTCTCCCTTTAGTCCCAGCTGGCCTGGAGCTCACTATATAGACTAGGCTGGCCTTGAACTCACAGAGATACACCTGCCTCTGCCTCCTGAGTGCTGGGATTAAAGGTGTGCGCCACCATGCCCAGCCTATCACAAAGGATTTTAAAATGATTTGAAAGTTGGCACAAAATACTTTTAAGGGAGTGTGCAAGTGGGTGAGAAGGCTGCAAAGAAGGATTGACTCTAAAAGGAAGGGATTTATGGAAAAAAGCCCACAATGGGCTTTTGAGTCACTGTCAAGTCTCCCATCCTTAACCTCCATATTGTTTATACTGTTTAAATGTGTGCTTGCTTTGCACAGATTCTTTAATCTATACATTTTAGGGAGTCTTGTGGTGGGTTTTTTTTGGGGAGGGGGGGTTGGGGTGTTTTTTTTTTTTTTTTCTTTTTGGCCTAGGGTCCCCTTAGGTTGCCCAGGCTGGTATTGAACTTGTGGGCTCAAGTGATCCTCCTGCCTCAGTTTCCAATTTCTGGGACTACATGGTTTTATTTACTGAATTTGTTTCCTATAAACTATTTTAATTTTAAAAATAGTATTGCTCACTAAATGCAAGAGTGATACTTGGTAGCATACTTATTGTCTTTTTATTTATCTATCATATATCTATCAAAGATCTATCATCTATTTGCCCTCTATTACTTACCTATGAACATTACCTAATGTTTTATTCTTCCTTTGAGATGAATCAATTTTATGGTAAGTGCTTAATATGCATTGAATTAATGACAAACTTGCACACACAGCTGTATTATATAACAACTTTCATCTAACCATTTTCACTTACAGTTAAGCTAGATGGAGAGGATCATCTGAAACCATTTTTAAAATTGTCTTATTTTAATTAAAGCTGGGTCCTTAGCTGAGAGAATGTGTCCTTCATGTCATAAAGTGACCTCCTGCCAAAAGCTTTCCATCCAGCTGAGATTAAGGACATATGACATGTCTTCCTCTTGAAGGTAGTGATCATGTACCCTGGTGTGAGCACCACAAATTCAATTCTATTAAAAGTAATAAAGTAGGAATGTCGGTATAATTATCTCCAAAAGTCTGTTCAGGCTTTTTCACAGTTCACGGTAATAACTGCTGTAGGCTTATAAAATTTCTGGAGAGCAAAGCCTAACTGCATGATGTTTATATGGACATTAGCTCATAACCTGCATTCTTTCCCCAGAGACTCAAAGCCCTCTTTAGAACAAGGTTTCTTCCTAAAGTCAGTTATAAACAAATTAATTATAGAATCCCTAGGTCACAATGTTTAAACAAAAGATTGTACATATATTTTCAATGTGTGAATAAATTTATAATCATTTTAGTTATACTGTGGTGACATTAATCATGAAATTGGAGATAGGCTGGCTATTTTTTTACTAGCTGTATGATTTAAAGACATAAGACAAGTTCTTACATTCTTTGTGACCCAGCTTCTTCAAACATAATGAGAGAAAATTATATAACTTAACTCTTTGTATGGGGATGGGTGTATGATATGTGTATGTATGAGAGAGAGAGAGAGAGAGAGAGAGAGAGAGAGAGAGAGAGAGAATGTTGTGTGCCATGGCGCCCGCATGTGTGTGTGTGTGTGTGTGTGTGTGTGTGTGCATGTGTGGTCAGAGGACAACTTTGGGTGAGTCCTAGTCTTCTACCTTCTGTAAGACAGGACATCTTTTTGCTGCTGAGCCCAGGCTAGCTTGTCTGTGAGCTTCCAGGAATTCTCCTGTCTCTGACTTCCATCTTGTCACAAGAGCACCAAGATTACAGATACCTACCACCAAAACCAGCTTTCTGTATGTTCTGGTGTCCAATCTCAGGTTCTCATTGTTGTGGGGCAAGCTCTTTGCCCATTGAGCTATGTTATGTAAGTTCTAGGAATCTTATGAGAACACAAAGCACAATCAAAATTGCGAATTTAGCCTAACATTTGCATATAGTACATCTTTAATAACTGTCAACTATTGTCAGTAATTGTAAAAATAATAAAAACAACAAAATATTATTCCATCATATTGATTTTCATTTTATTGATAAGAAGCTATAAATTCATTTCCTGTCTTTTGTTACGTGTGTTTTACAGGAAAACTAGTGCTACAGAATCAGTACAGAAGAGAAAGCTGCAGCAATGTTACAATAGCCTCCACCTCCTGCTTTTCATGTGCTGCTCTGTTCCCTTCTACTTTCATGTTAGGTAAACCCAGTGAACTGCTTTGAATGAATCCACTTAGATATTGGCCTAGCACTATCCATTCAAGTTTATAATGCAAGCAACACCTTGCTGGTGGGCCTCTCTTGTCTTCTGGCTTGCTTGTTCTGTGAGAGCAAGTTGTCACATTGTGAATTGCTCTATAGAGAGAGCCAAGTGGCATACAATTGAGGGCAGCCAGTGACCAATAACCATAGAAGAAACCAGACCTTCAAAGAAACTCACCCCTTCTATTCCATGGCCAATAAGCAGCTGTATGTCCATTCATGATGTGGGCAAGCATAGGAAGGGAGCCAGGGAAGCTTATTATGATTTCAGTTTTAACAAACACCATAGCCAGAGCTCTCAACTCACCTCTCTTGGACTTTTGCCCCCGCAACCCCTGAAATTGGAAGTAATAACTGTTCTTGCCATAAATATTATACTTCAGGTTAGTTAATATGTGGCAATAAATACTAATATAAAGAACAAGGACTTAAAATGTGAGCCAGGTTTTCCTGCATACCAAATAATCTGTAAAGAGGAATTAGGCACTGTGATGGTTAATCCCGCTAATCCTGGGTGTCAATTTGACTGGATTAGGGATGAACAAATAGGAGAAAGAGATCTTCGGATTAGACTATCTCAAGCCACATGGCCCACCCTAAATGTGGGCATTACCTTCTGCTGGCAGCAGGTATAAAAGGCCATGTCAGAAGGAGCTGGTCCCTTTTTTCCTGCTGCTTGCCTTCTCTCTCACTGGTGAGTTTGTCTTGCTGTTGTGATCAACTCTTTGGATCCTAGTGTAGACTGAGATGGGCAGATCTATTGGAATCAATTGGGCTTTCAACACTGGATTGGGACTACTGAGACATCCAGCTTCATGGACTAAACAACTGCCTAGATTTTCACTCTCTCTTGTGCAGCACGGCTATTGTTGGACTACTTGGACTCTATCCCATGAACAAATCAATAAATCTGTATATATATATATGAATAATATATATTATCTATACATTTATATATAATATATTATTAATATATAGAATATAATATCATGAATTGTTGCTTTAGAAGAACCCTAATACATGAGACCCATCAGTGTAATCTGAGTTATTAGGTGATACAAACTGCTGTTGTCACACATTTAGCTTTAACTAAAAATCTGATTTTAAATTTACTTTGGGATTGGTATAACAAATGTTCTCTATAATTTTGCTGTCATGTAGTATCAGCTGGTAGCAATCTCTTTCATATATTAGAGATGATTAATTTAAAATAAATTGTTTCCCAAGATTAATCACATACACGTAAACCCAAAATAGCATGGGTGTGACTGATGGAAATTCGTGCCTTGATTCCACCCTATAGGTATATTTAATACAACGCGTTTTTGAGACTCATGGTCAAAAAATCAAAAAACTAAAATAAAAAAGGGGAAATAGATAGATTACAAAAACTTTTGTGTCAAAAAACCTTGCAAGCCAAATCTTAAAACTAACTTGGGAAAGAATTTTGTTCCAACAGGGCATGAGTATCACCAACTTGAATGGCTAGAAAGAAAATAGCGACTTTCTAGTGAGTAGATGACCAGAAAGTGCCAGCAGAAGGATTGCTCCTACTGGCCATAAGGGAACAAATTCACAAGCCTCAGATTGCTGCAGACCATGGGCCCCTCGTGGATCCTACCGTAGTAACAATATATTTTTAATGAATCCTAACAACTTATCTTCTAGGTGCTAGCAAAGGTGTTAATACAGAGAGACTTTCTTAAACTCCCCCCATAGAAATAAGGAGAAAATAAGGAGATGAGGTCAGTTCTCCAGCTGGAGATGGAACCCGGTTTAATAGAGGTTATGCGTCTGTAGAAAGCGGTAAGACTCCTCTTCTTTAATTATTAATGGAATCATAGAAAACTGTGGAAAAGGATTATCTCTATCAGACCCAAATATATGCTAAGTCTCCTTAAGCACCACTTAAAGCAAAATATATTACTTACGGAGCTCTGACATCACAATGGATTATTCTACCAAGGAGATGTTGGCCAGGGGATCCAAGCCCCAAAAAGTTGGTAATGGCTCCTTGCCTCCAAACTGCGATATCTGCAGGAAGAGAGGCGATAAGGCCCGCTGTTGAAGACCTGATATATAAATCATGGGAACGAGATATATGGAGACCACACTTGCAAGTTACAGATGGTCTCTGGAATGCCCAAAGAGTGTTACCAAAGGCCACTAAACCAATGAAAGCAATATCAGGTCCCCTATGATCAAGCAAGACTCCACCGTCAAGCACCAGCTACACCGCACTGACCTGGACATACTGTCGCAGCAGTGGCAGCCATATGTCGGTATATCCCAAAAATAATTGGCTATTAAGCTCTCTCCTTGGAGGAATAACCCACGGGCTGATGCCACAAAGCTTACATCCTTAAGTGGTTAGGAGATGTTATTAAACCACATGAAGACCCTGTTCATATTAACAGAAGAAAATGTAAATTCATGGATTAACATACCATCCAAACATGCTGTGTCTATTACCAAAGTAACCTACCATAACAATTAGTAATGTTTAAATCACTATATATCTACTGCGAGTGGCTTTCATTGTTAGGATCGAAAGGCTATATATTATACTTGTTTAAATACATATACCTAATTGCCGTGCTTCATTATAGGATTGAGGATAACAGGTTATGCCTGGACAACTCGGCAGCCCATGAAAGAAACACACCCAGATTGACTAGGACCAGAGACAACAGCTCCAGGAAAGTAGACTGTTGCTTCTCATCCACCTGATGCCCTTTTCCTAAGCCTCGGAGAACATGCCGCGGAAGAGGGGGCGTGGTGAATGTAATGGCTGCGATTGGGGTGAATGGTGAAACTACAACAATATAGACTGGACACTCATTTGATCAACTTGATTAAACATACAAGCCTCCCCCTGCTGGATGGTGGGACCCATGAGCTGTGTGGGTTTGGGCACAACTGCTTGCAAATTGGTTTTACATGAAGGATGCTTGTACTCACAAATTATCACTTATTGTTAAAAAAATAAATGAAAACAAAACAACAACAACAAAAAAAAAAAAAACAGAAAGATGCAGAAAAGTTACGTCATAATGCATGATCTGGGATGGGTAGGGTTGGGGTGGGGGGAAGGGAAGGGGATATATGCCTGAACTGAATTGGAAAATGATGTATGAAATACACAAAGCATCAATAAAAAAAAATCTAGGGCTGGAGAGATGGCCTAGTGGTTGAGAGCACTGAATGCTCTTGCAAGGGACCCGGGTTCAATCCCCAGCACCCACATGGTGGCTGAGAACTGTCTTTGGCTCCAGTTCCAGGGGAATCCAACGCCCTCTTCTCACCTCCGTGGCATTGCATGACACGGGTGCACAGACCTACATGCAGACAGTGCATTCATACACATAAAAAAGAAAATGAATAAAAATTAAAAATCTTATGATTGAACTCCAATGGCAGCTAATTTTAGAAAAGATTACACACTTTTAAGTATAAACCTTGATTCTATTCTTGTAAAATTATTTTTCCTGGAGGCTGGAGAGATGGCTCAGCTGTTAAGAGCACTGGCTACTCTTGCAGAGGTTCTATTCTCAGTTAACCACCATCTGCAACATCAGTTCCAGGAGATTCAACACCCTCTTCTGATCTCTACTCACATAACACAACTCAAGTGCACTTACACACATGCAGACAATACACTTATACACATAACATAAAATAATAAATGAAAGATTAAATAAAATTATTCTCTCATAAAAATAAATCCAAACAATAATTATTAGAAGGATTAAGCAATAAGCTCTCAAGTCCAGAATTAAAGTGATTTATCTTTGTAGTTTCATCAATTAGCAGAGAATCCCAGGGTGCAGTATATGTCACAGATTTATTTTTTATATTTCTGAATGAAAACAAGTAATTTTTTTTAAAAAAAGGGACTATGTAAATAGAATACAGATTTTAAAACAAGGCAGTTTTTTCCCCCCAAATTCAGCCTCTACCTACCACCATGACCTCAAGCAAGCTACTAGATCAACTAGAAAAATTAAAATCAGGGACTGAAGAGATAGCCTAGCGGTTAAGAGGACTGACTGCTCTTGCAGAGGACCGGGTTTGATCCCCAGCACCCACATGGCGGCTAAGAATCGTCTGTAACTCCAATTCCAGGAGAACTCCAGTTCCAGGGGAATCCAAGACCCTCTTCTGACTTCCGCAGCATTGCACGACACAGGTGCACAAACCTACATGCAGACAGTACATCCATACACATACAAAAATAAATAAAATTTAAAAATAAAAATAAAAAATAAAATTTAGTATTTGTATTTTTTCCCTTAAAAATTGAAAAAAAAGAAAAATTAAAATCGGAGCTAAATTTTATTTGTTAGAAATACACATAATTAAGTAAGAAAAATATGGTGGATGTAACATAGCGTGTGCATACACACACACACACACACATACACACACACACACACACACATACTATATAAACCTGATGCTAACAAAAAGCAAAGAAGACTGGTTAATGAATCAGAATTGAATGTTCATTGGCCAATCTAATTATAGTTTGGTTGTTAAAAATGGAAAATATAGTATTTTAATTTATCTAAGAATTAGAGAATGAATTTGGATTGCAGAATTTTTAAATAATGTTTTGAAAATTAAGCGAATATTTATGATACACATGAATTATTATGTTGACACTCAATAATTTCATCAGTTTGTTAATATATTAAAATAATAAATTGATACACGAACCATTACCCTGTTAGGAAACAATTCATGGGAAGACATTAATTATTACCTATCTAATATTAGACATGTTGTGAAGAATCATCCTCTCATAAACTGTATGAACAATGAATATGCTTTGGTTTGGTCTTTTTGAAACAGGGTCTCCTTGTAACCCCAGCAGACCTGGAACTCTCTGTGTTGACCAGCCTGGACTTGATCTCACAGAGACCCACCTGCCTGCTGGGACTAAAGGTGTTCACCACAATGGCAGGTTATGACTAAGCTTGAATAAAGGAAATTTGCTAATTCAAAAGTTGAGAATGTATATATGTACACTTCTAGAAAATTCCAAGAAGATGCTTATAGTGGCATAATATTGAATCTTCTAAAATAATACCATGAAAAAAGAGACAGGGAAACTGGGATAACAACACACAAATTTCATGATTAGTGACCAGAACAAAAATATAAAAGAAATGGGGGCTGGAGAGATGGCCTAGCAGTTAAGAGTGCCGACCGCTCTTACAGAGGACCCAGGTTCAATCCCCTGCACCCACATGGCGGCCGAGAACCGTCTGAAATTCCAATTCCAGGAGAACTCCAGTTCCAAGGGAATCCGACACCCTCTTCTGACCTCCGCGTCATTGCACGACACGGGTGCACAAACTTGCATGCAGACAGTACATTCATACACGTACAGAAATAAATTAAGATATATTATATATATATATATAGATATATTATAAGAAAATTATTCTTCCCCATGGACTCCTAAGTACAAGCAAACAGTAAGCATCAACACCTACAGAAACTGTTACAAATCACCTGTAAGAGTGGTTAGAATGAAGCAAGCATCTAACGGCCCTGGAATGACAACAGCCAAATTTTAACAGATTCTCAATAGAATGGCAGCTGCTAAAAGTGAAACCTGATGAAAGGAAACGAACAGCAGAAAGCACAGTGATGCACCAAGTAGTGTCACATTGCTATAAACAGAGCAAAGCTAGCAACCTTGCTACATCAGCCACGAACTTTGAATAAAATGATGAATGCTAAGAAGCTCCTATTTCTGCTAAATATAAACTATTGGAAGCTGCCTATGCAAACTAGGCTCGGGGTGGAGCTCAGTGGTCCCAATATGCCTGAGGATTCGGGGTTTGGGCTCCCTGGTACTTCAAAGAGTAAACACAAAGAGCAGCAAAAGAGAAAAAAAATGAGCACTGTTTAGATATTTAAGGATTTAAAATGAATTATTTTAATTTAAATATTTAATTTTGATACAAGTAATCTCAGTTGTATTTAAAATAATAATTTATTTTAATATAACATGTTATGGGATAGAGATGGAGGAAATGGTCTAAGTATGATCAAAATAAACAGTACTAAATTTTCAAAGAATTAATAAAAAATTTTAAAAATCGACTGCTCTTGCAAAAGACTCGGGTTTGATTCCCAGCACCCACATGGTGGCTAAGAACCGTCTTTAACTCAAATTACAGGGGAATCCGACACCCCCTTCTGACCTCCGCAGCATTGCACCACACAGGTGCACCAACTTACATGCGGACAGTAAGTTCATACACATAAAAAATAATAAATTAAAAAATAATAACATGGTAAAAAGATAGAGAGATGGCTCAGCTATTAAATGCACTGACTGCTCTTGCAGAGTATCCAGGTTCAATTCCCAGCACCCACACGACAACTGACAACCATCAATACCTCCAGTTCCAAGGTGATCCAATGCCTTCTTCTGAATTCCTTGAGCATTTCACAACACAGGTGCACTTACACACATGCAAGCAATACATTTACATACATAGAATAAATATAAATAAAATATTGAATATAAATAAAATGGTGAATTCTATAAAGATGAAATAAATTATTTTCCATGTAAAAATCAGTACTATACTATTTGATGACATCCTCAAGACTTGTGCAAGCCCATCACAGACAAAAATATTCAGCATGGATGGGGAAAAATGGGCAAGAAGCCCTAATTCTGACTCTGTCTGGGGATCTATTAGCAATTGGTCACCTGCTGAGATAGGAAAAGTCATTTTTCTTTAAGCAAGTGACACCTTGTAGGTTGACCAGGCTTCAGGATATTGACCATACCTAAAGCATTTGGGCAACACAAATGAAAATCGATAGGTCATTAAAAAATAATGAAGTAATAAAACAATAAAGAAGATGGAGTGGCTGGTGGTGGCAAGGTGGGAATGGAGATTGTGAGAGGTTCTGAATATGATCAAAATACATTGTATTAAATTCTTACAGTATCAATAAAATATTTTCAAAGTGCTGCCATATAAAAATATTTTTCAAAATAAAATAATAGAAGAAATTGATGTGAATACAGAAGAAACATCCCTTACCATTAGTTGATTATGGTTGAAGGTGGATGTTAAATATGCAGGATTTGGGGCTGGTCATTTTTAACATTCAGTTACATTTTTTAAGTTAATTTTTATTGAGGGTATTTCATACAACATTTCTTAATTAAATTTAGAGTCATTCCCCCATCCATGCCGACCCCTCATGCCCCCTGCCCCATGCCAGAGCTCATGGATTCTGTCATACATGTTGAGGCCTGTCTTGTATCTTTTTCTCAGTCTTTTATAACCCTTTTGATGCAGAAGTTCACTGTTTTGGTCAGTTCATTGAA
Organism: Rhizomys pruinosus; assembly: GCA_009823505.1. Taxonomy (NCBI): domain Eukaryota; kingdom Metazoa; phylum Chordata; class Mammalia; order Rodentia; family Spalacidae; genus Rhizomys; species Rhizomys pruinosus. The sequence goes on from VZQC01010757.1 coordinate 747,369, forward strand.
TAGGTTTTTCTCTCTCTTTTTGTTCTCTTTAATTTTATGTTATTTGAAAATATGCATATATATGTATATATTCCAAACATAAATCAAAATTACAAAGTCTGAAAATAAACTATAAATTAATTCCAAAACACACTCAGGGATTCACATTTTAACAGTAAAGTTGCATGCAGGTAAAAAGAAGTATAATTTGCCGGGCGTGGTGGTGCACGCCTTTAATCCTAGCATTGGGAGGCAGTGGCAGGCTGATCTTTGTGAGTTCAAGGCCAGCCTGGTCTACAGAGTGAGTTCCAGGACAGCTGGGGCTACAGGGAGACCCTGTCTAGAAAAGACAAAAGAAAAAGAAGTATAATTTTACATTCTTTTTTTAGAATATGAATACATATCTTCTAACCATATATGGTAATTATAATGTGTGAATACAAATGGTAGGTCAATTCTAGAGCCCATTAAGAGATTCACATTATATGGGGGGGAAGGGAAAGGGAAATAAGCCTGAACTGAATTGGAAAAAAATGTATGAAATGCACAAAGCATCAATAAAAATTAAATTTAAAAAAAGAGATTCACATTATAATAGCACAGTTGCTTACAGATACAATGAAATATAATACTTCAGTTGCTCAGTTTGTCTGCAACTGGGGATATGGTGTTAACATCCACAAATGAGGGAAACCACCTTTTTTTTCTGGGACTGTGTTACATCATTTAGCATAATGGCTTCAAGTTCCATCCATTTACCTGCAAAGTCCATGATGTCATCTCTCTTTACTGCATAGAACTCCATTGAGTAGATGTACATTTTTTTTTTCATCAGTTGAGAGGCATTTGGGTTGGTTCCAGCTCTTTGCTATTGTGAAGAGAGCTGCAATAAACATAGCTGTGCATGTATCTTTGCAGTAGGATGCATCTTGTGGTTATATATCCAGGAATGGTATGGCTGGGTCAGGTGGTAGGCTCATTTTGAGTCTTTTAAGGGTTCTCCACACTGCTTTCCATAGTGGTAGTAGAAGTCTACATTCCCACCACCAGTGGATGAGTGTTCCCCTTTCCCCACAACCTCTCCAATATTTGATGTCTTTTGTTTTCTATTTTTATAATGCTTTTATTGATGTTTTGTTTATTTCAGACATCATTTCTCAGTTCAGTTTAGACATATTCCCCTTTTCCTTCCCCCTATCCCTCCCCAGATCACGCATTCTGCCATAACTATCCTGCATCTTTCTCTCAGTCTTTTTTTTTTGTTTAGGAATTCACATTTTCCTCCTTTAACTTTATATTACTCTAAAATATTCATACATACTTTCCACTCATATACAGTAATTACAGAGTCCTAAAGTAAGTGGTCGATCAACTCTAGAGCCCATCAAGAGATTTACATTATAACAACATAGTTGCTTTCAGATAAACAGAAATATAACAATAATGTTGGTCAGCTTGCCTTCCATCCAGGGATTTGGTGTCAGCAACCACAAATGAGGTAGACCATTTGCTGCTTGTTTTCCTGGGACTGTGTTACTTTCCTTAGCATAATGGCTTCAAGTTCCATCCATTTACCTGCAAAGTTCATGATGTCAACTTTCTTTATCACTGAGTAGTACTCCATTGTGTAGATGTACCACATTTTTGTCATCCACTCCTCAGTTGAAGGGCATTTGGGTTGGTTTGAGCTCTTCGCTATTGTGAAGAGAGCTGAAATAAACATGGATGTGCATATATCACTGCAATAGGCTGAGTCTTATGGGTATATACCCGGGAGTGGTATGGCTGGGTCAGGTGGTAGGCTCATTTTGAGTTTTTTATGGTTGTACATGTTTGCATTCCCACCAGCAGTGGACGAGTGTTCCCTTTTCCCCACAACCTCTCCAGTATTTGATGTCTTTTGTGTTCTTGATCTTAGCCAGTCTTGTCGGAGTGAGATGATGTCTGAGAGTGGTTTTAATTTGCATTTCCTTAATTATTAAGGATGTTGAACAATTTTTAAGATGTTTCTCAGACATCTTTAATTCCTCACTGGTGAAGTCTCTATTCAGCTCTTTACTCCATCTTTTGAGTAGGTCGTTTGTTTTCTTACTTCTTTGTTTTTTGAGTAGTCTATATATTCTTGACATTAATGCTCTGTCAGATGAATCACTGGTGAAGATTTCCTCCCACTCTGTGGGTTTTCTCTTCACTTTCTTGATTCTTTCTTTTACTGTACAGAAGATTCTGAGTTTGATGGAATCCCATTTGTCAACTGTTGACCTTATTTCCTGTGCAGCTGCTGTCTGATTTAGGAAGTTTTTTCCTACACCTATGTCTTGTATGTTGTTGCCAACTTTGTCTTCTATCACCTTCAGGGTTTCAGGTTTTACATTGAGATCTGTGATCCACTTGGAGTTGATTTTTGTACAGGGCAAGAGGTAGGGGTTTAATTTTGTTCTTTTAAAATGGTGGTCTAGTTTTGACAGCACCATTTGCTGAAGATATTATCCTTCCTCCATTAAGGGTTTTTTGCCCCTTTGTCAAATATGAGGTGGCTGAAATTGTATGAGCTCATTTGTATCTTCAATTTTGTTCGATTGGTCAATGGGTCAGTTTATGTTCCAACACTTGGCTGTCTTTATGATTATTGCTCTGGTAGAGCAATTGCCCCTATATTGCATTTTTCACTTAGGGTTGCTTTAGCTCTTCAGGGTCTTTTGTTTTACCATATGAATTTAAGGATTTTTTTTCCAGGTCTGTGAAGAACTTCATGGGGATTTTTATTGAGATTGTGTTGAATCTGTATATCAATTTGGATAAAATGGAAATTTTTACTATATTAAGTTTTCCAATCCATGAGCATGGGAGATCTTTCCATCTTTTGATGTGGTTTTCAATCTCCTTCTTCAGAGGTTTAAAATTTTTGTTGTAGAGATCATTGGTGTCTTTTGTTAGGTTTGTTCCCAGGTATTTTATTATTTTTGAGGCTATTTCATAATTAATGAACATAGATGCAAAAATTCTCAACAAAATACTTGCAAGTCGCATACAGACCCACATCAAAAAGATCATCCATAATGACCAAGTTAGATTCATACTAGAGATGCAGGGATGGTTCAACATACATAAATCAATAAATATCATAAAACACATAAATGGACTGAAAGACAAAAAACACACAATCATCTCAATTGATGCAGAAAAAGCCTTTGAGAAGATCCAGCATCTCTTCATGTTTAAAGTCCTAGAGGGAATCAGACTGAAGGGAACATTCCTCAACATGATCAAAGACATAAATAGCAAACCCACTGCCAACATCATCCTAAATGGAGAAAAATTGGAACCATTTCCCTTAAAGGTGGAAACCTAGCAAGGCTGCCCCTTATTGCCAGTCCTCTTTTTATTATTTTATTTATTTTTGTATGTGTACTGTCTGCAAGTAGGTCTGCACACCCGTGCTGTGCAATGCTGCAGAGGTCAGAAGAGGGCATTGGATTCCCCTGGAACTGGAGTTAAAGACAGTTCTCAGCCGCCATGTGGGTGCTGGGGATCGAACCCAGGTCCTCTGCAAGACCAGTTGGCACTCTTAACCGCTAGGCCATCTCTCCAGCCCTGCCGCTCCTCTTTAACATAGTGCTTGAAACACTTGCTAGGGCAATAAGAGAAGGAAATTAAAAGAGTACTAATCAGAAAAGAAGTTAAGCTATCCCTTTTTGTTTTCTTGATCTTGGCCAGTCTTATTGGAGTAAGATGATACCTTAGTGTGGTTTTAAATTGTTTTTCCATAATTATTAATGATGTTGAACACTTTTTAAGATGTTTCTCAGCCATCTTACTTCCTTACTGATGAAGTCTCTGTTCAGCTCTTTACTCCATCTTTTGAGTAGGTCATTTGTTTTCTTGCTTTGTTTTTTAAGTAGTTTATATATTCTGGATGTTAATGCTCTGTCAGATGTACCCTGTGATTTCTTCAGTATTTCCACTTCCTTTTGGAGCTTTTCATTCTCTTCTTATAGCTCCTTGCTTTGCTGGTCAGTTTCTTTTTTCCTTTCAGCCTGAAATCTTTTTGGTGTTTCCACTTCCTTCCAGAGTTTGTCATTCTCTCCCTCTAGTTCTTTTCAGAGTTTGTATTTCTCTCCCTCTAGTTCTTTTCAGAGTTTGTATTTCTCTCCCTCTATTTCTTTTCAGAGTTTGTCATTCTCTTCCTTTAGTTCTTTCTGGAGTTTATCATTCTTTCCTTCTAGTTCCTTAATGAGTTTTTCCAAATGAAGTTGAGGATTTTTTTTCCCAAGCCTGTGAAGAAACTCTTGGGGATTTTGATTGGGATCGCATTAAATCTGTACACTAGTTTGGGTAGGATGGACATTTTTACTATATTTATTTTCCCAATCCATGAGCATGGGAGGTTTGTCCATCTTCTGATGTCTTCCTCAATTTCCTTTTTCAGGGGTTTAAATTTTTTGTTGTAGAGATCCTTGGTGTCTTTGGTTAGGTTTGTTCCTAGGTATTTTATTGTTTTTGAGGCTATTGTGAGTGGGAAGGTCTCCTTGTAGTCCTTCTTGAGTTGCTTGTTGTTGGTGTAAAGAAAGGCTACTGATTTTTCTAGGTTTATTTTGTATCCTGCCACTTTACCAAAGCTCTTAATCATTTCTAGGAGTTTTCTGGTGGAGTTCTTAGCATCCCTTAGGTAGACAATCATATCATCAGCAAAAAGGGATAGCTTGATTTCCTCTTTTCCGATTAGAACTCCTTTAATTTACTTTTCTTGCCTTATTGCCCTAGCAAGGGTTTCCAGCACTATATTGAAGAGGAGTGGTGACAGGGGGCAGCCTTGCCGAGTTCCTACCTTCAAGGGGAATGCTTCTGTCATTTCCCCATTTAGGATGATATTGGCTGTGGGTTTCCTGTATATAGCTTTGATTACATTGAGGAATGATCCCTCCAGACCAATTCCCTCCAGGACTTTAAACATGAAAGGATGCTGGATTTTGTCAAAGGCTTTCTCTGCATCAATTGAGATGATGGTGTGGTTTTTGTCCTTCAGTCCATTGATATGTTTGATGATGTTTATTGATTTTCGTATGTTGAACCATCCCTGCATCTCTGGTATGAATCCAACTTGGTCATGGTGGATGATTTTCTTGATGTGAGTCTGTATGCGATTTGCCAGAATCCTGTTTAGAATTTTGGCATCTGTGTTCATTAGGGAGATGGGTCTATTTTCATTCTCTCCCTTTAGTTCTCTGATTTGTTCTTTATATTCTTTGAATATGTCTATAATTGTTTTTCTAAGTTAAGTTCAGTGTCTTGGTTTCCTTCCAGGGAGATCTCGTTGTTGGGATCTTCTCCAGGAATGGTTGAGTTTGGTGGGGATTTATTATGAGCTTTTCCCATATTGTTATTTTTCCATTGTGTCTTTGGCATGTGGTTTTGTTTGTTTGGGGTTTTTTTTCTTTCTTTCTTTCTTTGGCTTCTGTTGATAATCTCAAATGTTAATATGGAGGACTGGTTGGTCATTCAGTTTGCTCCCCAGTTACATTTTCTTAATTTAAAAGTACATACACCTTTCATCTAGTGATTTAACTTCTACAAGTTTTTCTCCAGATACATAAATGAAATTGCAAATGATATGTGTTAAAAGTACAGGACAAAAATAATTAACTTGACATTGAGCCTTCTTGAAAATATACACATTACAAAAAATAATACAAATACTTATATGCTTTGCATAGTAAAAGCTCTGGAGACTATTTAAAATAAAAAACAAGAAAAGTGCAGTAAGTTATTTTTTCCTCAGTAATGTATAAACCCAGTTATAGAAATTTAGTTCAGTGAAAAATGTGTAGTTATGAAAAGCAAGTAAATATCTATATACATATGTGTATATATGCAAACAGGCACCCATATATATTGGTAATCTTGGAAAGTTTCTGAAATTATGCATCAATCTGATAAAAATGGCCTTTGTATTTTTTGTTTTTAGATTTTTCTTTCTTTTTTTTTTTTTTTTTTTTCTTTTTGAGACAGGGTCTCCCTTTAGTCCCAGCTGGCCTGGAGCTTGCTCTATAGACCAGGCTGGCTTTGAACTCAGAGAGATCCTCCTGCCTCTGCCTCTTGAGTGCAAGGATTAAAGGTGTGTGCCACCACACTGGGCTTTGGAATTTTTTGTTGTTGTTGCTACTTGTTTTGTTTTGTTTTCTGAGAAGTTCTTTTTCCTTTTTTTCTAAATTTTTATTGAAATTTTGCACATTTCATATAACATTTTTTAATTAAATTTAGACTCATTTCCCCTTCCATGCCCTACTACTCAGCCAGAGTTCGTGCATACTGCCATACATGTCTTGCAACTTTTTCTCAGTCTTTTTTTAAATTTTTCGATGCAGAAGTTTACTGTTGTGGGCAGAGTTTTACTGCTTCAGTCAAGTCTTTAAACAAGTCTTTTGTTGTTGTTGTTGTTCCATTTTGCAACAACCTCCTCAGTCTTGGGTATCTTTTGTTTTCTTAATCATAGCCAGTGTTACCAGAATAAGATGAAGTCTTAAAGTGGTTTTAATTTGCATTTCCTTAATTATTAACAATGTTGAACATTTTTTAAAGATGTTTCTCAGCCATCTTTGCTTCTTTATTTGTGAACTGTCTCTGTTTAGCTCTTTACTCCATCTTTTGAGTGGGTCATTTGTTTTCTTGCTCATTTGTTTTTTTGTTTTTTGTTTTTTTTGAGTAATTTATATATTCTAGATGTTAATGCTCTGTCAGTTATATCAATGGTGAAAGTTCCTTCTCACTTTGTGGGTTTTCTCTTCATTTCTTTGATAGTTTTTCACTGTACAGAAGCTTTTGAGTTTAATGAGGTCCCATTGTTGATTATTAACCTTATTTCCTGCCCAACTGTTGTCTGATTTAGGAAGTCTTTTCCTATGCCTATATCTTGTAGGTTACTGTCAATGTTTTCTTCTGTCATTTTCAGAGTTTCATGTTTCATGTTGAAGTCTTTGATGCATTTGGAGTTGATTTTTGTACAGGGTGAAAGGTAGGGGTTAGTTTCATTCTTTTACAAGTGGTGTTCCAGTTTTGCCAGCACCATTTGCTGAACATGCTGTCTTTTCTTCATTGAGTATTCTCGGCCCCTTTGTCAAATATGAGCTAGGTGCTCAACTGTGGAAGGCCTTTGAGAACCTGATATTTTATACCATGTTGGGAATACTATCAGAAATGCTAAGTCTTTCTCCAGTACTGGTTTTGAAGATTCTTCTTTTGTAGTTATTTTGTAATTTGCAACCATTTTTCCTATGAAAATACTTAATAAAAGGCTTTTGCAAGATGGGTGTGGTGGTGTAGTGGTCCACACTTATGATTCTAGTGCTAATGAGACAGATCTGAGAGTTGGAGGTCTGTTAAGGTTCTAATAAGAGACCCTATCTCCAAAACTGAACCAAAATACATTTTCAGTTTTCTTAAAATCTACAAATAATGCATCATGCTAGTCAAATGTCTGATGTGAAATCTGGACTGTAATTTATATCATATCTTTCCTAAAATTTGTCATTAAGATTTCATGGTGTGATAAAATCATTTCTGTGAGTTCATATGAGCAAGGTCTCAAGAACATGTGAGATTTTGTTTCCATATGGTCATTCACTTTCTCCCCTGGCTCCTACAATCTTTCTGCCCCCTCTTCCACAATGGTCTCTGAGCCTTAGGTGGATGAAATTTAATATAGGAGTCCTGTCCAAGGATCCACACTCTAGAGTCTCTTTTTCTCTACACTTTGGCCAACTGAAGCCTTTGTTTTCATCACCCTCTGTTGCATGAGGAAGCTTTGCTGATGAGAGTCAAGGGATGCATTAGTATTCACCCTACCCCTTGTTCTACTATTTTCCATGAGCCTTAGGTGTAGACTTTCCATTTTACATGTATCAGTAAGGGTTCAGCATGTTACAGACATTTAATCTCTGTGTTTGACCAGTTGTGAAATGTAATAGTCTCTGTTGCAAAACAAGCTTCTTTGCCTAGGGGTGACTGATAAACTTGTATGTAAATATAAGGATCCATATTTAGTACATAGTAAGAAATTATGTTTGTCTAGGGTACTGGGGTAATGGGCAGGAAGCCACAATTTTTTCAAGGAACTGATCACTGTGGGTAAGGGAGAGTTTATTTTCTTTAAGAGAGTGACACCGGACAGGCTGAACAGGCTGCAGTGGATGAACTCACACTAAGAGTTAACTGCTGAGTACACAAACTTGACTGATAGGCCTTAACAAGATGAAATCCTGTGAACAAGGTATGGAGGGAGGTGCAGATAGGGAAGGGGGACTAAACATGACTAAAATGTATTGTATAAAATCTATTAAAATAAATAAATATATATTAAAATCATTTTTGTAAATATCTCCCCCTTCAAAAGACAATGGTACATCACCTATAAATGAACTTATCATGATATCCTTAACATTATGGCCTTGAAAATTGTGTTGTGTGCTATTGATTTATATCTTGCTCCCTGCATTTCCCCTTTATACCTTCCCTATGTCCCTTTTTTCGTTTTCTTCTTCTTCTTGGGTTTTTCCCTCATCTTCTTTCATTTTTAATTGAAAAGCACTTGGCTATATTGTAGTACACCTTTCTCATTGTGTAGCAAAATGTCAGTCTGGACAGTTTTTATGCATGAGTCAAAAAAAAAAAGGAAAGATTTTTGTTGTTATCAAGCATTAATTGAAGCACACTTACTATCTTTTTACTAAGTACTTGGTTGCTGTTTTCACAATGATTACAAACTGGAGAGGAAGCTCCTCTGATAACTGCGGGGTGGTAATGAAAAAACATGCTGGGTTGGTGCTAAAAGATGCTGAGTTTCCCCAACACTAAAATGTAATCTGTGAGAAGCACCGACTTAAATACAATTGTTCCATTTTCAGCAGTCGAAAGGAAGACCTGGAAATGAGTCTGCAATGTAATGCCAACATGGAAAGCACTGTATTTATACTGCGCCTTCACATTTAAAGAAATGGCATTATTACTATCATTTCATCTACCAAAACAAGAAAATAATAATTTAACTGATTTATTCTTACTTCCATTAAGAATAATGGTTAGCTACATGTGACAGAACAAGCTTAGATAACAGTGAGTAAAAGAAGGTTGTGATTTTGTTTGTTTTGTTTGCAGTTCGTTTTTGTTTTGCTTTGCTTTTTTACTATTTTTGGTATGAGATACAGGTTATGGGGTCTTAGTAAGTGGCCCAGGTCATCCTGAAGTCACTATCCTTCTGCCTCCACCTCCAGGTGCTAGAATTCCAAGTGTGTACTAGCACACCTGTCCCAGATTCATTTTTCTTTGACTGATGGGGTTAGGAGTATAAAAGTCAAGGTTATGCAGAAACTGCTTAGTCAGCAGGGACAGCAGCTTTTCTCCTCTGCTTTGATACCCTGAATACAAAGTTTGCTATTTGCTTTTTTGGTTTTTTTGTTACTATGTTTACCGAGGTTTCTATAGTGATTGTACCCATATTACAACAAGATGAAGAAGGGAAAGGAAGGTGGAAAGGGGCCACTACCTGTGGAGGCAGTTCCTTTTAATGAGACTATCTCTACACAGCACAGAAATCAAACTTAATCTGCTCTTCTACTTTTTGCACCCTCAGTTTTATTCAGTCAAATACAGACATAAATTATTAAAAGGAAAAGTCTAGAAGTAAACATTCCTAAATATTAAATCTTGCATAGTCGTAAGGTAAATCTCAGAGCCATCCAGCCCTGAGGGGGGACCATCACTTTTTCCCTCAGAGACACCCTGCATTTGCTCCCTGTCCTTAGTCACTTTAGTATCCTTGTCAGTCATCAGATTGGCTGTCACAGTGTTGCAGTGACTGTGTTCATGTAACTGTTACTTTATTTAATATTGGCCCCACAGCACTGAGAAGTATGACTGACACTAAGGAAAGGCCAAATCAGTCCAAATTAAAAAGTATATAAAGCTAGGTAGCCGGGCGTGGTGGTGCACGCCTTGAATCCTAGCACTTGGGAGGCAGAGGCAGGCAGATCTTTGTGAGTTCAAGGCCAGCCTGGTCTACAGAGTGAGTTCCAGGACAGCTGGGGCTACAGGGAAACCCTGTCTTGAAAAGACAAAAAAAAAAAGGTATATAAAGATAGGCATTTATTCCAGGAAATGTAGTCTTGCCCCCCCCCCCCCCACACACCCCTATCCCAGCAAGTTCCACATTCTGAGGGCTGTGGAAAGTGCATTCTGAGAGGCAGGGAGAACCTTTTTATAGGGGGGAGGGGAGATGGTAACCTATTGGAACCAGGCCCAGGCCAGGGGCTCAGATCTGGAGGTGGGTCTCAGGTCCAGAGGTCTCATGGGAATCTGGCCTGACCAGAAAAGAAAAGAGGGTCTTTCCGGTCTCTGCCATCTTGGCTTTTTGCCCCAAGCTCCACCTTACAAGCACAAGAGTAATAAGGCTATAAATTTATCTATGCCAAAGAAAAGACCTAAAGTACTTCCTTAAAAAAAAAAGTTAAAATGACTCAATTGAGAAAGAAAAATAATCCTATGCTTAGTTAGGACCTATAATAAGGTCAAATATTTGTCACAATTTCATAAAATTGTGAAAAAAGCTAAAGAAATTGATGCAGTTCTAGTGAATTACCTCAAAATTTCAAAAGTTAGGGTCACAGTGTATAGGTAAACAAGATGGAAAAATGAAATTTATGTGTGGAAGATATGAACTTTTTTTTTGTTTTTGTGAGACAAGGTTTCCCTGTAGCCCCAGCTGGACTGGAACTCACTATGTAGACCAGGCTGGCCTCAAACTTCCAGAGATCCACCTGCCTTTGCCTCCCAAGTGCTGGGACAAAAGTTGTGCACTACCACACCCAGCTTATCAGCATGCTTTTATTAATGGCAACTTGTTGCATCATTAAGTGCTAACTCTACATGAAAACATCATCAGAGGACAAATGAAACAAGTGTTAACATACCACTTAGTGCAAGGAAAGGATGGTTATAGAGTCAGGAACAGGTTTGGACTGAGTAACATAAGTCTTACTAGAGAGGATGTATGTACTCATGAAACAGCTGCTGCCACACCTGGCAGGGTTGAAGAAGTTGATTCAAGAATAAGGATGACAACCAGGCAAACATTCAGTTGCAATGAATACCAATTCACATAGAAGAAGAAGGTCAATAAAGTCTGCAAGGAAGCACCTGAAAATAAAACATGGAGATAACTTCCAAGCACAGCATTCTTTCAAATGGCTTCTGCAAAAACACATTTAACTATTAGAGGTCACCAAACATTGAGCCTATTTGTTCTTGACAGATAACCATTGACATAGTCTCAGATTCTTCAGCCAGGATCACCTAAATCAATTGATTCCAATTCTCATATATCATCAGAAGGTTAGTAGAGCCTTGCTTGCACTGTCAAGTCCCACCATCTTTCATGTTACATCACCTCTATACAAAGGCATTGTATCATCCCTCATCACTGCAAGAGGAGTGAGTGAGAATAGCACAGTAATATATTGAAAGAGATTATAGTCATGTAACTTTTATTAAACATTATGGTTTATAGGGTTTAGTACTGTCCATGGTTTCAGATTATATACTGGCAGATAAAGGGAGACTATGGTAGCAATAATTTCCCCTTTTTGTCATAGGGTCTTGCTACATAGCCCAAATTCACCTTGCATTTGTTATGTAGCCCAAACTGGCCTCAAACTCATAATTCTACTGAGACCAGCATCTTGCATGCTTAGATTATGAGCATATTTGCAAAAATGACTTACAATATAGACAGATTCTAGACTAATGAATTTTGCTTAACTTGGCACCAAAAAGCTACTCTTTATAATGCAAACAAGCTCGCTGAGCCATGTGCTTTTTGATCTGGGCATTTGACTTTGATGCCTCTGGTCCACTTTACCCTCCAGTGAAGATAATGAATGAAAATGGGTGTCCTTGAATTAGCATATCAAAACATTGAAAGTAGCTTATTCATAATCTCATTAAAAGCAGTGATAATTGAGAAGTATATTGGATTCTTGATTGGATGTGTATGAGATTGGGTGTGTATGAGATCAAAGGACAAGATTCTCTGATAAGATAAGGGTGTATTTAAGCTTGTGATTGCCCAGTTCATGCTGGACAGACCACTTAAATAAAAGTGAGCCAGAGGGTGTGGATGACCACAGGTAACAGAGACATCGAAGCAGCTGGTCAGTTACTCATATGAACTCACAGCAACAGTGACAGCATGCAGAAGTTCTATGCAAACTCAAACCAGACAAAATCCCAGCATAGACACTGGGAAGTAGATAAGAAATCCCCACCCAAACCAGGGAACTTTGGGCAGTTGAAGTCTGCTGGGAAGAGGAAAGACATTGTCTTACAGGATGGGACTTTTGGTGGGCCCAGTGGATAGGTCCACACTGAAGGACATTGGGGAACACAAATCATACTGTATAGACCATATTATACATTTAAGAGCAGGGTTTCATCACAGGTTTCCTTAGTGAGGCTCAAGCTATGATCAAAGGCTTTCACAAGCACCATTGTGACCATAGCAGGGTTATAGGCATGAGCCTCAACAAGTCAAACATTTTAAAATATGCCAGCGTGATGGTGTACATAGCCTCGTAACTCCATTTTGTTTTGGTGACTTCATCTTAATGGAACCCAGGAAGAGTCAGCCACTTATCTTGACTTTTATAATCACCTGTCCACAAATGTCTTACAAATGTCTTACTCTTAACTGTTTATCTTAACTTTAACAACTGCCTGTTTTGTGACCACCTATTAAATACTTAATCTGAGCTTCAAGATCTAAAGATTTACTTTTTTTTTGTCTGACTGCAACTTCTCACCAAATCCACCAGAATATTTTTTGCCATATATAAGTGAAACTTGCTCCCTACTTGGGATTGTACCCTCCAAATTCCAAATAGGGTGCAGCACTGGCCAGCTTAAATAAAGCTAATTTAGCTAATTGGAATCTCAGAGTCTGTGTACTCTTTCTTCTACTGGTCTCAACACTGTAAAACCAGCAATAAAAACATCCTTACACTAAAGGCTGAGGATAATGCAGATACCATGGAACTAGTATTTGAAGCCCTAAATCAAAAGTTGTAGACTACGGAATGTAATTAATGATTTAGATGCTTAGCAACCTGGGATTGTAGGACAGAAGTACACCTGTGTAGTGAAGATGTCTTCTGCTGAATTTGAATATACATGCAGAAACCTTAGTTATATTGGAAATGCTGTCGTTGTATCCTGTGCAAAAAAATGGGGTGATGTTTACCACAAGTGGAGAACTTGAAAATGGAAACATTAAGTTGTCACAAATAGCTGATAAAGTGTAAGAAGATGCTACTGTAGAGATGAATGAGCAGATTCAGCTATCTCGGGCACTGAGGCACCTGAACAGTTTTACAAAAAACACTCCACTGTCTCCTACAGTAACACTCAGTTTGTATGCAGATGTATCCCGTTGTGGTGGTTTGAGTGAGAGTGTCCCCCATAAGCTTTAAGTATTCAGACATTTTGTCTGGCACTGTTCTTGGAGGTCTTGGGAGGTGTGGCCGTGCTGGAGGAAGTATGTCATTGGGGCTGGGCTTATATGTCATTGGGGCTGGGCTTAGTGAGTTTAGTGGGTCTTGTGGTCTCTAGTCTCTCTCTCTCTCTTTCTCTCTCTCTCTCTCTCTCTCTCTCTCCTTCCTGTGCTTATTGCAAGATGTGAACCTCGGCTTTCTGCTCCAGCCCTGGCCACCATGCCTCCCACCACAATAGACTCTGATTCCCTGGAACCATCAATCGTAAGCACTAATAAACTCTTCCTTTTATAAGTTCCCTAGTAATGGTGTTTTATCTCAGCAACAGAAAAGTGACTAATACACTTATTTGGTACCAGAGAGTGGGCTGTTGGCTATGAGGAACCTGACCATGTGGATGTTTGGAGAAATGTGGAAGACTATGGAACTTTGGGCTAGAAAAGCTACTGACTACTTTGGGCCATTCTAGTAGAAGCCTGGAAGAAAGCATGGCTGCAAAAAATGTAGTTCCAGAGGAAAATAAAGACTTAGGCAGCAACTGGGATCTTTTTATCAAAGAGTCTGGCCACAGTTTGCCCACAACTCAAATGCTTGCCTGATGCTAAGTTGAAAAGCAATGGACTAATGTCTTTGGCTGAGGATATTTCAAGACAGCCTAATGTAGAAATGGTGGCATGGCTATTAATGGTGAATATTGTGCAGATCTACAGTGAAAAGGAGCAAATGGGGCAGAAAGAAATGCAGAATGTACAGTTTGGATCTGAAAAAGTGCACTAGGAAGATTAAAGGTGGGGCCATGGCATGTGAAGGAGAGGCTCCCCTTCATAAAGAGATTAAAGTGATTAAAGAGAGGCCTAGATATTTATAAGTAAACAATGGAAAAAGTGTGATTAAGGAGGGGCCTCAAGATTTACAAGTAAACAACAGAAACAGTAGTTTCAGGGCAAGACCACACCCAGCTAATCCTCCAACTTTTGAAAGGAAAATACTGAAAGGGTTTTCTGCTCCAACAAGTCCAGGGCAGAGAAAAGTTGCAAATGTGCATGAAATAGGCCAGGATCCATCCCAAACTTGCAGCCAAACTCAGCAGTTTCATTCACATGGTGCAATCTTTAGAGGCATGAAGTTTGCAAGAGTGAAGGGGTCATCAGTTCTTCATCCATGGTTTCAGGCAAAGTGGAGCAGGGGTGTCCTGAATAAAGAAGGTCCTGATAGGCCATTGCATGAAGCTGTGAATGTGAAGCCCAGTTGGAAGTGGAGACTCCAAAAAGACATTCGAAATGCCAGAGCTGTGAGATATTTGCCAAGGATTGCTGCATACGGGGAGTGGCACCAGTGTAAGGAAGAGATCCATGTTGCACAAAATCCTGGAAGAGCTGAGCCATCTAAGCTCTTTGGAAGTAAAGTCCCAGAAGTGACACATGGAGCTACTGGACTTGGAGTTTGCCCTGCTGGTTTTCGGTCTTGTTTTGGTCCAGTATTTCCTCACTATGCCTCTATTCCTCCCTTTTGGAATGGGAATGTGTATTCAGTTCCACTGTATGTTGGGAGTATATAATTTGCATTTTGATTTTACAGGAGCTTACAATTAAGAGATTAGTCTGAGTCTCAGAAGAGATTTTGGACTATAGACTTTTGAATAGAATTGAAACTGGTAAAGATTATGGGGACTTTTAGGGTTGGACTAAATGCATTTTGCATTTTATATGGTCAGGAGCCTATGGGGGCCAGGGAGTGGAATGTGGTGGTTTGAGTGAGAGTGTCCCCCATAGGCTTTAAGTATTCAGACATTTTGTCTCCAGTTGGTGGCACTGTTCTTGGAGGTCTTGGGAGGGGCCATGCTGGAGGAAGTACGTCATTGGGGACAGGCTTAGTGAGTTTAGTGGGTCTTGCCATCTCCAGTCTCTTTCTCTCTCTCTCTCTCTCTCTCTCTCTCTCTCTCTCTCTCTCTCTCTCGACTTCTTCTGCTCATTATAAGATGTGAACCTCGGCTTTCTGCTCCAGCCCCGGATACCATGCCTCCCACCACAATGGACTCTGATTCTCTGGAACCGTCAATTGTAAGCTCTAATAAACGCTTCCTTTTATTTTATTTTATTTTATTTTTTTGGTCTTTTTTTGAGACAGGGTCTCCCTGTAGTTCCGGCTGTCCTGGAACTCACTCTGTAGACCAGGCTGGCCTTGAACTCACAAAGATCCGCCTGCCTCTGCCTGCCAAGTGCTAGGATTAAAGGCGTTCCCTTGGCCATGGTGTTTTATCACAGCAACAGAAAAGTGACTAATACACCTGTATTGTAGAGTACAATATTGCTGACATGGGACATCTAAAATGTTATTTGGCTGCCAAGATCAAATATGAAGAAGAAGCTCACACATTGGCAGAATCTGAGAAATCTCAGCCTGAGAAAACTCAACCTTTTGGAGCTGTTTTTGAGATTCCAGCATGTTCTGAAGTCTTTCCTGTCACCAAACTTGTACCTGAGTACATATGTAGATGTGTTCTAGAAATAAACTAGTTCTCTTTATCCATCCACTACGATTTGTTTAAAGAGTAAAATCCAAAGACAGGACTGGTCCTATTAATATTTTTATATGTTTCCACCCTAGAAATACTTCTGGTAGGGCTGGAGATAAGAGCAATGGCTGTTCTGACAGAATACCCAAACTTAAATCCTAGCACTCAGCTAACAAATTTCTATAAGTCTAGTTCCAACAACCCCTGTTGTCATCTCTGGGCACTGCACAACACAGGTGCACTTACATACATGTTTGAGGCATAACACTCAAATACATAAAATAAGAATAAGAAATACTTCTTGTAATTTTTATAACAAAGGATTCCTGATGTTAAGTACAGTAAGAAATGTTCTTTATTTTAGATAAAGCTGACTGAATCTCAAAAGTTGAAGAAAAAAAGTTCAGAATACATTTGGAAACATTGACTTCATTCTTAATATAAGTTGTTCATGCTATATGTTATATTGCTCCAGAAATGTCATTATGATAGTGATTTTTTGTATAAAAAAAACACATTTTTTGTATGTTTTTGAGATAGGGTCTCCTTTCAGCCACAGCTGGCCTGAAACTATCTATGAAAACCAGGTTGGTCTTGATCTTATAGAGATCTACCTGCCTCTCCCTTCTAAGTGCTAGGATTAAAAACATGTGCTACCACACCCAGCCTTTTCTTTAAATTTTTGGGACAGAGTCTCACTGTATAGCCATGACTGGCCTGGAACCCACTATATAGACCAGGTTGGCCTGGAACTCATAGAGATATCCCTGCATCTGCCTCTAGAGTTCTAGCATTAAAGTTGTTTTCCAACACTCCAAGCTGATAGTAATAATCTTGAAAACACAGTAACTTTCCTTAAATTCTGTAAAAAAGACAGTATAAACATACATAAAAATTTTCCAGGGTAAACATTAAGCGTGTTTTGAGACCCATAAAATTTTTCCTCTTTTCTTTTTAGAGACTAAAATGGCTTTGTCTTAAGTCATTTGTATTTCAATGTTCAACATAATAAGTATTCCCTTGTTAAACTGTGTTAGTTTTTTGTTTTGTTTTGTTTTGAGAAAATCACCCTGGCAAGATGTGTAATGTAGAGTCATAAGGTGAGTGTGATCAGAATTCATTATACACAGGCATGAAATTGTCAAAGAAAAAAATTCAATAGAAGTTACTTTTTGAAGGCACTTTTTCTTGTGACATTTGCATTCTCCATATCTCTGTTATTCCCAATCCCCAAGTTTGCTTCATGGAGCTTTAAAATGAACTTGTAAGCAGACCCCCCTGTAAGGCTCATTACAAAGAATATCAAGTAATAATAGCAAAATAAAATCAACCCATCCATCTTTTCATTATGCAACAAATATGTTGGATGCCTACAGTGGGCAAAGCATTATTCTGGGAATGGGATTAAATGCTTGTAAAATCATCATGAATAATTATTTGGTAAAGCTATTCTATCTAGCAGTAGTTATGTATTTATTAGCACATCTACTCTAATGGCGTACTGTAAGTTAATATGTAGTAGTAAATAAGTATCTAATGGGATAATTAAATCTCAATGGGGACATAATTTCTGAGTAGCATTTGAAAACTCTGGAGACATCTGAGCTGCAACTCATTTAATTAAAAGAGTCTTATTCTATGCATACACAGTTTGTATTCTCCCACGAAAGGATGGTGGTTATAGCACCTATTTTCTGTAACAACCACATAAGGATTTATTTGTAGCTCAGTATGTTTTGTTATAATAGTCTTGAGAGTTATAATCCTTTTAAGCACCCCCTTCTTTTGCAAGCATTTTCAGACACTTTGGGCATGCAACTATATAAGCCCCAAGTGTGAGCTAATCTTCAGTGTTTGGGGTTGTTCTTGAAGCTGATATTCTTCTGAGAAAGGTTAAAGTATATGTTGGTTTTTTACTGTGTTAGCATTCATCAGATGACAGACAACAAAAGGGGTTGCTCATTCTATTACCTTCAACACTTCAGAATGAGAAAATCATACATCTGGTTTATTGTAAAGCTTATACACCTTTATAATGTCATTTGATTTTCATGCTCCATATATCCAAAATTAGACATCTAAATCTAGTATGACTTCACTCAAACACTGCTATTCAATGGAATTGTTAACTTGGAAATTTTTAATCTTATCTGTGATTAAATCACAATTAGCCTTTAATTATTCTAACTGAAGATTGGTATGATTTTCTTCTGACAATCTTCCCTGTAGATTGTTTTAAATTAAGTCTTCTGGAAATAATAAATGAGTTCTCCTCATATATGTCCACGTCTCTGAGTCTCAGATTTTGGACAATTCAAATATTTTTTTAATAATATCATGCATTCGATTTTTATTTGGGAGTATCTTATACTACTGCTAGAAATGCTTCAAAAGAAAAATCAAAATGCAGTAGCAGATCCTCTCTTGTTTACTCATAGAATTTCATTCACTATTTTCACTTTGGACAAAAACAGAAAGCTAATGTATAAAAACACATGTCTACCTATATGTGGATTTTTCTGCAGAGAGGCAAATAGGTGATTGTCCTTCCTTTTTGTGAGTTGGAAATCAGTTGGCATTGTACAAGGAATCAGATCATATTCTGAATTCAGATACTTGGAGGACCCTGCTATACAATGCCTATGCAGATCTCTGGAGGATGTTTTATGACATTGGAAAAATTCTATAATTCTTTGGGTAGGGGGAACACACATGTGTATTTTCAGGTGTACTTACTGGGGGTCTGGACAGGTGTGCAAATATTTATGTGTGGCATGTACACGTTCATGTGGATGACAGATGTCATTCTTGGGTATTTTATCCAGCTTTTTTTTTTTTTTTTGGAGACAAGGTTACTCATAGGGACCTTGGGGATTGCTCTATCACCCCAATTCTAAGATTGCAAACATGCAATACTGCTCCTAGCCTTTTATTTGGGTGCTGGAGATCAACCTCAGTCCCTCATGCTTACATAGCAAGGACTTAACAATTTTTGAGGTCTAAGGTTTGTCCCCTTCCTCCTTGTCTTCCTCCTCCTTCCTCTGCTCCTCCTCCTCTTCCTCCTCCAACTGTTCCTCCTCCTCCTCTTCCTCTTCTTCTTTTGCTAATATCAGTTATATTTCACTTCTTTTGTTTTTGAATTACTGTCACTGGTGTGTGTGTGTGTGTGTGTGTGTGTGTGTACATGCTGAAAGGTAAAATCAACAAACCATATGAATAAAATGCAAGGTGCAGCATTCCTTGGGAAAGACTCACCCATTTTATCTGAATGATAGTGTCGACAAGAAAGTGCCATCCTTGCCCATGTCTCTGCTGTTTGATGTAGATGTATTTATTTATCATGTTGGTCAGCATTCCTCAGCTATATACCTCAAGACTTAATGAAAATAAGAACTTTTCGATGGAGTAAAGAGCTGAGCAGAGACTTCAAAAGTGAGGAAATAGAGATGGCTGAGAAACATCTTAAAAAGTGTTCAACATGGCTAATAATTAAGGAAATGCAAATTAAAACCACTTTAAGATATCATCTCACCCCAATAAGGCTGGCAAGGATCAAGAAAACAAATCATACTAAATGCTGGAGAGGGTGTGGGGAAAGGGGAACACTCATCCACTGCTGGTGGGAATGCAAACTTGTACAATCACTATAGAAATCAGTATGGAGAACCCTTAAAAGACACAAAATGAGCTTACCACATGACCCAGCCATACCAATTCTGGGAATATATCCATCAGACTCTTCATAAGGGCACAGAGATACATGTACAGCCATGATTATTGCAGCTCTCTTCACAATAGTGAAGAGCTGGAACCAACCCAGATGCCCCTCAACTGACCAGTGGATAGAGAAAAGGTGGTACATCTACACAATGAAGTTCTATGCAGCAGTAGAAAGATGACATCATGAAATTTGCAGGTAAATGGATGGAACTAGAAGATTTTATGCTAAGTGAAGTAACGCAATCCCAGAACCAAGTACCTAGTTGTAAGACAAACTGAACAATGTTAATGTTATATTCCTCAAGACAACTATGCTCTTGCAATGTGGATCCCTATACAGGTTCTAGAGCTGACCTAATGTTTATTTTCAAACCTTGATGAAGGGTATGTGTGCATCTTTTAGAGTAATATGGGATTAAATGGAAAGATGCGAATCAAGAAAGACGATATGGAGATAACATAAAGTTTGTTTCCAAAGGATACAATTTTAATATAGGTGCAATGTAATAGGCTGGTGTAAGTTAGCCTTTCTGGGTGCTTAACAACCATACTTAATGCACATACCAATTCGGCCGAGGGACCTAAGGGATAACTTTGTTCCTTGCCCTCAGAGGTCAACCAAGTCTTAGGGGATTACGCATGGGGGTGCCTCTTGAAATGTCCTACAGATGTGGTCACCAGTCTTCCTGTTCAGGGAGATCTTGGAGAGCCACTGATGGGACTTCAGCCAGTGTCCAGTCTAAAGAGAGGAAAATCTGCTCATGCTTCAGAAAAGGAAGCCTGGTCTAGCAAGACCTGATTTTGTCCTCGAATGGATGGAACTGGTAAATGAAAACCTGAAAGGAGCAAGGGGCTCCCATCCTTCCCCTCCGTCCTCCCCCCAAGAAAAACCTCCGGAGAGACCCCTGAGGACCAGACCCTCAACTGACCTTGGGAAAACAAAAACGTTGGTTAATCTGGGCTAACTATGTGGCCTTAAGCATCCAAAACGAAAGTACAACCAGATATAAATAATCAGTAAGACCAGAGAAACTGTACTGTAGACATAGAATTTGAGATAAGAATAGATAGAATAAAGAGTGAATAAAAAGAATAAAGAGAGAGAGTATTGTTGTTTGGCCTATCTCCAATTCTTACTGGCAAGTGCATCTACTCTGTGGCTACCACCACTTTTGGCATTCCTCAAAGGCATGAGACACAGCTTTGTAACCTCCTAACATGGACTGAGGACTCATGTCTCTCCAAGAATCCTCCAAACCTTCAATGCCAGATGGGGCCTACTGAAATACCCAGCTCGTGGACTAAATAGCTAAGGGGATGTCAGCATTGTCAGAGTGTAGACTGCCATTGTTGGACTACCTGTATCATGGAGGCCAGTTCAAGGGGATCAAGACACAGGACATGTGCTTACTAGACTTCATTTTGGGGGACCATGGGAGGGAAAGACCCCAATGTGGAGCAAAAGTGCAGGATTGATGGTTGTTTGGGTTGCCAAGGAGGAACCTTTGAGCACTTCCTTAAGGAAAACATGACATCTTTAAGGGAAGAAAAAAATCCTCCTATTCAAGTGATATATGTATGTATGTGTGTGTGTGTGTGTGTGTGTGTGTGTGTGTGTGTGTGTATATATATGTAACTATGTATATATGTATATATAATGTAGCAATACAAGTTGGAGAGAACAACAACAAAAGAACTGAAATAAAACCTCTGGAAAGACTCAGAAAAAGATGCAGGACATGTATGGCAGAGTGCAGGGACTCGGGTGGGATGGGGGGGCATGAAAAGGGAAGCAACTCTAGATTCAAGGGAGAAATGATGTCTGACCTATGGAAAAAGTTTAAAAATAATAATTTTTAAAAAATGGAAAAAAAGAAAATAAGAGCTTTTCTCATATCTCTTGCTAATCTTAGATTAATTCTAATAAAATTTTATTTCTATTGTTTATGGAGAAAAAGGGTTTTGATCAAAAGCAATTTAGCTCTCCTTTCAAGGACATATAAGGACAAAAATCTCTGCAATTGAAAAATATAAAATTACATAGTGAAATTCAGTCCTTTGTCATAAGAGAAATGTGAGTAGACTAACTGAACATTTAGTTCTTTGATGTTTGGCTGCTTCCCATTAAGGCTCATTAAGAAGAAATAAAAATTAATTATAGACAAAGGAAGTATATTGCTTTGTAGTACTGCTTGTATTGTTGAGTTTAATTGCTGCTTTGAATATTACAGTACTGAGACAGACATGGAACTAAGTAAAGACGAGTAGCGTGAAACATAGTCATAGGTAAAGCATGGTCTAGTGAGAGAAGTGACAGCTCCTCATGGTTTGACAGGCTCAGCAAGTGGTCAGATTACAGGGACTGATACTGTTTGCTCACCATCATGCAATTCCAGATAAGATTGCTGGTCTAGTGTGCTGGATAGCTTTATTGTCAACTTGACATACCTGGGTTGAGGGGAGCCTAAATTGGAGAATTGGGTCCATTGGATTGGCCTGTGGCCACATCTGTGGAGTATTATCTTGATTGTCAGGCAATATGGGAGGGCACAGCCCACAATGAGTAGTGCCACCCTGGGCAGGTTGTTGTGTACTGTATAAGAAGGCAGGCTGGGCATGAGCCAAAGGAGCAAGCCAGTGAACAGTATTCTTCCATGGCTTGTGCTTCAGCTCCTGCCTCCAGGTTCCTGCCCTGAATTCCTGCCTTGGGCTCCCTGAGAGATGAACTGTGACCCAGGAAATGTAAGCTGAATAAACCCTTTCCTCCCCAAGTTGGTGTCAGTCAGAGTGTTTTGTCACAGCAATGGAAGACAAACCAGGACAGAAATTGGTACCAGAAGAGTGGGGTATTGCTCTGACAGACCCGATCTTGGAGTTTTGGGGAAGGATTGTGGAGGCATTTGGAACTTTGGGCTGGGAAGATCACTGAATGCCTAAAGATCATGGCTTTGGAGCTTGGAGCAGTGTTGCTGAAGGAGTTGTAGAAGATGGAGGCCTGGATTGTGAAGTTTCTAGTTTCAAAGGGGAGCAGAGATCATCAGGACTGAGTAATCTGTGGGTTCTGGTCAGCTGGGGCTGAAGAATCAGCTGTAAGTAACAAGAGACCAGAACCTGAAGGGAAATCTTTGTTGTACTGAGACAATTGATGCTGGTTAGCTGGGGCTGAAAAATCATCTGTAAGTAACAAAAGACCAACATCGCTGTGGTGAAATCTTCTGGGAAGAATTTCTTCAGGATAAGCACACAGAAGCTGTGATCCAGAAGGGGCCTGAGCCTCCATCTCAAGCCAGAAGCAGGAATTGGTAACGTGTAAGAGTCTCCTATATAGTTCTGGTGTTGAAATTTAAGGGGGTCACAGAGAGCAGCCAAGGCTTGGCACCATAAGAGGTCAGGAAAGACCATTGGTAGAAGTGCACCCTGGTTGCAGTGAAGACCCCAGGATTGCAGGGGTCATGGAGAGAAGCTGAGGCTTTGCACCAGGAGAGGTGAGAAGAGACCATTGGTGAAGGTGCTGCCTTAGTTTCAGTGGTGACCCCAGCTTTTTGGAGATGCCGGGACCATGGGATGACCACCAAGAGCAGCGGCAGGTGTGGAATGGAGTCAGCCTGGGCCTTCAAGATGAGCTGTGTGTGCTGTGGATGGCAGAGTCAGAGAAGAGGGCTGCCAAAACCATTTGGAGCCCAGAGGATCGTGAGTGAGTCCCAGGTGTCCAGCCCTGAGCTACTTTGCTGGACTTAGGTTTTGTTTGAGAGTGCCTGATTCTTCCCTTTGGAATAAGACAGTACTTATTTTGATTTTACAGCAGCCCACAGTTAAGAGATTTTTAATAGACTGAACTTTTAAGCATTTGGACATTTTAAGGACTGTGGGGCTTTTAAGGTTGTACTCTCTTAGGTTGTGATTAATGTTAACATCATACTTTGGGGATAAGAACTGGAAAGGTGGTGGTTTAATAGTGATGTGTATTGTGTGTCAAGTTGACAAGGGGTCAATTGTGCTGGATAGCTTTAGTGTCAACTTGATACACCTGGGTTGAGGGAGCCTCAATTGGGGAATTGGCTCCATTGGATTGGCCTGTGGCCACATCTGTGGAGTATTGTCTTGTTTGTTGAGCAATGTGGGAGGGCCCAGCCCACTATGGGTGGTGCCATCCTGGGCAGGTTGTTTTGTACAGTATAAGAAGACAGGCTGGGCATGAGCCAGGTGAGCAAGCCAGTGAACAGCATTCCTCCATTGCCTGTGCTTCAGCTCCTGCCTCCAGGTTCCTGCCCTGAATTCTTGCCTGGGGCTTCCTAAGTGATGAACTGTGACCCAGGAGATGTAATATTAATAAACCCTTTCCTCCCCAAGTTGGTGTTGGTCAGAGTGTTTTGTCACAGCAATGGAAGACAAACCAGGACAGAAATTGGTACCAGAAGAGTGGGGTATTGCTGTGACAGACCTGACCTTGGTGTTTTCGGGAAGGATGGTGGAGGGGTTTGGAACTTTGGGCTGGGAAGATCATTGAATGCCTAAAGATTGTTGCTGTGGAGCTTGGAGCAGTTTTGCTGAAGGATTTGTAGAAGATGGAGGCCTGGCTTGTGAAGTCTCTAGTTTCAAAGGGGGAACAGAAATCATCAGGACTGTGTAATCTGTGGGTTCTGGTCAGCTGGGGCTGAAGAATCAGCTATAAGTAACAAGAGACCAGAACCTGATATGAAATTTTTGTTGTACTGGGACAATTGATGCTGGTTAGCTGGGGCTGAAAAATCAGCTGTAAGTAACAAGAGACCAGCATCACTGTGGTGAAATCTTCTGGGAAGAATTTCTTCAGGGTCAGCACACAGAAGCTGTGATCCACAAGGGGCCTGAGACTCCATCTCGAGCCAGAAGCAGGACTTGGTAACATGTAAGAGTCTCCTATACGGTTCCAGTGTTAAAATTTGAGGGAGTCACAGAGAGCAGCCAAGGCTTGGCACTGTGAGAGGTCAGGAAAGACCATTGGTGGAAGTGCACCTTGGTTGCAGTGAAGACCCCTGGATTGCAGGGGTCATGGAGAGAAGCTGAGGCTTTGCACCAGGAGAGGTGAGAAGAGACCATTGGTGAAGGTGCTGCCTCAGTTCCAGTGGTGACCCCAGCTTTTTGGAGATGATGGGACCGTGGGACAACCACCAAGAGCAGCGGCAGGTGTGGAATGGAGTTGGCCTGGGCCTGCGAGATGAACTGTGTGTGCCAAGGATGGCAGAGTCAGAGAAGGGGAGCTGCCAAAACCCTTTGGGGAGCCCAGAAGATTGTGAGTGAATCCCAGGTGGCCAGCCTTGAGCTACTTCGCTGGACTTAGGTTTTGTTTGAGAGTGCCTGATTCTTCCCTTTGAAATAAGACAGTACTTGTTTTGGATTTTACAGCAGCCCACAGTTGAGACTTTTAATAGACTGAACTTTTTTTTTTTTTCGGTATGTGTATGAATGTACTGTCTGCATGCAAGTTTGTGCACCCGTGTCGTGCAATGCCACGGAGGTCAGAAGAGGGTGTCGGATTCCCCTGGAACTGGAGTTCTCCTGGAATTGGAGTTTCAAACGGTTCTCAGCCGCCATGTGGGTGCTGGGGATCGAACCCGGGTCCTCTGCAAGAGCGGTCAGCGCTCTTAACCGCTAGGCCTGAACTTTTAAGTGTTTGGACATTTTAAGGACTGTGGGGCTTTTAAGGTTGTACTGTCTTAGGTTGTGATTAATGTTAACATCATACTTTGGGTATAAGAGCTGAAAAGGTAGTAGTTTAATAGTGATGTGTTTTGTGTGTCAAGTTGACAAGGGGTCAATTGTGCTGGATAGCTTTATTGTCAACTTGACATACCTGGGTTGAGGGAGCCTCAATTGGAGAATTGGCTCCATTGGATTGGCCTGTGGCCACATCTGTGGAGTATTGTCTTGATTGTCAGGCAATATGGGATGGCACAGCCCACAGTGAGTAGTGCCAACCTGGGTAGGTTGTTGTGTACAGTATAAGAAGGCAGGCTGGGCATGAGCCAGGGGAGCAAGACAGTGAACAGCATTCCTCCATGACCTGTGCTTCAGCTACTGCCTCCAGGTTCCTGCCCTGAGTTCCTGCCTTGGGCTCCCTGAGAGATGAACTGTGACGCAGGAGATATAATCTGAATAAACCCTTTCCTCCCCAAGTTGGCGTCAGAGTGTTTTGTCACAGCAATGGAAGACAAACCACAACATCTAGTAAGCCAAAGGACCATCGACTTAGGATGAGTTCATCATGATAAACTGTCCAGAAACTGGTCTAGTGAAAGTTACAAAGATTACGCATAATAATTTTTTTTTTTTTGTCTTTTTTGAGACAGGGTCTCCTTGTAGCTCCAGCTGTCCGGGAGCTTGCTATGTAGACCAGGTTGGCCTTGAGCTCACAGAGATCTACCCGCCTCTGCCTGCCTGCCAAGTGTTAGGATTAAAGGCGTGCACCACCATGCCTGGCAAGCATAGTGAATTTTAAACTTTCTTTGAAATGTATCCAATCAAAGGTTGGAGGAAAGAGTAATTCCATATTCTCACAGAGGGATTTGATCATGAGCTCAAATCTACTTCAAAGTATGGGTTTGTGTACAAAAGGAGACTATCTCTATAACAATAGCCAAAGGTTACATTAATTAGGCACATATTCTGTGCCAGGCTCTGACCACTTTTCACTAGTGGTTTTAACTTTCTGATTCTAGAAACTCTATTCAGTAGATTTTACTACCATTCCCATTTTATGGAGAAGGAAACCCAGGTACAAGAAGCTTCATCAAACTCATGCAATTAGAAAATGGGAGAAGCAGTCTTTTCACTTAGGCAGCCCAGGCTCTAAACCTATACTCTACTACAAAACGTTGCCACTCAATAGAAAAAACTCAAGTTATCATATATGAAAAAACAAAAATAAGACATAAGTAGAGACAATCTTTACTGTGTTTATTATCCTGGTCCAAGTTAGCCCTAGTCTTACCTCTTTCCTCCTTGATTAAGTGAATGAATAAATTCCACTAATTCCATTAAAGTGTTTTAATTTTATTAAGTATTTTTTAAATGTTTGCCTTTGGGGGATGGAGAGATGGCTCAGTAGTTAAGAGCACTGGCTGTTCTTGCAGAGGACCTGGGTTTGATTCTCAGCACCCACATGGTGGCTAACAACCATCCATAACACCAGTTCCAAGAAATCCAATACCCTCTTCTGACCTCCATGACCATTGCACAACACCAGGGCAATGCGGGCAACTCATTCATATACATAAAATAAAATTAATATATAATAATACATATTTTAATAGTTTGCCTTTAGCTAGCTATTTTTCTGGTATTTTAAAGCAAATCCTTCTGAAAATATTCCATTGAGAAAGGAAATCCCAGACCAGACAGGAGGCATACACAGTGCAGTAGGTCAGGATTTTTTTGTTCTTGTTGCTGTGTTGCTATGACAAAAATTTGAGAGAAAGATTTTAAAGGAGGAAGAATTTATTTTGCTTCATGGTTTCAGTCATCTGGATCCATTGCTTTGTGTGTGAAGTGAGACAGAATATCTTGGTAGCAAAAGTAAATGGCAGACACTGCTTATGTCATGGTAAGACTAGGACATGGCATATGCCAAAGTACATACTTTGTTTCCTCCAAGCAGGCCAAGCCCCCCAAATTTTAGAACCTCTTAATAATGTCATCAAATTGTGAATTCCTCAGAGAGTGAATTAACCCACTGAATAGCTCAGAGTCCTCAGGGCACAATCAGTTCTCAATAACTGAGTTCTCTAGCTGGAGACCAAGCCTCTAAAGAGCACACAGTGGATATTTCATATCTAAACTGTAATATAAGGAAAATAAGAAAAATAATACAGTTAAAAAAAAACATACTGATTAGTGTGGGAAAGACTTCTGGACAAACATTTACCTATCCTGGTAAACAAAAAGTTAAATATGTTTTGCAATCATTTAATACTATTTCTTCTTGCTTATAATGAAAACCAGGCTTACTAGGCCTTGGGTTTCTCTTATAACCTAAACATATAGCTTAAATCTCTCACTACCTTCTGTGCTCTTGATCCATAACAATGTGTACATGTGTGTGTATATTTGTAGGTACATGTCTGTTGTTGTAATATAAAAGTGCTGTAAGTAGTGAATATTTGTTGGAATAAAAGAGAATTAGAGGGGCTGGAGAGATGGCCTAGTGGTTAAGAGCGCCGACCACTCTTACAGAGGACCCAGGTTCGATCCCCAGCACCCACATGGCGGCTGAGGACCCTCTGAAACTCCAGTTCCAGGAGAACTCCAGTTCCAGGGGAATCTGAGACCCTCTTCTGACCTCCGTGGCATTGCACAACACGGGTGCACAAACTTACATGCAGACAGTACATTCATACACATATAGAAATAAATAAAATTAATTTAAAAATTAAAAAAAAGAGAATTAGAAGAAAGGGGTATTACATGTATACATGTGCTTGTGTGTGTGTGTTGTTCTAGGTCAGTAGGTGGTAAGAAAGGTGAAATCCTTCTCTGATAATGGTCTCCGTTTACTTTCCCATTTCATCCTGGATGTATGGTTTCAATAAAAAGAAAGAAAGATCCTTTGTCTGAGAACAGTTTTAGGAGAAATCTGAAAAAAAAAAAAAAAAAAAAAACAAGCTCTAAGAGGAATTTAAGTCCCACTCTTGGTTGAAATAGATACTAAGGGTCAGGAAGTCTTTATTCAGGCACTGTCATAGTGTAGCATCACATCTCTGCATTGTGTGGCTTCCTACAAGGAAGAGGCTGTCTATTCTGAGCTCATAGTTTGGCATCTGGCATGTTCCTGAGGAAAAATGGAATTATAGAATTTCCTTTTGGGTGGGGAGAACTTTCCTTTTACCTCCCTCCTTTAAAGATTCTATAAATCACAATATTACAATTACTTCCTATACAAGTCTTTTCTCCCATAAGCAAACATCCCATTCCTGATGCACCAATAATTTTTTTTCATATAAAGCCAACAAATCATGCAAAGTAGAATTATGACGATTGATACTTGAGCCAGATTAGCTTAGTCTGTCACTTTGGACATACCTGGTTAGGGGAACCCACAACCCCCCACGTGAGCACCACTTTCTCCATTGGATTGGCCTTGTGGCCATTTCTCTATGAGATTTTTTTTTTTTTCTTGATTGTTGAGTATGTTGAGGAAGGCCCAGCCAATGACGCATTTGTTCCACCTGGACAGAGTGGTTCTATATTGTATAGAAGCAGCTGAGCAACAGACAGGGAACCAAAGAACAGGTAAGCATCACTCCTCATGATTCTGTGCTCAAGGTTCCAATGCCCTGGGTTCCATGCTTGGCTTCACTTGATGATGACTGTGTTTGAAGTTAAGCCATAATATACCCTTTTAAACCCAAGTTGAGTTTGGTCAGTATTTTTATTACAGCAATAGAAAGAAATTAAGACTGATGGTGTCAAGATTGTGAAGTATGCCACTCTGTTTTAACCCCTGGCTCAACCATAACCCAGTAGGCAGAGCTTTCAGCTGCTGTTCCTGCTTTCAAAACATTCCCTAATCAACACTTCAATTTAGTTCCCACTCTTACTATGTGGCTCAAACCATCCCACTGCTCTTTCAAGTAACCTTTGGCTCAACCTTCAGACCTCTTTAAAAAAAAAAAAAAAAAACACTATTTACTGTGGGAAAACTTAGTTAAGATGGGTAACATTCCTAAGCCAATGGTACCTCCTTGGTCACACCCATGGGGTGGAGTGGAGTGACAAAAAGATTTAGGATTTGGTCCTGAGAATTGAGTCATGATGGATATTTAAGCAGACATGTTGGAATAAAATCTCTCTCTGCATTTGAACCTCAACCTGAGTACACGTGGTGTGCTTTCCTGGACATATTTTCCACATGGGTCATCCCAAGATTAAGTGGGCCCAGCCACAAATCTCGGAAGCATCCCCACAATTGGCGTCTGAACGTGGAGCAGAAGAAAACCTTGACAACTTAGGTATGCATACCCCTAAATCTTGCCCTTTTCTTCTCTTTCTCCTCTCTCTCCTGATATCTATCTGTTGTGGTAGAACCATCTTTCCTGCTGGTTCCAGTGGATGGGACAATGGTCTGAAGGCATGTGGCTTTGTACACATGGAGGAGAGCAGCTTGGCTCTGATTTGGTTC
The DNA here is from genome assembly GCA_009823505.1 of Rhizomys pruinosus. Taxonomy (NCBI): domain Eukaryota; kingdom Metazoa; phylum Chordata; class Mammalia; order Rodentia; family Spalacidae; genus Rhizomys; species Rhizomys pruinosus. The sequence continues at coordinate 777,274 of VZQC01010757.1, forward strand.
AGAGGGAGCACCCAATGCCTTCCAGGCATGTGCCTCCTGGCATGGCCACTCCTACAGGCTATAAAAGCCAGTGACCTCAAGGCTGACTTTAATATTAAGGCTTAACAGTTATGCTTGGCCTTAAAACATTTTTTCATAATTCTACAAATCTGAAAATTTTTCTGGTTTTAAATTCCAACCCCCAAAGAAAGACTCCTGCTGTGAGGAACCAGCTCCTAAAGTTTGATTCCAATCTTAACTTCTTCATATGTAAATTTTCTCCTGGTTCTGTTGCAAATTAAGGCCTTTCACAGAACCACCTTCCTCCAAGAGCAGCCTCTTCCAGATAATTTCAAGCCTTGGCCATTTTTCTTTCAAATATTGTATACAAAATCTGTTTTTGGATAAAAGTGTGTTGCTCTCTTGTCTTCTTGTGGGTTTTCTCTAAATCTAACTCTTCTTACCTAAAACCTGCCAGCTATTTGTAGATCCAAGGTTGGGATTTAGCTAACAGTCATTCAAATCCATTTCAGCATGCTTAACTTAAAGTGTAATATTTTTACTTAACCCCCGGGTACCCCAGATATTCTTTGAGTAAATATATGTGCACAGTTAAAATTAATTGGTTGATTTAATTTTATCTTGCTCTTTTTAGATGTGTTTCACCTTAAAAATATCTTCTCACAGAATTTTTGATCACATGTGGTCTGAGCTCTGGCCTGGCGCCATTAGCCTGCCTGCTGTGCATGCATACCAGCTGCCTGACTGAGCACATGGTATCTAAATCATGCCATTTAAATTTTGATTTTAGGTAGCATTCTTTTGATTTCAGCATTTTGGAAACAAAATAGATGGATTTCTAGCAGAATTTACAGGCCTTGGAGTTCTTTTTTTTTTCACATAAATTTATTTTTATTTTTTTTTTAGGCCTTGGATATCTAACAAAACAAACTTGCTCTGATAAATTGTCTTTTTTTAAGGACCATTGGTAAAAGTCTCTTTAACAACTTAAATTCATATTTAAATGAGAAATTTTTTGAATAAAACTGTTTTATGTTTCTTTAAGCCCATCTTCAAGCTATGTGTATGTGTGAGTGAATGTGAGTTCCCACTTTTAATTCATTATAATCCTACAGGTTTAAATCTATTTAGCTGACTATAAACAAAAATAGATTCAATTCATAGAAAATGTTTGTTTTTAGTATTGAGAAAGAGATGAAAAGCATGTTTGGCAGAATGCATGAGCTCTGGTGGGGTGGGGGAATGGGGGGACACAGGTCTAGATTTGATAATAAATAAATAAATAAATAAATAAATAAATAAATAAATAAGAAAATGTTTGTTTTATACCCCTTAGTGTTAACAGTTTTTAATTGGGTTTATAGTACGCATATTATTCAGTTTAATGATAGATTTTTGTTAATTATTATTAGTAATTGTTATTAATGGTTATAGTTATTGTTATTAGATATAATTATTAATAACAATTGATAGAAATTCAGTCTAAAGATAAATTGTTCATTATAGTTGGCTATTATTATTGACAATTATTATTCATAACAATTATTAATGATTGTTGTGACTAATAATGGTTAATAATCATTAATAATTAATAATAATTAATAATGGTTATAATTGTTGTGATTACTGTTGTGATTATGGATAATTATTATTCTTCCAAAGTCCTTAATAATACACGATGGATCAGTCCAAGACTACAAACAACTTTGGCCTGTCTACTTTTGGAAATCCTCAATATTTAGATTTGTAAATAGCATAGGGACAGTTAGGCTTAGCAGAGGGGCAGCTTAAGGCAATCAACCAGAGGAGACAAGATAGGGAAAGAGTAGGAGTAAACTTTAGAGATAGTTCATTAAAGGCAAATGGTTGGAAATGGGCCTAAGAGGTAGCATATGGGTCTCAGCTGTTTTATGAGTTACTAGGACATTTATTCTAATTATGTAAAAATAACCCTATAACAAATTATAAAAATTTCATGTTTTTCATTGGACATCAAATAATATGGCTTTCTTCTCTTACAGGTCAACCTAACAAATCTTTCTTATGTATGTATGTGTGTATGTATGTATGTGCACACACATGTGTGTATAGATGTGTGTACTTGTGCTCTAAGTATATTTTAATATTAACAGCCATGATACCAGTAAAAACATTGCCTCTAAGTTGGAACATGGCCCTTCCTTCTCAAGACACAAATTTATATTAAATAGCCCAACATAATTCAATTTCAACAAAGGTTATGGGTTATCTATTAAAAATTTTAAAATGATGGATCTACACTGCCATCTACTGGTTACATCCTTTCAACAGCTAAAACAAAGATGCAACCAGGTTTTCATTGTAGGGGCTGGAGAGATGGCCTAGCGGTTAAGAGCGCCGACCGCTCTTACAGAGGACCCGGGTTCAATCCCCAGCACCCACATGGCGGCCGAGAACCGTCTGAAACTCCAATTCCAGGAGAACTCCAGTTCCAGGGGAATCCGAGACCCTTTTCTGACCTCCGCTTTCTGACCTCCGCGGCATTGCACGACAGGGTGCACAAACCTGCATGCAGACAGTACATTCATACACATAAGAAATAAATTAAAAAAAAAAAAAAGTGTTAATAAGTTTTGGGGTATTTAGGAATAAAATAATAAAAGGTATAAAATTTTTAAAATTTAAAAAATAAAAATAAATTGAATTCCAATTAACATCATTGCAGAATTCGTGGCAGCCATTTTCAAATTTTTTGCGTGCATACAGGCTAAGCCTGCATTTTGTTCAGATGACCAGTGGGTAGCTGGTGTTAAGGCCTGCATTTCATTTGGGTGACCAGTTGGTTTGTAAAAAGGCTCCCTTTGTGGACCATCAACCTGCGAAGCTGGTGTGAAATTCCTGTCCTGGACTTGGGCAGGTGGAAAGTTACAGCCAAGAGTGGGAAACGTGTCTCATTGGCCCAGGCTAAGGACCTGAGTAGGAAGTTACCTCTCCGGTCGGGTTACAGGAGTGACCAACTGACCTTTGTGCCTAGGGGTCAGTTCCCCATAGTGTCCACAAAGTGGGCACTGTGTCCCCTTTCCCTTAGCAGGACTGCACTGCACCTGTTCGTGACAAAGGAAGCTTCCTAGAAGCTCCCACAAAAACAACAACAAAAAAATCAAGATGGTTATGGTGGTAACAACTTCTCATGGGGCATATCTAGCCAGTCTTTAGTTAACTGATGGGCATAAGAACTGTAAAAGAAAATTTTATTAATAGCTAGATATTGAAAAATCTTTAAAGCAGGTTTTCATGCCAGGCCTGGAGAAGGCCAAGAGCTTGGAGGAAGATAGTTATTAAAATCCACTTTGTAAGGTTTGCAATTTAAAATGGTAATACATTTGAACTAATTGGGAATATAAAATGTTAATCCTTTTATTTGTAATCTGTATTGAATTTCCAACAATAACTTTGGGGTTAAGGTACACAAATGGTCTCTATATTTTTCTGTGCTATACTGTATCACCTTGTAACATTTTCTCTCACTTGTAAGATAATTTAAAGAAATTAAGTTTAAGTTCACTCCCCCCAAAAATAGCTTACAGTCAATGAAAAACAATTTGGGTGAATTTGATGAAAACTTACACCTTGGTTCCTGTTTATGGGTATGTGTAATACAACTTGGGCATCTATAGGTCAAAACATAAAAATTTAAAAGACAAAAAGGGGGAGGTGGTATAATATTTCTTCTGTATTCCAAACCTTATGATAAATTTTCAATTTTGAGGTCTTGAAACTAACAATGGGAGGAGATTTGTATGTTCCCACAGGTAAAAACACCAACCTAAATGCCTGAAAATGTACAACTTTGGGCTGTGCAGGATGGACTGGGAAATGCCAGCAGAGAGGCTGACTCATCTGAACATTAAAGAAAAAGGAACTTCAGATTGCCTGAGTCACAGACACTGAGCATCTCTCTGAATTCTATTTGGGATAACTGTTTATAATGGGTCCTAATGAAGTTTACCTTCCAGATGCTGAGAAACCTTCCTACCTCTTCCCTTTTATAGGGGAAAAAAAATATGATGGGAATGAAGTCATTCCCTAACTGTAAACTAGAGCCAACTGTTATAGTGGTAATTTCTTATAAAACAGGTATAACTACTTTTTTTAATTGACTGATAGACATAGGAATTGTGAAAGGATAATTCTCTATTTAGAGCCAAATATAATAGTAAAGTCTTTATAAGCTGTGTAATTAAACAAAATATATTAATACAGGAGAGCTCTGATATCAGCAATGGATTATTCTGCCAAGGAGATGTTGGCCAGAGGATCCAAGCCCCCAAAATTATAAAGGCCTTTTGCCTATAAAAATGGGATATCTACAAGGAGAAAGGTAGTAAGTCCCTGATGTGGAAGACCTGGTGTAAGCATGAAAAAATGTTTTGAGACATCACTTGCTAATGTACAGTTGGCCTCTGAAATGCCAGAGAGCATTACCAAAGGCCACTAAAGCAATAAAGCAAAATATTGGTCTCCTTGAGTTAAGCAAGATTCTTCTGTCATTATCAGCTACACCTCAACTGCCTGGAGATACTGTGCAACAGTGGCAGCCATATATATATATATATATATATATATATATATATATATATATATCCCAAATCTAATTGGCTGTTAGCTCTCTCCTTGGAGGAATAATTCATGGTTGATGCCACAAGCTTACTTCCTCTAGTGGTTAGGAGATGTTATTAGCCACAATAAGAACTTATCTTTTATAGAGAAACCACAGTTTGTGGATTAGCATACCATCCAAACATCTGTGTCTATGCTCACAGCTTAGCTTGTCATAATAGTTAGTACTGTTTAAATGCCTGTTTAAGTGCCTTTACATCTAATTGCTTGTGCTTTGTTAGTAGGATTAAAAAAGTACCCTGGATAAGCTGTCAATCCATGAAGGGAAACAACCTGAACAGACTAGAGTCCAAAATGACATCTCCAGAGAAAATAGACTGTTTTGCTTCTCACCCATTTGTGCCCCTTTCCCAAAGCCTAGGGAACAACTTGCAGAAGAGGAGGCATGGTAGAATGTAAGGGCTGAGGAGAGATTCAGGTGAATTGTGAGACTACAGCAATATAGAATGGACTCCTATTTGATCAACATGCTTCTGCATACAAGCTTCTCCAATTGGACTATGGGAACCTTGGGTTGTTTCAAAATTTGGACATAGATACTTGCTACTAATTGGTTTTACATGAATGTTACTTACATTCATTGCTTATGCTTGACAATCAGCTTACTTCATGGTTGGGGTTTTTGGATATTAATTGGCCTTAGTGTGAAAATAAAGTTTCAGGTCTGACCTGCCCCCCACTGCCTAGCACTCAAAACAGGCTTGAGCAGCTGGCTATTCAAAACTCAGGTTCCATTGGGTTGTTAGCCTCTCCCATGGGCTCCCCTGCCTCTCAGAAAAATTAAAAAAAAATAAAATTAAAAGGGTGAGATGTGGGAAAACTTAGTTAAGATGGGTAACATTCCTAAGCCAATGGTACCTCCTTGGCCACACCCATGGGGTGGAGTGTAGTGATGAAAAGATTTAGGATTTGGCCCTGAGGATTGAGTCATGATGGATATTTAAGCAGACATGTTGGAATAAAATCTCTCTCTGCATTTGAACCACAACCTGCATACATGTGGTGTGCTTTCCCGCACATATTTTCCACATGGGTCGTCCCAGGATTAAGTGGACCACACCACAAAACTCGGCGGCATCCCCACAATTTACCTCTAGTCCAGATGAACTCTTCCAGCTTTATTCGATGCATTCAATCCCATACAGAAATACCTGGCTCCCTTACAGAAGAAAATGGTCATGCTGACTGCCTAGTTATGCCTTTTCAATTAGCAGAGATACAAGCTCAACAATTATCTGGTTCTGTCTTGACTGTCCCTGCCATTTAGAGAGGAATAAACCCCTGAGAACTTCATCCTAATAAACTTTGCCAAATGGATATAATTCACATATATTATTTTGATATTTTTGAATTTGTTCATGTTTCTGTTGATATGTTTTCAGGACTTATCTTTGCTACAACTCAAACACATGAATCTGCTTGAGCTGTTTTAAGACACATATTAACTGTTTTCTCAATAATGGGGCATCCCAAAAGAATCAAAATAAACAATGGTTCCACTTATGTATCTAAAACTTGTATCTCTTTTTGATAATTGTGATAAATTCACCTCTTTCACATCATTCTCTATAACCCTAAGGCAAACCCATAATTGAATGAGCTAATTTATTACACAAAAATCTAGTATAAAAACAGAAGGCAGGGAAATAAAGGATGAATTTTTCAGGAACAAGTTGCTAAAACAATATATACTTTAAAAATTTTTTAAATATTTGTCTCAATTTCTCCCCAATACCTATGGAAAAGCAACATAAGAAACAATAAATTTTGCCAAAATCCATGGTTTTATACAAACATCTTCAAAGGCCAACTAATGGGTGGATCCTATTCCTCTCACTAATTGGAGCTGAGACTCCACATCTCTACTTCTCCTAAAGTTTATCTCTAAGATCCCAGGGCAACTGGTAAAGCCATACCTTGAGCTGGTGCCAGAAAGCAACTGACAGAAGGAAGAGCCTCTCCAGACTTCACCTGCATGCATAGCTTTCCTGTTCATTTGCTCTCTCCTCTCACTGCTGTCCTTCCTGTGTCAAGTTTTTCAAAGGATTACCCAAGACAACTTCCTACTGACTCATACCCCTCTATCACACTACACCTTAAACAGCCCACTGCCAGCTAACACTCCAATGAACATGCTTCTTTGTTAAAACAAACAAGAAGGAACTATGAGGCTAACATTTCTGGGAATGCCTTCTGTTATAGTATAAAACAATGGAAATGACTTTTACCTAGCCATGTAACCAAAAAGTTACTATGTTTTGAGATCTTTTGACACTATCTCAGCTTGCTTATAAGGTAAAACAAACATAGTAGGGCATGGACTCTTCTGGCAACTTAAATATATAGCTTAATCCGTCAGGACACTTCCTTGCCTTTGATCCAGAGCAATGTGTGTGTGTGTGTGTGTGTGTGTGTGTGTGTGTGTGTGTGTGTGTGAGGTGTTGATTACCAAAAGTTCCGCAAGCAGCCAGTATTTATCAGAAGCAGGAATAATTCTATGTAAGTTGCAAATAATTGATAAGATTTGATGGTGACATCTATATGCTTGTGTGTGGTATTATTCTAGGTCAGAAGGGTCAGAAAAGGCAAAATCTTTCTCTGAACAAATAAGAGTCTGCTTTAATTTTTTCCCATTTCATGCTGGATATATAGCTTCAATGAAGAGAGAAGGCCTTTTTTGCAAGTGTACAATTCTGGAGAAATCTGAAGGTACAACTTCTGAGAACAGTTCACTTTTGATTCAAATGGATGGTAAGAGTCGGGCAGTCTTTATTCAGGAATCACCATAATATGGCATTACACTGCCCTAGATCGAAGAACTGTAATGAAGAATTGGCTTCAAGCCAAGAATGGTGGTGCATGCCTTTAATCCCAGCACTCTGGAGGCAGAGAGTCAGGTCTCTGTGAGTCTGAGGCCAGCTTGATCTACACAGCGCGGTCCAGGCTAGCTGAGGCTCTAAGGAAACAATGACAGCAAAAACAAAAAAATTAGCGCCACTCCAACTGAAGTAAAACCACAAATAAACATGTGTCATCTACAGCCCTTGGTTACAATCTGTAAAAAGACAACACTAAAGACTGATAGTATTGTTTCTGGACTAAAACTCTGTAAATTTTGCACTGCGCATGGAAAAGATGAATGGCTTAGGGTGATGGGCAGTGGGAACCAGAGAGATGAAGAAAATTACCTGGAAATAAAAATGTGTTATTAGGCTGAGGCAAAAGTGGACCCAAGACTACAGAGAAGGAAAAGGACAATAGGAAAGCAGGAGCAGTGAACCTCAGGTACGATGCAAATGGCTCTGTTACACACAGAGGAAAGCTAAGACTGTATAATGAAGATAAACCGAGATTTATAGGTAGGGAATTTTTTAAAGAGAAAAAAGATGTATTTGCGATGATATTGGATGGTATTTAGTCTGCATCTGAGGGTGACTAAGGAAGTAGTTGGAGGGATGTAATGACTGGATAAAGGAGAGAGAAGCTTAAGTATATAAAATACATCTAAAATGTATGCAGAAAGTAATATAAAACAACTTTGTGGAAGAAGTGAAGTGACTTATGTAGAAACAATTATCCTTTCCATTTAAAAATGTTTTCTGCCGGGCGTGGTGGCGCACGCCTTTAATCCTAGCACTTGGGAGGCAGAGGCAGGCGGATCTTTGTGAGTTCAAGGCCAGCCTGGTCTACAATGTGAGTTCTAGGACAGCTGGGGCTACAGGGAGACCCTGTCTCGAAAAGACAAAAAAAAAAAATAATAATAATAATAAAAAAAAATGTTTTCTATCACTGCTGCTAGGAAGTTTTGCTAATAGTGTATAAAACATATAAATCTTTATACTGCCTTATTTAGGGAAAGCATCAAGGAAAGTACCTGTACATATTCAGTGCAGACACGTGATTTTTCTGTTATTTTCTATCTGAAGTTGGTTGAAGCCACATGTTAAGGAGCCTAAAAATAGATGGACAACTGTATATGAAATTACACACACACACACACACACACACACAGTGTATACACACAGATATCATATGCATGCATTAATGTGTATATATGTGCATATATTCCTTAGCCTTTTTAAGTTGAAGCATTGAAATGAAAGAGCCCTCACTTTACCTTCAGTAATACTCCAACCATATAGCCTGTATTTATTTCCAATTATATTAATCCATTTACTTTAGGTAAAACTGAGCACTACCCAGAAACTATGTTTCACATTTTCTGTAATGCATCTCCTGGTATCTGAAAATGGCTCCTTTTGGGGGGGAATATTTAATAGCAAAGGGTGCAGAAGGAACAGAGAAGAAAGCCCAAGAATCCTACTAGTAGTTATGGCAGACCCACTTACTTGCTGAACTTCAGACCCACTCACAGACGAAAACATCAAAATTTACATTTTAACAAGATTGTAATCCAATTTCTATACATTTTATAAAGGAGAAATGTGGGAATGACTTTTACTTAACCTTGTAATCAGAGCAAATTATATTTTACAAAAATTATATTTTGCAATCATTTAACATTATCTCAGCTTGTTTATAATATGACAGGCTTACTAGACTTTAAACTCTTCCTTTAACCTAATCATATAGCTTTATTCCCTCGTGACCTTTCCCTGCCCTTTTCTCTCTCTCTCTCTCTCTCTCTCTCTCTCTCTCTCTCTCTCTCTTTCTCTCTCTCTCTTTCTCTCTCTCTCTGTTGTAAAAATACTAAACACTGTAGCAGTGAATATTCACTGGAAGCAAGGAATTATTCCATTTATGTTCTAAATAACAGGTAAGATTAGACCGATAATATCTGTTATCTGTCTATCTGTAGTATATGTTGTTCAAGGACAACAGGTGTTAGAAAAGGAAAATCCCCTTATAAGGCCATTCTCTTGTTCTTCCCCATTTCATGTTGGATGTGTGGTTTCCACAGGATCACAGTTCTGAGAGAATCTGAAGGTCAAGTTTTCAGAACAGGGTGAGTCCCACTCTTGGATTTATTGGATGTTAAGTGTCAAGGATGTTTTTGTTCAGGCATCAGTATAATGTGGCATCTCACCACCACAGAGAAACACAGGAACTGAATATAGACTGTTTTTATCTTCAGCTATTGCTATCAAATGAACATTACATATTAGAAGTTAGGAAGCTACAGCAAAATAAATTTTATGGTTATAAGCATTCATCTCAATTTTTCTACCTCCATTAGAGACTGTAATCAGACAGTTAATGGAGACATTTTTATAACTTTTTATCATGGATTAAAAAGCCAATTACTATGAGACGAATCGTATCTCCAACATTTCACTGACATAAATTGTTCAGATGAAAAAGTGTCTGGTAGTTCACAACTGAGTTCTGTAAATCATTAGCTTATCCACCCTTAATAATGAGTGGTCTTAGGATTTCAGGGTCAAATAATCTTAGTAAACAGCATAATGGATAGGCAGTACATTCTCTAAAGTCTTTCAGTGAAGAAAATCTATTCAGTTTCACATCTCCCTGATATATTTAGGCAGAGAAATGTAGTTTCCCATTAGATAAATCCTGCTGAGCAAAGTTCTAAAATGCTACATTAGAGTACTGGAATTAACTGTTTGAAAAATTTTTGAGTAAAGATTGAAATCTGAAAAACTGTATGCATGAACACTAGAAAGGTGTGGAATGATAAAGGCTGGTCATGGAACAAGCCAGTAACATATATCAGAGGGGAGCTTACAACTGTTTTAGACTCTGATTTGGGGCAAAAAATGTAATAGAACCAATAAGACATGGTCTAGGTAGAATGAACTTAGAATTCATTTAATTTTCTGGATGATTTTTCTGGAAACACATACATACAACATTTAAATATATAGATATGAGAAATCCTATTCTTTTTATGAGAGGACCTTATTATGTATCTGTTGTCGACCTAGAACTTGCTGTGTAGACAGGCTGACCTTGAACTCACAGAGATCCTCCTGCACCTGCCTCTGCCTACTGAGCACCTCCATGCTTTGCTGAGAAAACTGCTCTTAGAAATTTGTGGAAAAGGTATAGATTTGGTGACTGACAGAATCCTAAGTTAAACAAGGCATAATTTCTCAATGGCTAGAGTGACATAAATAGCTCTTCTCTCTCTCTCTCCCTCTCCCTCTCCCTCTCCCTCTCCCTCTCCCTCTCCCTCTCCCTCTCTCTCTTTCGTTCATTTCTCTGTCTTCAAATTTTCCCTCATTATCCATTGTTTCCATCAGTCTCCCATGGATGTATTTTACTTCATAGTGAAATAAGTTTTAGACAAACCTTACCTTAAGATACTTATTATTCAATGTCTCCTTCGAATGCTGGTTCCTCTCTTATTTAAACGAAAAAGGATGGGTTCTTTTCAACTGTTCATTTATATGATGCAGTATATAATAATTTAAAAAATAAAAATCTTTGATGCCACAGAATAGTAATTATATAATATCTATCATGTGATCTAACACATTTGCTCCCTCATTCTAAAGATAAGCAACCTGTAACAGTACAGAGCACAAAATATCCTTTGGCCCAGGGGCCATGTATGAATGACTCTCCTATTTCCATTTGGATGAGGGGAATTAAGATAATACTATAGACATAAGACTAAATTTGATGATTCACTTTTTTTTATGAAGGGCAAACTTCAAGATCAAAGAGGAAGTTATTTTAACTTCCTATTTTCCTGCAAAGAAAAAATGGCCTTATGAATATGTGAGGTGGAATAGTTCTGTAAAAATAAAGGGAAAACAAGGCCTCCCATTTTTTGTACAGTATGTGATGGAGTTTGGCAGGGCTTGAATATCACGGGAACATGAAATATATTGCTCACTTATTGTCCTGTAGTTTGAAACACTCTCCCAAAACCAATGTTTTGGAAGTCCCATATAACAACAGTAACTACATCATTTATTGTTTACTGATTTTTTTATTGAGTTTTGTAGCTCATGATTTTTACATGTGATTGTACAGAGCATTTTTAAAGATAAAAAGGTTGTACAAGGGGCTGGAGGAATCCAGTAACTTAAAATCTGGTTAGCGTTCATGGTCAGAGTAATGCCATGTGCAAATATACTAGAATCCTAAAAGACCAAGGTTTCAATAGCTATTATTTTTGTTTCTTAAAGTGTTTTATCTTATCAGTGAGCAATAACTCAATTAGTTGTTAGTCCTGAAAATAAAGTATTTTTTTTTCAGAAATATGAATCTTAAATTAAATTTAACTCTTGTCAAGGGGGATTATGACATAGAAAGCTTTCCAAATGATTTGTCCACTTTCAATGTGTTCAAAAAAGCTATATGAAGGGGACTCAACCTGACCCTACAAAGTTTTTTATTTTGTAGATTACAGAGCTCAGTGTCAGAATACACAAAGGAGACATATCTATAAAGAGCATCTTCTGATTATCTACAGTTTGTCAAGACATATCTTTTTATTTAGGCTGGTAAGTGAAATCTTTACTCCTCAATGAATCATGAAAATCAACTTTCAAAGATTTTTCTTGATGCAAAATGTCATCAGCCACCGGGAGAATTTGAAACTCAAAGGCATTGAAACTAATACTGTGGAGGAATAGTCACCTTTTGGCACAAGTGGTCCCAGCCACTGTGTCCCAAATTACAACTCTGAAGATTCCCACTACTACTGAAGGGTCATTCATACACTAATTTTGTGAAATGTCTTTTGAAGTTAGTCAAAATAGGCGTTTAAGTGCATTTTGCCTGTTTCAGCCTTCAAAGGAAACCTAACAATTTTTAAGCTTTAAAAATCTACTTCGTAGTTGAATTTTAAAGATTATTTCATCTTCAACACAATGCAAATTTTCGTACAGTTGGGTCACTAAGGGAAATGTAATTCCATTCAATATAAAATATTGAATTCAATATAAAATACTCTGAATCTGAATTAAGTAAATTCTTAGTAACTGCCTCCTGGATCAAAGGTTGTGGCAATCCATCTTAAATCTATTGGGTCTCAAAGATAGTGTTTAACTTAGATCCTTGGAAGCCTACTTTAACTCCTCTTCTTTCAAACTGTTCCTTTCAGCATTCTAGAGAAACTGCACTGAGAATTCTTTTAGATGCCTTGTAGAGTATTTTGACACTCCAACACATGTACAAGCCTCTGAAGAATTTTGTGAACTGACTACAATAATTGAAGATAAGACTTGAGAGGAGTATTTTCAGTGCTGTAATAAGTTGTTCAGTTCTAACATAAAATTCATATATAGTGAATTATCCTGAAATAAGAATATTGCTTGTTTATTATTTTGTACAATGTACATAATTCTAATATAATATTCATTCAGTGTTCACAGAAAGATTCATCCTAAAGCTCTAAAGTAGCAAAGCTGCTTGTAGATTAAAAGTGAGTGCAATAATCAGCAGATTAGGCAGGGAAGCTGAATTGAGGCAAAATACTTATATTTTAGAAACATTTATAAAATCTTGACATTTCCTTACAACAAGATCTAGCTGATTAGTAGTATCTAAACAGTGCTAATGTGTGTAGTATTTCCTCTGGTATTAATAGGTGGAAATTATGAGAAATTTCAATTTTATTTTCTTTAGTAGCATTTGTTACAATAAAATTTTTACCCCTAAAATAATTTGTTTGTTGTTGTTTGCTTGTCTGTTTGTTTCTGCCCTCCCTCAGCCTTTTTTCTGAATAATTCCAATTTAGTTGGGTCTTGTCTCCTAGGCATAAATTTGCCAACCTGGTTCTGTTCCCTTCCATTCATATTATGATTGAGAAGAACTTCATTAGGCTATACTGAAAGAGATTTGTTTTGTTTACCAATCTTCCTTGACTTTTTCACATAAATCACAGTTTTCTGCTTACCTTTAATATGCTCTAATGGATCACAAATTACCAAATGAAAGAAAACAGTTAACATAAGATTAAGACAGATAAAGGAACATCAAAACATATTTGAAATCAAGACATCAGAATAGAACTTATAACTATTAGATGCAGAGTGATGACTTTTTAATATTTTTTAAAAGGTATAAATAATTATTTAAAATGAGACTATGCAAAACTATATTAACTATTTAGTTTATTGCAAAAAAATCACAGTTAATAATTTTAAAAAAGCTATTTCCTCAGAAAGTTTATAAAAGGAATTAGATTATGTAAAAATACATGTAGATGTAAAAGATAAAGACTGACTTCCATTTTAAAGCGAAAAGGATCTTGTCTGAGTAAATGGTTATAGTAAAGAAGAAAGGTCCCTCCTATTTCTTACCCCCAAAGAAGTAGCTATCAACATTTCATTTCTACCAGATTGCAAATAAAATTTATATCACTAATAATGTTTTGCAGATGGTTTAAGATAGACAAATTTGCTGATTACAAAACTGAATTCACTCTTTGGCTGTTTCTATTTTATGAGCCCAAAGAATATTCTTAAGTAGAATTCATTTGTGCAAAAATGTTTCCATAATCTATTTCTTCATATTTATACACACCCTTTCTATCTCTATCTTCATAAAATTTTGATGTACAGAAATCTAACACATAAAGTCTTAATTAGGAATGCATAGCAATTATTTATATAACAATTTATGAAATAGTAAACCCAATAAAATTGGAATATCTTGGTCTATAATATACTGGGAAGTTTGTACATAGTATTTATGCTTTTATTAGAAGAAGGAAATTAATGTTGATGTCTTCATATTTGTTCAAAACCAGATTACAATTTTGAGTTTTTCTGTTTGTTTTTCACTCTTTAAATATGAATTAACATGTATTTATAGTAAAAATAATTTTTATTTGTTGTTTATTTTTTAAAAAATAATTCCAAGTTCTAACACTTTGGTGCAGTACTAGTAAACAACTTCAAAAACTAAATACTCTGACCTAAAATTTCATTAATGCAGACTGAAGATAGTTTGGTTAAGAGCTGATTTTTAGATAACTTAGACTATTTTTTCTCTTCCTACATATGTGAGTTTAATGTTGATCTTTAAGATAAATAAACTTATTAGTGCATTTGAATATGTATGTGGGGAAAAGGTTAAGACATTGCACAAAATTAAATATACATTCTTAAGTTATTGATTTTTTTATATCATGGAAAGTTTTGTTTCACTGTTAGTATTGAAAATTGAAAACTGATATTAAAAGATTGTTTCATGAGCCTGGCATGGTGGCACACACCTAATCCTAGCACTTGGGAGGAAGAGACAGGTGGATCTTTGTGAGTTCAAGACCAGCCTGGTCTACGGAGACCCTGTCTCAAAAACACCAAAAAAAAAAAAAAAAAAAAGCCAGCCTGGTCTACAGAGTGAGTTCCAGGACATCTGGGGCTATAGGGAGACCCTGTAAAAAAAAAAAAAAAAAAAAAAAAAAAAGATTGTTTCATTATGTCAATAATATTTATGATGGTGGCCTTAAAATATAAACTATATTTTAAAGCTTTTTTAGAATTATATTTATTTTTGTATATATGTTTGCCTATATGCCTATATGGGCACCATGTGCATGCCTGGTGCCTATAGAGGCCCAAAGAATGCATAGAATCCCCTGAAACTGGAGTTAAAGACAGTTATGAGATGTCCTGTGGGTGCTGGGAACTGAATTGAGGTCCTCTGCAAGAGCAACAAGTGTTCTTATCCACTGAGCCATCTCTCCAGATCCATAAACTATATTTTAATTTAGAGTCATTGTGACTTTTTGTTTGTGGGAGGTTAAGGGTAATTCAATTACCTACCTTTATTTAATACATTTTCCTGATTATTTTCACTTCAATATAGTTACTCTCATGACAGTTCCTTTCATTCATTATGATTATTGTAACATCCTACTTGAATATTTATTTATGGTGTATTCAATTTTAATGAAGTAAAAACAAAGAGGGATGTCTAAATAACTTAATTAAAATTTCTTCCCTGAATTTTTATTTCTTCATGAATATTATTAATTAGCAACACTAGTTACAAAGCAATTCATTAATATCAGAATCAATTAAACCTGAGGTCCATTAGCTAGTGTCCTGAAAAACTGTCACAGGACCTAAGACTTCAAAGAAGAAATCATGTGTAAAACATTACAAAAATATATTTTACTAGGAAGTAATAATTGGTTTGTTTCATTTATATAGCTTACTTTAGGGTTACTAAATAATGTGTTATGTATGTACATTATGTCTATTTAATAGAATTTACTTCTTGTGGAAAAGTGGGTAAGATAAGCACTTCATGAATTTCAGCATACACTAAAACATGGAGTCAACACATGGCTCTAGAAGGAAGAAAAATTACAATTTCTCCACCAATAGCATTGAAATGTGGAAAAATGTGATCCAAGTTCAAGAATGCAACTCTTGCTAGTATAAATAGGACTAAGTGAATATATCACATATACACAAATTTCTACTGAAATGTATGCATTATTAACTACTTTACCCACTTTTGGTTTTGTTTCATTAGTCACAGAAAATTCAGAGGAATACTCACTCCCTTTGAAAATCTTTGAGATCTTAATTCTTTCTGAAAGCACACCAAGTATGATGAATGAGAGATCAAAAATCACCCCTTCACCTTGATGCAAGAACTTAGTTAACTGAGAGCATGAAAAGGTCTTCTGCATCGATTTACACATTCAAGATATCTTTCTTCAGGTTGTTCTCTGTGGAGCTGGGGAAGCTACCTGCTTCTAGTTTCCATAAAATGAAACACAGAACACCATACACAGGGAGCGAGCAATGCCGGAGTATTGGCCACCTGAACTGAAGCAGCTTCCCCATTGTTCTGTGAAACCAACTTCGGACTGATGGAGTTGTTTCCAGCCAGATTACTATTTCTCAAATCAAGCACAAAAGTGCTCACAGCCCACAGACCATCACGTGTGTTTCTGAAGATACCTTAGGTATTTTGAAAAAGGGATTGTTAAAAACTGCCAAATAGATGTGTTCGGTGGGTTAAATGGCTTTCAAGTGTTAATATTACCACAATATGGTCTGAGAAAAACTACTGCTAATGTTTTCTGTTCTCCAAATTACAGAGTCTATGGGCTTAAAGAAAATATATCAATTGACAAAGAATAATACATATTTTGAAATGACAAAAAAATTAAAGTGTGTTCTGGTCCAGCAGGAGTTTCTTCTGTTACATATTTTAAAGTATATATGGATAGCTGGCTATTCCCTCTCTAAACTAGTCTTCTTATCATAAGATATTCACTTACCAATGTGTGTGGACTTTGAAAAATAAAACTCTGAGATATATTACCAGAGAAATCTGCAATTTGACAAATTTATTTTAGCTTTATTGTAAGTGGGGCTCCTTAATCAGAAACTGCAGCAGGAGACTGCAAGATCTAGAAAATTATTTCAAATGAATTATTTTCTCCCTTAAACCAAATAAGAAAAAATTAGTATAAAAACTATCTTCCATATATGACTTGAAAGAACAACAGAGGCTACATGTAGGCTGCTAGAAGGAGGCAAAGGGGGAGGCGGGAGAATGGAAAAAAAAACAGGAGAGAAGAATCAACAAAAGAATTCTGTTTCTGAGAATTCCATAATGAAACCTCATTCTCTATATGGTGATTTAAAATGTCTTTATACATACTGTCTTTATATAAGGGATATACTCTTTGCTATTATTCATGTATATTTCAGCCAATTGAGTGAATTTAAATTTCTTTCTCTATCAAAATAGAGCTTAAAATTTTGATATTTAAACCACTGGGGGAATCTGACTTTAGAGATAACCTTAGTGATTAAAGCTGGTTTATAAATAAGCCCACAATAACTTGTCTTCACCTACTTGGCTGTAAGTTACCCATCTTGCTCAGCCCCTTTTCCTAGCTGACTTTGTCTGCAAAAATTGTACCATGTTGTGCTCAGATTATCCAAGTCAGATCGATTTCTTTTGTGTGGCTCACTTGGATCATAGAGGATAAGCAAAGTTTATATACTGTAAATGGAAAACAAAGACGAGAAAAATGGAAAGAATTATTAATAATATAGTACATACATCATTCAGTCTCTTCTAAATCTCAATCAGTTGTTTATTGGTTGGCAAACAAGTTTCACTTTTACAACAAATATTAGTAATGAGGTCATCCAACTTTGAGACCATACAAAATGGATCATAAATTTAAAAAAAAAATTATATGTGCTGCTAATTTACCTTTTGTATTCCTACATTACTTAAAATTCTGTCAAATAAATAAATTTTCCTGTTAACAGAAGACTTAAAAAAATCACTTCAAATAATTTGACCTTTCAATTCTCACTACGAGGGAGTGAATTTCCTCTAACAATTAGTGCAGGTGTCCGCTTGGGGTTGGGTCAGACTGAGCATTCAGCAATTTAACGCCTATGGAATACAGTTTTTCACATGCAGAAGCCCCTCTATGCGCTATAGACACCTCCTGACTCCTAGAATCATAGCTACTGCCATGGTGATGAACTGCTTGCCAAATATGTTTCGCATTACAACAGATATGCCCTGTAAACATAAAGTACATCCCACTCTAATTTGCAAAAAATGCTGTTGGAAATATTTGGGCTGGATAAAGATATATAGTGAGGGAAGAAAGTCTAATTTTATTTATTTTATTTTATTTTTTGTAAAAAATAATTTGTTTGCATTACTAGAAAATGATTCTTATAAAGTGATAGTTTCATTTATTTATTTATTTTCTTTGCCAGGTGAAATTTTAAAGAAAAAAAATAGGTAGGGAGGGGGCAACAAAAGAAAAAAGAAAATGAAGGAAAAAAGAAGGAAAATTTGCTCTTTTACTGGTAGACAAACTTGCAAGACTAGCACAAAGAAAAAGAAAATTTCTTTTTTTTTCCCACTACATTAACAGGACTCAAATTCTGGAGGAACAGAAAGCCGACTATATGCGCAATGCTAGTATCTGTACATTACATAGGAATTGTTCGATTTTTCTGCCATTAGTTTTATCATCAGTTAATACAGTAAATCATAAAATATGCATTTAGCATAAAATTCTAGATTCCCCTCCGTTTGATTATTAATTTTGTTGTTTTGTTCTGCACAGCTATTCCCGCTGTGGTGAATTCAGGTTGTGAGTGACCATAACCCATTAGGTGATTCAGTTTTGCTCTGCGTCTACGTTTGTGCAGCCCTCCAATCTAGATGCAGCATTGTTACTAATTTCAAACAATTGTTCTGGCCTTAAAAAAAAAAAAATCAGGTCCTTGTGATTCTAGTAACAGAGCATCAGAGATGTTAACACAAACACAACATAATTCAACAAGGCCACAATGAGCGCCATTTTCTTCATATCTCGTTCATTAACATAATGAAGTCTCCATCTGAGGGGAAAGGATGGGAAAGGCTAGGGCACAGGGGAATATCAGCAGTTATCTTTCTCCCCTGGGCTGACCTAAAAATCCAAGTTAAAAAAAAAAAAATGTCAGAGTCTGTGTTGTCTTTTGAGAACAGCATAAAGATTTAGGAGTACACACGATTACCACTGCTTATATCAGCTCAGAACGGTCCACAAGGTATTCGCAGTCCTGATGGTTGCCATTTCCTCGTCGTCTTCTATAGACTAGTAACCAAATGCGCAGGTCCTTTGGAAGTCCCCTCCGGAGATGTCCCCTCTTTGTTGGGAGGAACTATGAACCCGTCGCTGCTGCCACGGCCCAGCTGGTAGTAGGCGTGCAGCGGGTGCACGTGGTTTCTGGAGCCCAGGTTTGGCATGCTTTTGTAGTAAACGTCTTCGGCGTCACCACCCTTGGCCGCTGCGGGTTCGGTCTGGGTGCTGGTGGTCACGCTGTCGGCAGCTGGCACACCGGCCAGGGCCGGCATGCTGGTGTACAGAGAGTCCCTGTGCGGAGACTGCAGGTCTTCTGTGTGCTCGTCGGTTAGCAAAGGGAAGAAGCTCTCGCTGTGGTCCTGGGGGATCCGCCTTCTGCTGTAATGGTGTGGCTGGTGGTTCTCTGTGGAGTAAACCCTCGGGGGCAACAAGGGAGCATCAGATTCCTCATGAATGAGTTCCAGGCCCAAACTCTCCTCGTGGTTAAAGGACGCAGCATCATCCAAAACGATAGCGTCATCTTCACTCCCACTGCCCAGGTTGTTGACCAGCTTGTTCATCAGATTCCTGTTCTGTTCACTGGAGCGCTCGTGGTTGTTCAGGTATGAAGGGATGTAGTTGGAAGTGAGTTCCTTTAGAATCTTTTTCTCTAGGGCGGTCTCGTTGTGGTTATAGCCACGGTCTATTATTTGCACACAGTTGCTCAGGTATTCGCCGCCAGCAATGCTGTAACTGTTGCCATGGTTACCATTCAGTGGTAGAGTATCCATGACACTTGTATCCCTGGCATTGTTCAGAAGCCCCTCTGAAAAAGATTACAAGACACTATGACATGTATATCCAACGAGCCATAGGACACACACACACGCACACACATACACACACAAACACAAACATTCATCAACTGTGAAGTTTTTATAAAATGCTAGCACCTTAATTAAAAAAGGTTCAGAAAGAAACAAAAATCAATTAATCTATGCATATCAACATGTATGTCCGTAATCGAAAAACAGAAATGTTGACAGTAGAAAAGATGTATTCAAAATAAATTAAAAATACCTCTAAGTTATTAATTGGCAATTTTACATAAACAGAGCCTGACATCTAAAGCAGGTTTAGCTGCAATGAGCAAAATAAAACAAGAATTTGTATGGTCATCGCTTTCGATTTATACCCATCATCTCAGTTGTATTACTATCTCTAACTTTACAGATCTTATCTCTGAAATGGCTATAGCAGTGACATAATTCATGTGTGGCGTTTTGAATATAAAGCACAGAAAATATTTAGTAATTTGATATATAATTTTGTGAGAAAAATAATCTCTACACACAAAACCACAACAGGGTTATGTTAAATTTGTCAGAATGATTCAAGTCATGAAATAATCCTTGGCCAAATAAATGGCACATCAAAATAATTTACACATAGGAGCTTTCAGAAGTGTTTGTATTTGCTTTGTAATTTTTTTCTGCTATAATCGTTTTTGTTGTTATATATTAACCCATCATTGCTGTTTAGAGCCATTAGAGAATACTACATGAAAATCTGTAAAAACACATGAATTTAGTTCCTAAGAACAGTGTCATTATGATAGTTACCATTTTATAATGACTGATGATTTGAGCATATTAAATTTGGAATTTAAAGGAGAATAAACATTTTATTCTGGTAAGAAACATCTGCAGGGAAATAAATTTAACCACATACTTCAAGGGTTTTGCATTCCCTTGAATGAACTGAAGTTCAGGAATCTATAATAGTTTCATAAATCATGTCAAGCACATCAACAAAAGAAAAACACTCATAAACATTTAACCAGTACTGGTAAATAAGAAAGATATTTCTTTGCAGCAAACTTAAACAATTCTCTTAAACTTCTCAATACACTGTTAATCTGTGAAAATATAGCATTCATTCTATATCTGTGATGCAACTATGTCTAAGAAAACTCAGTTCAACAACAGTTTAAATATTTCACATGTGTTAATTTTATATGGCCTTTTGCATACTCTGCATTCAAGTAGAACAGTTTTCAAAACTAGTTTTAAAACAAAACAGTTCACAAAATCCATTAATAAGAAGCTATCACAGACATAGGTTGAAACTATTTATTTTCATGTCATAAAATATCAGGTACACAAATCCACAATGTTAAGAAAAAAAAAGTAAATCCCTTTTAAAGGGCTGTATGTAATAGGTGATTACTGTTGCAGAGGCTGGTATGGTATGCTTCATGGTTATGGTTGCATTGTTGATGCATTGAAACATGTTTCCTTACATTTCTGTTGTCAATGCATTTGATTCAAACTAAAAACAGCCATAGAAATAAAGTGGGTATGTTGCAATGGGACACGTTTTTATGATGGAATGTACTAATAAAAATTAAATGTTTATGAATTACTTAGCAAAAAAAATGCTTAATTTAAAAACAATTTAACTCACACAAACATTACATGAGACTTAACAACTATGTTGAATATGTGACAGAATAAAAGAATCAGACAACAAAAGCGTCTAATCTCTATTAGCATATATTTATATAAGTCAATTTATAGGCTCTTTAGTTTTAAAATTGTGAGATGAACTGTTTTTAATAACTACATCATCTATATGTGATGCAATAAAAGTGAACTAAAAAAAATTACATTTGATATGCAATGTTTAGCTTTACTCCCGTACTTGTCTCTCTGTAGGGCTCTAAACGACAGCATGAAGAAAAGGAAAGAAAAAACAACAAGTAAGCTTACAGCGACAGTAGGAGAAACATGAGTAAAAAAGCAAATTGATGATATGCAGAAAAAAGAGTCAAAGGAAATAATTTCCACTGCCCCAAAATTCATGAGTTTGTGTTACATGGTTTATCATAATTAAAAATACTGAAATGTTAGTCATAACGTAAGAAACCTCCCACTTAACACATGCCAATATAGAGGCTTTAATAAGTGCTTCTATGGTTTGCAAATTTCAAACAGATACACACTTATATTACATCTACAATTATCACACGAATTAATGAAGTGAAGATAGGTGAGTCAGGACTATTTCCACCACTGGATTCTCAGTATTACAGGTGTGTGATGTTAGAACACATACACTTATAAGGAAAGCCACATAAATTTAGAATTTATTAATGAATTTAAAGTAAAATACAGAGAGAAAACCAGAGTTAGAGTTTGCCATAATCATGTTCTTTTGTAAATTATTATGTAGGTTTTCATTTCCTGCACAATCATTATTTTTCTCCATTGTACCTATATAAATGGTGCATTGTTTAAACACAAAGAGAATCAAGGCTGTCAATCCTGAGCTCATATTCAGAAGTTGTTTACAGGGGAAAAATTATTAAATTCATTTTTTATTCTGTACCAAACTATGTGGGAGAAAAAACTGTATCAGCAACATGAAGTTTTCCTTTGGATTGTGGTACCATCATACTTGATAAAATATTTTGAGTGAATGTTTTAAATACAATACCAGAAAAAATATTTTTAACTAAAAGCTAACTGTAAAATATCTCCCTGATTTGTTTTGAGGAATGTTAAAATATCCCCAAATAAAAACCAGTAAAATCGCTGAACCAGATCACTTCAAGACACTCCAACTTGGATTTCAACCAGTCTTTTCTTTCGCCACTAAGCTTTTTTGTTATTGTATACTAATTGCACAAACTAATGTGTTTCATTGTGATATTTTCATATATACACACTTTGGTCATAATTACTGACCAAAGGGATGGTTTTGTAATTTAAATATTGATTTCTTTCTTACCAATGATACTTGCCATGTGTAAATGAACTCTCATTTCAAGTTTTGACTTTGCTTTAGAATGAGATTTTAAGATAAAGAGCCAAGCTGGTTGCCAACACATATAAATGCTTATAGGCTGCTTAGATGAGAAAAGAGAGCCTTGGCCTGATCTATGGTCACCCAGCTAACCTAGAAGAGCAAGAATCAGAAAAGGGCACCCTAGACTTCTCCCTGCTCTGTTGCAGCCTTCTGTTCCTGCAGTCTTCTTACAAAATATAATGTATTCTTCAGCACATCCCATCCCATGTCTTTGTTTAAAGTTTTAAAATTGGCAAATATGAAAAAAAGTTTTAAAATTGAATTAAATTACTTTGAAATGTAAAATTATTTTAGTAAAATTATGACTTCCTCTTTATATAATGTTGTGTTGACAGGTTTTTCAATAAGACTTATCTTAAAAAATTGAATTTCAAATAGTGACAAGAAGATAATGGTCCAGAAATGTCATGCATGAAATTTTAGGTATTTTCATACAAAGACTCTAAATTCAATATTATAATAAAAGTGGATTGTTCATTTTTATTTCTAACTCTACATACTGTATAACACTATGAACACATCTTTATGTATTTTCAATGAAGGCACTGTAAATGTGCATGGAAACTTCAAATCTGAATGTTTAAATGCATAGACAGCATTGGTACAACTGAATAGATGAGCCACAAGATAAACCCTGTGGCAATTCAATATAAACCACCCCAGTACATATCATGCTACCTATATCTCATGTAAGATTTCACCTTGCCAGTAAGAATATAAGTGCATTCATCTGAAAGCATAAGATTAGTAGCAATATCATCAAGATTTATTTTTTGGTTAGTTTTAAAGAATTATTTAAGCACTACTATAGTTCCTTAATATCTTAAAAAGAACTATAATATAAAGCAGCTGAACAATTCCACTTTTGATTCCAATCAATGAAATTAGCTCAGTTAGATTTTTTTAAAAGTCAGTAGAATTTATTAAATTTACTGAAATAACAGACAAATTAATCCAGATGATGTCTCTTCATATTTATTCATAATTTTAATGACAAGCACTAACAGATTCCATAAGAATAACACTGTATGCATATGCTATTAATTTAAATTTCACATTGTAAAAATTTATATATATATATATATATTTATATAGATATGTAGATATAGATATATAATCCAGTGATGTAGCCAGGATAGCTTCAAATGTGTATTCATTTTGCTTTGGTCTCTTGAATGCTGAGCTTACAGGGGTTTACCACCAAAACTAGCTGATTTTATTAATTTTACTGGAGTGTCGCATCCATTAAAAAGTCCTCCATTTTTGGATTAAGATAGGAAGGTGGATATTAAATTAGGGAAACTATCTCAATTAATAATCGTTTTCCTTATATAAGTAATTACAAATTGTATATAAAATCAAGAAAGCAAAACAAAATGTGATCCAAATTTATTATTTGAAAATAATTACCAACATCTTTTGTAAGAAAGATAATGTTTGAATCTTGTACAAAAATATATATAAATAAAAAAAAAGTTTGTCATATACAATCTTTAAAAAGAAAGAAAGATGATGTTGAGTACATTTACTTTGTAGATATGGTGCATTCAATTAACATCATTTAAAATGTACTAATATGGCAGCACGCTTTAAGTTGTTTATAATGACACATTTACTTGTCACTTCACTTATGGAAAACAAAGAAAAAACAAGATCTATTAAACTGTTCTGCTAAAGCACACCTGGGCCACTGTGTCGTAGGCTGTACAATTCACAGAATGCTACCATGTAATGGGACCCTGAAAAATAAGAGACAGTCCAGAGAGGGTGACCATGAAAAAGAGCTCCAAACTGTGTCACACTGATAGGTCCATTATGCAAACGGAAGAACAAAGGAAACCAAGACTGTTGCTTTCAAGTTTTAAAACATGGCCAAGAGAAAACAGAAGAAAGCTTTGCTTTTCTTCTCTCTATAGACAAACCCAAGTATCAACAACTAGAGTGAGAGGAATGTATATGAAAAACACATGGATACTCCAAGAATAAATATGTGAGATCTACATGTGGAAAGGGCCTCATTAGAGGAATAATTAAGCAGATGCTTACACTTACAGAAAGCGATGGAGGGATTTCATGGGCTCTAGCCTTTCTTTGTTGCTTAAAGTCTGTGCTTAGACATGTGGGTTTTAAGAAATCGAATGGAATTAAAGTTTGCTGAATTATCTGTTGTGTTGGCAAACATTTTTAATTTCCCATTTAATGGATGACTTTAGTACTTTTGAATTCATTTACATTAGAATACCACTAATCCTTCACCTCAGATGAAAAGGAAATCAAAGCAAACCAAAAAAAAAAAAAAAAAAAAAAAAAAAAAACCCTAAAGATGACCACTTACTATACCACACACAGCTTATAAGTTGCTAGCCTATCACATTCAGTGTTAAGGAAATGTAAGCCTCTACGTTGCTGAATTTCCAGAGAAATATCATTTTAAGTAAGTGAATCAGTAGTTAGAATTTTTATTATCTGAAACTTTTCTTTGAATATTTTTTTGGTTTCCTTATAGATGCTTAAGGTATAAGTTAAGGTTTAAGATGCTTAAATGTTTTATGATATTAATAAATGTTTATATTTACTTTAATTCTTTTTATTTTTATATGCATGAGTGTTATGCCTGAATATATGTAAGTATATCTATGTTCTTCAATGTCCACGGAGGACAGAAGAGGACATCAGATCTTCTGGAGCTAGAGTTACAGATAATTGTTAGCCACCATGTGTGCCGGGATTTGAACCCAGGTCTTCTGCAAAAACAGCCAGTAGTCTTAACTTCTGAGACATCTATTCAGCCCCCAAATTTTATACTTATAAAAGTTAAAGAGCAAGTCTAAATGTTTGTGTTGGGTTTTATTTTGTGAGAGAGAGAGAGACCGATAGAAGCATTTTTTTTTTTACATAATTTTCAAGCAAGATGATGTGCAGAGAAACCATCTTCACATGAAGTCACGGTAGAAAAAGCAATTTTGTGGTTTGCCTGGACCAGCTTCTATAGGTGATTGGGGAGCTGAAGGAGAAGTGAAGCTGCTGTAGCCCAGCCTGTTGCTCTTTTCTCCAGTTCTTAGTACAATGGACTCTCCCTGGAGTTAATCTAATGCTTTCATCAATACTAATGTTTTATGCCTAAAATGAACTTCATGATTTAACAAGGGAAGATGTATTATCTCAGTCTTACAACATTAAGACTCCTGAATCCAGTCGTCTTTCATCTTACTTACCTTAGACAAATATCTCATTTCTCACAATTAGTACACAGGTATTTAAGACAGAAATAAGTAACAGGAAATCACTGACAAATCACAATACATTTCATAACAGTACAGAGAAACAAACACAACTGATGAATCAGGCATTGGCTTATCAGAAAGAGTCTATTTTTTAAGGAAAACCTGAGGAAAATGGAAAATAAAAGCACCAAGAGAGGAAGAATGTAAAAGGAGTCTGTGTGTCTGCTTCCAAAAGAAAGAAAAGAGAGGAGAAAAGAAAATGGAATGTGCCCAGAAAAGCTACATAAAGTGGGAGTCTCACTTGAAAAAATTTAAGATAAACTCCAGCACACCTTGTGCGTTGTACATGCTGACAGAAGGGTTGTTACAGACCGCCGGTTCCCCAAGCAATGTATTATAGGGATTGTTAGTACCATGCGGACGAAGCAGAGCATTGCTTATAAGATGATTAGCCATGGCTCCTGGAGCAGCCCCATAGAAAGACAGAGAAAAGAAAAGGTCAATCAGGCAAATGTGCTTGAAAAAATGAAAGGAAACATTTAGAATGACAACAGTTGACATAGTCCTGATTACAGGCAGGCAGCTAATTAGACTAAAAAATATGCCACTGGCACACACATTTCCAACGATGCACATATTTGAGTCAGTGGGAAAGAAAGAATTTACGTTGTTGATAAGCCACATTTGGGGTGCTATCTTTCCCAGGGTGTATGCAAGAATATATTCCCATGCTTGCTAAAAACTGAAATTGAAATTAAAGAAAATAAATAAAATCTTGGCATCCATACAAATAAATCACAAAGCTAAAGCCAAATGGGGTGGGGGATTAAAATGCAAAAAGAAAGCCAAAATAAAAATAAAAAAACAGTCCCTCGTTCACAGAAACCATTGTGGCTTTTTATTTTTCAAAGAAGTCAAAAAAGAATAAAGGCAACATTTATGACAAACACTTATTTGGAGAGCAGTTGTTGACACAACAGAAGAATTTGACATTTCTTAAAATTCTATGAAAAATATTTAAATTGAAATAAAGCACAATCACTCATTAGTACACCATAGTAAGCATACTAATTTTGTGACCTTGCAGATGTCATAAAAATAATACAGTTATTTTTAAAAGATTTTAAACAAAGCACCAACTCTATAGCATCAATTAATAAACATACATATTTCCATTTTCCATTTTCCAACTGGTTGTTCTAACTTTGGCATACTAAAATAACAAAGTTTTGTCTTTTTGTGATCAGATAATTTTAGTTCCTAAGATATTATAAGCATAACTTGAAACAACCTCCCACCTTGCAAAATCATTTAACCAAGATGGGAAAACAGAGGAATAATTCTATTAAATATACATGAGTCATGTATGGACATGGTATGTGAAACTATATTTATGTCAAATAAAGAAGGGAAATGTGACTGAAGGAACAAAAACACAAATTGTAGCAGGAGGCAGATTGAATAACCAGGTATACATTAATTTAAATATGAAAATAAACATACAAGCCATAGGCTGGGAAAATATATATCAACCATATACAAATAGTTGTCATCCAACATAGCTCTAATATTTAAAGTGTAGAAAGACTTTCCAAAGTCATCACTAAACAACAAAAGTCAAAACTAAAACCAAACAAAATCTAGTTATAAAGTGCTGGAATATTATAAACAGACCTTTCATGGAAAATATATGCACAGGTGGCATCAAGTTAGCTCATGAAAAAAAAAAGGTTATTAGTCATTGAAGAAATAGGGCTTAAAACCACAATGAGATAAATCTATGTGACATATAAAGTAAAAATGATTACAACATTGAATGCAAGCAAGTAAGCAGAGAAACTGGATCATTCACAATCAGTAGTGGGAATGTGAAATAACAGTTACCCTTGAAAACATTTTGGAAGTTTCTCATTAAACTAAAGTGACCATGCCACCCAGCAACTGAATCCTTGGACAGATTCCAGACAAAACTAGAATTCATGTTCACACTAATGATTCATAAATAAAAATTCATGGCAATTCTATTTGTAATAGGCCTAAACTAGAAAGAACCTCAATGTTCTCCATCACTGAGGGCTAGTCAAACAGTCCTTAGTATATCTGTGCCGTGGAAGACTACTCAACAATCCAAAAAGTCAAGTCATTGTATACATTAGAAAATAACAAAATCTCCAAAGATTATAGTGAGAGAAAAGCCAAGCTCCAAATGCTACATACAATGTAATTCCACTTTCTATATGTAGTGTTGTGTGTGTGTATAATATATATCATTAATATATATATATATATTAAATGGATAATTATGTAAATGGAGAACAGATGAGTGGTTGTCAGGAATGAAAGATTGAAAGGAAGGGGAGGTAAGTGGGTGTGGTCATAAAAGAGACAACATGAAGAGTCGTACAGGGATAGAAACGTGACTTTTCTTGCATATTGACTCTGATGGTGGAGACATGAATATATGATGAAATTACATGCAACTAAACAAATTGACAAACATAGTCGAGAATAAATAAAAATGAAGAAATCTAAATAAGATTGGTGGAGTATTCAATATCACTATCCTGGTTGTGGAACTGAAATAAAGTTTCACAAGACACTGACAGAAATCAGATAAAGAGTACATGATCTCTCTGTATTATTCTGCATAATGGCATGTAGATTTACAATTACTTGGTAATAAAAGTCATGTAGATTGAGTTAAATAAAACTAGATATTCATCTACTCATAATAAATGCTTTAAAAAGCAAAAAAGGAATATATGGCACTAGCGATATTAACGTTTTCTAAATCTACTAACAAATTTCCAACCACAAAATTTGGAAAGTGAAAATCTCCCAAATGGCCTTATAGCCTGTTAGTAGATTAGGTTTGAAAAATATCATCTCTTTCATTAAATAAGCTATGTGCTTGCATTCTGTATGTCTTGCAAGGAATTAACATAGAACTCAATGAAACCTTCACCAAGTTCTCAGTACGCACTTGTTGAATGTCTACAACACACATACATTTAAACGTTCTTCCATGGTGTGGTGGTGGGGGGGCTGTTATCAACCATATAAGAGGTCTGTAGTTCATTACTTTCCATTGAGGAATTAGACATAAGAGATATTAATATTTTAAAGTTAAAATGTTTATTATACTGTCTTTCAGACAAAAATAGAATATCATAAAACTTAAACATTTATGTTTTTGTTTTTACACAAAGTTTAAGATTATTTTACAAAGGATTTATTCTATAAAATATTTTACAACAAATTATATGGAAATCATTTCTGCTACAGAATATTTATTATTCAAACATATTTTCAAGTCAAGTGAGAAGTTACTTTCTATAATTACATAAATATTTAAGTAGAAATTGAAAGGTATAACTTTAAATAAGCTAGTGTAAGAACCTCAAAAACAGAATAACATTCAACAGCTTATATTCCTTTCAAAGATGAAAAGAAGGGAAGATATACCTGCATCTATCAATACTTCCCTTAATAATTACACATTGTGCCAGGTGTGGTGGCACACGCCTTTAATCCCAGCACCCAGAGGCAGAGGCAGGCAGATCTCTATAAATTCAAAGCCAGCCTGGTCTTCATAGTGAGTTCCAGGCCAGCTAGGACTAAAGGGAGAACCTGTCTCAAAAAGACCAAATGAGCCTACCACCTGACTCAGTCATACCACTCCTGGGTGTATACACAAGACTCATCCTATCACAGAGATACATGCATATCTATGTTTATTGCAGCTCTCCAGAGTAGCCAAGAGCTGGAACCAACCCAAGTGTCCCTCAACCAACGAGTGGAGAGAGAAAATGTGGTACATCTACACAATGGAGTTCTATGCAGAGGTAAAGAAAGATGACATCATGAACTTTGCAGGTAAATGGATGGAACTCAAAGCCATTATGTTAAGTGAAGTAACACAGTCCCCCCAAAACAAAGGAAGAATGGCATCCCTCATCTGTGGACGCTAGCACCAAATGCCTAGTTGAAAGGCAAACTGAGCAACGTCAATGTTATATTTCTTTTTATCTGAAAACAACTGTGCTATTATAATGTGAATCCCTTAATGGGCTCTAGAATTAACTTACCACTTATTTTCAGAATTTGCAATTGTGGTATATGTATGGAGGGTATGTATTCATATTTTAGAGTAATATAAAATGAAAGGGAAAAATGTGAACTTCTAAACTTTGGAATTAACAGTTTAGTTTCAGAGGTCATAATTTTAGTATATATGTGATGTATATAGGCATATTTTGGTGCAATACAAATGGGTAGGAACAAAACAAAAGGACTGGGTTAAAGAACTAAATGAAACAGTTAACTTCTGCCCAACACAATAAACCTCTGCAGAGAAAAACTTTTAAAAGACTGAGAAAAAGATGCGAGGCATGTATGGCAGAATGCATGAACTGGGGTGAGGTGGGGGGCATGGAAAGGGAGTGTGTCTGAATTGGACTGAGAAATGATATATGAAATATACAAAATATCAATAAAAGTATTTTATCTAAAAATAAATAAAATTACACATTGTCTAAATTAGAAGAAAAACTAAAATTTTGGATGGAACATTTTGATATGCTTTATACAACTTAAAGTGTAAAATAGGGACCTGGGAGATAACTCTGTTGGTAAAGTGCTAATTATGCAAAACTGAGGAGCTGTGTGGACTCTCAGCACACAAGTAAAGTGTGGTGGTGTGCACATGGAACAGAGTGCTGTGGAGTTGGGTACAGGGGGATCTCTGGAACTCACTGGCCAGTTTGTCTTGTTGAATCAATGAGCTCCAGGTTCAGTGAGAACCCCATCTCAAACATAAGTTAGAGAGTGTTAAGAGGAAGATACCTGATGTCCACCTCTTACCTGTCTTCACACACACACACACATACACACACACACACACGCACACACACACATATGCACAAACACACAAATATGTTCACAAAAATGCACATATACCAACCATAGGCACAAAAGAATGTTAGATGACAAATATTCATTCCTTTGCTTTAAAACCTAAAAATATTTTTCTGTATTTTTTGAGCCCATGAAATAAAAAACAAATTTGGAAAAACTGTGTATAAACAGGAAGCTGGTGGCTCAACATTTTAGTTTATCCTTTACCTGATAAGAAAGCATAAAATGCAGGAAAACTGATAAATTATAAGAAAGGAAGAGCTTCGGAAATGAATTCTAGTCCAGCTATTGATATCTTCACAGATACTCCCTCTGTTATCTCTTCCCCACTATATCATTCCTTTCTATTTCTTCAAAGCCTTTTTCTTATTTTGAAAATTGTTTTCAAGTACTTTGCATAGTGAAACTATGAGTCTAGGAAGAGAGACTGAGTTTTAAGGTTTATTTATTTTTTTCATTTTATTGATTTTTGTTGTTGCTGCTGTTGTTCAAGTCCTACTAAGGTTGAAAGGCTGGCCACAATGGCTGGAATGCTCTGTCCATAAAGTAGGAGGAGATAGGATAGATTGTTGACTGCATGAAGCAGCATTCAGCGTCAGCCACTCAGCTTTTAAGGAAGACTGCTTCCTCAAACCCTGGTGCATGTCACAGTCAGTTACTAATCTGTAGTTATTGGAATGATAGACAGTCAAAATAGGAGATTTATCTGCCATTAATACTGTAATCACAAATACATGTGAAAATAATTTTAAGCACAACAATTTCATAGTCTTCTTTATTCTGGACATTGGGAACATTTTCCTGATATAATTAGAATCGCTACCTAAAATTCACTTTTCTTTTTCACTATCATTTGTTTTTTTATACCTCATGCACTACTTGAACCCACAAAAGTTGAGTTTTACTTCAAGTGAAGCCTCAATAATAAGAACAAAAGTAGGAAATAGAACAAGATGGTTGATGCTTCACGAACAGCATAAAGACAGAGGCATTAGGTATGTGTTGCTATGGAAGAATAACCAAGTAATGCGATGATCATACTTCACTGGAGTCACCTAATATAAGAAATACTTTTCAAATCCACTTGCTATTTAGATATTAGATACTTACAGAGACCTCATTGGAGCCTCCTTATTACCATCCCAAACAGGAAAATATCTTTAGGAAGTGTTAGTACATTGTTCCTTCAGCCCACACTCCCAATGAAGCATGGCAATCATACTTTTGAGTAATGGCATAGAATATGCAGAAAAAAAATAAAACAAGCGTAAAACCAAAATTCAGCTTGTTGCCAATGCCTCAATGTTTTAAGTGAAAACCTGCGCTGAGTCTGTCACCTTCCTGTGTGCAAGGGGAATTCTGTCTGTTCTCCGTAGCTGCCTGGACTGCCCTTGTCTCTGCTGAGGTCTGTTCTGTTTGCTACTGGCTGTTTCCCCAATTGATGGAGGTCACTTTGAATTCTGATACTGTTTTCCAGGATTCTGTCTACTTTGTCTCTTCCTCTACCTCCAACTAACTTCTGATTTGTAAACTTCCCTTCTAGCAGCTGTGAAATTGCTGAAGACTTCCAAGAAGTTCAGTGTTTATAGACCATCTGTCACTGTTTTTTAACTGAAAAGTTAAAGCTCACTGGCTAGTCAGTTTGAAGACACAAATAAGTTCTGTAGGAGAGAGAGATAGCTGTATTTGTGATAAAAGTTATGTGCTTGTTTTTATACAGCAATATAAATTCTAATGAACTATTTTACACTCTTGTAAAGCAAATGTGTAGAGACCTCAGAAAAATAAAAAAATAGCAACAAAAACCCAGTTAATGAAAATTGTTACATGAAATTGGTGTTGTCTTAGAAATGTAAAACTAAAGTCCTTTATCAACTAAGAGTATAATTACCAGACTTGAATATTTTAAAATATTTATTTCTTTTCCTGCATGTTTGCACTTGGCTTCAGAGTCCTGAAGAGGGCATTGGATCCCCTGGCACTGGACTTACTAGCAGTGGTAGGCTACCACGTGGGTGCCGAGAACCAAACTCAAGTCCTCTGCCAGGGCAGTCTGTGCTCTTAACTAATTGAGCCATCACTCCAATCCCATTTTGAATAATTTTTTAAAAATATTTTATTTATTTCCGTATGTGTATGAATGTACTGTCTGCATGTAGGTCTGTGCACCCGTGTCGTGCAATGCCACGGAGGTCAGAAGACGGTGTCGGATTCCCCTGGAACTGGAGTTCTCCTGGAATTGGAGTTTCAGACGGGTCTCAGCCGCCATGTGGGTGCTGGGGATCAAACTCCTCTGTAAGAGCAGTCGGCGCTCTTAACCGCTAGGCCATCTCTCCAGTCCCAATTTTTTTTTAATATTTTATTTATTTATTTATCATTTTGAATAATTTTTAAAGTGTGCTTACTGGCCAATTTCTGGTGGTATTTTGCTTCTAATATGATACTGGATCCCATACTATTGAAATTTGGGGAGCAGAAAGGAACAGCTACAGAATTATTTGTAGCAAGATAATGCTTCTTGAATACTAATTTTAGATAGTAACAACAGCGCCCCCAAACATAACTAACAAGGAGCTATCACAAATCAAACAACAAAACCTCAAACTGGGGTAAAACATAAAGTGGTTGTGTAAAAATGCCTGTTTCTTCATCATCTCGCACACTGGATCCCAGCCATTGCCTCCTCATATTTGCTTTGGGAAGTGAGGGTTGTTCGATTTCTAATAAAATATGAACAAGAATTTTCAACATGTGACTCAGCAACATAGCTATCCAGGAAAATATTTTCTTTCTAGTACAAGAAAGATACATACAAAAAAAATCTTATAATCTATTTTTTAGTTGGGGGACTGTTTTTGAGACAAGGTCTCTCTGTAGCCCTAGCTCCCTAGATCGCCTGGAACTTGTTATGTAGTCCAGGCCGTCTTCTGTCTCACAGAGATCCACCTGGCTCCGCCTCCTGAGTGTTGGGATAAAGGGAATGAGCCAGCATGCATGGCAAGGATTTTATATTCTATATTGAACAATTCAGAGAAGATTTCTGATGATTATTTAGAAAGTCAGCTCTTATAGCCCCTAGAAAACATTACGCAGATTACAGAGTTCTTTTTACTTTATCTATACCTGAAGATGGAGACCGATAAAATGGCATTTGAATGAATTAATTTTGAACAGAAGAATCACAGGCACCTTCATTTCAAAAGGGTAATTTTACTACAAACGTGAGAGTCTTCTCTCCTGATAACGGAGTGGGGTTTTTAGCACTGGAACATCCAAACGACAGTGTGGTCTGGCTAGTTCAGTGTGATGCTTAGGACTAAAATCTCCAAATCTAAAACAGATTAGTGTGCCTTCAAATTGCAAAGTAAAAGAGAGATCAGAAAGGATTAAAGCCTGCATATCACTTGAATTTCTATTCGATCTTTCAGAGAAACATTTCAAATGTTTCTTCTTGACAGCAAGCTAACAAGCATATGCTGAGAAGCTCTTAAAATAACTTGATTACTATTCTGCACTCAGACTTCACTTTTTAAATGTGCTTATATTCTTTTGATCATACTAGATGGTCAAAATTTTTTGTGATTTAAAGTTTCAAGGATCCAATAAACTAACAGAATACAAGTGTTCATTAGGAATCATAGAATAATATTCCTCAATATTCACCTTCTGCTTATTTAAAAATAGGATGACAATTAGTATGTCTGCTTATTTTAATCACTTTTACCATGATGATAACATCTATAATTTCCTTCATCCTCCATTCTGTTTCCCGTGTTTCTGTCTCTTTTGGCATACTTATTTTTGTAAGGAAGTAAATTTTCAATATGTACATCAACTGATATATGTAAATATCAACTGATATATGTAAATAATAGTTACATAAAAAGCAAAGTTGTACATGGTTGTTATCTCTGTATTTTTATATGTAAGCCTTAATTCTGACCCAGGAAGGAGACTTCAACTTTTAAGTAAAGTTAGTCTCTGTAATGATGGCATGTTGTATAGAATTTTTGTGCTAGCACCAGTGCAATTCTATAACCTTTATTCAGATATGTGATATCTAATCTATTGAGTTGCATATCTCCTACAAATGTACCCAAAATATATTAGATACATACAGTGTGCTGAGCGCCCATTAACTTCCTCCCAATGAAAGGTTTCCAGGGCTTTATTATTTTTTTGTGTACGAGTGTATTTCTTGAATATATGCAAGTACCCATGTCATGCAATGCTCAGGGAGGTCAGAAGATGGCAGTTCCCTTGGACCTGCAATATGGGTGCTGGGAATCAAATTCAGGCAAAAACAGCCAGGTCTCTTAACTGATGAGCCATCCCTCCGTCCCCCAGGGGATCTTCTTCATGTATCCAGGGTTATGCATGACTCTGATGGTTTCTCTTGTATACTTAAATCAGTAGTTTTTCAAGCATTTTTAGGATCCCCTCCTACCCACAAATATTTCAGCATAATTTTACTTTCATCCATCTAGGAGTTCACTAATTTTTCCCATGTGTTCTTCAGTAGTATTCAATTGTTTTATTTTCATATTTATGCATTAAATTATATAAGTAACCAAAAATCAAAGTAGTCAGATTCCAAAATGTCTTCCAAAGAGAACTGATTCAAAGACATTGTCTATTTCTATTTTTTTTTTTTTTTCTGGTCGTTTTGAGACAGTGTCTCCCTGTAGCTCCAGCTGTCATGGAACTCACTGCGTAGACCAGACTGGCTTTGAACTCAGATAGATCCACCTGCCTCTGCCTCCCAAGTGCTAAGATTAAAGGCATTGCACCACCACACCCAGCGACATTCTATTTCAAATATTTTGTTTTCTATCTTTCTCTTTTCTCTAAGATGAAATAATAACTGTACCCTAATCCTTTCCCATCTACAGGAAGACAATGTGAGCACTGGCCGTTTCAGTTTGGTGGGGCTACTTTATGGCATAGAGACTGCCTTGTTTCATGACCAAAACATTTGTTAAGAGAAAAAAAAAACTAATGCAATCTGCCTGACACCCTTAAAATTATGGAAAATAACTTTCAAAACATAATCTCATAGATTAATGTTTTACTTCAAACAATTAATGAAATTACAAAGTGTCAAAGAAGCAATATTTTGTGAGAAAGTCAAAAGCTCTTTTGTCATTTTTATCCCCTCAAGTCATAAATTGAAAACCTGACATTTTGATTTATCACACTGTGCACTTTTAATAGCCAACAAATTCGCTATTAGATTTTAATCAACCTGCCTATTTAACTTCATTCAAATGGTTTTGAGATACTTGGGCTTCTTTTAATAGCTAATTTATTCACATGGAATCTTTTAATATGGATTTCAATGACACATTTTCTGCAAAATACAGATTGGTATATTGTTGATTCAATATAAAATGAAGTATTCTGAATGCTGAGGTGTTGCCTCTCCTTTAATGTATTAATTCAAGGCTTTTGCTTGGAACTCTAGGAATCACCCATCAAAACCCCCTTGTTTTATAGTAATTGGTATATGTCCAGACCAGTGAGCTTTTATGTAACTAATACTTAGAAGTCAAATTGCTGGGTCAGAGGTGTGCACATTTTCAACCTATAATGCCCTGCTAGATGGTTGTCAAATGTGTGCTTATCCTTTCACATTCTGTTCCCTTGAGCAGTACAGCAGAGCAGTAGAGTCTTACTGAATTCTTGCCAAGACTTCGTATCATGGGCTTGAGCTTAGTCACTTCCTGAACTCTGCAATCTTCATCTCTAGCAACCTTTCTGACAGTTTGTTTTGTGAATTGTGTGCTATTTTCTGTTCACCTACACCTAAATTGTTAAATTTGTGGACATCCCTTATGTAATCTGTGCACTTACTTTTTTATATACATTACCGCCATCTTTTTGCAATGTGTCTAATCTGTGATTGGTAGCTTTTTTAAATTTTGATATTTTTTAACAATTTTTTTTATTTTACATTATTCTAAAATATGCATATATACATTCAACACATAAGTTAAAATTACAAATTCTGAAAATAAACTACAGGTTGGTTCCTAAACACATTTAGATGATGGATTGGTAGTTTTTAAATTATGACACAATCCTATTTTCTGATCTGTATACTTTATGAACTTTATCTTTTTGTAATTATTTTCAATCAAAACTACCCTTTCTTCTTAAGATTTTAAAATATGCTTTTTTATTTGATGTTTTCCCACATTGTTAGATGCAATTGTCTTGATATTTTGCAGATAAAGGAACTGACACCATTAAATATTCAGTGATTTCATCAAATTAATAGAAAAAAATGCTACTTAGAGTCTGGAGACTTAAGACAACAGTGATGTACTGGAACTCAGATTTCCTGATAAGACTTGCTTTGCAATGGAAAAAGTAGTTGTTCTGTTGACATGAGGAGACTATGCTTATCATTCATTTCTTTAATCTACTTTTGTTTGGTTTCAATTAATTTCATTGCTATTGAGATAGTGTCTCACTGTGTAGTCCAAGCTGACCTCAAACTCACAATGCTCTTGCTTCAGCAACTTGGCTATTGTGATTATAGCCAGTCATTCACTTCTAAACCTCAACTCCTGTGGTTAAAATGTGTAATTACATGTTCTATTAACCTGGAAATTTAGAATTAGGGCCTAGCACTCACTCACAACAAAGTGTACTGAATCTGATGATAGCAGGCCAATATTCTTTAATCATGGACAAAATATGAGCAAGCCAGTGTTACTTTATAATAAATAAAAGTAAAAATATTTAACTCCATCATTCACATATTAGTACTTATTTCTTTCCTCTAAATTAAATTCCTCATAATCTGTAAATGGTTTATAGTTTATCTCAAATATTTACTTTGTAAATTATATATCACTTGGGCATTTTTACACAGAAAAACTTCAGAATCAATGAACCTATGACTGCTGAATAATGTAAATAATTTACCAAAATAAAAAAGTGGCTAGTTCTGGCATTTTTATATTATACAGATTATATAAAATTACTTAAAAAGCTCCATCTGCATAAAGCATGAACTATAAGACTGAAACCAATAGATAAAAAGTATGTCTGGGAGCTGGGCATGGTGGTGCATGCCTTTAATCCCAGCACCTCAAGAGGCAGAGGCAAGCGGATCTCCGTGAGTTCAAGGCCAGCCTGGTCTACAGAGTGAGCTTCAGGGCAGCTGGGACTAACGGGAGACCCTGTCTCAAAAATACCAAAAAAAAGTATGTCTTGAGGGTGGAGAGATGGCTTAGTGGTTAAGAGCCGTGGCTGCTTCTTCAGAGGACTTGGGCTCATGGCTACTTCATGGCTAACAACCATCCATAACTCCAGTTTCAGGGGATCTGATGCACACTTCTGACCTCTAAAGGCATTGCATGACATGGATGCACTTACATACATGCAGGCATAACACTCATAAACACAAAATAAAAATAAATTATTTTTTAAAAGTGTATCTGAAAATATCCCATGTTTTCTCTCATATTTGGATCCTAGCTTTTAGTGCATGTATATAAATGTGTGTAATGTAGGTGTGGGCTATCAAACTAAAATAGAGGTCATAGATGTTGGACAAGGTGAGGGGGCAAAAGACACATGTGACACAAAAGCAGAAAAGAGGTTACTGGGGTTGAGAGGGCACAAGGTGGGGGTGTCACTGGGGGTGATGAGGAGGGAGGAGAATTAACTAAAACTAATTTTCCCTGAAAATGCATAATGAAACCTAAAACTCTGCATGATAATTTTCAAAAGAATATCTGAAACATGAAGCCTGGTATCCACGAATGGGGAGGTTTTTGATAATGCTGTTCAGGAGAAACTCGTTTTACTAAATGATCGTAAACAGCTGTGTTCTGTTTAGACTGAGGCACATTCCAGAAATGCTGTTTCTATTATTTGAAATCAACATTCATTCTCTTTTTTCCATCTGTGTGTCTTTTCCAATCTTCCTTAATTCACCTATGACTTCCAGGAGTTGCATACTCTCCTCTGTGTTAAAACTCAGTAACATAGTATGAAGTAACCATGTCCCTTAGGATAAGTTATGAAGAAAACAGGATGAAAATCATGACAGTCTATCACATATAATGTATTCAGTACCTTAGCTAATGAAGTGTAAGTTTTTGCTTACAATTTAATTGATTTTATTTTACCTGTATATAATACAATTATTGGTGATAGCAATTTTTGCATTTTTTTCTGATTCATCTTTTTTCAAATCATATGTCACCTTTTTACATACTAATTTTTTTACCTCTTGCATATTAATTTTAATGTAATAGAATTACCCCCTAACTAAACTAAAGACAATTACAAATGAATTCTTGAAAAATATATTTATTTTAATCTTTAAAAAGATGAAACGTGTCATCTAGAAAGAGTGGATATTTTGTTATCATGAAGATAACCTGTAGTCAGAAAGGCTTTGCTTGGAATCTACATTTTGTTCTCACTAGCAACATGACTTTGGATAAGCTAATTATTTTAATAATCAAGAAAGGCAATTGGGAACTAAGTATAAGAAATAATGAGCCATGCTTGATATATAAATGAGAGCTACCTGTGGCAAAGGAGAAATTTCAAATTTATTAGAACTTATTATGACCAATCTTGACTCTCAACTTGATTGGATAAGGAAAGGCCTAGGAGACAGGTGAAGCACACCTCTGGATGTCTATGATGAGATTTCCAAAGATGAGAGGTTCATAAGGACTTTGAGCTTATCAATTGTTTAATCTAATGATGAATTAGAACTTTAAATAGCCACTTGAGCAGTGGAAGAACTGTGGAAAGCAGGGGCTGCTTGGAGGAAGGAGGCTCCAGAGGGTGCGCTTTGCTCAGGCCTTCTCCTCTCTCCTCATTTCCCACCTGTTATGAGGTGAACAGCTTTCATTTATCATCACACTCCCATCCCTGAAGTCGTGAGCCTAAAAGCACTACAGCCATTCCACTATGGAATATAACCACTGAAATGAGTAGCCAAACTAAATCTCAATTATTTATCTTGGATATTTTGTCACAGCAATGAAAGCCTAAGACAGAACTTCAAAAAGGCTTTTTTTGAAGAAAAGAATGCAGAATTCCCTACATTGCTCTGAAAAGAGAATGATTTTAAAAAATTGTGCCTTTAGTAAATTATATTGAGTAGCGACATTCCAAAGGTAGAAAAGGTCCCCAGTACTTATGTCTACACTTCATCAAAGTATCTCATTGTAGCTTGATTTTAGTTCAGGAAAGTAAAATATAATGCAATAAGCTAATACACCATAAAAATGAGGATTCTACACTGACAAATGACTCTTTTTGTAAAGAGTTCTATGAAAGCTTTAAGTAAATATTGAAATAATCATAACAAATACAAACTATGTTCACTGCTATACAATTTTCTGAGACTAGATAATTTGAAGGATTTCTGTCGCAGAACAAAGTTGACAGCAAAGCCTAAGAATGAGCTGCTGAGCAAGGATTTAAGAGTGCTGAAAATCGATATCCAATACATTTCCTTTTGCCAGTGGAATGGAGAATTCAATCTGAGCTTTGTTTAGCCTCCTTGAGAGAAGAATCACAGTATTAATATCATGACTCCTTGATTTGACTTAGTACCTCACTTCTAAAATCTGTACTTATACTCCATTTTGTCATTAAACTTGTTTCCTAACACAGAATTCGTTCTTATTGTACCTTTTTATGTTTTTATTGATTGCATAGTCAAAGGAAGAAACTAACAAAGTATTCATCCATATGGCAAGAATATAAAGGACAAACACACTAAATACAAATAAATATATTGATGGATATCAAAAGCAAACTTAGTCGTGCAATAGAATACTTCATTCATCTTATCATAATGCTTGCTCATAAGAAGATAGAGTTTGTTATACCTGCTGCTCTGATTTACGAAACCATGTATGTACAATAAGCAGATCAGGAAATGTTTTCACACATTTTAAAAGTAGATGTCAGTTTATATTAGGAGATGGTTCATATTTACAATGAGTGATATTGTAATTCTTCAGAATAGCAAGTCTTTGGGTCAATATGGCTGGGTTTATGCATATAAATCAAGTCATATTTACTGCTATTAATAAAGTGGGCTGAGTGTATATGCATGTTTTACCCTAGGAGCTTTAATTTATATAAATCTTTAATCCCAGTCAAACACCCCTTATATTTCTTCATTTTCATTCACTTTAAAAGCATAAAAACAAAATATGTTTAGAAGCCTGAATATTAAGGAGGTAGTAGGTGATTTATTGTGAAGTTTCTTCTGCTTCTGTGGCCAACCTCCTGGGAAAGACAATACAGGCTTTGAGAAGACATGAGTCAGAAACAGGTCTAGTCACATCCCTGCTCTGTTCTCAGTGTTATTCAGGAGGGCAGTCTGAACTGAACTAGTGTTTTCCAAGCTTCTGTAGGATAGGATAGGGCTTGGAAGTTAACAGGAGATAGTGTTGGCTTATATCATGACATAAGGATGGAAGAAAAAATGTATTATCATTATTTTGTTGGTGGTGAAATATGGTTTCAAATCAAAAGTGGAAGGTAAAGAATAGCCAAATGTACTTCACATTTAGAAGAGAAAATTCAACTTTATTAGTTTATTTGTTGTTAATTAGCTTATTTT
This sequence comes from Rhizomys pruinosus, assembly GCA_009823505.1. Classification (NCBI taxonomy): domain Eukaryota; kingdom Metazoa; phylum Chordata; class Mammalia; order Rodentia; family Spalacidae; genus Rhizomys; species Rhizomys pruinosus. Next base: position 819,056 of record VZQC01010757.1, read on the forward strand.
TGGTTAGCCTCAAGGATAGCAATATCTTAGGTGAATAAACATTATTTGGTTTGTGTGGCATTTATGAAAATACCTAATTCCTCCCACCAGTTTTGAAAAATCAAAAGGAAAGGAAATCTTCAGTAGGGAGCAGTGAATTTTAATGTCTGGTTACTTGGGAGCACTGGCAAAAATAATTTCATTGGCTAGAAAATAGTTGAGTTTCCATTTATACCCTTATTCAATAGTCCCCAAAAGATTAAGGCCTTTACCAGAAGTCACTAAATAAACTGGGTCCATTCTGAAACTACTATGTGAAGCCACACTATCAGGCTTGCTATTTGCAAATGTCTACCTAATGGCACATCTTCTCTCCACTGCACCAGCAATGCCAAGTACCAGGTCATACCAGCCATTAGTAAATAGCTATGCTGCTAGCTGAAAGCCAAACTTTACCCTTAAAACCCTATGAAAATCCACCATCATAAGTTATCATAATTTTACTGACTACATAAGTGTATTAAAAATGCTGTTCAGATCAACACAGTTATGATCCCTGAAAAGGAATCTATCAGCATTAACGAATAAATGTCAAAATATGTGCAAACCAGTCCTTTGACATAGAATAACTCAATGTGGCTTAACTACTGTCATTCTGATCAGATCTCCACACATAAAATGTAGAACATATGACCTTATGTGACCAGTTGACAAAATAGAGGACAGAAAGGATGGGAGAAATAAAAACCTACAACACTAGCCAAGCCAATGCTCCAGAAGAAGAAATGTGTTTTTCCTAATTCAGAAGAAGCATGCTTTTGAAATAACTAGGATGATGGTTGAGATACCCATCTTCTTGAAATTTACAAAAAAGGTAACATGTTGGAGGAGCTAGCTTGCAAACCTCAGTTGTAAATAAAAATTTCTCATCTCCATCTAATTAATTAAACAAAAGGAAACTGTAAATGCAATTAGTCTACTATAAACAGTAAAATATTATTTCAGAAAATATGTTAATTTCTATTTAGATATGAAAAATGGAAATGTTTAACAATTAATTGTACTGTGATAAATTTCTCCACAAATTCTTCATTTGGGGATTAAATTCAAGTCTCATTGTTCCTCTTACTTGTTTACAATAAGGTTTTTCTCCACAGAGATGATGGAGAGGAGGTGTGGGTGAAAAGGGGACTATACCTCTTTCCCACAAGTACCAGTATATTGGAGCTAATAGAATTTTGCTTTGGCTTTCTATTGGGAGGAATTTGAGATTGGGTTCCATCATAATCTTTAAGCAAAATAGTAAATATTTAATTAAACCAATGAATAAATCATCCTCTAGACAAACTAAAGTTTACAAACTTTGGCTTGTCACACAGTGGAACTTGCTGGAACTCTACATTCACCACAAAGCTGGCCTATAGTTCCCTCTCCAGTATGTAGAGTGGCATCACAGATGTGATGTTGGCACAGGAGCTGCCTACATGATTCTGTATTTGCCTGAGGGTGAAGTGCTGTACTAAACATATAACAAGGGGGAAATCTTTGAAAATGTTTAGGGAATATTGGGGGAAACAATTTCATAATTAAGTACAGACTTAATGTAACATTTTAAAGAGATATATGACCAAACAACAGATTCTCAAATAAAATATGTAAGGCAGGACAGTCATTGGCAAGTACCAATAAATCCTTCCAAGGTTTCACATATACCAAGGAATAAATCAAAATAGCAATAAAGTTTATTATACTGAGAATGCAAGAAAGATAATCTAATATATTTATATACATATGATATATGTGATGCAACAAATTGGCCAAAAATATATTTGGGATCGTTTTGTAAAATTATAAATATTTCTGCCCTGCATGGCATATTCTTCAGTCATAATGGATCCTAAGATGGTAATGACTGATTCTTGGGTGGAAGAACGGATGATAAGACATAGAATATTTAAACAATACTCCTTTGATATATTGGACAACAATATGAAAAAGAAAGAAAACCTAAATTTAAAATAAAATAATTTCTTAAACAGTAGCTTGTCGTTTTCAAAGTTCAGCACTGTTAACATAAAAAAGATTTAACATACCTCATGTAGAAAGAAAATGGAATTATAGCTTCAAAATTTCTAGCTGAATCTAAGAATGAATGGGAGGTTAGAATACATGAAGATGCAAAGATGTAGTGCTTAAGATATTTATTTTAATCATAGAGGATGTAATCCTTTGAATACACATATGTGAGTCATTATGTTGCTGAGGTGACTGAAGTGTTTATCTGGAAAGATGAATCTTGGATTCACCTACCTAAATATGTTACACACGCCTGAATGCAGGGAAGATAGGATCCTGGGGAATAAGACAAGATTAAAGAAGGAGGTTAAAGACTATCTTTAGTGGTATAATATGAAGAAATAATTTTAAAGTATTCCAATCATTAGAGGTAAAAAAAAAAAAAAATAGGATGAATTGGGAAGAGGCCCAGAGGCCCCACATCTAGCCTAGCTGAGGAGGATTGGCAGTTGATAGCTCCTAGGAGAGTATCGTCATTGTTCATTAGGAATGTGGCCACTGGAAGGTGATTCATGGATAATACCATGCCCATATGGATAGCACTAATTCAACTTAGTGGATTAAAAATAATAAATAACTATAAAAAGAAGAGATAAATTTGGGAGGAAGATGCGATGATGTGGGGTCTTACAGGAAACCTGGCGGGGTGGATTGAGGGCAGATGTGCTTGACATACGTTGCATACATGTATGAAATTTTCAAAGAATAAATTAAATAAAAATGAGATGAAAATAAAACTAAAAGTTTCTGGCTTGGGAGATGGCAGTGAAAGGAAGGTTCGCAGGGATATTAACATAGGAAATGAAGAAGTGCACTGTGATTTCTAGCACCATTAATGTTGCTAAGTTAAAGGAAGAATGTATATGGCAATGAAAATGATCACTACCTGAATACGTGTAAAATCACATATTCTCTTTCTCACCCCCCCCAATTCATCACTAAAAAAACGTATTCCATGTCAAAAAATATTAAATATCTCCTAAAAGTGAGAATCTTTTTTTTTAATTAGTTTTTATTGATGCTTTGTGCATTTCATACATTTTTTCCAATTCAGTTCAGGCTTATTTCCCTTTCCCTCCCCCCCCACCCCCACCCCATCCCAGATCATGCATTCTGCCATAACTGTCCTGCATCTTTCTGATGAACGGACTTACAAATATCAGTCGTTATAAAAATATAAGCATTCCTTTTGAATTGATTTCAATTTAGCCTACCACTCTCATGTCACTGTATTCCAACCTGATGAAATTGGGGGGAAGGAGTTAATGGGAAAGAACTAAGTAGAAACATTATTTTGTTTGCTTTAAAGTCACAAAAAAACCCATTTGAAACAGTTTTTATTAAACTGTATCTTTACCTAAAAGCACAGTATCTTTACCTAAAATCTGGTCAGAGTACTAGATAAAATGAATTAATATATTGTATCCATCCTCACATAGACCAATGAACTAGTGCATCATTAAACTCCTATTATAGCCCCCTTTCTTTAAACAGCTGCTATTCTCTATCTGCAGGGATCATTAGATTCAAGATGCTTCTGACAGGCTTCTATTGATAAGACTAGTTTTCTTTCTAGAAACAAACTGTAAAATCCCTACAAATGGATTATTAAAATAGAAAAGAACAGGAATCACTTTGGGAAGCCAAGTAATATCAAGGCCACTGAGGTGTGAGTGATGATTAGGAGAGTAAAAAACTACTGACATTTACATACATTTTCATGAAAATTAAATTGGAAAAGGGACTGTCTAAATGAGTATAATCTAGCAAATAAAAAGTAACAATGAAAGAAATAAGAATGTGGCTATTCTAGTTTAATACATTTTCTTGTTTTTAGAATATTCCCATTCACTATTTTTACTTAGTGAAAGTAATACAGATAATTTAAAACTCATCACTAGATCAAAGTTACTCTATCACTGCTCCCAAATAAAACAAAATTCAGTAAGACTAGAGTAAACTAGGGGTCACTGTGTCAAATTGTTTGGATACAAATTGTCCTAACTTCTTATTTATATAATATATGTATATATAGATATGATTTCATTTACAATAAGGATCAAGAGCTGTAATGTTTGAATATTTCTTAATAATAAAGCAGAATTACTGTATCATTTGTTGCTAAGTAGCACTACCAAAAACTGACAGAAACAGCCTGAAAACAGGATGACTATTGATAAGACAAGAATAACAATGTTGATAATAAAAATACTGAATTTCATGCAAATGACTGTTTCACAGATAAACTATATTGTAAATGTTTCCCAACACCACACACACACACACACACACACACACACACACACACACACACACGGCACATACAACACACCCAAACATCAAATTCATTTCAAAGTCTGAATTCTATTAAGGGGTAGGTGTCTTAGCCACAAGGGTAACATGCACTAGTCCCCCTCAACTAAACATTAAAGTATTTTCACTTCTAGATGATTTTCTGGATACACCTTTTGATGTTATAATTAGATCTGATTCTCCCTTAACTATGTGTTAGACGGTCTATTTTTATGTCCACAAAGTTGATGAAATCACTTTCTATCTGGGACAATATGAAACTCCATGATGCTTAGCAGGCTGTATAGGCACATAATTGCCCATCTGCACTGGCTCCAGTGAGGCCTGACATCTCACCAATTCACAGCAGTAGCAGATGATTAGGAAAAGAAGTTTCTCATTTTCTAATTTCTTTCACAAAAGATTTCCTGAAAATGCAACATTTAAAAAAAATCTATGAATAATGAAACACAGTGTCGCACTCAACCAGATTTCAAACTCATGATATTCCTGACACATGGAACAGGGGTCAGAACATGCATACGAAGCAATGCATTTAAGAAACTTCTTTAAATTTTTCTTCAGAAAAGTAACAAATAGGAAACACAATTCCTAGATACCTCTGTTGAGTGATGCTGAGCTGTTTATATCTCCAGTAATGAAGGATGACTCTGACTGCTTTCTAACCGTGTCATTCCACATTCTCCGAATCCGGCTCTGAATAGGAAAACAGAAGAAAAAAATCATGCGACAGTGACTTTTTAATTTTTTTATTTTTAATTAATTAGTTAATTAATTAATTTTTATGTGTATGAATGTACTGTCTGCATGTAGGTTTGTGCACCCGTGTCGTGCAATGCCACGGAGGTCAGAAGAGGGCATTGGATTCCCCTGGAACTGGAGTTCTCCTGGAATTGGAGTTACTTTCACCTTTTTATTGGAAGGAAAATGCCTCCCACTTTCCAGAACTTCTCACAAAGCCACTATGGTCTCTTTATTCCCTTCCTGTTCAAAATTTCTAGGATTCCAATATGATACTAGAGACAATTCTAGATTCCTGATTTTGAAGTGGCCAAGGAAACTCCCTTCAGACTCCTTTCCTCCCAATACCAAGATAACAAAAGCAGAAACAAATTCTGTAATTGAGTATATAAGATTAACGTTCTGACAAAAGATTATACATAAAGAGAAAATAGAAATGCAAAGTATTAAGTGGTTTACCATGTGAAAACCAAATACAGAGAAAAGTATCTACAGGAGGGGCATCTTGTTACTGTCTAGAATACAAGGCTCAGGAATGATCAGGCCCGTAGCCTTGGCAAGTGCACAGCTCATTACATTAACTTACTATATTNTAAATTAAAATAAAATAATTTCTTAAACAGTAGCTTGTCGTTTTCAAAGTTCATGCTGTTAAACAAAAAAAGATTTAACATACCTCTTGTAGAAAGAAAAATGGAATTATAGCTTCAAAATTTCTAGCTGAATATAAGAATGAATGGGAGGTTTGCCACATGAAGATTGCAAAGATGTAGTGCTTAAGATATTTATTTTAATCATAGAGGATGTAATTCCTTTGAATACACATATGTGAGTCATTATGTTGCTGAGGTGACTGAAGTGTTATATCTGGAAAGATGAATCTTGGATTCACCTACCTAATATGTTACACACGCCCTGAATGCAGGAAGAATAGGATCCTGGGACATAAGACAGATTATAAAGAGGAGGTTAAATGGACTATCTTTAGTGGTATAATCATGAAGACTTAATTTTAAAGTATTCCAATCATTAGAGCGTAAAAAAAAAAAAAAAAAATAGCAATGGATAATTGGGAAAGAGGCCCAGAGGCCCCACATCTAGCCTAGCTGAGGAGGATTGGCAGTTGATAGCTCCTAGGAGAGTATCGTCATTGTTCATTAGGAATGTGGCCACTGGAAGGTGATTCATGGATAATACCATGCCCATATGGATAGCACTAATTCAACTTTAGGTTGGCAAATAAAAAATAACTTAAAGAAACTATTAAAAAGACAGAGATAAAATTTGGGAGGAAGATGGCGATGATGTGGGTCTTACAGGAAACCTGGCGGGGGTGGATTGGGGGGCAGATTGTGCTTGACTACGTTGTCAAAATGTATGAATTTTTAAGAATTAATTAAATAAAAAATGAGATGAAAATTAAACTAAAAGTTTCTGGCTTGGGAGATGGCAGTGAAAGGAAGGTTCGCAGGGATATTAACATAGGAAATGAAGAAGTGCACTGTGATTTCTAGCACCATTAATGTTGCTAAGTTAAAGGAAGAATGTATATGGCAATGAAAATGATCACTACCTGAATACGTGTAAAATCACATATTCTCTTTCTCACCCCCCCCAATTCATCACTAAAAAAACGTATTCCATGTCAAAAAATATTAAATATCTCCTAAACGTGAAGCATCTTTTTTTTTAATTAGTTCTATTTATGATTTGTGCATTTCTATACATTTTTTCCAATTCAGTTCGGTATATTCCCCTTTCCCTCCCCCCCCACCCCCACCCCATCCCAGATTTTTTTTTCTGATTTGCATAACTGTCCTGATCTTTCTGATGAACGACTTACAAATATCAGTCGTGAATAAAAATATAAGCATTCCTTTTGAATTGATTTCAATTTAGCCTACCACTCTCATGTCACTGTATTCCAACCTGATGAAATTGGGGGGAAGGAGTTAATGGGAAAGAACTAAGTAGAAACATTATTTTGTTTGCTTTAAAGTCACAAAAAAACCCATTTGAAACAGTTTGATAAACTGTGGATGCTGGACCAAAAAAGCACAGATGGCTTTACCTGAAAATGTGGTCAGAGTACTGATTAAAATGAATTAATATATTTATCCATCCTCCCATAGACCAATGAACTAGTGCATCATTAAACTCGCTATTATCGCCCCCTTCTTTAAAACAGCTGCTATCTCTATCTCTGCAGGGGTATCATTAGAATTCAGATGCTTCTTGACAGTTCTATTATACGAATACGTTTTCTTTCTAGAAAACAACTGTCACAATCCCTAAATGGATCTATTACAAATCAGAAAAGAACAGGAACTCACTTTGGGAAGCAAGTATTATCAAGGCCCACTGAGGTGTGAGTGATGATTATGGAGAGTAAAAAAACTACTGACATTTCCTACATTTTCATGAAAATTAAATTGGAAAAGGGACTGTCTAACGTGAGTATTAATCTGGCACATAAAAAGTAACAATTGAAGAATAAGATGGGGCCTATTCGAGTTAATCCACATTTTCTTGTTTGTTAGAATATTCCCATTCACTATTTTTACTTAGTGCAAAATTAATACAGATAATTTAAAACTCATCACAGATCAAAGATCTACCTCTCACTCCTGCTCCCCAAATTAAAACAAAATTCAGTCAAGACTAGTACCAGTGAAACCGACGCCAGGGGGTCACTGTGTCAAATTGTTTGGATACAAATTGTCCTAATTCTTATTATTAATATATGTATATATCAGTATGATTCATTTACAATTTAAGGATCAAGAGCTGTAATGTTTGAATATTTCTTAATAATAAAGTAGATTATCTGTATCATTTGTTGCTAAGTAGCACTACCAACAAACTGACAGAAACAGCCTGGACACACACACCCGGATGACTATTGATAAGACAAGAATAACAATGTTGATAATAAAAATACTGAATTTCATGCAAATGACTGTTTCACAGATAAATCTTATTGTAATGTTCTCCCACACACCACACAACACACACATCACACACAACCCACCACACACCATCCACACACGGGCACATTACAACCACCCAAACACAAATTCATTTCAAGTCTGAATTCTCATTCAAGGGGTAGGTGTCTTAGCCACAAGGGTAACCATGACTAGTCCCCCTCAACTAAACATTAAGTATTTCACTTCTAGGATGATTTCTCTGGATCAACACCTTTTGATGTTATAATTAGATCTGATTCTCCCTTAACTATGTGTTAGACGGTCTATTTTTATGTCCACAAAGTTGATGAAATCACTTTCTATCTGGGACAATATGAAACTCCATGATGCTTAGCAGGCTGTATAGGCACATAATTGCCCATCTGGCACTGGCTCCAGTGGGCCCTGACATCTCACCAATCACAGCAGTAGCAGATGTTAGGAAAGAAAAGTTCTCATTTCTAATTTCTTTCACAAAAGAATTTCCTGAAAATGCAACATTTAACAAAAAATCTTTTTATATGAATAATGAAACACAGTGTCGCACTCAACCAGATTTCAAACTCATGATATTCCTGACACATGGAACAGGGGTCAGAACATGCATACGAAGCAATGCATTTAAGAAAACTTTTTAAATTTTTTCTTCAAGAAAACGTACCAAATCGGAAACAAATTCCTAGATCCTTCTGTTGAGTGATGCTGAGCTGTTTATATCTCCAGTACTGAAGGCGACTCTGATGCTTTCTAACCGTGTCATTCCACATTCTCCGAATCCGGCTTCTGAATAGAAACACAGAAGAAAAAACTCATCCACAGTGCTTTTTTTACTTATTTTTTTATTTTTTAATTAATTAGTTAATTAATTCAATTTTAGTGCATGAATGTACTGTCTGCATCGTAGGTTGTGCAACCTCGTGTCGTGCATGCCACGGAGGTCAGAAGAGGGCATTGGATTCCCCTGGAACTGGAGTTCTCCTGGAATTGGAGTTACAGATGGTTCTCAGCCGCCATGTGGGTGCTGGGGATAGAACCCGGGTCCTCTGCAAGAGAAGTCGATGCTTTTAACTGCTAGGCTATCTCTCCAGCCCCTCGACAGTGACTTTTTACACAAATTCTTCTCTTCTAGCTTTATGACACCTTTGCTTCTAGTATCTGGGAAATAACAGTTCTTACATGCTCTATGTTTGTAATACAGTAATACCAGAAATACAATTAATGATACTATTTGTCAATAGGCATGTTCATAAATGCCTACATAATAAACAAAAATATGAAAAATTAAATAAGGTAAGGTATTCTATCAACGTAAATATGGTAAAGAATTAAATATGTATGCTCTCAAATGTTTTAGTTTTCCAAAAGTAAAACACATTATTAAGAATTCAGAATCTTACAAGAGAACACATTAAGAAAAGACACAGAACATTATTAAAATCTACTGAAGTTATTATCATGATTTTTCTTTCTTTCAAGGTGTTAAAAGTAGATGATTCAGCTGTATTCATTGCTTCACAACAGAAAGTTTTACAGACACCTGAAAATTCTTCCATTATTATTTTATTACTAAATTAAAACTTCTAAGTGTCGGATCATTTGACAATGAAATATTTGGGAGGCGGATATTTTCTCTTTTATTGTATTTTGCTATTTTACTGAGTTAGAGATAAAAAATATTAATCTCCTAGCCAGGTGTGGTGGCACACACCTTTAATTCTAGCACTTAGGAGGCAGAGGCAGGCGGATCTTTGTGAGTTCAAGGCCAACCTGGTCTACAGAGTGAATTCCAGGACAGCTGGAGCTACAGGGAGACCCTGTCTGGAAAAGACCAATATATATTAATCTCCTAAGGAGAAACCATTTATTTCCAGATGCTCTTTCACAAATGAAATAATAAGAGATGTGAGAGTTACCTAAAGTGAACCCAAACTCACAAGTTGGTTATGGTCCAGATATATTTGAATCAGAAGAGTAAATAATCTTAGAATTAACAAAAGTAGATAATCTTAGAAAAAACAATTGTTTTATTCCTTGAAATATGTTTAGAAGTTCACAGAGATATTGGTTATATAGCCCATTTCTCTACTTTGGAGTATAATCAGACATATACATGCACAGACAACAAAACTCTCAAGCAACAATAAAGTAGACTATGTCTTAGAATATGGAGGTGAAATAAACAAATTATAGCATATCCATAAAAAAGATAGTACTTTACAGAAACAATAAGAGAGGCAGCTCATAGAACAAATTTTTAGAGAAAAGACAATTAGAATAAGTCATGAAAATGATAAAACAAAATTCAGAAGGTTTTGGCGAGAGACAAGCAGACCAAGTGGGAGATGTGACATAAGGAAGAAGACATGTTAAGAATGCTCCGTTCCCCAAATTGAATGTTAAGTTGACAGGGGTTCATTCCATTCATATGCTTTACAATTTCATAGAAGTTATACACATTCTTTTAGTTTTAAAGTGCTATGTAATAGAAAGTAAGTACATATAAAGGTCAGTAAAATAAATAATGAAAGATAAATAACTATCACAAGTAGGTTAAAGTGGAGACAAAAGCACGAGAATAAAAATTCCCTATACATATGCCTATAACTTCACATTTGCAAGGCCTCCCATATCATCTGGTTTTTACAGATTAGTATCAGGAAATAAGTAAAGGAGACCAGCAGTTTAAAAGGATGCCAATCGTGACCCTCCAAAATCTACACAGTTGCTACATGGTACTTATTACCAGTAGGTAATATTGTCACCTCTTTTTCTAAACCATCCCATTGGATTTTCATAATAATCAAAACAAAATCTAAATTTACATAGTGTTATACAAAGTTAGGGATCATTCTTGTTTTTTCTTTTCATGTGAATTCAGCTCTTTCTTAGAACATTGCATTCTCCCAACCTTTCAAGAATTTCCCCTTCCTTATTTGCCAGTTCTCTTGGTCTCGAGGGTCTTATACTCATGTTTCTCTCACCTGGATTTTTCCGCCTTGCAATTCCTTCTCTCATTTGTAAAACTACTCAAATTTTGGCTGAATATCCAAAAGCAGCCTTACTCCATGACAGTATATGAAGTCAGCTTTGGACTTGAGAGTACTAGTGCTGTGTATGGAAAAGTTAGGGATTTACAGTGCCAGTAGAATATATTGGGTCGGCTGGGGACTTCACAGTTCTAGCATAGAATATGGGGGGGGGTGCCCAGGGACTTTACAGTACTAGTATAGTATATGGGGTTCGCTGGGGACTTTTCAGTACTAGTAGAGTATATGGAGTTCTCTGGGGACTTTACAAGTAGAGTATATGGGGTCAGCTGGAGATTTTACAATAATACTGGAGTGTATGCGGTTCACTGGGGACTTTACAGTTCAAGTAGAGTATATGGAGTCAGCTGGGGACTTTATAGCACTAGTAGAGTATATGGGGTCAGCTGGGGACTTTACAATACTATTTTGCTGCTCTGCTGGAATACTATTTTGCTTCTCTCAGTTCTAAAATGGACATTGTACAATATACAGGAATTTATCTTTTAACCATTTTATCCAAAGAGCTCAGAGGACTGGTGGTATTATACAGGAGTCAATCACCATTTCAATATAAAAAGTAAAACACATAAGAATTATTATGTTACACGTTCTCTCAATTTTTTATTAACAGTGACTATTTTAACATAACCGTATGAAAAGCAGACAGATTTAAACACCTATCACTTACATAGTGTTTTACTGATATAGTTAATAACAATTAGTTTTATGTGAAGTGTGAAAAAATAATGTAGAATTAGAGTATTATTAACCATAAAAGGGAAGGAAAGCACATAGCTTGAAATACCTGTGATATTCTCTTTTGCAATATCTACACTAGCAAATTGCAGCACCCACCAATTTACTGAGCACCTACAATGTGTGTTTTGCATACATTAACTCAATCATTATGAGAGCCTAAGAAATAAGTAGTACTACCACCATTAAAACCTTGTTCTCGCTACAAAAGGAAGCAAATACCTGCAATCCCAGCTCCTGTGAAGCTGAGAAAAGAGGATCTCAATTTGAGATCAGACTCTCTAGCCATACAATGAGACTATCTAAAAATAAATAAATAAAATGAAATAAAGTAATAACAAGGATCCTTGTCCTGCATCACAGCTAGTTTATGGTAAGCCTAATATCTAAGTCATATATGATCTTTAGTGAAGTTTATCATTATTTTATTGAACCTCTTTGCCTAATCTCATTTTTCCAAAGTACTGATAAATATCAAACAAGTCTGTTGTAACTTAATAACTGAAATTCCAAAGCATTATATTTTCACTGATATTATCAATGAAAAGAACTACAGGATGATAATAAATAGGTTCATGTGGAAATGAGATTTTCTTCCTGCTTTAAAACATGTAAGGGGGGGCTGGAGAGATGGCCTAGCGGTTGAGAGCGCCGACTGCTCTTGCAGAGGACCGGGGTTCGATCCCCAGCGCCCACATGGCGGCCGAGAACCGTCTGTGACTCCAATTCCAGGAGAACTCCAGTTCCAGGGGAACCCGAGACCCTCTTCTGGCCTCCGCGGCATTGCACGACACGGGTGCACAAACCTACATGCAGACAGTACATTCATACACATTCAAAAATAAATAAAATTAAAAAAAAAAAAAAAAAAACACATGTACGGGAGAACTGTGGAAATGATTTTTTGACAAATCCCTTTTACCTAACCTTGTAATAAAAAAAATCTTACATTTTGAAATCATTTAACATGGTTTCAGATTGTTTATAATGTAAACAAGCTTACCAGGCCTTCTAACCTAAACATGTAACCTTAATACCTCAGGACCTTTCCTTGCCCTTGACCCGGAATAGTGTATAGTGTGTGTGTGTGTGTGTGTGTGTGTGTGTGTGTGTATCTGTATGAACTGTGTATCTGTGGTGAATGTCAAGCAAGCATTGCAAGCAGCAAATATTTATTGGAAGCAGTGACAATTACCTCATTTGTCTTGCAAACAATAAGTGGGATTAGATTCATTAAATTTAAATATTTTATTCATTTTATTTTATGTGTATGAGTGTATTGCCTGCATCTGTATAAGTGTACCCATGTTGTGCAGTGCCTGTAGAGGTCAGAAGATGGTGTTGGATGCCCTGGAACTAGAGTTACAGACAGTTGTTAGTGCTTTGGAAGAGCAGCCAGTGCTCTGAACTGCTGAGCCATCTCCCCAGCCCCCGATAACATTTATTTGTGGTTGTATTTGCCATTCTAGGTCAGTAGGAGTAAGGATGAGATAAAGTTTGCTTTTACTAAGCCGGGCGTTGGTGGCGCACGCCTTTAATCCTGCACTTGGGAGGCGGAGGCAGCGGGATCTTGTGAGTTCAAGGCCCAGCCTGGTCTACAGACGGGGGTGAGTTCCCAGTGCCTGCTTGGGTTACAGGGGCGACCCTGTCTCGAAAAAACCAAAAAAAAAAAAAAAAAAAGATTTGCTTTTACTTCCCCATTTCATGCTGGATGAATTTAAAACAGTGCAAAAGAATGGAATGTGCTGGAAGCATCAATCTGATTTGCTCTCTATTTTATGTTCAAATATATATGTCTTATGGGTAAATGGATGAATCCAAATTCACAAATCTCTGTCTACCTAAGTGGACACATCTGCCTTTCCTAATCTGTAATTCTGTAAGCTCAGAAAAGTGTAGAAATAATAGATCAAATTTAAATTGTCGATAATTTGACAATATATTTAAAATTTGTTTCATAATTTGCCAATAGATATTTAAGATAGTCTTAAATATTAGATATTTAAGATAACATTTGAAAGTTATAGGGTATGTATTAAGGTTTAGTAGAGATTATATTATAGTGATATTAGCATATAGTTTTATTTGTAAGATACAGGAAAGCTCCATTAAATTTGAGGATAGACTGGGCATGGTGGCATATCCTTTAATATCAGCATTTGGGAGGCAGAGGCAGGCAGATCTCTGAGAATTCAAGAATGGCCTGGTCTACAGAGTGAGTTCCAGGCCAGTTAGAACTATACAGTGAGACTCTGTTTAGAAAAATTAATCTGGGGATACAGTTTATAGAAAACATGGCTTCCTGTCTTTGGCTCATGGGTATTGGTAAGGTGGAGAGATCTCTAGAATCACATAGTTGATGTGCTTAAAATAACCAGGTGTATTTCATCAATAAGGGATTTTTTTAAGGAACAGGAATGGAATTTGTAAACATATGGAGTTGTTTATGTAAATTTATTAATTTACCAACAAACCTAATATGTGCAAGGACCTGGATTTGACATCATTATTTTGAAAAGATAAGAAGGAGCTGGAGAGATGGCTCAGCAGTTAAGAGTACTGGCTACTCTTGCATAGGACCTGAGTTTGGTTTCCAGCACCCATTTGGTGGCTAAAAACCAACCATAATTCCAGTCTCAAGGTTTCTGCTGCCCTCTTCTGGCCTCCACATGCATTTTATGAAACATGCACACTTATGTGCAGGAAAAATAGTCATAAACATAAAATTTATTTGTAAAATTTAAGGTAAGAAAATTTAACTCTTTTAACTTGATTTAAGTCTTCCTTAGAATAAGTTAAACATGATCATATTTGCTACTAAAACATGTAAGTTTCATTTGTTAGTCTCAACCCAAACTTACTCAACATCCACACAATCTTACACTATACACTGGTAAAAAGTGGCAGAAAGTTGTTAACTGTCTTAAATTCTTCAACTTGTGAACACGTAAAATAGTGTGAACTGAAATTTTTTTCTAATCATATCACACATTTTTTTTCAGTATGTGACTGAGAATTTTTAAATCCAGTGAATGCATGAGAAACTACTTTTTGAGGGCTGGAGATATGGCTCAGCAGTTAAGAGCACCAACTGCTCTTGCAGAGGACCCGGGTTCAAGATTCCCAGCACCCACATGGTGGCTGAGAACCGTCTTTAACTCCAGTTCCAGGGTAATCTGACCCCTTTTCTGATTTCCGTGGCATTGCATGACACAGGTGCACCAACCTACATGCAGACAGTACACTCATACACATAAAAAAAAAAAAAAGAGAGAGAGAAACTACTTTCTTTGAATTTTAGGTAAGGTAGCACATTCCTTAATCCACTTGCTATATCCACTCAACTTGAAGCAATCCGATGTCATTAGTAATTAAGTGGTTGTTAAACATTACACTTCATATTTGTTTTTGAGACAGGGTCTCCCTATAGCCCCAGCTGGCCTGGAACTTGCTATGTAGACCAGGCTGGCCTGGATCTTACCTGCTGCTTCCTCCCCCAGTGCTGGGATTAAAGACATGCTCCACCACACTCAGATACTCTTCATAATTAATTTTGTTTATTTTAGTTATCTATTCTTTGAGAACTTCATAAATGTGTAAAATGCATTTTAATCACATCTATTCTCCACTCCCCACTCCACTTCTCCTAGATTCCATCACATTCCCATCCCGACTTCTTATCCTCTTCATTTCTTTTGAAATTCACTGAGTCAAGTTAGTGCTGCCTCTACACTGCTGGGTACAGGGAATCGGCTGGAGGAGGAGCCACACACATGAAGAAAAGTCCCTCTCCCTCCCACATGTCCCGCATCAGCCACCACTTAGCAAGAACTCTCAGCTAGGGGTGGGGTCTTTGGAGCCCCTCCTCCTAGACTGTACAGTTCACATAATTTTAATGTAGGTTTTGCTCTTTCAGTCTCTGGCAGAATCATTCCCTTGCTAGTCATACAAAAACAACCAGGATGTGGAATAAGGGTGATCAGAAAGGGCATCAACTTAAAGTTGACTACAAGAAAGAGTATTTAAATTCACGAAGCAAATATTATTTACCTGTGAGCCTGTTGAGTATCGTCCAGGAGTTCGAGAACCAGATGTTTTCCCTGAGCCAATGGAACTCTCTGTACTTTTTCCACTACAGCAATGTGTGCGCAGGCATTTCCCGTACTCTTTTCGTACCTAGTCAATTAAATGTTAATTTCTGTTAGCACTTCATTCAGTTAAGTGAGGAACTAAGGTACAAACCGCATGTGAAGTTTCATTTTTGGTAATGTAATTTTTCCTTTGCTCCAAAGAGGCAAGGAAAATTGTCAAGCCTCTATTTGGTAACAGAAAATTGTTTGATTCATGCTGTCAAGCTTGAAATTTTGTACAACTTGAGTGACTTCAAACACATATATATCTGCCATGTCAATAACATCACAGTGGGAGTATCTTGCAACTCAATGAACAAATACTTATTACTTTCAAGACATTATTTTCAGCTTTACCAGTTTTACATAAAGTGAAGGTTTGGTAAATATTGTTTTTTAGGTAGAAATCTGTGAGAAAGTTTAAAAGAGTGATGTGGAGAAACAGAGAGAGGAATAAAGGAGAGAGGAGACTATTTGAGGACAGAAGGAACTGCATTTGACTAAGCATTTCTCTTTTTTCTCTTAAAGTTTAAATTTACAAATTTAGAGTAAAAAAATTGAAAATGCTTTAAATATATTTCCACAAAACTGTTCCAATAAATAACCACAGAGAAATATATGTTTTTCTTATAGCCTTGGAGAATAAATTCTTAATCCCCATTATAGTATAAAATTATTGGGAAAACATTTTTTAATATGTGCTTTCAAAGTAAAAAATGTATCAACAATTTAGGAGCATAATTCTGTCATATTTAAATTTTTTATTACTGCCAATATTCTTGAACAAAGCAGACAAAAATAAATTATAACTCACTATTAAAACAACACAACAAAAGGCATCTTATGCTGGTTATACACTCAAAGTTTACAGGACAATTTGACACCCACATTATGCTCATTATTGTTATCTCTTTATATATTTTATATCTCTGAGTATAGAATGTCCACAATTAGTGACAGTGTAGCATCCTAATGTAATGTCATTTTAGATAAAAATCTAAATATGTGCTTTTTAAAGAAAATATATTTATAATCACAATACATTCTGATTTCTTAGTAGGACAACAAATTTTGAAAGCTTATTATTTGATAAGAACAATATGATGGTTAATCTTCATTATCAACTAGATTTGATTTAGAGTTACGTGGGAGACACACCTCTAGATGTGTCCATGAGGGCATTCCAGAGATGATTAACTGAGGAGGGAAGAACCATCCTACATGGCTCCCTTCCACGAGCTTAGGACCATGACTGAATAAAAAGGAGGAACAGAACAAGCATCTGCATTCATCTATCTCTACTTCTTACTGAGGACCTGGTGTGACCAGGTGCCTCATGTTCCCACCACCATATATCAAGCCTTCCCTGCCATGAAAGACTGTATCATCCCAAACTGTGAACCAAAATAAACATTCCCTCCCTTAAGTTGTTTTTGTCAGATATTCTATCATCATAATGAGAAAACGAAACTATCAGACTCCTCCTACCACAGAGATACATGTACAGCCATGTTTATTGCAGCTTTCTTCACAATAGTGAAGAGCTGGAACCAACCCAAATGCCCCTCAACTGATGAGTGGATACAGAAAATATGGTACATCTACACAATGGAGTTCTATGCAACAATAAAGAAAGATGACATCATGAAATTTACAGGTAAATGGATGGAACTAGAAGATTTTATGCTAAGTGAAGTAACACAATCCCAAAGAAAAAAAAAGATGAATGGTATCCCTTATCTGTGGATGCTAGTACCAAGTACCTAGTTGTAAGACAAACTGAACAATGTTAATGTTATATTCCTCATGATCTAAAGACAACTATGCTCTTGCAATATAGATCCCTAAACAGGTTCTAGAGCTGACCTAACATTTCTTTTCAGACCTTAGGTTTTTGGTACATGATGGAGGGTATGTGTGCATCTGTTAGAGTATTAATGGGATTGAAATGGAAAGATATGAATCAAGAAATATGATATGGAAATAACATACAGTTTGTTTCCAAAGGATACAATCTTAATATAGGTGTAATAGGCTGGTGCAACTTAGCCTTTCTGGGTGCTTAAGGAATAACTTTGTTCCTTGCCCTCAGAGGTCAACCAAGTCTTAGGGGATTATGCATGGGGGCACCTCTTGAAATGTCCTGCAGACGTGGGTCACCAGGCTTCCTGTTTAGGAAGGTCTTGGAGAGCCACTGATGGGACTTCAGCCAGTGTCCAGTGTCCTCTCTTTAGACAGGAAAGTCTGCTCATGCTTCAGAAAAGGAAGCCTGGTTTAGGAAGACTTGCTTTTGTCCTTGAGTGGATGGAACCGGTGAATGAAAAGCTGAAAGGAGCAAGGGTCTCCCATCCTTCTCCTCCCCCCCGCAAAAAAAAACCTCCCGAGAGACCCCTCAGATCCTCAACTGACCTTGAGAAAACAAAAACTTAGGTTAATCTGGGCTAACTGTGTTAGTTAACTTAGGTTAACTGGGCTAACTTTCCTTTTGGATGCAAGGCATCCAAAAGGAAAGTACAACCATATATAATCAGTAAGACCAGAGAAGCTGTACTGCAGACATAGAACTTGAAATCTTATTAAAAAGACAAAAGACAAATACCCAGCTTATGGACTAAACAGCTAAGGGGATGTCAGCCTCTTCAGAGTGTAGACTTCCATTGTTGGACTACCTGGGCTGTAATCATGGAGGCCAGTGCAGAGGGATCAAGACAGGATACATGCTTACTGGACTTCATTTTAGGGGACCATGGGAGGGAAAGACCCCAATATGGAGCAAAAGTGCAGGACTGATGGTTGGGGTTGCCAAGGAGGAACCTTTGAGCACTTCCTTAAGGGAAACATGACATCTTTTAAGGAAGAAAAAAATCCTCCAATTCAAGTGATATGTGTATGCATTTATATATTTATGTATATATAACTACATATATATCTATACATAATGTAGCAAAACAAGTTGGAGAGAACAACAGCAAAAGAACTTAAAAAAAAAAACTCTGGAGAGACTCGGAGAGAGATGCAGGACATATATGGCGGAGTGCAGGGACTTGGGTGGGATATGGGGCATGGAAGGGGAAGTGACTCTAGATTTGATGAGAAATGATGTGTGACCTATGGAAAAAGTTTAATGATGGTAATAATTTTAAAAATCAAAAAAAAAAAGAAAAGAAAAGAATAAAAACATTGACAGAAAGTGGGATAAAGCTCAGCAACAGAGCAGTTGCTTAGCAGGCCTTGAGCTTTCCTGTCCCCACATAAAGAGCAACTACAGAAATGGTGGGTGACACAAAACACAGAAAAAGAGTTCCTGCTGGAGACAGCTGGTGGGACCCAGAAAAAGCTTGTCAAAGTGACATATAAGACAATCTTCAAAAGACAGGTTGGGATTATCATGTTTACATGATGAAGCTGAGACAAGATAAGGGGAAAGAGAGAAGAAGCCATTCTATCTGGGGAGAACAGCTTGGGCGAAACAGAGGTATGATACTCCAGCCTTTATAGCCTCTGACTGCTCTAGAATGTCAGAGTTGCATACAGGAGCTGGAGAGATGGTTTCACTATTAAGAGCACTAGCTGCTCTTGAAGAGAACCTAGGTTCAAGTATCAGCATCTACATGGAGGCTAACAGCTATAAGTCCAGTTCCAGGGGATCCAATGCCATCTTCTAGCCTCTGTGAGCACTGTATGCATATGGTACACTGACACATACATGCAGGCAAAATACTCATACACATAAAATAAAAATAAATAACTTAAAAATTACCTACAGGTACATCATATACATATTACACAGAAATTTCATATCTATTACACACAAATATGTGTGTAATAGATATGAAATATATATATATATATATATATATATATATATATGTCCTATGGTTGCACTATGATCAGAAAACTCTGAGCCACATTTCTAACATTAATGTCACAAATGCAGATATTATATTTTATTAGTGTGATTATCGACTAATCTCATAGTCTATCTCCTTTTTATCCATAGTAATGTGGGTCAATGATTTAATTAGAGCCTGAGAGGGTTGAAATAATCTCTAAACAAACTTATGCTGTATTGACTACAGTTTGGTAATTTGTACTGAATTTGTAAAGTCTCTCTAACAACCTAAAGTTTGATGGTAAGTATTGCCCCTTATCTTTGCATAGTGATAATTTTTTCCCTAAGCCAAAGTGGGCTTTCTTACATGAATCAATATTTTCATCCAAAAAGAAAAAAATAGGAGATAAATTTGGAGCAGGATTCCTCTTGTAGGTTACAGAAGAAGCAATGCTGTGAAGTCCTAAGAGTGCATCATGAACTATCTCCATTTTTCAAGAGAGATATTCTGAACTGATTTTATAAACAAGCAGTAAATCAAGAGATCTGGTGATGCCAAGTCCCACATCAGCTACATTACGAATGGCTTCATTATGCTGATCAGCTCTTTTGCTGTGATGTGATTAAAATATTCAGCATATACCTTAACAAGAAGAAACAAAAATTAACATGGACCATGTCCATGAAACTTCTGTTTAGATTACAAGAAAAATGTTCTTTGATTCTTCAGTGATTTTCATATTCTAATCTACTTTACATGGTACCCCATCTTAATTACTTCAATCAGATAATGCTATTTTATTTCAGTGAGATTTTGTTCTAGAATATGGAAGACAGGAAAGAAAATAGACCTCACTAATGAAATTTTTGCCCATATTCTAAAATCAGAATTAAACAATCTTGGAACCTCTCAGAATATGAGCGACTACAAAAATTAAGACGTGTTGGTGAAATTCAGTTAGGTGCCTTTTTAAGTCCTTCAATGACATTTATGTAGCTACAAAAGCAAGTATTTGATTATTTTTAAAGAAAAGTTCTATATTTTCTGATTCTGGGATATTTTCTTGACACTAAATAAAAATACCACCAATCTTTAAAAAAAATAAAATAATATGCTTACTACCAATTATAAACATCAAAAGAAGTTTCTCAATCAGAGCTTAGTAATTATTCCCAAACAGTGCCTTATAGTTAATACTATAGTGTGAATTTGTGCCCTGCAAAATTCAATCCCAGATTTACAAGCTAATGGTACTGGAGCTAGGGCCTCTGGTAGGCAATTAAGATTAGATGAGGTCCTGGAGGTGAAATCCCATGATATTAGGGGTTTTATTAATGCTACCTGCTTCCTCTGTCTTGCCATAGCATGTTATTAAGTAGCCAGGTGGCCCACCAAAAGACCAGACCTCAATATTCCAGAATCATGAGATAAAGAAATTTTGATCCTTTATAAATTACCTAAGTTGTATTTGAAATATAATCGTCAAAATCAGTTTACTGTGTGTGAAAATAAAAGACAGCTGGGACAGTTTGTCTTGTGAGCCATAGTTTCCTGAATTCTAATGATGCCTACATTAAATTTGATACATATATTTGATATACATGCCTTTATGTAAGATAAGAAAAATAAAATGATAAACTATAATAAGTATTAGCCAATAAAAATAGTCTAATGAATTTATAAAGTACAAAAGGCAAGCTTTTCTGCTTCGTATACAAATTCTACATTAACTTAAAAATTTTAAATTTATGTTAGTTCAAATTTTTCACTAAGCATAAAATAAAGATGACAGCTAAATAAAATCTTCAATCCTATGCAGGAAGATACTATGATAAACTACCACAGTCTGGTATTTTCTTAGTCTTCTGGATACTTGCCACCTTTTCCTTAATCTTCTGATCTAACCACCATCTTTCTGCATATACACCGCTGAAAACAGTTACAACTTTCTTCTTTCCAAATCTACATATCATTCCAGGTACTTAGTCTCTGTGACATCTCTGTAGTCTGTCTTCAGTCATGTCTTCACCATGCTTTCCTGTCTTTATTATGTTGTCTTGATTCTCATTCTTTTCCTCTGACATCTCTATCATTTGCCCTCTCTTCCTCTTTAATCATCAAGTGTAGCAAACTACCAGCTGGTGGCTACACCCATCATTCTATCTTCAGATACAAAAGCCAACGTGTATTTCCCAGTGTCCCTTGAAGTTTAGTTGCTACCAACTGCAGAGTCCTGTCTAATGGGATACAAGTGACATCTACATGGTTTCCACAAGATCCTCTCTCTCATTCCCAGATTGCTGCTGGATGTCACCATACATGACAGTTACAAAATCATTTACTGAGGTTGGGAAGGCTTTATCTGGCTTCATGGGGGTATCATCTCAAAAGAGTCAGTGAGTAATAATAAGTATACATTTAGTTGAGCTAGTGCAAATTTTAGAATATCATCATGAGGAGGGACATCATCCATTATACTAGAACCCATTCCTTATAATAATGGTAGTTTAGATTTAGAGGACTGACTGATCACTATAGCCCTATTCTGTATTTTGGACCATGGCAAACATTTTAGATACCTATCACTACCTAACATCCAAAAAATAAAATAAAATTGTTTGGTTTTTGTCCGTCTTGCGAAGTGGAAATGAATCTTGACTTCTGTTTTGAGTCCCACTTTGATTCTTAGTCTTGAGTCAAATTTCTTAGAGAGAACTTTATTCCTCATTATTGTTGTTTTCCAAAACAAAATTGTAATCTTATGTCTCTCTGAGCTTAAAACAAAACATTTTGCCACTTCATTTCAGAGCCATCTTTTTCAATACTTCATAATTGTTTTCATCACCTCCATGTCACACATAAGGAAACTGGGTTGTTAGAAGGTTAATTAAGCTACACAAAATCAGATAAGCTTTGAAATGGAGGTACTAAGATTCAAACCTAAGCAATTTGGCTAAGGGTCCATTTGATCAGAGCTATAGAGACACATTTTTAATAGAGTTGAAAAATATTAGAGTGGAAGAGTTAATTATATGACTATAAACACAAAATAAAATATTTAGTTACTAAAATTGTCTTTAAAATGAATTGTTTTATATCTTTATCAACATAACAAATCAGAAAATTAATCTATGATTTACTTTCAATCTGAAGTTACTAATACAGAATTTTCACTTGTCTCAAAGACTAAGACCATATGAAAATACTTTTTGAGCAGTGTTGAAATCATAAAATGTTTTATGTTTTTTAGTTTACACTCTCATAACTATTATACTTTCACCTTGTGTATATTTTATTAGTAGTATGAAAATAAATAAAGCAATATGCTTAGTTTTGGAGAAAAGCATCTTGAGAAGACAACATTAAAATAGGTGAGGCTTCCTTTACTATCATGAAGTACATGCCATTTAATCTTGAAAAGTGGATTCTAGCTTACCTTCTTCTGTAGGACACAATGGAAAATGAATATAAACATTCCCTGTAGAGAATTGAAAATGGTGAAGAGATACGCCATGATGACTGTGCTTTCATTAATATACATGAGTCCAAAGGCCCAGGTCAATCCTAACAGGCAGAGAAGAGCTATTGCACCTATAACCCATGACCTGTGAAGAGAAGAGAAATTTAGGGTTATGAAATAATTGATCTTGTATTAACACAACCATACATTGATACTGACACTGAAAAAAAAAGTTATGGTAAGTTTAGTTGACAGAAAATGTAAGACAAGTGACATAAGCACCTCAAGATTTTAATGGGGACTACAAGATATTGAGCTTGAGGGGAAAACACATGAATGGAAATGTTATGAACACAGAAATTCATTTAAGCAAAAGCAGATTTGTGCCATAAATTATTCATGTATTTGTAATACATATGCAAATGGTATGGAGATGTAATTATGGTGAATGGCGAAGAAGAAAATTCTTTAAAGTTATGTTAGTCTTCACCAGGTCTCTTGTTAGCATTAGTTTTATTGGACTCTGTCCATCAGTACTTCATTTTGTACTGTTGTACCCTATTTTTCCAATTCTTTTTCTACAAAACTTTTTTTACTGACTGAAATAAACCTTAGTCTTAATAAAAGGAACCAGTATTAGGACTGTATGTTTAAAAATGAGCATCTCTTAATTAATGGTGTGCACATTTACAGCAAGCATTAGATGCAGTCTGTACATGAAGCAGCTCCAGTCTACTAGCGGCGCCTTGTTTTCCTTTCAGCCTCAGGATTACTGTCTTCTAGGTATGTTGGACTAGGTTTTCAAAATCAGGCATTTAGCATCTTTGCTTAAGAAGGCTCAAAATGGCCTTCATCTCTCAGAAGTATTGTTAAACTCGGGGATAAGGATGAGACTGAGCATGGGAATGAGGTGGTATGAATGGAGGAGTATCGAGCAAGATAGACACTGTCACTTTTACTTCATTTGCTTACTTTCCTCCAGTCTGCCACTTAGAACTAAGTTGTGGCCATATTATGCATTTACTAGCAATGTAAAATGAATTATTCTAATAGATGGGACTCTAGTAAGTGAAAATAGAATCCTTCTCAACTTATCAGTAGAAAGGAGGACAGGATCCAAAGTATCTGAGCTCTGTAGCATTCATAAGCCCACCCACTCCTATCCCAGCATACTTTCCTTGAACACAGTGAGCAAACATTTCTTTTCAGCACACTATTATCCTTCATTTTTGTTGTCCAAGGAGGAAATATATAGGGGAAATTGCACTTGTGCAATGTGAAGAAGGAAATCTACATAGGTTCACAGTAGTCTGAAGATGAATTCAATTTTTTTTTTGGTCTTTTTGAAATCTTAAACATGGTTCCAGAGTCTTATTAAAATGGATTGTAATTATTATTTTTCTTCTGCACAATCAGGCATTATATTCCATATTTAAATATTCACTAAATTTAGGTTTGCTGTAAAACATTGACATTACTGAATAAAGATTCCCTAAAGGAGACTTGTTATTACATGGGGCACATTTGCTTATATGAATTAGAAAATACTTCAGATGTTAATATTTATTTTACAATTGAATTCCAAAATATGGAAATATACAAAGAATAGCTCTCGGTTTTTTTATAGATATTAGGAAAAGGAAACATGAAAAGAATCATCATTAAATAAATACAAAAGTGCTGCTTAGACTTAGCAATAAAATGATGGTACAAGATACTGAAGTCAGCCATTATCCAGTAGAAAACAGAAGACGCATCCAAGGGTTAAATGATGTAGAACGGCAGTGAGCTTGGATTTCCAAAGAAGAAAATAAGCATGAAGAGGTAAGTGAGATGGAATTGGGGAGATGAAAGCAAAGGACTCTTCACCAGAAGAACAAACTGAAAGCCACAGAAGGCAGCCCGGAGGTTGAAAGTCCACAGCAGGGAGGCCCAGAGGGCGCCAATCTTTGCATGTTTTTGCAGGACAGGTAATTTTTAAAATGATACTCAAATACCCAAATATCAGCTCTACATTCGTTAAAATGGTACAGACTTGTAACTTTGTTTCAGAAATTTAAATGTATTCATAAACAATTTGATTATCATGCCATAAGGATCAAGCTTCACAGGGAAAATTTTGCACATGTGAAATTGAATTCTTGAAGGGTTATTTTTGTTTTTTGGATAGATTTAATACAGGAAGTCATTTCTTTTAATTATAATTGAGTATTTTCACATCAATAAAATTGTTTTAAAGATACATGTCTAAATCACAAAATAATTTTAGTTGATGCCCAACCACACCACTGAAGTTCGGACATTTGCAGCACAAAAGACACAACCTGTGTGAGGAGGGAATCAGTGAGAGACAAGTCTGTACCACGGGAAAGTGCTGGTACTGAGGCACTGAGTTCAATGACACCCATTACAGAGGTGAAGCGGGTTTTTTCCTTTTCGGCACACCTGCAGTATTCTGCATGTACGCTGTTTGCCAGTATATTTTCCTGCACAGTTTGCTCTTCTGCCTCAATGTGAATGACAGAAGCTCTAATGATTTTTCAGCACTGATCTGACAGCTAGTTCATGGGACCACACTGATAAATGCAATTTATCAGCCATTCAGGTCATTCTTACTTGATGAAGGGTCTGTTATCCTCATAGCTAAAGAATGCATAGACATAAAGACAAGAACACCAACATTAGCATTTTATGACAGCGAATTTCATGTGAAAAAATATCCTTCTGTTTCCTTACTAAAGGCCTTTATTCCCCACCTCCCTAAAAGGTACCATAACCTTCCTTTTATGTCCAGAAGGTAAATCCTAAAATGACCATGAGAACTTAAATACCAGGGAATAAAATCAATTTTACAATACTGTAATATCCCATATGAGACTCAGAAATAGCATTTTTTCATCATGTGCTCATATTACTTGTGACTTGACAGAGACATTTATTTCTTAGAGATCACATTTCTCTAGAGAATGAGAAATTTTATGAGCAATCTTGAAAAAGCTTGAGGGCATGGTTAAAATGATAGATGCCATGTCACCTAAAGGTATCTCTTATTCAGTAATATTAGTAGATAAAATTACTTAATTATGGACAACATGCTTCTAAGTCATTTTAACATACAGGTGATTAGCCTGAGTTAAATCTGAACACTACAACTCCTTTTTCTCTTTCCTCTTTCAAGACGTAATATATTTTCCTGTATTATGCACATACAAATAATATTCTCAGTAATCCCATCTGTAATGCATTTTTAATAAAGAGAACCACTGATAAAATTCACTCTTGAGAAGGATAATATGGGATAGAATGGAGTAAAAGCATGGAATTCGAAGCCAGTTGGCCTGGGATTTACGTCCCAGCTCAATCTCTTACTAGCTGTTTGGTGTTAGACAAAAACGAATTAACGTAGTTGTGTCAGTTTGTGCTTATACAAAGTGACAGTAATTATCAGTAGAGTCTAAATTCTTCTTGTTAAAATGTAAGTTTGACTGTGCAACATTAATTACACTTTTATTATTATTATACTGTTTAAAGGTAATGTCAAACTAAAATATGAATTTTCTTACCCAAAGGAAAAAAAAACAATGCATAAATATTGAGTAGTGACATGGTTGTATGTTTCAAGATTAACATGATTCAGTAAAAGAGATGTGACTGAAATAAATCAGTAGATGGAGCAGGGAGTGAATACAATTGTGTATTCAATGTGGTGATTACTAATCAAAACTAGCTATTTAAACTTAAATTCATTAATATTGAATGAAATTTAAAAATCTATTTTTCAGTCATA
Organism: Rhizomys pruinosus; assembly: GCA_009823505.1. Taxonomy (NCBI): domain Eukaryota; kingdom Metazoa; phylum Chordata; class Mammalia; order Rodentia; family Spalacidae; genus Rhizomys; species Rhizomys pruinosus. Next base: position 846,129 of record VZQC01010757.1, read on the forward strand.
GCAGTCACACTTGAAATGCTCAGATACCTCACATTGGTGGTATGAGACTAGATGATATAATTCTAGATTATTTCCAGCATCCCTGAAAAATTCTATTGGATAATGTTGAACTAGGACAGTCTGAGGATACTTTAGGGCAATAAATATAATTAAAATAGACATTTAAATGAGTAGATGAAAAATAGAAGAATTTCAAATACTTGATTACAGGTGTTATAAAATTACCCAGATAAAATTATGTACTATTATACACGTTATAAAATACAAGGGTAATACTTGTGTTCAGTCTCATTGCATCACTATGATAACAAATAATAATTAGAAATCCTACACTAATTTGTGTAGTACAGTGGGAGGTAGATGACTGCAGAGGTTATCACAGAAATACAGGCCAAAGTGGTTTACAAAACTGTATCCAGGCATACAAATATTTTAAAAATTAAAATACACAATTTGCACTATAATTGCTGAAGTGATATATATTTTGCCTTCAGTATAAAGTTTCAAAAGAGAGAAATCAAGGTGCAACTGAGCAATTTCTACTCAATGTGTGTACCAGTCTGCTGATCTGCCAGGACAGGGTCTGTTAAATCCAGCAGCTTCCCTCGGTCATTGCAGATATGTGCTGAGCATTGTTCACTGTGATGTGAATGGAAGTGACTGTGACATTTCTAGATCTTACCAATTAAAGTATTGGAATGGGGCACCTCCATTCTGAGCTGATGTGTGAGAGTCAGCCCATCAATCCCCTAGACTCTCATGTACAACTGTTAAAACCACTGTATTCCAGAGTGTTTTTTCACAGTGGCTAACCTTGTAAAATAATGAATAATATAATTTTTATCTATTAGAATTCTAAGCTTCTCTTTAATATAGAAAATGTAAAAGATATTCATTAATTTTCAATTATTCAATATTCAATACTTCCAATAAGACATAATTAATATACAATGATTTAAAACTGACAGATTACTGTAGAACACCTAAGTCAGTAAATCCCATAATTGTTGCCTGATACTCCATTAGAGTGGAGAATACAGGTTAGAATTTAGATTAATTATCTATGTCCATCAAATCCAAATTAAACTTGGTAAATTCATTGCTAATTGTGGCAAACCAATATACTTTTGACTTATTTACAGTTTTTAAAGCAGATATATAGAACAAATTTATCCTGGAGTAATTTTCATTCTGGTTTTCTTTTTTGATAAATGAAAGTTTATTTAAACAAAGTCCCACAGTAGGTTGTACCACTAAACAATTTCGCTGCAATTATTTTGTTTTTATGGCATTATGGATATACATATTTCAAATACCCTTGGTGGAGATTTGCAGGGCTGCACAGGTTATCTTTTGATTTATATGTTAATTTATTTGATCCCCAGAATCCATGGAAAGATGGAAAAAGAAAGCCAACTCCATAAAGATGTCCTCTGATTTCCACAGGCCTGCTGAGTTGTGCCCCCAACCAATAGTTGCTCACTTGAAGTGACTTCAGGAACACAGCATTCCTAGAGTACCAACCCTGGTATTCTCGATCTTTACAACGAAAAGGGTCACACAAGGTGATTTTAGGACTGCAGTAGTCCCAGAGCAGATGAAGTATTATCAAAGAAGGAAACAAAAAGTCTTGATTATTTTGATCCCCTAACCACAAATCTTAGTAGACAATGAAGGAAAATATACTTGAAATGAGCTATGTTATTCAAGTTTTAGGATGTACAGATAGTAACCAGAACAGACTGTCAACATTGCAATGAATATCTAAAATAACATTAAAATGCCTTCTCTCCATTGGTTAAGGACATTAAAAATAACATTCTAGCATAGTAATCAAAGAAGAAGAAAACCTTTTACATTTGTGCCATACACCATAACTATAGTATTAAAACGCTCAATAGATTAATTAGCTATTATGGAATATCTATTTGCTTTATACGTCTTTCAAATATATTTTTTTTTTAATTAATTTTTATTGATGCTTTGTGCATTTCATACATTTTTTCCAATTCAGTTCAGGCTTATTTCCCTTTCCCTCCCCCCCACCCCCACCCCATCCCAGATCATGCATTCTGCCATAACTGTCCTGCATCTTTCTCTCAGTTTTTTTTTTTCATTTTTAGCTATAAGTGATAATCCATGAGTACAAGCATCCTTCATGCAAAACCTATCTGCAGGCTGTTGTGCCCAAACACCTACAGCCCCACCATCCAGTGGGGGGTGACAGGTTGTTTGTTCAATCAAGTTGATCAAATGAGTGTCCAGACTACATTGCTGTAGTTTCACCATTCACCCCAATCGCAGCCCTTACATTCTACCACGCCCCCTCTTCCGCAGGTTGTTCCCTAGGCTTAGAAAAGGGGCACAGGTGGATGAGAGGTAAAACAGTCCACTCTCTCTGGAGCTGTTGACTTGGACTCTGGTCAATTCTGGCTGTTTCCTTTCATGGGCTGACAGTTTGTCCAGGAATAACCTTTCGATCCTACTAATGAAGAACAAGCAATTAGATATATAGGTATTTAAGCAGCACTAATAGTTATGGTAGGTTACTTTAGCATAGACACATGTTTGGATATGTTAATCCATGAATTACAATTTTCCCCCCTGTTAAATATGACAGGGTCTTACTGTGGCTTATACATCTAACCAACCTGTAGAGGATGTACGCTTGTGGCATCAGCCTAGGGTTATTTCTCCAAGGGGAGAGCCAATAGCCAATTAGATTTGGGATAAATGGCACATGGCTGCCTCTGCTGCACATTTTCCAGGCAGGTGAGGTGTATCTGGTGCTGACGGTGAGTCTTTCTTGACTCAGGGAGACCCATATTTGCTTTATTGGTTTAGTGGCCTTTGGTAACACTCTCTGGCATTCCAGAGGCATACTGTAACACTTGCATGTGTGGGGTCTCAATACATCCCTCCCCATGTTAACGTCAGGTCTTTCGGCAGCAGGGTCTTATGCCTCTCCTCCTGTAGTATCCCAACTTAGAGGCAAGGAGCTTTACCTTTTGTGTGGCCGTTGGATCCCCTGGCCACATCCACCTGGTAGAACAATCCATTGCTGATGTCAGAGCTCCTGTATAATAGATTTTGCCTGAGTGCATAGCCCTAGGACTTTATTAGTATATTTGGTTTCTGAACAGAGAGAGTCCCTTCCACAGTTCCCATTATCTAGTACAATTAAAGAAAGCAGTTTTACGGTTTTTAATAAGAGATTACCTCTAAATAGTTGTCTCCAATTTACAGTTTGGGAGGCGACCTCATCATTGTCATATTTCTCCTTGTTCTATTGGGTGGGAAGGCAAGGAAGTCTCTCATATCAGACCTTTGTGGGCACCTAGAAGGTAAGTTATTAGGACTCATTATAACTAGTTTGTTACAGTAAGGATCACAGAGGGGTTCGATGTTTATATGCAATCTGAGGCTTTTCTTCCTTTGAATGTTCAGACGGTCACACTTTCCGTGCACTTTTTTTTGGTGCATCCACTCACATGCAAAAACCTGTAATCTTTTTTTCCAGCCGTTAATGGTGTCCCTCATATATGTGGATGCTAGTACCAACAACCCAGATATAAATATTTCTCATGGAGAGGGAGGCATAGTAAAAGAACAGAAAGACTGCATCAGAAAATGGGACTGAAAGGTGAATTGAAAGGGGGATGGGGTGGGAGAGGGACCGGGTGTATATTCGATTAAGGCATACTTAATTGATGTGAGTTCAGCAGAGTACCAGTTTCGCCTAGACACTGTTACAGGAACCATGGTGTTTTTGGACTTAGTAAAAGTAAAAGTAAACATGTGTATATTAAACAACATTGGTTTACAGAATCTGATAAAAATGGTAATGGCATCTGATTAAATGGAGATATAATTCGCTGCTGCCCACATTTGTTTTACATAAATCTGTAGAGCAAAACTGTTGGGGATTGACACATCAATGTTCTCTATAATTTCTCTGTTGTAGCAGTATCACCTTGAGGGCACTCTCTTAGAGATAATTAATGTAAAAATTAAGTTTGCTTCCCAAGTTATTCATATATAGTCACCCAAAACAACATGGGTGAATTTGATGAAATCTATGCCTTGACTTCACCCTATAGTCATGTATAATACAACTATCTTCTGGAGACTCATACGCTAAAAAAAAGGGGGGGGGATACAGAAAGACATGAAACCTTTTCATCAAACCCCTGCAATTCAAATCTTAAAACTAACTATGGGAAAAGATTTGTTTGTTTCAAATATATTTTATATTAGTGGAACAGTCCCACTTTGATTTTTGTTACTATACTCAATTGTCTCTTTGTGTACCACTAAAGGAAAATTAACAGAAAAAATGTTTAGAGTTTAATTCAAAAGTCTCAGTAAAATGTAAAAAAATGCTTCTTTATACACATAACTTTAAATCACTAAGCATTCAGGACCCTAAACATTCTTAGAAAATGTGAAGGAGATATAATATAAATATAAAAATTATTAACAGTAAAGACGATTATATTTCAACTGCAGATTTTTTAATTTTATGTTTTTGTTGAACTTTTGCAATTTTCATACAATATAGTTTTATGGTACTTAGACCTTCTCCCACATCTGCAACTCCACCCAATTTAATGTACTTTCTTATGAATAAAATGCTCTACAGAGAGAGAGTCTGATTTGTGTCCCCAAATGTCCTTCAGTGTGGGACAATCCACTGGGCCCAACAAGAGTTGAATCTCTATAAGACACTGTCTTTCTCCCTCCCGGAAACCATCCATTGCCAAAAGTTCCTTAGGCTGACTTAGGATCTGTTGCCCACTTTCCCTTGTCTATGCTGGGATTTTGTCCATTTTCAGCTTGCATGGGACTTCTTCATGCTGTCACCATTGCTGTGAGTTCACATGAGTAACTGACTTGCTAGCTGGAAAACTGTTTCCTTGTTGTCATCCACCCCCTCTGCCTCTTACAGCCTTTCTGACCACCTCTTCCAGAATGATCCCTGAGCCTTTGGAGGCAGAGTTTTGAAGTAGGTATCTTCATTGGGGTTATGGTCTCTGTGATCTCTTGTTTTCTGTACATTGGCCAGTTGTGGGTTTCTATATTAACTACAGATTTTATTGCTGTTTAACTATTACTATAAAAAGTTACATTTATGGGGCTGGAGAGATAGCCTAGCGGTTAAGAGCACCGACTGCTCTTGCAGAGGACCCGGGTTCGATCCCCAGCACCCACATGGCGGCTAAGAACATCTGTAACTCCAATTCCAGGAGAACTCCAGTTCCAGGGGAATCCAAGATCCTCTTCTGACCTCCGCTGCATTGCACGACACGGGTGCACAGACCTACATGCAGACAGTACATTCATACACATACAAAAATAAATAAAATTAAAGAATAAATAAATAAATAAAAAGTTACATTTCTATAGAATTTACTAAGAGCCTAAAATAAACTAAATAAATAAAACAAAATATTTAGAACATATCAACACTTTTATTTCTGTGTCTTTATGTGCCTGTGAGAATACTGAGGATTTAGAAGCAAAACACCAATATTAACTCCCTAATCACTGATTCATATTGCTGATGAAACAGGTAAATCTGTAATTAAGAAGAATTTAGTATAATCGAACAAAATTAATAAATGTAAAATCTATGACAGATCAAAATTTAATGATATTGTCTCTAGAGTTCAATGTTACATAAATTTCTTTAACTCAGTATAACCTGAGCAAAAACCAATTTGTATATGAAAGAACCTACGAATAACAATAAGGTTAATGAACGATGAATAATTAAATTATACATAGGTAGTTATTAAGGTATTATAGCAAATAAACTGGAAATCTGTGAGAAAATAAGGAACATAGGTGGGCATGGTGGCGAATGCCTTTAATCCTAGCACTTGGGAGGCAGAGGCAGGTGGATCTTTGTGAGTTCAAGGCCAGCCTGGTCTACAGAATGAGTTCCAGGACAGCTGGGGCTACAGGGAGACCCTGTCTCGAAAAGGCCAAAAAAAAAAAAAAAAAAAAAAAAAGAAAAGGAATGCAATTTTCCAATCTTTTGTTGGAAAGATAACAAAAGCATTATTGCTTGATGATTTATCAATGTTAATATAAAGAAGACTATATTTCAATGGCTGAAACCATGGAGTTCTAAATTAACCAGCCTGAGTTTGAGTGTCCTATGTTACCAACTACATCCTTAGACTAAAACTGAACTTCTTCATAGCTCATGGCTTTTATTTCTGAAATGCACATAAATATAGAACCCTCTTCATGGGGCTGTTATATATGTTAAACAAAAGATCTTAGTATACTTCTGCAGGTGGCTGTTTGAAAATACACGAAATTTTAATATAAACATACTATGTGATATATTTGTTATTGTTGCAAGTGCTGTTATACATTGACCTGATGACTTCTGCAACAACAACAAGAATGGACAGCCATTGCTACATTAGGCCTTTCATTTTGTCTGGGAAACTCATATAGAAATCCAAAGAGAATAAAAGAACCAATAACTATTTCTGAACTGATTTTTAAAATATTTACATGTAAAGAGGCCCACTTTATACAAAGTGTAATTTTCTTTTATGAATTTTCATGTTCTACGTTGAAACTCAGCTGAATATACAAGGTGAATAAACTTGTGAACAAATGTTAAAAGAGAAACCCAGTGTTGTCTGCTTTAAATGAGAAATTATTCCCAAAATATACTTTGTCCTTCATGTTCACAAGTCAGCTCATTAAATGTAATGCCCATAAAGGAAAGACAGACAAACAATCTCTTGTGAAATATTCAAAAAAGTTGTTAGCAGATATACTAGAGGCTTGTTATGATTTCTTTTTTTTTTTTGGTCTTTTTGAGACAGGGTCTCCCTGTAGCCCCAGCTGTCCTGGAACTCACTCTGTAGACCAGGCTGGCCTTGAACTCACAAAGATCCGCCTGCCTCTGCCTCCCAAGTGCTAGGATTAAACGCGTGAGCCACCACAGCTGGCAATTTTTCTTAAAAATTGAAACCTTAAGCATGGACACACAAATAAATGACAAGATATCTATATAAAGATAAGTTTATATTTCTTTCTAATAATTTCGTCATATACTAAAGGAAAATTGTTGCTTAAGTCAGTATTTCAATATATAATATATGAAGAATTAAATTATACATAGGTAGTTATTAATATTTAGTATTTCCATCTGTCAGGTATTATAGAAAATAAACTGGTAATCTGTGAGAAAATAAGGAACATAGTTGGGCATGGTGGCACATGCCTTTAATCCTAGCACTTGGGAGGCAGAGGCAGGTGGATCTTTGTGAGTTCAAGGCCAGCCTGGTCTATGGAGTGAGTTCAAAAATATAAATGAGTTGAAATCATTGGTATCTTTAAGTGAAAATTATAGTGTTTCCTTCTTCACTGTTAGAGGCCTACTTATTTTTAGCTTTAGAACTAAGTTTTAGAATTTATGGAGTCATAAAAACAGTGACTCCAGGGCTGATTAAATAAGGTCACTGGATTATGAAGAAATGAAATCATGTATGTACCATATTACATATTATTTGGGCTTCTATCTTCAACTGAGAGGATGTACAAAACTTTCAATTAAGTGAAATAAGCAAAGAAGTTTATAACTTTAACTATCTTCCTGAATGTGTTTTAGACAGATTGAATTTCCATTATACTTTTTCTCAGACCATACTGGAATTTCACCTCCCTTTTCACCAAACAGAAAAATCCATCATACTTCTATGAATACTTACTCTATATTGTTTGGAATGATCAGTAAAACAAGAAAAGTGCAACCATTATTTAAAATATCCATATATTTACTAAAGCAAGGCAATAAGCAGAAAGCTGACAAACTGATCTAATTCACACAAGTAAATTACACTTCATGAGCAGCAGTTTGTATGTGCTATGAACTTTCTTTCATATTATAAATTGAAATAGAGTTATGTGAAGATTCTCAGTGAGTGCTGAAAGGGAACTGGCTTACATGAGAAAATTAAACTTGATCTTAAAAATATCATGTCATTTTCTTTGTTGAAAGGACAAGTCACATGGTTATAAAAAAAAACAAGTATTTGAACTTTTATAAAATTCAGTTACTCATGCCGACCATGAATAAATTTATTGGGATATTTTAGAGTTGAAAGCATCAAGGTTAGAGGATACCCATTGCAAGAACATTTAAGGTTTGCCCTGATTTGTTGAATTTATCATTCGTATGGAAGCTGAAAGTCCATTATGATTTCTCTTACAAAAACATAAAAAGAAGAACAAAGAAGACTAAGAGAAAACAAAAAAAGAACAGAAGAAAGAAAAATATATACTTGACAGTTTCAGCATGCATGGCAAATGCCTGAGATCATCTGGGCAATGAGTTGTGAGCAGGCCTAATCAAAAACTCAAGATTTTGAACTGAATTTTACCACTGAAGCCAAAGCCCCAGGCTGGGCATGGTGACACATACCTGTCATCCCAGCCCTAAAGAAAAAGAGGCCAGCCTGGTCCTCCATAATGAGACTTTGTCTCAAAACAAAATACAGTGTTTGTGAATGTTCACAGCCCATGCCTCCTTGTCAAGGACAGAGACTGCCTGGAGGACTCAGTTCCCTTTTGTCACCATGTGGGACAAGAGATCAAACCCACTGGGCCATTTTACCATCCCACAATAACTTTAAACTGAAATAAAGATGAAAATATTAAGAAATTTTAGGAAGGGGCTGGAGAGATGGCTCCACAGTGGAGGGCACATTGTACCCCTCTCCCTAACATTCACATCAGGTGGCTCAGAACCACATGTAACTCCAGCTTCAGGGGACCTCTGGCTTCTGAGGTATCACATACATGTGCTCACACCCACATACAGACATACAACCATACAAATAATTAAAAATAAATTAAACCTTAAAAATTATAGAACATTTAACAATATAATGAATACATTTAATTTTGTAAATATATAAAATGTTCTATATAACAAAGTAATGAACCTTTAATTTAGAACTCTAAAATACAGAGAAGGCTTAATAAAGTAGTAAGAACTAACATCATCAGAGATATCAGCAATAACTAATAAACTATGCATGCATATTAAGCATCATCTGTGTGCTGCTATAGTTTCAAAAACATTTCAAGTCCTATATCATCAATAAAATCTTCTTAATATTTAAATAACAAACAAACTTATTGTAAATAAAAAAGTAGAAAAGCTTTTAGTAGCCCATGATAGTTTACCAATTAAGGATGGCTCAAGAAGCAAAAAGTAAATTCAAGAATGCTTTGAGAAATAATTTAAAATTTTAATACATGATTAAATAAGAAGAAGTAATGTTCATAAACAACATGGTTAATTAAGATTTGTCCCCTAATCAGCTCTGTCATTTACCACATTTGTCTAAAGAAAAAAAAAAAAGGACTTCCAGGCCTGAAAACACAAATCAGTTGTAGTGGTAGAGTGCTTTCCTAGCATGCATAAGGCCCTGGGTTTGAATCCCAGTCCTGCACAGACTGGCTGTGCACATCCTTAATCTTGGTGCTAAGGAGGTGAAGGCAGGAGGATCAAGGCTACATAGTAAGTTCAGGAACAGCTTGGACTACATGAGATCCTGCCTAAAAAACAAAAGCAAGCAGAGAACAACAACAACAACAACAAAACAAAACAAAGCAAAATTTAAAAAAACCTTCCTGTTAATTAAAGAAATAATCTTTGATGGAGGTTAGTATTTTCATGAAAATTCAAAACCATTTAGAAAATTTGGACTATGTAGCAATTTTCTTGATAGAATTACTTAATATCAAACATCACACATAATGAAGAAACTTTTAAAAACATATGAAAATGTATTTTAATCTTCACAGTAAAATAAAGATGCACGTTCTCCTACAAATAGGTTGGTGCCCAGTAAAATACCAGCTATTCTAACAAATAAGAGAAAAAAAATAATGTTTATAAGACTTAGAGTTTTAAAGATGATTTTTCTCACATGTTCACATGAGAAAAGATGATTTTAAATATCCATTTGAATATGACATATTATTAAATCAGAAAATTCAAATGAACTAAGATTTTTAAAAATCATTGAAACTAGGTCAGTAAGTTTCTCAGATATAAGATCCACATACAAGGCTGGCAAAATGCCTCAACAGTTAAGAACCCTGGTTGTTCTTGCAGAAAACCTGGGTTTAAACCCCAGCACCCACAGGGCAACTACCATCTCTAACTCCATTCCAGTGGATCTGATGCCCTCTTCTGTCTTCCAAGGGCATTGCAAGACATGGGTTCACACATGCATGCAATACACTCATACACATAAAAACATACATTTTTAAAAGATCCACATACAATAATATTCTTCTATTTGGCCATAACAAACTAGAAAATCAAACAGAAATTAAGTGTAACTGCATTATCAATAGAACAAAAATCATTTAAATAGGAATTAAGCCAGCTGAGATAGAAAGGGCATTAATGGATACATTTTTTAAAATCTCTAATAGGTTATAATGGAAGATCAAACAAATAAAAAGATTCACAAGAGTACCAATGACCTGACTTTACCTTGTAAATACACTTGTTCTGACTAAAGAGCTGTGCATATAAAGAAACTATAATTAAAAGAAGAAGAATGCACTGGAATAATTTTAACAAAACTAAAATCTTTGTGAAAAAAAGAATGTAAACCCTAAGACAATTTTGCTAGAGTTGATGAAAATGGAAAGTGTCTGTCTCAAAGACACTGAGCAAGTTCTGGCAGTAAGGTGGTAAGTGTAAAGGAACATTAAGGTCATCCATGGTGCAGAAGAGAGATCAGAGAGATGGAGGTTCCATGGAGGAGAGGGATGCAACAGAAGCCTGCAGGAAAGGGTGGGGTATTTAAGAAGCTGAAACTGGGCTCCCTGAAGAAGACACCTGGACTTCCAAAGAAAACAAACATTTTAATGGGAGTTATAAAACACTAAGGCATATACACCACAGTAGATAAAATGAAATGAAAGAAATGATTTTATTTCTGGATTTAAAAATAATTTTCGTTGGAGATTTCAAAAATGTACACCAAAGTAAAAAAAAGTTAATACTTTCATATGATACTAAATTTGTGTGTGTGTGTGTGGTGTGTGTGTGTGTATGTGTGGTGTGCGTGTGTATGTGCATGTGTGTGTGTGTGGTGTGCGTGTGTATGTGCGTGTGTGTGTGTGTGTGTGTGTTTTCTTCGGATGAAGAAAAATTATTAGAAAATGATATGTGTCAGGTGAGAAACATTCAAGGCAAATTCACATTAAGTAAAAGGAATAAAATTATAGGAAAGCTAACAGGAAAAAAAGCTTGGAGGCAGACCCGCCTTGACCCTTGGGGGGCTCTCCAGGGGGCTCTGGAGTCCAAGCTGGGTCTTCAAGCTGGAAGACCCAGCTTGGACTCCAGACAGCCGCCTGGAGTCAGTGAGATGCCAGCAAGGCAAGGTGAACCCGCCTTGACCCTTGGAAGCCTACTGGCAGCCCAACCCAGCACTCCCCCCCCCCCACCGTCCTGGTGGAGCTCTGCTGCACAGGACCTAACAGGCCAGGCAGAGCACTGGTGATCATTGTCTGCGCAGCCAATGTTGAGGGGCCAGAATTCAAAGAAACAAACAGACAAATCCACATGCCAAAGACACAAAGAAAAAACAACATGAGAAAAGCTCCTAATAAATCCACACCAAACTCTACCAACCCTACAGAAGATCCCTACAATGAGATCTCCAAGGAAAGAAGCCAAGACACCGACCTTAGAAGAACAACTGTACACATATTCAAAGAAATTAGAGAACTAAGGGAAGAGAATGAAAAACTCAAGAAGGACCTAGAGGGAGATAATGACAAATGGTGGAAAGAACTAAGGGGAGAGATTGAAAAACTCAAGAAGGACCTAGAGGGAGAAGAAACTTATTTTCATAAAGAATAATTAAACAGTTTAAATTTTAATCTAAGATAAATTTTATTTCTGCAACACAGAATGTCTTTTGTTAACAGTTTTAAAAATTTGGTTTACAATACCAGTGTCCATATGAATTTAAGGATTTTTTTTGTCCTAATATCTAGAGTATTCTATATGACCTAATCTAAAAGCACACTTACAAAAGTGCCAGGGATTCTGATGACAGACTTTGTAAAATCACATAATTGTATATAGTTAAAAACTCAACCACTACTGAAATTCAGCCAAGAGAAAATGAGATGGGGAAATTTCCAAGTGTGGACTGATTAGCTCAAGGTATTTTTACTTGTACTGTCCACACATTTTAATTACAAATCCAATGGTTTAATAAATAGCCTTTTATTTTAGGTCACTGTTGACATGTTCTTTCAGCTCATTTTAAATGAGGATAGAAAAAATTGCTTACAACCAAATAACATTGCTATTGTAAACCACTCATGAAAAAAAGCAAAGAAGAAAAGCTGAAGTTTCAAAGCCTATTACTTTTGCTTAAAAGTTGCTATTTACTTTGAATATGGAGAAGCTTATGTGAACTCAGTATGTGGATATTAAGTTTAGGAGGCCACTCGCAATAATTCATTTGCCCATCAGTGGTCAACTGTATTACAGAGTACTTAGTTTTATGCTAGGAACTGGTATAAAACTAAATTGCCTGGGCAGTGATTCCTCAGACTCATGGATAATAGTATTTTCTATGATTTATGGAGAACATGTATGTGAGAGAAAATATACCTAGTGTTCTGACATCTCTGAGAGAGTTTCTAATGTCCTTTCTGTTGCCTAAGATGGTAAATGACCACACTAAGATGGCAAAGGTAAAAATGGCATATTATTACCTCCAATATTTTTATGTATTCCTTAATAGTATAAAATCTATGATTTCTCCACTTCCTCAAAAGTTACATTCTGGGGCTATGTTTTGGACTTTATGCTTAAATAAGAAATTAAATCAAGGGGCTAGAGAGATGGCCTAATGGTTGAGAGCACTGACTGCTCTTGCAGAGGACCCGGGTTCAATCCTCAGCACCCACATGGCGGCTGAGAGCTGTCTTTAGCTCCAGTTCCAGGGGAGTCCAATGCCCTCTTCTGACCTCCATGGCACTGCACGACATGGGTGCACAGACCTACATGTAGACAGTACATTCATACATACATGCATACATACATACATACATACATACATACATACATAAAATTTAAAAAATATTTTAAAGAATAATTTCTAAAAAAAAAAAAAAGAAATTAAATCAAGACCTAACTTGCATTCTGGAGTTATTTATATAACCTAATGTTTTACAAGTTTTCTAGGCCACATAAACTCAAGATGCTGGTTCTCTGATACCCTGAAGGTAACAGAGGACTATTGCCAAATACTTCCTATACTCTAGAAAGAAAGAAATAAAACCCAAATCCAATGAGATTCCTTGCCATTAGATATTTACTAACAATTTGCTGTGGTTTGGATGCAGTTTCAGTTGCAGCAAATGTGTCAGGTGCTTCAAACTTTATCCCCAGTATTAAGAGGTGGTGAGATATATAAGATGTGGAACTGAGGGTGACACCATTTGCTTACAGGGATCAAAATCCATGGGAAGGACTTAAGGCAATTTGAGTGAATAACAACAACAACAACAATAATAATAATAATAATAATAATAATGTCAAGCCTTCTCCCCGTGCTGTGGCCTCCTGTCTTGCGGCCTCCTGCCATGATCCTGTTGCCATGATGTGGTGCAGCCAGGGGGACCATGCATAAGCCAGAACATCCTACTTCTGAAACTGAGCTGGATAAACCTTTCCTTTATACTGGGTTCAGCCTTCTATAATTTTGTAGCAGAAAGTGGAACTGTACACATGCTCTATTCTTTTCTAGTTTGGAATCAGCTAATGGCTCTATGATGCCTCTTCTCTCTCTCCTTTTCCACTATGTGTCACTGCTTTTTTGTGCATACTTTCCTCACTGATCTGCCTAGTTTGGATGACTCATTTTCTTACAATGTCTTTCCTTTCATTGATTTAAAAAAAAGAAAACAATCTAACTTGAGTAGTTAAATATTGTTGGTGAAAAGCAAAAAGCCAAACATTATTGGAAGACATAGTCAACTCATGACTGACAATTTGATTTTCACGTCTTCCTATAACCCAAACCTCTTTAGCATCCCAACCACTTCTGTTGATTATCTCCTCCTATTTCTTTTGAGAATAACCACAACAATCCAGAATAACCTGACAGCTGCATTGTCTAAACTCTTCATCCCTTACCTGGCTCCTGCACTCACTCCCTACCTACTCCTCCCTTTGATGCTTGGTGTCCATGATATAATGTCTCATTATCTCACTGTCTCTTCTTCTGGAGTTCTATTTACTTGAATAATATTCTTCTTGAGTGGTTTCATGCAACAATTCACTATAAATACTCCTAGCTGAAATTTATTTCTGATAATGACAAGATTGCATTGAGATTAAGACTCTGGATAGCTACATTTTGCTGGACAAATTTTACAGGTTAAAATTTAAAATATTAAAACAACAGACCTTACACACAAAGTTCTTTTAGATCCCTAGAATCCATTCACTACTGGGATTTTCTTCTGTTTCTGTATGTACACCATGTTCATGTGTGCATTTGGGTGCATATGCACGTATGTGCACAGACATAGGGAGGAGTCCAGTGGGCAAACTGGGTGTCTTCCTCAGTTGACCTCTATATTATTTTTAGGACAGGACTATGCACTGAATCTGGAACTCACTGACTGGATAACTGCAGACTTTCTGCAACTCCAGTTCCAAGGGATCTGAGAACGTATTCTGTTCTCCACTGGCACTGCACAATATTGGTGCACTTACATATATGCATGCAGTACAAACATACACATAAAATTTTTAAAAAGCAAAAAATTAAGATTTATTGTATGAAATGCACAAAATTCCAATTCAAATATACAATAAAAAATAAAAAACGAAGATATCTAATCTGCTTAGCTAGTTAGAGCAAGCAAATCCTCACTGTCCTCAAGCCTGCCTTCAGCATATACCCCGTCCAGTTCCACCTGCCTGAAATCTTCAGACTAGCCTAACAAGTATAGCTGTTATCACTCATCAAAAATTCTTATTTTACGAAAGATGGAGATTATTACAGAGTTTTATAACTGGTCAAACGCGGAGAATAAGTGTTTGCGAGGTGCCCAGTCAAAAGTGAGATATCTACAATGCAGCCTCTACATCTAGGGCTCAGGGAACACTGTAGAACAGAGCGCAGAGAGAAGGTTAATGCATCTCTCAACTCTCACCATCGAAGCAACAGATGGTGGCGAACACAGAAAGCCACAGTTGGCCAAAATATAACTGCAGAGTGTGTGTCCTTGGATAGGACTTTTATATTAAATCTCCCACTCAGAGATCAGGGACTTGATAGAAGAGGAAGCAGAAAAATGATAAGAGCCGGGATGGTGCATGACCATGAAGAAGCAGTCTCCCAGGCTTTTGGTAACTCGCTCATATGAACTTATAACAATGGTGGCAGCATACACAAGACCCATGCAAACTGAGATCAGAGAAAAGGCAGCATAGAAGTGGGGGAAATACCCCAGCCCTAGCTGAGAATCCATTGGCGACTGATCACTGCTAGGTAAGGGAAAGTTGGTCTTCTTTAAAGGAGTGAGGAGGCCCTTGTTCATGGCCTCACACATTAGGGTACCCAAACTTTAATCTACAGACATTAACATACAGAAATAATGCATGAAATCCAGCAGAGGGGCTATGGGGAGAGGGTTGAAGATGGAGGACAGGGTCCAAATATAATCAAGATATACTGCATGAAATAGATAAAGATTCAGTGTTTTTTTAAAAAGACTAAAATCAGATCTATATTCAGATACTAAAACATAAAATATGTGAATAATATGGGACACAAGTGTTATTTAATTGCAATTATTCTCAGACTTCTTCCACTGTTAAAAACATACACTTAACTCTTTTAAGGACAAACCAACATAAGTAGCTAATTTAGACTAAGATTATGAAGCTTTCAAATCGGTGGCACACTTCTTTTTGAAATGTAAAAGCAAATCTGAATCCAAGCCCTATGCAAAGAACAAAGGAGATGCCGATTTTTATATTTTTATATTTTCATTATCAGGAAGACATTTTCCCCTTAGGAAGTCTTTCAGCTTTCCTCATACATCCTCAGATAGCAATTGCCACCCCCATATCTAATACAAACCTAATTATTTGGGGGAAGAATGAAACAATAATTCACTCTCAAGGTATAGAGAGCGCATAAGAGTGTGCCTACAGCAGTCATCCTTCAAACTGGATTTCTCAAATGTCAGCTCCCAGCATATGAAGTATGCTGAATACATTTCTGCATAAAACACTGGTTCTGAGAAAGATATGGGAATTTTAATGCATTTTGAACAAAAAGCCTCCAAAAAGACACCATCCTTTTAATACTTCAAAGCACTTTAAATTATAGCCTAAAAATGCAGGATACAAAGAAATTGTCAATATCACTTGCTGAGCGCAGGGCTTTGTGAATCTGTGGCTGGAAGTCTTTATTTTTTCAAACAAATGATTACTAAATGCTTTTAAATGAGGAAATTAAGGTAGTCAGTAAAGGGATAACTAACACTTTTGGGTGGTCATAACTTGTTTGAACTGAATCTAGTTGCCATATCAATACCTAGAGTTCCGAAACTGTCTAGACTGTATTACTCATTAAAATATACCCTAATTACTTATGATAATGTTAAGGCATGTTCCACACACAAAGAGGAAGGCTAGAAAAAATAGAAACATGGACAGATGATGTACACTTTCAGAATCCTCTAAAGGAGTATTTTTATATAATGAAGAAAATAAATGTATTGCTGATTCTAATTCCAAGCATTAACATGTTAATGGCATGTATCACAAAAATATTTGTTTAAAAATTGAAAACATATATTTAGTGTACAATGTTTACTTACATAATCATTTTTTTTGGTATTTTGACTAACTAACTTTAGTTAGTCCCAGCTGGCCTGGAGCTCACTCTAGACCAGGCTGGCCTTGAACTCACAGAGATCCACCTGTCTCTGCGTCCCAAGTGCTGGGGTTAAAGGCGTGTGCCACCATGCCTGGACACTTGCATAATCATTTTAATAGATTATCCTTTTTAAACAGAATTACTAAATATTCAGAATAAAGCCCTGAAAATTTCATTTTCATAATTTTTATGATGACAGATAAGCTATGCATAAAATCAATCACTAGGAGATTTAAGTTATTTTTAAGTTTGCATGGTTGATTTTGAGATTCCATCTAAAAACTACAAATCACGATAATTTTTACCAATATTTTGATAAGACCAAGAATGTCCCAAAATATTTTCCTGACAATTCACCTAGAAAATTCTCATCTATGAACATTTTTATTAACTATATCTATGAACCAAATTTATGTTCTCATAAAGTCCAAACTCTTTCTCGCATTATTGCTCAAATTGTAGTATAAAATGAAATAGCTTTATAAAGTAGGCTATATATTTATATATCTGCTTTATATATCTTGATATATTAGTATGAACAAAGTAAGTTTAAAAACTTCCTGTGTTATTGTATTTTTCACTATTATGGCAATTTTCCTTCCCTTTTATAGCATCCAATCATTGTTAACTCCATAAAGTATTAATAGAATACTGATAAAGCTTAATTGTTCCTATCAACATTTAGAAACACAGTCTTCAAATAAAGATTACAATCTTAAAAGACAGAATTATAGTGGATATTGCTAACATTTTTTCTATTTGCCCCAAAGCTATTCACAAGCTTTCTTAGGTTCTTTCATGTCAGGTGTCCAAGCACATTGAGGATAATTTTTTTTGACAGAACTACAGAATTTGCTATTTATTAATCAAATGAGAATTTCAACCCTGGAGCCAATTCTTTCATAGCAGCCTATGTTTGTCTTTTAAAAAGAAAGGTTCATATCATGCATAATTTTAGGAATGCCATATTCTAATGGGATTTTGAAGAGACTGAGCACAGCCTCACTGTGGAAAATACGAACACCCCAAGGCAGCACAATATTTCCACACAGAGTGGATTAAATAATCAAACCAAGTAGCAAAGATCACTCAAGTCCATCAGTTTATGACTACCAGGGTGAAACCTCACCTCCAAAATTTAAAAAAAAAAGCCAAAATACCTTGTATGTGCAGCACAATATATGAATGCTTCGCACATATAATTACTGTTAACTTTGCAAAATTCTATAAAACAGATGCAACTATTTCTAATTCAGAATAGAATCTGATTGCAGACCCTTGATATAAGTTGCCAAGGACATATAAGCAACCCAGGACTGAGCAGACACACTCAAATAGGTCTGACACTTAAGTTGTCACTGCTGTCTCTCAGTGCCTCCGTTGGCAACTAAAGCATAGACATGAAGAGGATGAGTATATCCTCTCAGCCCATAGTTGGGTGATTTACAGAAGCAATGACTGAGCAAAGTCAGAGGCTTGCATGCTAAAATCTGTCCATAGAAAGAAAAATGGGCTGGAGCGACAATTCAGTGATTAAGAACACTGGTTGTTCTTGCAAAGGACCCAGGTTCAATTCCCAGCACCCACATGGCAGCTAACAACCATCCTAATTCAAGTTTTAGGGGATCTGATGCCCTCTTCTGTCTTTTTCAGGTACTGCATGACACTGGTACACTCATACACATGCAGGGAATACACTCGTAAACATAAAATAAAGAAAATATTTGAAAAGAAAACAGCAAAACAATAGACACAGGAATTATATGGAAAGGGTGACCTATTTCCTTTTTATTCTTCAAAAAAACTTGTGATGTTACTTGATAAGAAATTATATTGAGACATTTAGTTTCTAATAATGGAAATGAGTGGTTACAGAAACTATCAATTTTTTTAAGGTAAATATTGAGTATTCTAAAAGCTCCTCATTAATTAAAATTTTACATGGCATAATTCATGAGCCATATTGTAAGATAATTTGAGCTGGTAACAATTCAATCATAGCTTTTCATATCTATATCTGTTATTTAGATTATATTAGATTCTATAATTATGGTAAGCTCCATTTGTAGCAAGTGGGAAACTCAACCATAAAATTCAAATGATTGAATTACTTCTTTCTTTTACATATAATTACCTATTTTGATGAAGAAACAAATGAGAAGCAGCCAGCAAGTAGATGCATATTATTGAAGTTAATTACTTTTTAAGTTAAGCCTGAGAATTATCATTTCTCATTTTCTCTGCTATCAGTTACCTACAAAATTTCATCCTATTATTTATTCCCATAGTATATCATTAATGTAGTAATAAACCGGACAAATGAGTGTGTTTTGCTAACACCAAGAATGCATATTATAATGACCCTGAAGTTAGTTTGAAAGACAAAAAAAAATAAAATAAAATAACAAGAAAATAGCATTTAAATTAACTGTAGCAAATAGGAGTCAGCAAGATGTGTGGGCAACAGAAAGTCAACAGAGTCAGTAGAGATGCAGCAAAGGTAAGATTGGAGGCCAAAGAGCGCAAGCCTCAAACAGCAACTGCCTTCTGCACATGGCACATAAACCAGCAGACAGAGGAGGTAGGCAAGGCTTCACCGGCTGGGACTAGAAGTTTTCACTTCCATTAAAAAGTAATGGGACTGCCGGGCATGGTGGTGCACGCCTTTAATCCTAGCACTTGGGAGGCAGAGGCAAGCGGATCTTTGTGAGTGCAAGGCCAGCCTGGTCTACAGAGTGAGTTCCAGGACAGCTGGGACTACAGGGAAACCCTGTCTCGAAAAGACCAAAAAAAAAAAAAAGCAGTGGGACTGTCTGAAGATTTTCAAACAGCTCCATAAATGGTCTAACATCTTCAAGGGCTCTTCCCAATATGATAAGAAGTTAGAAGTTATTAGAACTGCTGCTAAGGTTCTGCAAAACATGATTATGCTTAAAGGAAATGGTGACAGTGAAAATAAATGAATGGAAGGAAATGCATTGTACATAAAATACTTGTGTAGGCTCATGTAATAGGTCTTTTCGAGGTCAAGTCTCCTCGTCACCCTAGCTGGCCTGAAACTTGCTATATAGACCAGGGTGACCTTGATCTCACAGATATCTGCCTGTCTTGGCCTCCTGAGTGCTGGGATTGAAGTCATGTTCCATCATGCCTGGCATGGTGATACTTTTCTCAACATACTAAGCAAGGTGGCCTGTCTTGTTTACCATTGTACAAATATGTCTTTAAAATTCTAAAAGCAAAAAAGGCACAAAAAGAAAAACAATTATGAACTTTATGTCCTTGCCCATGTATTAAACAAACAAAAAAGAACAAGATATATAATGCTTGTATTTTTAAAACAAATACTCATATCCCCCACCATATCAAAATATATTTTGTTTATTTAAAGCTATATTTTGTTTTTTGTTTAATGTTCAATATGACTTTTTCTTCCAATATGACTTTTAACAAAAAATCCTTTATTCCATCTCAGTCAAGCCCTCCAAAGTTCTTTACAAGCACTTTTTAATACAGTGCATTTTAAATAAAAAGGAATTTCCTTCAGATTTTTTTTTTTTTTTTTGGTGTTTTTGAGACAGGGTCTCCCTGTAGTCCCAGCTGGCCTGGAACTCACTCTGTAGATAGACCATGCTTGCCCTGAACTCACAGAGATCTGCCTGCCTTTGCTGGGATTATAGGTGTGTGCCCCATGCTCAGACCCCTTCAGATTGTTAAAAGTGCTAAAGAATCTGTCTTGAGATGACTTTCTTTAACCCCATATTTTCTTGATATGCAGATCCTTATCTTTCCTGGCTTCTTTTAGCATGGCTGAATAGTGTTCTTTCTGGTATCTATGAAGGTGAATCATGCTGGATCAGATTCTCTGCAATTCCTTTTGTCGTAACTATGACAGTGATTATGCTATTCCCTTCTTAGATTCGTAACCTAACACTGGCTCTTTTCTATCAGCAGAGCCATATTCATTTTATAAATTATATTATAAAGTTTTCCACCAAATGCTTTTTAACAACTACTCAACTTCTCTTCCCTTTACCGAGTATTTTTTTAAAGGCATCCTCAGAGGCTGTTTGCATTCCCATTGATGGTTAGGTATGTCTCATCATTTATGACATTGTTATAAAGGGGAAAGCACTGCTCAACCAACTTAAATATTCTCCAAAGGCTCTAAACTAACAAGCAGTTTAGACAGAGTGCAAATCAAAGTATTCTCATTTTCAGCTTTATTTCGCTTTGTCATATAAAACAATACCATTGATGTCATAATATAATTATTGACTTTGGTGTTTAACTGCTCTTAAAAACAGTGTAAGTTAAAATTATTGAGAGAAACATATACTCTTTTACAATATGGCACAGTAATAAGAAGAACTTATAAGGGTAAAGGAAGATTAGATTACACATAACTGCTATAAAACTATCTGAAAATATTCATAAGAAAGATTGGAACCTTTTCTTTAATTTTTAACCCAGTAGGAGATGTTTGACTAAAGATCCAAGTTTTATTCATATAGTTCTATTGGCTTTAAAAAATTAATCTAAATAATAATTGTTTTTTATTATAATATTGATTGAGTATGGGAATGTAATTTATAGTTATCTGATTAAAATAGTCTTTGATAAGAAAAAAATGTGGGTTTTGTGGCTATTTAATTTACCCAAATTCAGTTTCATGAGGAATTGTGAATTAATACTTTAGAATGACAACTTAATTGTACATAATTCGGTAATATAATGATTAGTTCCTCATTGTAATAATTTCTAGTTAGTTCTATTATCTTTTTATATTTTTCTAACTCCTTAACTATCCTTCTCAATATCTTAGACAAATTACTCCATCAAAAATGAACTGTGTCATGTCTATAATCTTTGTCACTGACATCTCTAGTACGCTATGTTACTCTGAAACAGATATTGGGGGCAACTATGGGAAGGAAGTGTATCAGGCACCCAATGTAGAAAGATGGGAAATGAGTGTAATCTGGCATAGTTCACAGAGAGTGACAGGAGCTCATGAAAGCAACAGGTGGCTTCTGAAACTCTTGAATGACATTTATTCACCCACATAACACATAAGTAACTTATATGAAAATGTAACTCAACATATGTGTTATATATCCATATATGCGTATGTGTGCATATATATNTATATAATGTAGAACTCAACCTATCTTAAGTTCACATACAATTTTGGTTATACCAAGGAATTCAGGTACTTTTCAGAAAAATATAAATTTAATTTTTGTGCATATTTTCACTAGAGTTTAAAGTGTAATATGAACATTTTATATTTCTGAATAGTTAGGAATTTCTGAGCATGAAAGTGGAATTTGGATTAAAGTACAAATTTTTAAAGTATGTAGGTAATTGAACAGAAAGAGTTCCCTCCTAGAAGACTGTTATTATTTCAAAGTTAGGTAAGTTGGAACCACATATTTCCTCAAAATAAAGGCTCAGGATCACTAAGAGGAAATCCCAAGTCCAGAATACTATGAAATCCAAGCATAATGATAAAAAATTCTAGAATATTAATTAAAATCTGAATTTAGAGAGATTCAGGTTTTGAGTTTCAGATTAGAAACTTTCAGCCACTGAAATCTATATAATTATCCTGAAATCTGAAATACTGTAAAATATCAAATATTTCTGATCTCAAGCATTTTGGATAAGACATACTTAATCTGTATTTCCAGACAATAGGGGAAGCTTTTCTCCTCTCAGAAACAGATCACCTATGAAAAACTCCAAAATAAATACCCAGATGCAATATTTTTTGATTATTTTCTGGTGGAGCAAAGTCTTCCTTTTGGGGGTAGCTGCAGAGACCATCAGCTTTCATCCATTTGTGGATACCATTCTATCACTGCAGATACCTTCATTGTAGGCACTATTGCCACTGGTACCATCACTATATATACCATCATTGCAGGTGCCATCACTATAGGTACTATTGCTGCTGGTACCACCATTGTATATGCCATTACTGCAGTTACCATCACTGTGGGTACAATTGTCGATGGTACCATCATTATATGTACCATCACTATAGGTAGGTACTATTGTCCCTGGTACCATCATTACATATGCCATCACTGCAGGTACCATCACTATAGGTACTATTGCCACCGGTACCATCATTGTAGGCATTATTGCTGCTAGTACCATCATTATATATACCATCACTGCAGGTACCATCACTATTGGCACCACTGTCCCTGGTACCATCATTATATATGCCATCTCTGCAAGTACCATCACTGTAGGTACTATTGTCGATGGTACCAGCATTATATATGCCATCACCACAGGTACCAGGGTTCCATCACTGTAGGCACTATTGCTGCTGGTATCATCATTATATATACCATCACTGCAGGTACCATCACTGTAGGTACTTTGCCACTGGTACCATCATTATATAGGCCATCACCACGGATACCATCACTGTAGGCACTATTGTGGCTGGTGCCATCATTGCATGGCCATCATTACAGATACCATTACAGGCACCATCACAATAGTTACCATCACTGTGGGATCCTCAGTGTAGGTACCATTGCAATCACCAATGCTCTTAGGAGGGGAGGAGAATGTGATTGATCTCATGCAGTTATTTTTCAGCAAAACAGTGGTTTGTTTTCATCTTGGAATGTTGCACTTCTTTAATGGAAAACAGTACAGATATTAAAGTATATTTTGAAATTAGAGTTTCAAGGAAAAGATTTGTAGAATGGGTTTCATTACACTTAGTCCAGGCAGACTAAGTCACCTCAATGTCCAATAAATGACCTTCAGCAAAAGCAACACATTGATTTTTGATGTTATTTTGTATACATTTTGTTTAGAATATAAACTAGAACCACTTTAAGAATGTGGTCTATAGAAATAAAACTAAGAATCACTTACTTGATATTATCAAGACAGCCTGATTCTGGTTTCAGTATGGCAGTATGATGAAACATTTTGTACAAAGCAATCCCAAGGAAGATTACATTCAGCTGAAATGCAAAAGGTAACATTATGTAGCATAACCAGAGTAAAAATAAGGCAAGTCTATTTCTTATAACAAATGAATTGCTCTGGGAAAGTAGTTCTCAATAGACTTTTAAAGGAACTGGATCACAGGTGACAGCTTACTGTTTTAGCAAAGGCAAGAAGCCAGATTGAGGAAATGTGATAACACTGAGTCAAAAAGCATTATTGTGCCAAACACACACTAATGAAAAATTAGCAATAATTTAGAAAGATGCTACAGAAATTAAGAAACAACAGAAAGCCCAGCCCAGCCTATGCTTACAAAAACCAAACAAACAACAACAAAGGTAGGAATTACTCTAGGAATGCTACTTTTGGCATTCTCTGAACATTTCTCTGAACCACTTAACTACAGACATTTTCTTTTATTTTTAAATATGCACTGTCAGATGCTACCTTATAAACCTACAAATATTATTTTTTCATTTATTCATTCATTCATGTATTGAGGTAAGGTTTCAGTTTGTAGCACTGGCTGACCTATAACTTGCTATGTAGACTAGCCTTGTATAATTACAGCTACCGCCTACCTCTACCTACTATGTGCTTCCATTACATGTGCACCACCATGCCCAGCTAAAAACACAAATACAAACATTAACGCATTTTGAATATGTAGCTAAAAAGGGTTGGAAAATGCTGGTTAAATTCTCAGGCTACAATAAACTAAGATGCAAGTAGTTTTCATAAAACTGTTGCATACCTGACATCAGAGAAGGCCTATACTTTAAAGAAAATACTCTAGTAGAAATTACTTATGCCTTTCATAAACACTATATGGAAAACCACAAGTTGGACAGCCCTTTACCATATTATTAACTTATACTTTCTATGTCTGGGGACTGGTGCAGAACATGAAAGTCCAATTAAATGCTTCACTGAATATCTCCCTAGAATATAGCTTCACAGTTCAGTCCATTATCAATAATCTCCAAATCTCAAAAGCAAAAGTCAAAAGAAGGGGAAACAATGAATGTCAAAAAACCTTAACCTGATTGAATGCAGTTAGTGGAAAAATGTGGTCTGCATTGACATATGGCTTTCCTGAGTCATTAGTCTATTTGCTTTCACTTTTCTTTTTTTTTTTTTTTTCTTTTAATGCTTACTGAAATGTCATTTAGTTACAGAGTGCAACCTAGTCTTTTGCATACTGTGAGTAATGACCAGTATGGGGATTTTTTTTTTTTTCTTTTTGGTCTTTTCGAGACAGGGTCTCCCTGTTGCCCCAGCTGTCCTGGAATTCAATTTGTAGACCAGGCTGTCCTTGAACTCACAAAGATCTGCCTGCCTCTGTCTCCCAAGTGCTAGGATTAAAGGCGTGTGCCACCACACCCTGCATGACCAGTGTGTTTAATTTTAGGCAACAGCCTATTTCGTGTGTGTGTGTGTGTGTGTGTGTGTGTGTGTTTGTGTGTGTGTGTGTGTATGTGTGTGTGTGTGTATGTGTGTGTGTGTGTGATACTATATGTACCACAATCCATTTCCAAATTGGAGGCATTTTGTAATTTCAAAATACATCTGGCCCAAATAGTTTCAGGTAAATTTTAGCCCTACATTTTATCTAAAGCCAAAAGGCTACCAATTCTTTCCAAAATGAATATTAACCTTGAACTTTTTTATTAGATTTATATATGGGGGGGTGGCATGCACACCATAGCACATGCGTGGAGGTCAAAGGAAAAATTCTAGAAGTGTCTTCTCTCCTTCTGCCCTGTCTATCTCAGGGATCAAATTCAGGTCCTCATGCTTGCTGGCAAGCACCTTTTTCCTCTGATCCACCTGACAGGAAATAAAGACATTATGCAAATAATAATTAAAAGAGGACACAATTCCAGAGAGCATGCCTAATTTGGTTGTTCCATTCTAAAGTAAAATATTTACAAATTTCAAATATTTTTACTGTGTGCATGTGTGTGAGTGTGTGTGTATGTGTATGTTGGTGCACATGTGTGTAGATGCCCATGGAGGCCAGAAGAGGGCATCAGATTCTCTAGAACTGGAATAACAGATATAACAGGTAGTTGTGAGTCATTTGAGGTGGGTGTTGGGAACTGAAACTCCGGTCCTCTGCAAGAGCAGTAAGTGCTCTTAACTAGTGAGCCATCTCTCCAGCCCTGAAATTTAAGTTCTTAAGGTTTATATAAAAAGCTAAAACTAGAGCCAGGTGTGGTGGAGCATGCCTTTAATCCTAAGAGGATCTCTATGAGATCAAGGCTAGCCTGGTTTACACTGTGAGTTCCAGGCCAGCTGGGGCTACAGGGAAACCCTGTCTCAAAAAAACAAAACAAAACAAACAAAACTACCAGAAACCAAACAGTCAAACAAACAAAAAATTAAAAGAAAGTGATATTCACCTATCTACTTAATTCCTGTCTATTCTCAATTCTAATTATCCCCAGAAAAGGAATGAAAATATACTGTTGTCAAAGTTAAGGTCACTATTTATTGGTATTGCTGTGGGGACTATATCGGACTGGAATCCTGAATAACCATACATTTTTTCAATCTTTTTGAGACAGGGTCTCCCTGTAGCCCCAGCTGGCCTGGAACTTGCTATGGCCTTGAACTCACAGAGATCCACCTGCCTCTGCCTCCCTAGTGCTGGGATTAAAGGCATGAACCACCACACTCAGCTTGAATAACAATATATCACATGTCTGCTTCTGAATGCATGCTTTCCTGTTTCACCAGTTTTGATGAACTATTTTACAATATAAAAGTAGGCTATAATGAGTATCTAATTGCTTGAGTTATGTAGGGTCAGATAAGTACATGCATTCCTCAAATTAACCTATGTAAATTTAAGATAGTTAGTACATGGATAGTGAAAGTTTTATATCTTGACCCGGGAAACACATAGTTAATCAGGAGTTCTCACCATAATTATCAAGGTCGCTGGTCCTATAAAACTCCAAATGAAGTAGGTGTCAAGTCGAAGCCAACATCTGCAATGAAACACAAGGGAGAGAAGGCATTCAAGGACTGGGTACAGAACATCTATCAAGAGTGGGCAAGTGACAGAGAAGAATGTGAGCTGCAAAGCATTCCACTGGGAGACAGGAAATATTACATTGCTTGTTCATTTAAATGCTGAATTATGGGCCCAATTTCTGACAGCACTATTGATGGAGTAAGATAATTACCCCTGGAGGAAGCAGGGAACAAACGGCATCAGGCCTATTTGCTAAGGCCTTTTGTGTCCGTCACAGAAACCTTAGGGGGGAATAAAAGAAAAAGAAAAAAGAAGCCATATACATAGCCCTTAAACCCAGTAGCTTTAAGCTATCCTTTTCTCTTCAATTATGGTGCTACATAACCTGTCTATCAGCTGTCAGGAAAAGTGACATTTTCCTGTCAAGATGATCTGAGGAAATTCAGTACAAAGAAGAAATAAATTTGGTATCAGAAGATTGAAGTTTAATTAGGTTGGGCAGCCAACCTTTGAGAGTTCTCAAGTCTTAAAAAGTGCATTGTTACAGCTTGTGCTTTTGAGGCTGCAAATGGTCCTTAGCATTTCAGGAAGTTGATTCATGACCTAAAAGTAAATTATTAACCACTTAATTTCAGCCACATTTAATACTCTCCCAATTCTTAAAGCCTCTGGGAAATTACATTTTCATTCTTCAGGATGACAGGAAGACAAAGTGGAAGTGACTAGTTATGAGAAAGATTAATGCAAATATTGAACAAATTATATTTGATGTTAAAAATAATATCTTGAATAATTTGCCATTTTGCAATATTTGAGGCATAATTAATAAGAAAGTACTTCTACTGGTAAATATTCTGGAGTGTTTTGTGATGTGTTCTAACCTTGCAAATTCCAAACATTTGAATATGTTGTTGATCACGCCAATATTAAACATAAAGAGCAATGTAATTCCAGAAAGATCATCAAGAAAGGAACTTATACATATTATCAATAAAGGAATTGATAGAACATTGTTCCTCTGATAAACATCATAAATATTGAAAAAATAGTGTATCTATACAGGTAAAAATGATATATTAAAATATATTGAGGGCTGGGGATATAACTCAGTGGTAAATAAGACTCTGGGTTCAATTTCCAGTACCACAAAAAAAAAAAAAAAGAAAGAAAAGAAAGAAGAAAAGTAGACAAGTGAAAAAGCCACATAAAACATCTTTATCATTTATTTATTTGATTTGTAATCATTTAACACATACTATGTTATAACCATTATATATATATATATATATATATATATATTACAGATAATCATTTTCATAGATGCACATATACATATTTTAAGTATGTATTATTTGTGTTAGAGTTATCCCTCACAGGGTGGGGAAAGGCTTTGGGTATAGGTTTCATTTTAATACTTTAATAATATTGTAATAAATTATGTCAACATACTAACAGTCTAGCACCTCACTCATAGAGGCAGTTATCATGGTTTGAATTTTTCTAATTTATGTACCTTTTAAATCTTCTAAAGGTTTAAAGTTATATTTTTAGCTTAAAGCTATATCCTCACCAAAAATCAATTTTGAAGTATCTATCTAGGTATCTTCTTTATTTTATTTTATATTTTTGGACTTTTTGAGACAGGGTCTCCCTGCAGCCACAGCTGGCCTGGAACTCCCTATGTAGACGAGGCTGGCCTTGAACTCACAGAGATCTGCCTGCCTCTGCCTCCAGTGCAGGGATTAAAGGCATGCGGTATCTTCTTTAACCTTAAATACATATAATCTAATTTCAGTTGCAGTGCAATAGGCATGTCAGTGAGAGACTGACTACTAGTTCATAATTTCTACATAGACAAGATGGTTTGTTTTCCCTCAAAATAAACATGGTGATTCTGTTTCCAACAAATGCTCTTAGTGAAGCAACCAATACTTCAATTACTACCCATTTATTTTTTGAAAAATTAGCTATCCTTTGGTTGTTGGGTGTGGAACTACAGCAATATAAACTGGACTCTTATTTTATCAACATGCTTGTAAATGCAAGCCCCTCCCGCTGGACAGTGGGGACCAGGGGCTGTATAAGTTTGGGCATAGCTGCTTGCAGATTGGTTTTACATGAAGGATGCTTGTATTCATTACTTATTATTACCTAATGGTTGGTTTTTTGAGCACAAATTGGTTTTAGTGTAAAAGATAAAAATCTTAGGTCTGGCCTGCCTCCACCCAGCACTCAAGATAGGTTTAAGCAATCATGTATTTAAGAACAGGTCCTTTTATAGATGCCAACCTCTCCCATGGGATTGTCTGCCTCTCAAAAAATAAAACGGGGAGATACAGGAAATTCCCGTTTGAATTGCAGGCTTGCTTTTCAGCTAGCATGCCTCAGGGCACTGCATGGCCGAGTGTCTGACCTCACCCCAAGGAGGAACAAGCAACATGCCCTATGTCCATGATGGTGTGCAGCGGCTCGGAGTTGGGGGACTTATGATTGGCTCTGGGAACTGACATCATTTGGTTTACAAAAGCAAGCTATAGCAAGGAGTAAATTTGAATTTGATAGTAACGACATCACGGAATTCACAGCTGTTATTTTATTAGCTATTGCATGCATGCCTACAGGCTAAGGTAGGCCTGCATTTCATTCGAGTGGCCAGTGGGTTGGAAAAAAAGTTTCTCTTTGTGGACCACCAGTCTGGGTAGCTGGTGCTGTGAGTGGACATTGGCTGAAGATAGGCCTTCAGCCATCAGCCTGAAATTCCTGTCCAGGGTTCAGCAGACTCTGGGCAGGTGGGAAGCCATGGCTAAGAGTGGAACACGCGTCTCCTGGTCCAGGCTAAGGGCCCGAGTTGGAAGTACCACTCAGGCTGGGCTACGGGAAGTAGCCAGCTGGCCTCTGCGGCGAGGGATCAGCTCCCTACAGTGTCTGTATTCCCCTTCCCTTAGCAGGGCTGCGTGGTCCTGTTCAGCATAAAAAGAAAGCTTCCTACAGTTGGGTTTTAAGTATTTTGTCATGGAAAACAAGAGTATAGTGCTGTCTACAAGCAGACATAAGCAAGAGAGCTTAAGGTTCAAATACAATGACTTTATTCTCTCTATAAACTAGATTGTCATCCCATTAATAAAAGAGTATATATGAGTGGCTAGAGTGAGTAGAGGAATTTCCAGCAGTCTCTTCAGGCTGTCAACAAAGACTATGTTTTCCTTCAGGGTAAAAACAAAGACAAAGCAAGCACATTTTTCCAGATTAAACCAGATACATACACACACTCTGCACACTCTTATAACAGCATGACCCCCCCAAAAAATAAAAATTTTAAAAAATAAAATAAATAAAAATAAATAAAAGCCGGGCGTGGTGGCGCATGCCTTTAATCCTAGCACTCGGGAGGCAGAGGCAGGTGAATCTTTGTGAGTTCAAGGCCAGCCTGGTCTACAGAATGAGTTCCAGGACAGCTGGGGCTACAGGGAGACCCTGTCTCAAAAAGACCAAAAAATAAAAAATAAATAAATAAATAAAAATAACAGCATGACCCAACATTAATAATACATTTAGGAATGATTGTTAATAGCCCATGTGTAGGTCAAACAAGTTTTGGAGAGGTCATCTTGGAGCTAAAGTACATTTTCAGCAAATTATTTTTATATGAAAATGTGCTTTAAGATTGTCTGAAATACACAGTTTTACCGGTTTTAAAGAGAGACAAATAACTTTAATTCATAATTAGTGATTTTCTTGGACTAAGGGAATTTAAAACTTTAATATCCTCAAATATTTTGTTCAAATAACATAACCATCATTTTAACCTTACAAAGTATTTTGTCTTTTGGAAACAGTATCCGCTTAGCAAATGCTCTATTTTGAAATGTGCTTTAGGCTAATGATTTCCTTTAAATGTAAAAGGGAAATGAGAAATGATTTTTCCTCTTCAAGAAAATTCTTCAATATCTATGTGTTAAATAAATTTAAATTCCTGTTAGATCAACAGTGAAAGAGGAAATACGTAACACTTAATAGGCACTGAGTAAGCCATCTCTCCATGTGTACTGTCTGGCTTTACTATTTTCTGGAAGGCTGTGTGGCAAAACTGCCTTTTCTAATTTGATTGCCATATGGCAACACCTGCTGTTGTTTTTGGCCACATGCTGGCTTTTGCTAAGCTTTCTGTATTTCAGCTCCTCACAGTATCCACCTTCAAAACTTACATGGTTCCTGCCCAATTCACTTTGCCAAAATTGAAACAATTCTCCTTGGCTTTAATGTGAGAAATGATATTATATAAGACATACACATTCATGTCTGAATACATAATATTCAGAATGGAATTATATATCCATATATACCTGACAGTATGATTGTAAACTATGGTTATTTTGTGTCGTTAAGAAACAATCCAAAATCACTTAGTTAAAGAGACCAGATCTGATTAGTAAGACAAATGTTAGAGAAACAATTTATCATATTAAACACAGTAAATTTCAGTTTAAAAATGGTTAAAATAAATCTACAACTGAGAAAAATTATCTGAAAACAACTGATTTAGTCAGCCACTTGTAATTTATAAACTTATAATTGATAGGTCTTTCTTGCCTAATTTTAAAAATCTCTCAGTCTTATGTTATTAAATAAAATTAAGTCCTATGTGTATAATCTCTCTAGTCTACTAATTGAAGTACTAAAAGAACAGACACAATTTAGGGAAGAAAAGCAAATACATTCTGGTCACACTACATCTTTCTTACTCAATATCTTACACAATATTTGATAATATAGTCTAGAATTCAAAGGAGTACTTTTCATGTGCCACAGACCTTACCTAGTCTTTAATTTCATTAATGAAATACAAATGTATCATTAAAATTCTCTTATTGTTGTATTTATTTTTTGAATAATAACAACATATTGCTATTTACATAATGAAGTCTTAGTGAATTAATATGACTTTATTGGTATCAACACTCAAAGAGTCAGTGCTAAGCCATGTGGATAGATTGTAATGCCCCTCCAGAATTGTTCTTTTCCAAAACGTAAGACACATCATCAAAATTAATAGTAGGGCTGGAGAGATGGCCTAGCGGTTAAGAGCGCCGACCGCTCTTACAGAGGACCCGGGTTCGATCCCCAGCACCCACATGGCGGCTGAGAGCCGTCTGAAACTCCAATTCCAGGAGAACTCCAGTTCCAGGGGAATCCGACACCCTCTTCTGACCTCCGCGGCATTGCACGACACGGGTGCACAAAACTGCATGCAGACAGTACATTCATACACATAAGAAATAAATTTTAAAAAAATTAAAAAAAAAAATTAATAGTAGAGGGGTGATATCACATTCCTACAAAAAGTCAATTACCTATTCAACAAAACCACCTTCATATGAACTGAGAGCAGAGAAAAATGAGCCAGATTAATTTCTCATAACAGGACAAATTAATTTCCTAAAATAATACAACATAGCAACAAACTGTAAAGTTTATCCTCTTTAAATACTAAACTGCAACTCATCATTTTATGTTTATCACTCTTCCTGAAAAGACAAGGCCTACTAACCCAGAGACATACATATCACCTACAACATGTAATTTGTTATTTTTTTAGATACTAATTATGTCAGCAAACTGAAGCTCCTCACCCTAGAGCTGTACTCCAGTGTTGGTAAGATGTTTTCAGGTTTTGTTATTGGTTTAATTCATTTATCCAACAGACATTTGACTAGTATCCATTTTCTTAAGTAGTATAAATTAGCAAAGGTGTTTACTTAACCAAGATACTAAATTATATCTTTGGAAAGTATCAAATGCAGCCAGTAAACATTCTCTGGGTATTAATAGACATAACTTTCTTTAATTTTATTTTAATTGTTTTCCTTTTATGTGTATGAGCATATTGCCTGCATGTGTATAAGTGAACCCTTGTGCAATGCTGTGGAGGTCAGAAGGTATTAGCTTCCCCTGAAACTGGAGCTATGGATGATTGTTAGTCACTATGTGGGTGCTGGGAATCCAACCTGGGTCCTCTGCAAGAGCAGTCAGTGCTCTTAACTTCAAACCATTTCTGCAGTCCTGACATTGCAATTTAAAACACTTCATTCAGCCAGGCGTGGTGGCGCACGCCTTTAATCCTAGCACTAGAGAGGCAGAGGCAGGCGGATCTTTGTGAGTTCAAGGCCAGCCTGGTCTACAAAGTGAGTTCCAGGACAGCTGGGGCTACAGGGAGACCCTGTCTTGAAAAGACCAAAAAAAAAAAAAAAACATAAAATAAAATAAAATAAAAATAAAACACTTCATTTGATCAAATTCTTTAAAGGGGTTGGTAAATTATGTAAACTTTTTCCTTAGACATATGCATATATTTCTAAAATTCTATTGTATTCATTTATTGTTTTCTAACTGTCCATCCATGTTTCTATTATCTCTTTGTCTAGAGAGGCTGAATGAGTAAGGGAACAATAAAGAAATAAAGGGAAAGAAATAAAGAAAGGGGTGAAGGGACAGTTACACTGTAAACATGCTGAATCTAACCCTAAATTTACTGCATAATACATTTGTTAAGGCCCTTTACAAGTAATTTCCATCACAGAACACTCACACATGTAATCCTGAACTACTTAATGAACAACTACATGAATGACAGTTAGGGTTTGTTACAATCATGCAAGAATAGAGCCTAATCAGTGCTAGTAAAGACTAGCATCTAGGTCAACCTTGAAATCTTAGAATTTTAAAACTAGCACTAAAATATCAAATGGAGCTCATATTGTCATTATATATTCTACATGTTATGTAAAATTAGATTCATTATTTCTTCAGCAAAAGACATATTACATTTGCATTACAGACAACATACTATTTGTTCTAACTTATCAATACTAAATGCTCCAGGTTTTCCTTAGGTTCCATCTTAATTTAAAAACAATGTTACAGGCTGGGCTGGTGGCCCACGCCTTTAATCCTAGCACTTGGGAGGCAGAGGCAGGCAGATCTTTGTCAGTTCAAGGCCAGCCTGATCTACAGTGTAAGTTCCAGGACAGCTGGGGCTACAGGGAGACCCTGTCTCAAAAAGACCCCCCCAAAAAAAACCAATGTTGCTTATCATAAAGTTTATATTTCTTCATTAGAATTGGCCAGATAATAGAACCAATAATAATAGTCCCAATACAATAAATTCTTATGTATGCCTGATCTTTATGCAATACACATTTTCATTCATATCTACATCTATACATATGTATGGAAGCACATTACATATGCTTTTTCATATGTCATAATATAAAGTCTTGAAAAGTGTTTATAATAATTCTCATTTACTATTTACAGATAAATAGTTGAGTCTGAATTTTATTCTAGTCTACCTGATTTCAGTGCTTTTATGACTAAAAAAGATTAAAGATAGGTTACAAAATAAAACTGTAACTTACTTGATTATCATGAGTTCTCAATAAATAAATGAGAAATTTATAGGCTGCATTTAATGAAGAGATACAGAAATGTGTCTTAGTTAAAAATACATTAATGAAAAATTTAGTATTATTGGATGGCTTTACTGTAATGATTTATTTATATTAATCGTCCATTTGTTTTTAATATATTGATGAACAATAAAATGATTAGAATAATCCTCCTTACTTTTTTAATTTTTATTTATTTTTGTACATTTATGAATGTACCGTCTGCATGTAGGTTTGTGCACCCGTGTCATGCAATGCCTTGGAGGTCAGAAGAGGGGGTCGGATTCCCCTGGAACTGGAGTTCTCCTGGAATTGGAGTTACAGATGGTTCTTAGCCGCCATGTGGGTGCTGGGGATCGAACCGAGGTCCTCTGCAAGAGCAGTCCGTGCTCTTAACTGCTAGGCTATCTCTCCAGCCCCCCTCCTTACATTTTTAATTGTAGTGAAATGAAACTTTGTATTCATTAAAACTCATTTTTGGTTCTCTGCTCCTCCTCTTTCCAAAGAGAAGACCCATCTTGTGCAGTGCTGGTCTTTTCTCTGAGACACTCCATGAAGATTGGAGTGAACAGATTTGGCCATGTTGGATGCCTGGTCACAAGGGCTGCCTTCAGCTCTGAAAAAGCGGATATTATTGCCATCAGTGATTCCTTCATTGACTGACCTCAACTACATACATGGCTTACATATTCCAATATGATTTCACTCTTGGCAAGTCCCACATACAGCCAAGGCTAAGCATGGGAACCTTGTCATCAATAAGAAGGCTATCTCCATCTTTCAAGAGCAAGATCCTGCCAACATCAAATGGGGCAAGTGTGGAATATGTTGTGAAGTCTACTAATGCCTTTGCTATTATGGAGAAGGCCAGGGTCCACTTGAAATGTGGCACTAAAAAGAGTTTTCCTCTCTTCCCCTTCTGCTAATGTTCCCATGTTTCTGATGAATATGAGTCACAAGAAATATTACAACTGACTCAAAATTGTCAGCAACACCTTCTGTACAAATGGCTTAGCCCTCCCGGCCTACGTCATCCATGACATCTTCAGCACTGTTGAGAGACTCTGACCACAGTCAATGCCATCATGACTACCCAGAAAACTATGGATAACCCCAGCAGAAAAACGTGGTGTGATGGTCGTGGAGCTGCCCACAACATCATCCCGGCATCCGCTGGCACTGCCAATGCTGTGGGCAAGGACATCCCAGAGCTGGATGGGAAGCTTATTGGCATGATCTTCTATGATCATACCCCAATGTATCTGTGGTATATATGATCTGGTTCCTAGAGAGAGCTGCTAAACATGATAGTATCAAGAATGTGGTCAAGCAGGCATCAGAGGGGGTCCTAAAGGTATCCTCAGCTACAGTGAAGACAATGTCATCTCCTGTGACTTTAACCCTTGATTTCAGGGTTGGCATTGCTCAATGACCATTTTCTCAGGTTCATATCCTAGTAAGACAAAACTTGGCTACAGCCACAGGGTGGTAGACCTCATGTTCCACAAGGCGCCAAAGGCTAAGAAGCTCTAAGCCAATCACCCTAGCAAAACTACCCCAGTAAGAGAAAGAGAAAAGCCTCTGCTGGGGTGGTTCCTGCCCCAACTCAATCCCTAACATACTGAGTATCTGCTTTTACAGGCTCTATCTCAGACCCCAGGAAGAAGGAGAGAGGCCTAAGGAGCCTGGCTTTCTTTAATACCATCAAAAAAATTCACTTCACCCACCCACAAAACAAACAACAAACAAACGCCATCAGTTGCAGCCAGTTGGCACATGCTTTTTAATCCCAACACTCGGGAGGCAAAGGCAGTCAGATCTCTATGAGAATGGTTATCAGCCATATCTACATTGCAGTTCCAGGCCAGCTAGGGCTATAGGGAGACCTATAACAAAAAAAGCTGATGAGCCAATCGCAGCCCATCTATTCCATCCCCATCTCCCTGCTCCCAGACTAGACCTAGAAAGTGCTGTTCCAGATGCAGAGTAGCAGAATGGGCTACCTAGACCAGTCCACCCCTCTGCCATTTCCAAACTCATAGTCCCAGCTGATATTATCCACCTCATAACACAAGACAAGCAGGAAATCAGCCCTGTCCCTCTGGTCAAAATTCATAATTGAGAACCTGAAGCACAGACCATCTATCCATGCCTGATCAGACACTGAGCAAGCTACAAAAACAATAAAAACAGAACCAACTTTCACTCAACAAAGACAAGCTACAAATTCATATCAGACACACAACCACCAAAATAAGCCCTTATGTTCATATGACAAAAATACATGAATAATAGAATAAGCCAAGATAATATGTTCCCATCAAATCCCATAACCTCTATAGAAGTTTTCTACAATGAAAATTACCCAGAGGAATCCCAGGAAACGAAACTTAAAAGAACAATCATAAACATGATCGAAGAATTCAAGGATTTTAAAGAACACACAAATACCTCAGGTAACTCAAGGACGATTGAAATAAACTCCTGACTGAAGCTCAAGAGAATACAAATTAATGGCTGAATGAAATGACAAAGACAATTCAGGATTTGAAAAGTGAATTCATGAAAGAGAAGGAAGTAATGAAGAAAACTCAAGCTGAACTGAAGATGGAATTGAAAATCCCAATTAGCTAATTAGAAGAGACAGGAGAAATTCTTACTGGCAGAATAAAAAATTTAAAAAAAAACCCACAAACACAGCAATGGAATATGAAGAAGCTGTGAGACTCACTGAATAGACCAAATCCACAAATGATGCTTATAGAAGAAGGAGAAGACTCTCAAATAAATTCCATTCAACTTCAACAGGATTACTGAAGAAATTTCTCTAAATTAAAGGAAAACATACAGATGTAAGAAGCATACAGAACACCAAAAAGACAGGTCCAGAAATGAAACTCCCCATCCCATGGTATGTCAAAAAAAAAAAAAAAAAAACACTAAATATACAAAACAAAGAGAGGGTACTGAAAGGTACAAAAGCAAAACAACAAGTTACGTATAAAGGAAAACTCATCAGAACTACAGCTGATGTTTCAATGTAAATTGCAAAAGCCAGAAGAGGCCTGGGCAATGTATTCCAAGTTCTAAATGATCACAGATGTCAAACTAACTAGACTTCTTTACCCAGAAAATTGGTCTAACTCACTCACAGGAGAAAGAAAAATCTTCTATGATATAAACAGGCTGAAAGCATTCATATCTCCCAAGTCGAGGCCCACAGACAATGTTGAAAGCAATACAATGAACAGACTGAAAAAAAGAAGTAACCATACCCATGAGGCTACAGAAATAAAACAAATGAACTGGTAATCACAGAAATAGTATGAAGAACATAAACACAATAAAATAACAGTAACCAATACACATCTTTCAATAACAATTTTAAACATCAATGGCATCAATTCCCCAATCAAAAGACAAAGGCTAGCTGAATGGATTAAGAAACAAAATCCATCTTTTTGTTGTCTACAAGAAATTCATCTTACCTTTAAGGAAAGACACCACCTTAGAGCAAAAAAATGGAAAAAATATCCCAAGTAAAGGGCACCAGGAAATAAGCAAGTATTGCAATTCTGTCATCTGACAGGGTAGATTTCAAAATAAAATTAATCAAAAGAGATAACGAAGTCACTTCTTACCAATGGAACAATCAACCAAGAAGACATTACAATCACAATCATATATGCATGAAACACTGGCTTGCCAAATTTCATGAAACAAGTTCTACAGAGCTTCAAGACACAGATTAACCCTAACTCAGTAATAGTAGGTGACTTCAATACTCTACTTTCTCCAATAGACAGATCATTTGAACAAAGAAAAAAACAGAGAAACCTCTGAATTAAATACCATTCATAAAATGACTCTAACAGCCATGTACAGATGTTCTAGTTTGTCTTCCATTACTGTGACAAAACACTCTGACTGACAC
The DNA here is from genome assembly GCA_009823505.1 of Rhizomys pruinosus. Classification (NCBI taxonomy): domain Eukaryota; kingdom Metazoa; phylum Chordata; class Mammalia; order Rodentia; family Spalacidae; genus Rhizomys; species Rhizomys pruinosus. The sequence continues at coordinate 884,457 of VZQC01010757.1, forward strand.
CAACTTGGGGAGGAAAGGGTTTATTCAGCTAACATCTCCTGGGTCACAGTTCATCACTCAGGGAGCCCAAGCCAAGAACTCAAAGCAGGAACCTGGAGGCAGGAGCTGAAGCACAGGCCATGGAGGAATGCTGTTCACTGGCTTGCTTCCCTGGCTCATGCCCAGCCTGCCTTCTTATACAGTACACAACAACCTGCCCAGGGTGGCACTACTCATTGTGGGCTGGGCCCTCCCACATTGCCTGACAATCAAGACAATACTCCACAGATGTGGCCACAGGTCAATCCAATAGAGCCAATTCCCCACTTGAGGATCCCTCAACCCAGGGGTGTCAAGTTGACACTAAAGCTATCCAGCACAACAGAATATTCTATCCATGGAACAAAACAGAAGACACACCCAGAAGTGCACACAATTATAGCCCTGATGTTTGACAAAGATGCCAAGAGTATACACTGGAGGAAAGACTGTCTAACACATCTGCCTGATGATGAAACCAGTTGGCATACCAAGGTGGACAGGGGAATGTCACTAGGCCCACCTCAAGATGAAGAGCTAGGGAAAAGTAATTATGTTGAGGGAGGGAGAATTAGGTTTTTTTTCCAGGAACTAGCTCCCTGAAAGGTTATCTAATCCCAAATTGGCAATTCTAAATGTATGTACACAAAAGTGCCCTTAAGCCGGGCATGGTGGCACATACCTTTAATCCTAGCACTCGGGAGGCAGAAGCAGGTGGATCTCTGTGAGTTCAAGGTCAGCCTGGTCTACAGAGTGAGTTCCAGGTTCAAGGCCAGCTGGGGCTACAGGGAGACCCTGTCTCAAAAAGAACCCCCCCTCCAAAAAAGTGCCCTTAAATCAGTGTATTTTATTTATTTATTTATAAATATATGAATGTATGTGTAACAATAATCAACAAAGAGGACAAAAATTTGGTAAGGATTGGGTGGACGTGGGAAGAGTTGGAGGGGACTAAGATGGATAACAATGTTAATATAGCACTCATGTAGGAAATAAAAATAAAATTTAAATTTTAGAAAACACCTCAATTTCATAGTGTGTCTTTTTCCTACACTGCAGTATTCAAAACCCTCTTTACTTTGTGGCCTTGGCTATACTTTATCTTCACAGATTTGCCTATTCTAGGTAGTTCATGTAAGTGGGAATATACAGTATTTATGTAGTCTGTGGTGATTGACTTCTCGTATTTGACATTTTATTTTTAAGTTTTGTCCATTATTGGGTTTTCCATTTGGGGCTTATGATAAAATTTTTTACATGGGTCTGTGGGGTTTTTTTCTTCAGTAAATGTCTGCTAATGGAATTGCTGACTTATAGGATAACTATGATCTGGTTGTTATCAGGACAGGAATTTGCTATGTTGCTAATGCGGATTCAAATCATCCTCCTGCCTCAATCTATCAAATATTGGAGTACTGGCACCTACCTCTATATCCAACCTTCTGGGAGCTATGTTTAATATTTTGAAGATCTGTTTATTTATCTTTTAGGTACCATTTCATACTGTCTTGAGCATTGTATAAGGGTCCTAACTTCTACAGATCTTCAATCTTTGTTAATATTTCTTTTATTTCCTAGATGTAGACATGTGAACCTATAGAGTGAGCTTTAGATGTGAAATGATAGCCGTGGACATTGTTGAACTACTTTGTCCCAAAAATTCAAGTATACCATTTTACTTTTAGTATGTTTTACTGTAATCTGAAAACATCAGGGCAGTGGTCCTATTGATGTCTGGTACAGTTTTGGTATAGATAACTACTTACCAGAAAAGAATGTATGTTCAGCCTAATATTCTTACATATAATGATAGTTTCATGTTCTGTGTTAGGGTTCTATGATGAGAACATGCAATGCTGGAAGCCCTCAATCTTCAGTATATATATATATGCAGAAACCATGCTCACAAATTTTAATAAAATAACGGGTAAATCTACACGTATACTTCTCACATACACACTGAATGATTACTTTGGTATGTCATTGAAAAGTACTTCTTAGGGCTGGAGAGATGGCCTAGCGGTTAAGAACGCCAACTGCTCTTGCAGAGGACCGAGTTTGATCCCCAGCATCCGAAAACCGTCTTTAACTCCTGTTCCAGGGGAATCTGACACCCTCTTCTGACCTCCACGGCAGTGGGTGCACAAGCCTACATGCAGACAGTGCATTCATACATATACGAAAATAAATAAAATTAAAAAAAAAAAAAGAAAAGTACTTCTTCATTGGTTCTACTCTGCCCTGTCCAAGCTGTAATCAAATACATGGGCCGATAATACAGTCACTAAGATAGATGTTCATGTCAATTAATAATTTGGTAAAATAATCGCTGAAGGAATAATACTGATGAAAATACAATATTCAGAGTGGGTTTTGGTGCTTAGAAACTGTGGAAAAAATGCATAAAATAAAGCTGTGCACACAGCTAACAGATACTGTCAGCCTCTATATTCCACTGGTCTCTTTCTTGAACAATACTATAATCTATCTAGCTTTTTTATAATACTTAGTGCTCACTTTTCTACCCAAATGCTTATATCAGTTATTTGATAATGTGAAAATCAAGAAATTAGGGGCTTTTAACTAACAATGACTATTCTTTTATAACTGCTCTTAGACTAGAGAGTTATGGAGACAAATGTAAAACTAAGTAGATGATTTGCAGCATTTTACAGATGATACAATGTGATATCAATTATTTTTAAGAGTTTGGCTCCTCTTCTGGTACTCATGAGTTTCTGATGGGTTATAAATGTCCTTGATTTGAATCACATCTTTTGAAGCCCAATCGCATGTCTTTGATAATTCTCTGGTTTTACTCCTTTCCAGGGTGCTTCTTTTCCTAGCTAATACCTATTTCTCCCCTGTTCCTCAGGATGCTGCCCACCTTAACTTTAGTTGTATGAATGAGAGTGTGGTAAAAATCATTCATAAACTATTAATGCTTCGTAGACCTTTAACTGTTTGAACTATTCACATATTTTGTAATGTTGTGGTAAGATTTCAATGAACTGATTAGTTGCAAATCATAAAATCATAGTATCTAGAATTGAATTTTAGAACAGTTCTGTTTGAATTATTGTTAAGCTCATGCCAATCTTTGTTATAGTCACCTTCTGACAGTATCCCATTGAATGATTTCACTGAATCTCCACATGAATAAAAGTATGTAAGATCAGAGATAAAATGGATAAAATAAATGCCCATTACAATGCAGTTTATATTTGTGATCAGAGGGCTATTTTTTTTTAGAGACTTTTGGTTACTTAAATGTACTTTTTTTAAATGTTAGGCTAAACCAGTTGTGGTGGTGCATGCCTCTAATCCTAGCACTGGGGAGGCAGAGGCAGGCAGATCTTTGTGAGTTCAAGGCCAGCCTGGTCTACAGAGTGAGTTCCAGGACACCTGGGGCTACAGGGAGACCCTGTCTTGAAAAGGACAAAAGAAAATGTTAGGCTATTGTATCCAAGTGTTATTATAAGTATATTTTAGTATATATCAGTTAGATTGAAAGATTTTGTTAAACAGATATCAAAACATAATGACTCATAATCATTGCAAATTGATGGCAAGCTAAACATCTCAAGATCAAACTATATATGGTTTCCTCATGAGTATGCATTCTATACATAATAAATTCAACAGCCTAATAACATTTCATAGAAGAATCCATCATAATCCATCAGCCAGATGGATTTAGCTTACATTTATTTAGCTTACAAAACAATTTTATTTCTAACTTCATCTTCAACCACTGATATCGGTTTTTTGAACATTTAAAATATCATTATTAAATGTTCTAGACACAATACCTCATTATCAGTGTAATGAAATGATTAGAGTAAGATGAGAAAAAAGAGAAATGTCTGTGATTTTGATTACATGATTATGTGATATTATTATGGATATATTCTTAGGATAAAACTGGAATAAAATTTAGGAATCATGGCTGGGCATGCTAGTGCATGCCTCTAATCCCAGCACTTGGGAGGCAAAGGCAGGCAGATCTCTGTGAGTTCAAGGCCACCCTGGTCTACATAGTGAGTTCCAGGACAGCTACTGGGGCTACAGGGAGACCCTGTCTCAAAAACAACCAAATTAAAAAAAAAAAAAAAAAAACCACTACAAAAAAAAAAAAACCTTAGGAATCATTAAATCTCAAGAGATTAATAATAAGAATATAGCTTATAATATCTTCTTTCAGTGCTGGCTAATTCCAATTTATATTAGGCTAGACTATCCACATTTTTATTGTTTTAAAAAATCAGTATAACTTGATTTATTGTTTTGAAAAAACCAATGAAACTTGAGTAAGAGTTATATGGAAAAAAAAAGTCAGGCAGTGAGCAAGGACTCGGAAGACTACAAAAAAGAAAATAAAAGCAAACACCAACCGTTACAGAAACTAGAACAGAGAAAGATGATGAGATGGAAGGAAATGAAGAATTCCGTATGTAGAAATCGTGTGAACTGAGTTCAAATTCAATGGTTATGGCTGGGAATGTAGCTCAAGGACAGAGTGCTTGCCTCACCTTCAGAGACTCTGAATTCTATCTCCAGCACCATGACAAAAAAATAATAATAATAAATTAAATTCATTGACTATAATTTTCTTTAAGAAGACATGTTGACTAAGTCCAAGTAGAAACCTGGTAAGTTCATTTCTGCTTCTGAGATATACACCAATCACTGGAGAACAGTTTTCTTTTTAAATATTTACTCACTCAATTGATAGATACTTGGTTGAATAACTGCTTCCAAAAAAAAGTTAAGCATATTCACCAGATGGATTCTGTAATCATCCTTGTAAATATGATTTTAAATATACAAAAGAAATATTAAATTTTACTGTCCTTTCCCTCCCTATTTCATCTATCCTTTTTTCTCTCTCTATCTTAGTTTTACTTTTTTGGTTGGGAAAAAATAACAATTGCAAAACTGAGCAATTAAAGTTTGTTTAAAATCAGTGCCTGGGAAATAAATTAGCCTCTATTCCCACAGAGTAATAACATCAACAAATGAGACCGTCCAGTGCTAGGTCAGGAAATTAAAGCAATGATGGCCAAAGCTTTAACAAAGTCACAAGAGACATTGTTGAATATATGAAGACAGATAGATGTCTACTATCCAGAAAGTGACATCTGTTTTAAAATAAATAAACTGACAAAGAAAGAAAAGTTGACTTGAGTTTTAATAGGGAAATTCACAAGCAAATAGGGAGAAACAGAAACCAAACAAAAAGTAAAGCAGGAACATCAAGAGCAAGATGGAACTGCTGAAGAACAACCTTTGAAATGGCATAGGGTCGCACATGATGATATCACTCAGCTTAGTTTCTTACTGTGGGGGGCTCCTTCATTAATTAAAATGTAAAATCCTGTGATCCAGGGAGAATGACTACTAATGGGTTTCTTTTTTAGATTGATGAAAAAAATTCTAAAATCAGTGGCTATGAGTACATAACACTGAGAACTTAATAAAAACACCTGAAGTATATACTTAAAGGAATCATCTTATGATGTGCATTATATTAATAAAGCATATCTGAAAGAAAAAATAGCCTATGATCAACCTAACACCTCTCTGACAGGATAATTTTAGAAGCAATCTTTTTTCTTTTTTTTCTTTCTGTTTTTTTTTTTTTTTTTTGGTCTTTTGGAGACAGGGACTCCCTGTGGCTCCAGCTGTCCTGAAATTCACTATGTAGACCAGGCTGGACTTGAACTCACAAAGATCCGCCTGCCTCTGCCTCCCAACTGCTAGGATTAAAGGTGTGCGCCACCACGCCCAGCTAGAGGCAATCTTAAATAAGGCTTTTTGGTTTTTTTTGTTTTTTTTTTTTGTCTTTTCAAGACAGGGTCTCCCTGTAGCCCCAGCTGTCCTGGAACTCACTTTGTAGACCAGGCTGACCTTGAACTCACAAAGATCCGCCTGCCTCTGCCTCCCAACTGCTAGGATTAAAGGCGTGCGCCACCACACCTGGCTGACTATTTCTTTTTTTTTTTTTTGGTAAGCCTTTTTGTTAATCTTGGTCTGTCCCAGAGTTGTTACTGGTATTGAGAGAATGAATTCAGATATGATAACAATTCACAATATCAGATTTGAAAGTAATTGTTACATTGAGACAAATGCATGGCCAATCACTGTACCCATGAAAGCAATCGCCAGAAATGAGAAGGTCTTTTAATTGCACTGTTGGTGCCGGCACACCACAGGTGCTATTTGAGCTATGCTCCCACTAATTCCAGCATCTTCCTTGTGTCCATTCTCTCTTTATGAATCTTCATTTCTGGGAAGCAAGCTGCTTTGCTGCCAGCATGTTCAGGCTGCTGACTGCTGGTGGAAAGTCATGAAATTTGGCTTATTAACTTCTGTACAAATTGATGTTATCTAACCTCATCTCAGCCTTCACTGCTGCTTGGAAATCTTTTTATTAATGTCTAATTGGCTCTTTAACACATTTTCCATAGTGCTCATCTCAGAGCTTTTCAAATCTCCTGTCCTTTCAACGTGACCTCACCACTTCACTCAACAGAAGCCAGCATCTTGTCCTTGATGGAACTGCTCCTCTGCTTAGGAAATTACTTTACTCATTCCTTCCTCCACTCGCCTCTAAAGAGAAAGTTAAATTCTCGAATTTAAAAAATAATAATAAGTTTTACTTCATTTGAAATAAATCTGACTTGGCTTATCCAATATCTGCTTATACCAATTTCTACTTTGATAGGCCAGGCAGTGGCTGAATGTGGTTGATTTTTCTCATGTATGAAATTTATACCACAGACTGGGTGAATTCTAAAGCTTTTTTTAACACTAAATCGAGGTCTTTCTAATATTCTGTATAGTTTTATGTCATTTTATCTTCCATGGGCCTCTCCCTTCATTCAGTCTATATGCACTGAATATAAATGATACATAAGCATTTTTTCTCCATTAATTTCCTGTCACTTTGAGTTTTCTCAGCCTAAGCTCATTGAAGACTTCATCTTTTATTACCTCCTCCTATCTTTGCTTTTCAGTGTTGAGGTTCAAACTCATGGCACATGTGTGCTAGGTAAGTAACCTAATATAGAACTACACACCCTCATCTTACTTGACGTCTTTTCAAAATTCCTTCATGGCTTTATTCACATAAAATACCATCTTCAGCCAAATTACTTAGGGGTATAGAAAATGCATGAAGCCTCTGTTTTCTGGCTGCTAGCTTATTTTTTCACACCTTCCAATTTGGCTTCTGCTTCCAACACTTTCTGGAAATAGCTGCTGCAAAGGTCAGGTGCACTTCTGTGGTGCTTATCCTTCTTGAATTATCTTTGACATAAATCACCACTGGTTTTGAAAGACTAACATGAAACTTTCTCTTACATCCCTTGACCCTCCATCCCAGGGTCCTCTGTCTAAGGTTCTGCTTACTCCTTTCTTTTTCTCTGGATTTATTCTCCATCCTCAGTATATGTCCTAAGTGTAAGTATTCATTCTTGGTCTTCTCTCTATTTCTCTGGAAATAGAACTTTCATATTTCAAGATTCAATTGTCATGAAAGCCTATTCAACTGAACTTCTTTTTTTAATTTATTATTTATGTGTATGAATTTACTGTCTGCATGCAGGTTTGTGCACCCGTGTCGTGCAATGCCACAGAGGTCAGAAGAGGGGGTGTCGGATTCCCCTGGAGCTGGAGTTAAAGACGGTTCTCAGCCGCCATGTGGGTGCTGGGGATGGAACTCAGGTCCTCTGCAAGAGCAGTCGGCGCTCTTATCCACTAGGCCATCTCTCCAGCCCCTAAACTGAACTTCTTTCTGATATGCTGCACATCTATGTGCAACTCAACAATTAAAAGTTATATCCATGGGGCTGGAGAGATGGCCTAGCGGTTAAGAGCGCCGACCGCTCTTACAGAGGACCCGGGTTCGATCCCCAGCACCCACATGGCGGCCGAGAGCCATCTGAAACTCCAATTCCAGGAGAACTCCAGTTCCAGGGGAATCCGAGACCCTCTTCTGACCTCCGCGGCATTGCACAACACGGGTGCACAAACCTGCATGCAGACAGTACATTGATACACATACCGAAATAAAAAAAAAAAAGTTATATCCAAAATAAATTTTATCAATACACCCCAAAACCCACATAAGCATAAATGGGGGCAGGGGTACAAGATGCCCCTGCTTGTACAGTTTTATTGCAGCTATAAAGGCCCATCCAATGCCAAGCGTGGTGGCGCATGCCTTTAGTCCTAGCACTCAGGAGGCAGAGGCAAGTGGATCTCTATGAGTTTGAGGCCAGCCTGGTCTACAGAGTGAGTTCCATGCCTGCTAGGGCTGCAGGGAAACCCTGTCTCAAAAAGACAAATAAATAAATAAATAAATAAACAAATAAATAAATAAATAAATAAATCTCAATCCAGTGACTAGCACTGACAGAGCAATAATAGAAGCCAATGTCAGGAACTGCTTTGTTATCAGTTTCCACATAGCAGATTTTTCCTGTAACTCAAGTCTCAAAGCTGTGAAAAATAATGAAATTATCATCCTCATCATCACTCTGGGTTAAAGGTAGAAATATTAGTCTGCTTTAAAACAGCATTACAGTCCTGAGCACTTCCTTTTTACCTCATTACAAATGCACAGACTTCATTATACACTCTTAGTTGCTTCTTCAGTTCCTTTAGTGAATAATGTTGTGAGGTCATAGCAATATCAAAAAGGAAAAAAAAAGCTTTTATTTCAAGTAGAATTTTTACAGGAGGGGGAAAAAAAAACAAGCAAGCAAACAGTGAACTCACACTTTGTCTGTTCCGTAACTCCTGTAGTCCACTGCCGCTGACACAGCCACAATGAGTGCTGGCATCCCATAGCCGACCAGATAAAAGTACTTTCTACGCGAATGCTCGCTCTCAAAAACCTCCACCAGCATGATGTAGAGCTGCACTCCCTCTAGGAACATCCATGTGAAGGCCGCCAAAAAGAAGAAATGCAAGAGGGCAGCAAACACCGCACAGGCAATCTAGGAAGAGGAGGACAGGACTTGGTCACAGAAAAGCCACAAGCAACACCCATCAACCCCAATAGTAGTGGGATAAGAGCTGACCAACACAGCAATTATAAAGCAGGTCTGCATAAGAATAATATACACAAGATTCTTAAACTATAAGCACTAAAATCTAAGTAACCATAACCTATCCTTGAAAACTGTCTTTAATGTTAATACCAGTGATGCCTGACAGCAACACATTAAAATAAGGAAAATTACACCATTTAGGGGAAAATATCTAATAAGAGCCTAGGGATAATTACCACTGAGTTTAGTTCAAAGATATCTAAATCTTTAAGTCTGAATATGGTAGAGCATCCCTAATGTATTTGGATTTCCTCCTGGACATAGATTAACATACCAGCGTTTTCTCTTTCATGGTGCTGCTGATCAGACTGAAGGGGCTGGACTGACTAAGTAAGAGTGATCTATACCTCCCAAAATTTCTTTAATTCTAAATGAAAGATAAACATTAAGACCAAGAAAAATGTTTTAAATTGAGTAATATTGATAAATGTCAATAATTGATAGTAATTTATGATGGGATTATTGTTAGTAATTTCTAATTGTTTCTTCCCTGCATTTTTTTACAAGACTTAGAAGTGTTGGAAACTTCATACTGTATTGGGGCAAAAATAGATCCCATTAAAATGCAGTGTTCCGTGGCTGGAGGGATGGCACAGAAGTTGAAACCACTGGCTGTTCTTGCAGAGAACCCAGGATTTAGACCCAGCACCCACATAGGGGATCACAATCAACTGTCATTCCAGTTCCAAGGGATCAAATGCCCTCTTCTTGGCTCCACATGGCACCAAGAACACTCTGCCTATACATGCATACACGTACTCACACTCACAGAGAAAATACAATAAATAAATCACATTTTAAAAGGCAATGTTCCTGAAATATTTTCTTTCTCTGATTTCTTTCACTATCATACTAAACAATCTGGATAAGTTTGGCTTAAATAAGACAGCTATTCACATATATGAATCGTGCTATAGTACCTAAAGTACTATAAATTTCAGCTGCTCATCTATCAGGCTTCCACTCACAACTCTCATGCCTTTGTATGTGTTCTTTTGACAAGAAGTCCTGATGCAAATCTATTTCTCCTAGTAGCAAAGGTTACCAAACATAGAAAGTGTAAGATGAAGTGGGATTTTTTTGTGTATGTCTTTTCCGGACAGGGTCTCCCTGTAACCCCAGCTGTCTTGGAACTCACTCTGTAGACCAGGCTGTCCTTGAACTCACAAAGATCCACCTGCCTCTGTCTCCCAAGTGCTAGGATTAAAGGTGTGGGCCACCACGCCCAGTGAAATTGGATTTATTGATAAATCTGATCTCTAAGAAAGAAACAAAGCATTCTCAAGCCATAGAAGGATGATACTGAAGGAGGAATTAAGAAGTCAAATGTCTAAGAGATGAGAGAAATCAGGTCCCAAACATGATGGGGAATTCATCAGAGGCAACTCTGAGATGCAGAAGCAAGCTTTTTCTTTTTTTTTTTTTTTTTTTTTTTTTTTTTTTTTTTTTACTCAGGGCTGTTTTGGCTTTTTAGGGTTTTTTGTTTTTTCATATGAAATTAATGTCTTTTTTTCTAGCTGGTGTATAAATTTTTAGGTATTTTTATTTTAATTTGATTGAATCTGTACCAAGNCACATTCCGAAATAAAAAAAAAAAAAGTTATATCCAAAATAAATTTTATCAATACACCCCAAAACCCACATAAGCATAAATGGGGGCAGGGGTACAAGATGCCCCTGCTTGTACAGTTTTATTGCAGCTATAAAGAGCCCATCCAATGCCAAGCGTGGTGGCGCATGCCTTTAGTCCTAGCACTCAGGAGGCAGAGGCAAGTGGATCTCTATGAGTTTGAGGCCAGCCTGGTCTACAGAGTGAGTTCCATGCCTGCTAGGGCTGCAGGGAAACCCTGTCTCAAAAAAGACAAAAATAAATAAATAAATAAATAAACAAATAAATAAATAAATAAATAAATCTCAATCCAGTGACTAGCACTGACAGAGCAATAATAGAAGCCAATGTCAGGAACTGCTTTGTTATCAGTTTCCACATAGCAGATTTTTCCTGTAACTCAAGTCTCAAAGCTGTGAAAAATAATGAAATTATCATCCTCATCATCACTCTGGGTTAAAGGTAGAAATATTAGTCTGCTTTAAAACAGCATTACAGTCCTGAGCACTTCCTTTTTACCTCATTACAAATGCACAGACTTCATTATACACTCTTAGTTGCTTCTTCAGTTCCTTTAGTGAATAATGTTGTGAGGTCATAGCAATATCAAAAAGGAAAAAAAAAAAGCTTTTATTTCAAGTAGAATTTTTACAGGAGGGGGAAAAAAAAACAAGCAAGCAAACAGTGAACTCACACTTTGTCTGTTCCGTAACTCCTGTAGTCCACTGCCGCTGACACAGCCACAATGAGTGCTGGCATCCCATAGCCGACCAGATAAAAGTACTTTCTACGCGAATGCTCGCTCTCAAAAACCTCCACCAGCATGATGTAGAGCTGCACTCCCTCTAGGAACATCCATGTGAAGGCCGCCAAAAAGAAGAAATGCAAGAGGGCAGCAAACACCGCACAGGCAATCTAGGAAGAGGAGGACAGGACTTGGTCACAGAAAAGCCACAAGCAACACCCATCAACCCCAATAGTAGTGGGATAAGAGCTGACCAACACAGCAATTATAAAGCAGGTCTGCATAAGAATAATATACACAAGATTCTTAAACTATAAGCACTAAAATCTAAGTAACCATAACCTATCCTTGAAAACTGTCTTTAATGTTAATACCAGTGATGCCTGACAGCAACACATTAAAATAAGGAAAATTACACCATTTAGGGGAAAATATCTAATAAGAGCCTAGGGATAATTACCACTGAGTTTAGTTCAAAGATATCTAAATCTTTAAGTCTGAATATGGTAGAGCATCCCTAATGTATTTGGATTTCCTCCTGGACATAGATTAACATACCAGCGTTTTCTCTTTCATGGTGCTGCTGATCAGACTGAAGGGGCTGGACTGACTAAGTAAGAGTGATCTATACCTCCCAAAATTTCTTTAATTCTAAATGAAAGATAAACATTAAGACCAAGAAAAATGTTTTAAATTGAGTAATATTGATAATAGTCAATAATTGATAGTAATTTATGATGGGATTATTGTTAGTAATTTCTAATTGTTTCTTCCCTGCATTTTTTTACAAGACTTAGAAGTGTTGGAAACTTCATACTGTATTGGGGCAAAAATAGATCCCATTAAAATGCAGTGTTCCGTGGCTGGAGGGATGGCACAGAAGTTGAAACCACTGGCTGTTCTTGCAGAGAACCCAGGATTTAGACCCAGCACCCACATAGGGGATCACAATCAACTGTCATTCCGTTCCAAGGGATCAATATGCCCTCTTCTTGGCTCCACATGGCACCAAGAACACTCTGCCTATACATGCATACACGTACTCACACTCACAAGAAAATACAATAAATAAATCACATTTTAAAAGGCAATGTTCTGTGAAATATTTTTCTTCTCTGATTTCTTTCACTATCATACTAAACAATCTGGATAAGTTTGGCTTAAATAAGACAGCTATTCACATATATGAATCGTGCTATAGTACCTAAAGTACTATAAATTTCAGCTGCTCATCTATCAGGCTTCCACTCACAAATCTCATGCCTTTGTATGTGTTCTTTTGACAAGAAGTCCTGATGCAAATCTATTTCTCCTAGTAGCAAAGGTTACCAAACATAGAAAGTGTAAGATGAAGTGGGATTTTTTTGTGTATGTCTTTTCCGGACAGGGTCTCCCTGTACCCCAGCTGTCTTGGAACTCACTCTGTAGACCAGGCTGTCCTTGAACTCACAAAGATCCACCTGCCTCTGTCTCCCAAGTGCTAGGTATTAAAGTGTGGGCCACCCACGCCCAGTGAAATTGTGATTTATTGAACATAAATTGAAGACAGTTAGAATTCATGCTAAAGAAGTATGAGAACAGAAAGCAATTCAGTCAACCATAGTAAGGATGATACTGATAGGAGGAATTCAAGAAGTCAAATTCTAAGAGATGAGTAGAATCAGGCACACAAACATGAACTTATGGCGAACCTATAGACACTTTTCTTTTTTTTTTTTTTTTTTTTTTTTTGTCTTTTCGAGAGAGGGGTTCCCTGTAGCCCCAGCTGTCCTGGAACTCACTCTGTAGACCAGGCTGGCCTTGAACTCACAAGAGTCCACCTGCCTCTGCCTCCCAAGTGCTAGGATTAAAGGCGTGCGCCACCACGCCCGGCAGAAGCAAGCTTTTCTAAGTGGCATTCTCCTTTGTATTTCTTATATCAATCACAACCTTTTATGCTACTCATCAGAGACTGGTTTTGCGGAGTATGCACAGTTTGGTAAAGTTTATCATTCAAGGAATTTAAAACTAAAATGATATTTCCAAATGAAAGAAAATAATAGTATTTGAATTATAGGTTAACTGAAGAACAGACTATTTTCCAGGAAAATTACAAAATTTTTCACTTGTGCTTTTTGAAGTTGGAATTTCAGCTAATCATTTTTGTTATCACAGAGCTTTACTTTGGGGGGAAAATGTGTATTTTGATTGCTTATTCATATATATGCATTTATAAGAAAAGTATATGATAACCAATTAAAAATATATTCACCATAATTGTAGCCTTTACAGCCATTAATCATGAATGCATAATTGCAGACTTGAATGCAACTGCATCTTTTATACTGAATATTATATGTATGAGCACATAGTGGAGTTCAGCATTAAGTAAATAAATTATTTATTATGCCCTCAAGTCTTCTGAAAACTAAAGAAATGAAAGCTTTACTTTTTATTGCAGTTCCAGCCATAAGAATAAACTTGCTGAATTTCTGAACAAATATGTCTCTGTAGCAGCTTTATTCAAATTTACAAAAATTGGAAGCAACCAATAGGTCCTTCAATGGGTAAATGGATTAAAAACTGTGGTATAAAGTCGGGCGTGGTGGCATAAGCCTTTAATCCTAGCACTCTGGAGGCAGAGGCAGGCAGATCTTTGTGAGTTCAAGGCCAGCCTGGTCTACAGAGTTAGTTCCAGGACAGCCAGGGCTACAGGAGACCCTGACTCAAAAAGACAAAAAAAAAAAAAAAAAAAAAAAAAAAAAAAAAAAAAACCTGTGGTATGTCACAGCGTGGTGGCACATGCCTGTAATCCCAGCACTAGGGAGGCAGAGGCAGGTGAGCTCATGACCAGTCTGGTCTATATAACGAGCTCCAGGCCAGCTGGGACTAAAGGGAGACTTTGTCTCAAAAGACCAAAACAACAACAACAACAAAAAAAAAAAACTGTAGTATATCAACAAAGAAATATTATTTGGTACTAAAAAGAAAGAGCCATCAAGTCACAAAATGATATGTAAAAAGTTTTTATATATTCCTAAGTAAAAAATCAAATGAAGCTCTACAGCATAAGGTTCCAACTACATAACATTTGCAGAAATGCAAAACTATTGAAGAACATGAAAAGAGAAAAGAAAGTGATTTTCATGGCTCAGAAGGGAAGGAGGGATGAACAGGTGAAATATAGAGAACTTCCAAGGCCATGAAAAACATTGCACAAGGCATTATAAGAGAGTTTGTATGCTCTTAGAATGAACTATAATGAAAAGGATGAACTATGGTCTTTCAGTAATAATGGTGTGCCAAGAATGCTTCAACTGTCAAATGCTTCACTAAGGCAGGAGGTGTGAAAAACAGGGGGCCGTGTATAGGTGGAGGGAGACTGTACTATCTGAAAAGCTAAACACTGTGCTAATTAAGAAATAAAAAGAAACGAGCACATCATCTATCACATTCACTGCTCTTTTTATGTCAATGGGACATGAAAAATGAAAAAACTGAGTAAGATCTGAAAAAATTCAGTATCTAATCACTGCACAAAAAGAAAGGGCATTTTCTCAACTGTGCTCTTTCCTTGTACTGGTAGTATTTGAAAGCTTGAACTGGTGTAAGTCTTTTTCAATATCAATGTAGGTAGCTTACTGGTTGGTCTGTTCGATTGATTCCAATCAGGAAGAGCAGCTCTGCCACAAACAGGCTGATGCAGAGGTTCTTGTGGATGGTGTTACGGTCGCTCTGGAGCCCACGGAAAAAGCAAAACGTGAAGATGCAAATCAGGAGACAAACAAGGGACAGCAAAATTCCAACCCATGTGATCACATCCAGGAGGAGGTCATGGACTGCATCGCTGTGCTGGAAACACAACAGAAAGAACATCAGCTGCTTTTATATGTGAACTGTTACCAAGCTGGCTTTAAGAACTGTGGTTTTCAGGAATACAATAAACATCCTTCATGCCTCCAATAAATATAGTGATTTAATCATTTGTGGTTTCTCTTCCAAAGTTAAAATTTTTTCTTTTTATCAAGGTATAAAAAGTTTCAAAGTTCAAGTGTATCAGTGACATTCATTGGCCACATTCTCAGCCCCTATATTTTCATGATATAAATAACAAAGATATTAATGTAACTCTTCCAAACATGTCATAGGAAAAAATTGGTTTGAAACCTACATTGCTTTTTCAGATTTTTTTTCTTTTTTTTCTTTTTTTCTTTATTTTTAATTTTATTTATTTTTTTATGTGTATGAATGTACTGTCTGCATGCAGGTTTGTGCACCCATGTCGTGCAATGCCGTGGAGGTCAGAAGAGGGCGTCGGACTCCCCCTGGAACTGGAGTTAAAGATGGTTCTCAGCCACCATGTGGGTGCTGGGGATTGAACCCAGGTCCTCTGCAAGAGCAGTCGGCACTCTTAACCACTAGGCCATCTCTCCAGCCCCCAGATTATTTTTTTCATTAATTCCTGTTGGGAAATATTCTTTCAGAACTTAATGTTATACACTTATGGATTTAGTGTCTCTTATTATTGAATCATCTACAAAAGTTTTGTAGATGAAAAATTCAATCTTTTGTCCTATAAATCACTTATAATTTCCCATTTGAGTTCATAAAATATGCATTTTTATAAAAAAAATCCTAAGTTAATTCTGACAAGTATCCACATGTGTACCATGTATTTAGTAGGAAGATCTTAAAGAATGAGAATATTTATTGAATTTACATTCATATTGGATAGCTTAGGAAGAACAGGAGGTTTGATCCTTCAAAGGGCTTCAATGGCTAGAGCTTATTTTACATAGATGGAAAAGAAGTATTCAGAATCACTTTTCACAATAGCAGTGCAAAGCAGATGGTACATCTAGGAGACAAGAAACGCTTGATGATGGACCCTTTACGTCACAACACTGCCCTTTGAAAATCTGTTAAGCTTCACATCAGCCATAATCCCAGGACTGCCTGATATTTTATTTCCGTTCCTTTTCTAAGATCCAAAACACTTTGACCCTTTGGTGATTTGCTTCCAAAAGAGTTTCTTCAGAGCTTTAGAGTTGTTAGTGACGAGCTCTTAGTGACTCATCAAAACAGTGTACCAGGAGGAGGAAGAAAATCAAGAAATAGTCTACAACAGCCTGTTCCTCTTTTCTTTCTTGGTTTCTTGCCAAGCTCTAAACATCTAAGTTCTATCAGGAAGGATATGGATAAATTATTAAGATTAAGTTATGAAATTCTAAGGAGCAAGAAAAAAATGTATCACATTAACAGTTACAAATATAGATAATTCTCAAAAAATCCAGCATACTCTTTTTTTATTTTCAAAAACAACCAGCCAGAGGACCTACTTATAGTGTTATCAGTTATGGAAAATGGAGACAATATCAATCAATGATATTTTATTTGACAGGTGCATGGAGAATTTTGAGTTGCCAAAACACAGATGTGCTTCAAATTGATACCATTTTGTGTTGTATAAATCATATATATATATATATATATATGTTACTTTATTTTTAATTATGCATATGTACATGTGGGGGTTATGTACATGAGTGGCAGTGACTGAGGAGGCCAGATGTGTTGGATCCCCTGGAGCTTCAATTATAGGTAGTTGTGAGCTGCCTGACTTGCATGCTGGGATTTGAACTTGGGTCTTCTGTAAGAGTAGTATGCTTGTTGGGCACGGTGGCACATGCCTTTAATCCCAGCACTCAGGAGGCAGAGGCAGGTGGACCTCTGAGTTCAAGGCCAGCCTGGTCTACAGAGCCAGCTCTAAGACAGCTGGGACTAAAGGGAGACCCTGTCTTAAAAAAAAAAAAAAAAAAAGAAAAGAAAAGAGTAGTATGCACTCTTAACTGCTGAGTGATCTCTCCAGCTCCTCATATACATGTTTTAAGATCGAAATAAAGACAATGTCATCTACATTAAGTTAGCCCATATTACAAATATATTAGTATCTATGTTTTCTATTTTTATTCTTCAGCTTCTTAGTACAAAACTTTGTTCTGAAATTGGACGTTCTTAGCAGTGAGACATTATACCAGAATCTGAATCTCAACCCTTCTCTTCCCAGTAGATGTGGCTAGATGGTTGTTATTTTATAAAGACCTCCTCTAGAATTGTGAGGTTCAAAAAATTCCTATATAACTCTTGGATCTATTTCTCAGGAGCACAAATTATGAAAAAAAATAGGTGAAATTTTGTTTTAACTGCTTTGTTCTCTGAGGGATATTACTGAGAGTGCTGAGCTCTGATAGTTTAAATGACTTATGATTGGAGAGTGGAGAGTGGTTAGTGTTGACTGGCTCCCTGAACAGATAGCTATTTGCTCTCCTCTTTGACTCAATGGAAAGATGCTGTGCTGAAGTATCAAGCCTCATGTTCAGCACAGCAGTCTCCTGTAATGGGAAAATGGCAAGTACAATACTTTCTCAAATGTATCCAAAAGACCTAAACCACTAAAGAAAAATAGAAGAAACTAAAAACCTCCCACCATTGTTTGTCTGGCTAGTTGTCTTATTAGAAATGTATTTATTTAGGGCCTCAGAAGACCCTTCAAAAGTCCCATGCAGAGTTATTGAGAGAAGAATACCAGATTTCAAAATATCAGTAACAAAAGTACATACGACTCAAACGGAGAATAATGAAACCTAGTAATTAATTCACCTTCAGTGTTGACTCTCTGGGAAAACAACAGTCACTACCTATACATACGGTGGAGCAGAACCCTCATCTAATACACCTCGAAATTCAAATATTATCAGTATGATAAAGAGGAAAGGAACAATAGGCACTAAATGCTTCTAAGATACAAGTATAGAAATCCTTGTTTTTAATAGTTTAAAAAAAAAATCCAGAACCTCTAGGAAATTAGTCCTCAAAAAAAAAAAAAATAAGTAGAAATATATAGCGGCTGGAGAAATGGCTCAGAAGTTAAGAGCCCTGGATGCTCTTGTAGTGAACCCAGGTTTGGTTCCCAGCACCCATGTGATAGCTGACGACCATCCATCCATAACTCCAGTTTCAAGGAATCCAATTCCCTCTCTGTCCTCTGCAGGAATTCCATGCACACATGTACTTACATACATGCAGGCCATACATACATACACATAAGGAAATAAAACTAAATAAATTTTAAAAATAAATGTCCACAAGACAATGGCCACTCAAATAAAAGTTTGAGGGATAGCTGTAACAATGTGATAACAGAACAAGCATTCCAGCTTCAAAAATTCTGTGCCTATGAACACCGTATAATTCAACCATTTGTAGCAAAGACTTCATCCCCTCATGTATCTGGAGATTTAGGATCACAGACATCTTATTCACAACATGTCTCAGCTTGTAATATGTGCATGATTCATAAACTTCTTTATATGTTTGGTTTTGAATGATTATACTCCCACTCTCGTCAGACTAAATGCCTAAACACTGACCCTCTCCCATTCCATAAGGCAAGAGTGCTGACACAAACCTGCTGGAATCCAGTACTTGGGAGTTGGAAGCAAAAGGATTTCAAATTTGAGGCCAGCTTGGGTTACACAGCAAAACACTTGTGTGTGTGTGTGTGTGTGTGTGTGTGCTATAGACAAAAAGAGGCCAAGAACACAACTCCTCTAATCAAAGCCTACAATGACTCCTATCTCAATAAAATCAAGCCAAAGTCCTTCTAAAGGATGATACTACACTGGAAGAATATACCATTTTGGATTCTTCCTCTCCTCCTCATTCAGCGTGTTCAACTTCTGTGGTCAGTTATGTGACGTTTCAGGGACCTTTTAGCCCTGGGGTCTTGAATTTGATGTTCCTGTGGCCTGAATCCTCTCCCAGAGGAAGTCTGTAGGGCTCATTTGTTTTCTTTCTTCTCTTTTTTTTGTTGTTGTTGTCTTTTTGAGACAGGGTCTCCCTTTAGTCTTAGCTGGACTTAAGCTCACTATGTAGACTAGGCTGGCTTGAACTCACAGAGATCTGCCTGCCTCTGCCTCCCAAGTGCTGAGATTAAAGGTGTGCACCACCACGCCCAGCCTTAGCCAGTTTTTATCCACCATGTGGGTGCTGGGAATCAAACCCTGGTCTTCTGCAAGAGCAGTTGGTGCTCTTAACCACTGAGCCATCTCTCCAGCCCCAAGGGCTCATTTGTTTTCATCCAGTGCTCGTTCACTCAAGTATCTCCTTCTCACAGAGTATTTTCCTGAGTTACTTTATCTAAGTCACAAAGACCTTTCTCTATTGCTTTTCCTGAAAGACGTTCTCTTTATTGCTTCTCTAAATATATAATATATATTGTTTCTTATTTTCTCTGACCCTCACTGCAGGGTGAGCAGCACTGAAGTAAGGTGCTTCATTTACGATTGTCACTAGCTGAGCTCACAAAAAAAAAAGAAAAAAAAAAAAAAAAAAAAAAAATTATGCTACATCTTGTCCTCAAGTGTTGATTGGGAAAGGAAGAGTTATTTTAACTTATTGGAGTATTTATTAATTATTTTTATTTATTTATTTATTTAGTGTTTTGAGATTTATTATTATTTTTGTACTCCAGGCTGACTTCAAAAAGGCTATCTTCCCACCTCTGACTCCTGAGTGCTGGAATTGAAGATGTGTGATGTGTGCCACCATGCCCTGCTACAATCTCTCTTTAACAATTCCCCCCTTTTTGCAATGAATTTATATTAGAAAACACATACTTTAGCATTTTTGCACTGTACAGCCCTTAGAGTCTTTTCTTCTCAGATTGACTGCTCTAAAATTTTAAGGCTACAGCAGCATCTGCAGTCTCAGCTACTCAGGAGACTGAGCAAGAACACTTTGGAGAACAATGCACAAGCTTGTACCAAAATAATGACATACATAAATAAAATTCTGAGTAAAAATAAAAGAAAAAACCATGCATGGTAGAACACTCAATAAGCCATCTAGAAAGGACAAGAGAAAGTCTCAGTAACAGAATGAATGAAGTAGAAATTAGAGTATCAAGACTGAAAAATAAAGTGTAAGAATTAGATGACTCAAGCAAAGATTATCAAAAGATTAAAAAAAAAAAAAAAACAGGGATGGAATAATAAGGAAATGTGGGACACCATGAAAAGACCAAACCTATGCATCATGGGAATAGAGGAAGGAGAAGAATCTCAGGATAATGGTATTGACCAGATATTCAATAGGATTGTTGAATTGAAAAAAAAATTTCCCAACATAAGGAGAGACATACCCATAGAAACACAAGTGGCAGAAAGAACACCAAATAGACAGGACCAGAAAAGAAATTCCCCATGCTGTATCACAGCAAAAACACTAGATTCTCAAAACAAAGGGAAAATACTAAAAGCTGCAAAAGGAAAACAACAAGTCACATATAAAGGAAAAACCCATCAGAATTACAGCTGAGTTTTCAATGCAAAAGATGAAAGCCAGAAGAACTTGGACCAAAGTTTTCCCAGTTCTAAATGACTATAGATGCCAACCCAGAATACTTTACCCAGCAAAAATGTCTATTATAGTTGAAGGAAAAAGGAAAATCTTTCATGACATAAATAGGCTGAAAGAATTCATGTCCAGAAAGACAACCCTTTGTATTGAAGCAATACAAAGAGTGGAAGAAAGGAATGACTCATGTGGCGACAGAAAGTAGGTAATGAAGTAGTTAATAACTGTGGAAATACAAACCTAGACCAAGAATGCAAACAGATACTAAAATGATGGGAAGCAATATATATCTCTCAGTATTAACTTTAAATATCAACGCTCTGAACTCCCCAATCAAGAGGCATAGAATAGCAGGATGGATTAAGAAAAAAAATCCAAATATTGTTGCCTGCAAGAAACCCATCTCACCTTTAAGGACAGGCACTATCTTAAGGTGAAAAGGTAGGGAAAAAAATTCCAAGCAAATGGCACTAAAAAGCAAGCAGGAGTTGCTATTCTAATATCATATCAAATAGATTTTAAAACTAATCAAAAGAGATAAAGAGAGTCACGTATTCTTATCAAAGGAACAATTAACCAACAAGATATCACAATCATGAATATATATGCAACAAACTCTGGTGCACTGAACTACAGGACTTTAAGGCACAGAATAATCCCAACACACTAGTAGTAGGGAACTTCAATACTTCCCTGTGTACATTAGACAGGTCAATGGACAAAGAATAAATAAAGAGACATCTGAAGAATATGATACACCAAATGGTCTTAACAAACATCTACTGAATATTCCATCCAAGCACCAAAGAATATACTTTGTATTCAGTACCCAATGGAACTGTCTCCAAAACTGACAACATAGTGGGGTACAGAACAAGCCTCAACAAATACAAAAACTTGAAATAATTCCATGCATTCTATCAGGTCACAATGCAATAAAGCTTACTATCAATAGCAGAAGAAGCCCTAGTATCTACATGAACTCATGGAGACTAAACAGCACACTCCTGAATAATGAATGGGTCAAAGGAGAAGTTAAGAAAGAAATAAAAGTGTTCCTGGAATTAAACAAAAAGGACGATACAGCATCACAGAAGCCACTGGGACAAAGAATCCATGAGACCAAGAGCTGGTTCACATCCTACTACTTTGGATTTGGTAAAACTTCCTCAGCAAAATCTCTTTAATTTCAAGAAATATAATATCACACTTTAATGTATGTGAGATTTTCTTGCTATGATTTTTTAAGTTCATCATAGTCACTGAATCAGATCCACAACTAATATCATAATAAAGGAAAAAGAGAAAAGAAAAGATTATTAATGGGAATTGAGTTCTATACAATAGTTGACAGCTACCTAGCAGTAGATAAGAAAGAAAAATAAGAGTACGTGGCATATGGCTGTAAGATTAAAATGTAGTAGACAAAGTGTTTCAGCCTTGGCATTTCTGAGGTAAATAAAATGATTCATAATGATAATAATAAACTCAACTTTCAAAATGTTATACTCTCTCCAATTAGAAGAGCTTTTTTCTATAATTAAGTACTCTTTTTATTGATTCCAGTTTTTTTCTCTTTTTTTGGTGTTTTTGAGACAGGGTCTTCCTGTAGCCCCAGCTGTCTTAGAACTCACTATGTAGACCAACCAAGCTGGCCTTGAATTCACAGAGATCTGCCTGCCTCTGCCTCTGGAGTGCTGGGATTAAAGGCATGCACCACCATGTTGTGCTTGATTCCAGAATTGTATTCAATGTATTTTGATTTTATTCGGAGCCCCCCATGTCTTCAGCACTCCCTCCCAACTACACATCCCACATTAATAATAATAATAATAATAATAATAATAATAATAATAAATAATCCTCCAAATTAATAATGTTCTTAACTTTTTAAAGTTTATTTTACTTTACTTTATTTTATTTTGTTTTACTTTTGTTCTTCTTGAGACAGGGTCTCCTTGTAACCTCAGCTGGCCTGGAACTTGCTATATAGACCAGGATGGCCTTGAACTCACAGAGATCTGCCTGCCTATGTCTCCTCAGTGTTGGCATTAAAAGCATGTGCCACCACAACAGACTTATTATTTATTTATTTATTTATTTATTTATTTATTTATTTATTCATTTTTATTCATTCATTTGTTTTTTGTTTTAATATTTTATTTTTAGTTTACTATATAAATATATTCCCTGCATGTATGTAAGTTCACCCATGTTGTGCACTGCCCACAGAGGTCAGAAGAGGGTGTTGGATCCCATGGAACTGGAGTCAAGGAGAGTCATTAGCTGTCATGTGGGTCCTGGGGATCAAACCTGGGTCCACTACAAAAGCAGTCAGTGCTCTTAACCACGGAACCATCTCCCTACCTTCTATTTATTCATTTTTAACTTTTGGTTTTGTTTTGAAAGACCTATCATTCTATGCCTCCCATGCACTCCTGGGTGTGGGTCCGTGCACCGGAGCCTGGTCAACTCAGCAGTCTCCTCTCAGCATCCGTCCATTCTTGCTACTATTCAGCTAGGGCTGTGGCTTCCTGTGCTATTCTGCCATCCCACTACTCTAATTCTGCTAAACAGACATAATTTTAAACTGGCTCCCAACAACTTGCTGTTCTAGCAATATATTAGCACATCTCATCTCTCACCAGGGATGCTTCTTCTTGTGGCAGATGGCAATTAACAGAGCCCTACGAATGGTCACTATGCAGAGAATTCTAGCCTAAACAGGGCACCTATAGCACACCTCTTCCCAAGGCTCATGGGTCCTTGAAGAAGATTGGATAGAATGACTGTAAGAGCCAGAGGTGGATGAATACAAAGGAACTCTCGTCTAGGCACCACAGGGTATCTACATATATAAACTCACAGTGCTATGACAGCATGCACAAGACTTGTGCAAACCCATGCCAGACAGGTACTCCCTTTTTTTGTTGTTGGTTTTTGAGAAAAGGACTTGTAGCCCAGATTGTTCTAGAATTCTCTGTGCACACAGGAATGGCCTCAAACTTCTGGTCCTCCCGCCTCCACTTCCCTGGTGCTGGATTACAGGTGCACATTTCCATGCCTTATTTATGGGCTGGTGGGGAAACTTAAGGTTTCTTGAATGCCAGGCAAGCATGTCACCAACCCCTATGCACTCATTTAGTCCCAAACACTGAGGAAACTGCTACTATTTCTCATTTACATATATAGAAAAAGCCCAGAGAATGGTGGTCTCACAATTATTGCACTAGTATGCAGTAGAATGCAGATTTGTGGCAGGGTGACCAACCACTCACTTTACTCAGCATTGTCCTAGTTCTAGTGCTCAATTTTGCATCCTGCTAAAAGTCCTCACTGAAATATGAATAGCTCCAGATTTCAGAAACTATTTTAAAATACATAAAATCACTGCGACAGAGTAGAACACTGAGGTCCAACACTATTCTCAGAGCTGAATGAATGCAATGCTGGTTACTCATCTTCTTTCTCAACTTGGCTTCCCCCTGACTTTGGTGTGTGCAATCCTGACCTGTGGTTCTGAATACCAGCTGATGCATTTCATCCTGAGTAAGGTGATTAAGGACACAAATTAAGTAAGTTGTGATCCTGTCCTCCCTCTTGTTTGAGTTTACTTGTCAATTAGCTACAGCATTTGGTATCAATATTGTGCTAATTTAGTTTCCTTTGGAATATTGTGGCTGTGTTTTCTAACAGTTCAATTGTGAAAATGAGTGACTGTGTTATCTAAAGTCACAGGACAGTACTGGAGAGAAGGTGAAGCAATGGTGTCACTTGAAAGCTCCATGGAAGGACACAGGAAACTGGAAGGAAGAAACCCAAAGCTGAGCACACAATATATCAAACAAAGTAAATGTGGTACTGGGCATGGAGGGATGGTTCTATACAGTGGGGCCCTTACACAGATTGAATCTCACAGGTCTTGAATATGAAATGCTAGATTTTTTTAAATCAATCACATTTGTTTTCTCTCTATAAAAAACCACTAATTCGTTGTTGAAAACAGTGGTCCTTGAATTAGCTGGATCCTTGAACTAGCTAGAATATATACATTCTTTATTCTGTGGGTCACGTGATTGTACTAGGCATCTGCATAGTTTCTTATCCTGATTCCAAATTATATCCTGCAATATCCTGAGGGCTAAAGGGGGCCAGGGCTGTGGGGTCCGGTGTATGGAGCTGATTTTTCAGAATGTTCTGCACAAATTTACCCATAATGACAAAAGGCCATGTGATTTACTTACTTGTGATTCAAAGGTGTCATAATCAAACTTTGGGTCACATTTCAATTTCCTCAAAATGTGCAGGAGCATTTAATGAGCTTCCAACCTTCTCGACACAGCAGGAGATAGCCTCCTGACACACAGTCTACAAGATGGCTATCACAGTGGCTGTCTTTAAAAAGACAGTAAAATACCAGCATTCTCTAAGATTATATTCCCAAAACGGGGGATCATCTCTCTAATTTTGAAATATATGACAGAGGAGAATAGAGAAAAATTATAGTAAGATAGAAATTTATATGATGGTTATCCCCAATTATTTTATGATTTCTAAAGTTATACAGAACCTGGAAAACACTGGACTGACTCCTGAAAGTTTTGAAGTTCTGTACTGGTAAGGAAGGAAACAGATACAGTTTTAAACACTGACTCATCTTTTACAATTTTAGACTTTTCCTAAAAATGTTAGCAGAAAAGGGCAGTCAACTTAAATATGAATTTCTCACTTTGTTACTAAAAAGGCAACGTGGTAATTTCATAAAATTATGTGATTTTAAACTATTATCCCTGAGAGCATTTTAACACAGGTTAACATACAATGTACTTGGCAGCATGTCAAATCATGGATGTTATGAGCTTAAAAAAAAAGGATCTGTTGGACAACACCAGGGCTCCCAGAGCAACCCCGAAGAAGCCAGGGAGATGGGTGTTTCTAGAAACATGTGAACTAGAGCCCACAAGCGTAAAAAGCTACTGTGTGATGCTAGGAAGTCAAAGTATTATTCCACACTTTTCGAACATTTTGATGGAGGCAAAGTTTAGGCTCATATTATCACCTCAGAGGAACATATGGAATCAATGTGATATGGCTAGATAACAAGGCAACAGCAATCAAAGTCAATTTTACTTTTGACTCATTCAGTTTCATCTTTGTAATAATGAAAATGACAAACAAATATTTCAACACTGATTAAAAACAGAAAATGCCTACTTAACTATTTACTTTAAAAAAATGTCTTAAACTTAGGAAAAATCATATTTGTTGCTCAAAAATACAAATATTCAATAATGACTTAATCAGGTCAAAGAAACTGATATTTAACACAGAAGGAAATGTTATAAAAATAGCATTGTTTGACTATTAACTACCATGAAATACTACTAATACCACTCTTAAACAGTCATAACCATAATGCTTAAGTACTTAATTTGCTACATAAATAATCATATTCCTGGTTTGCTGGGGCTTTTTCCAGTTGGTTTTCTAAAATATTGTTCACTCTGAATGGCTGCCCATCCTTGGAGCTCTTTAACATATTTGCTAACTGGAAGGAAGGCCACAAATACTTATCATTTCGTTTGAGGTGTTTATTATCACATACAAAACTCCCACAGAAAAACAAATGTTTTTGAAAAATATGGCACTAAATTTGAACCCAGGGCCACATGCATACAGGATAAGCTTGACATACACTTATATTCCAAGCCACACACTTATCAGGTTTGAAAGAACTTTTTTTTAAAAGAACTTTTTAAGCCAGGCCTCATGGTATAAGCTTGTAGTCTCAGTTACTCAGGAGGCTGAGGCAAGGGATCACAAGATTAAGATCTGTCTGGGCTACAGAGTTAGTTCAAAGCAACCCTGGGAAACTTAAGAAGAAGCTGTGTCAAAATAAAACTCATTGGTACAGTGCCTACCAAGCATGTACAAGGCCTAAGGTTCAATTCTTAGTGCTGGGCGTGGGGAATGATTGAATTGGTTGATAAAGAATGGGGTAGAGATTATAAAGTTTAAGGAAATTTGAGATGAAGTTTAAAATGGGTTGGGACTGGTCCTGGACTGAGAACTACAAGAGACTCATTACTGCTGGGTGAGGAAGTGTTCCTTACTAAGAATTCTAGATGTTGGGGCTGGAGAGATAACCTAGCAGTTTAGAGCACCAACTGCTCTTGCAGAGGACCCGGGTTCGATCCCCAGCACCCACATGGCAGCTGAAAACCATCTGTAACTCCAATTCCAGGAGAATTCCACTTCCAGGGGAATCCAAGACCCTCTTCTGACCTCCACGGCATTGCACGACACGGGTGCACAAACCTACTTGCAGACAGTACATTCATACACATACAAAAATAAATAAAATTAAAAAAAAAAGAATTCTAGAAGCACTGACTAGACTTCAGTGGATGTATTTACAAGAAGGATATCTGGGTTCCAAAGCTTGACTGAACAGGGCTTAGCTTGGATGCTGTAATGAAGGAGTTCTAATGGAGGGCTGTGGCATGGGGGGAACTGGGTTTGGTTGTGAAATATTGTATGAGATGTATAATTTAATGAAAACTTTTAAAAGATGAAGTTTAAAAGATAAATATATTTCATCATCTTATGTTTCTCACAGTTATTTCCTTCAGCCTAATATAAATTAATCACAGTGAGAAAGAAAATATGTAGAAGAAAATTGAACTAAGCATAAAAGAAGAAATAATTTTTCAAACCACGACAGTAGATGCCATATATTAGAGCCTGCCGAACTAAAAAACATATCCACCAAATATTGATAGATTTACTATAAGAACATCTGTCTTATGCCTACTATTTCTCTGGTACTGAATAAAACAACGTAAGTGTAAGGATTCACACACACATAAACACACACATCACATCACATTATTCATTTGGTTTTCATAGCTATTTCAATTTAAGGTAAAAGGAATGATTATTGAGCTTTCTTTTTTTTTAATTTTTAATTTTTTTTTTCATATGTGTATGAATGTATTGTCTGCATGCAGGTCTGTGCACCCGTGTCGTGCAATGCCGCGGAGGTCAGAAGAGGGTCTCGGACTCCCCTGGAACTGGAGTTCTCCTGGAGTTGGAGTTACAGACGGTTCTTAGCCGCCATGTGGGTGCTGGGGATTGAACCCGGGTCCTCTGCAAGAGCGTCGGTGCTCTTAACCGCTAGGCTATCTCTCCAGCCCCTGAGCTTTCTTTTTTATAAAATAGAGTTTATGAAGATTAGGCATCTCAGATAATTATCTTGAGGACAATTATCCCCCAGGTTTATAGGCGATAACTGAGATAATAGTAACAATTTCTAGAAAATAATCTTCAAACTTACATGGATCTTCTGATCCAGCAAACAGCCAAGGATATATTTTTAAACAGTAGCATTTACACTGTAATGATATGCAGAAAACCAACAGTCCCTTGAGCTGTGAGGAACAAGCTAGGAAAGCATTTTAATTCAGCCATATTTTCTTTTAAAAATATTTAGGATTTTTTATGTGTTTGAATGAATTGGCTACACATGTACAGGTGTATTTATGTTGTACAATGCCCGGAGATCAGAAGTCGGTGTGGAATCCCCTGGAACTGCAGTGATGGAGGGCTGCTAGCCTCCATGTGGCTGCTAGGAATTGTACCCAGGTCCTCTGCATGGGCACTCAATGTTCCTAACTGCTGAGGCCTCTCTCCAGTCCCCAGACATAGTTTCCTCAAAAGCCTTTAAAATCTGTATTTATACTGAAGTTATCCTGTGTTCTGGAAAATTTCTAATTCCTTTAGAGCCCAGTAGTTCTCTAATTTTATCACTGTGTTTATTAGAGTGGAATGAAACAGGTCAGAAGAAATGAAAAACCCTCAGTGAACTAACTCCATGCTAAATAAAGTAAACTTTTGTGATCTGGAACAAATAGAGTGCAGGTTAGAAAACACTTCAATTATCTTACTAAAAATAGTATGAATAATGGAGTGTGCTTTTAGAATATTATGGTAGAAAGTCTTTTTTTTTAATTTTAAGGTTGTGTGGTCAGACTTTTTTATTTTTTGTTATTAAACTTTTTCCATAAATCATACATCATTTTTCAATCGAATTTAGAGTCAGTTCCCTTTCCATGCCCCCCCCACCCCACCTGAGTCCCTGAACTCTACCATACATGGGTCAGACTTTCTTAAGTATGGGTTAATTGAGTGAACAGAAACTGTGTGTTTTAAGAAAAACTTTCTAAAAGCTTCTTCAGTTGGACACTACTGAAATAATGGAGAATCCAAATAAATGAAAAAAATGTTATTGGTGAGAGATCACACATTTTGGTCACAGGACAAGAAGAAATCAAGTTGATGCTGACCAAAACCTCTCTGTTTGCTAGTTTTCACAGTATCAGAAGGTGCTATTCAGGCTGCTGGGGGAAAAGTCATCTACAGTCTTAGCTTTGAATCCTGAAAGATTGGATAATGGCTGGCATGGCAAGATAAGCCCACGGGTATATTGGCAGTGGACTGTTATGGCAGTGTCATATATGTAAAGCCAATTTCACAGAAGGAAACCCATGCCTGGTACTGTAATTCTGCCCCCAAAGGACTGCCCTCTAAATTTGTATCTCTATATCTAGAGATTAATACAGCTCTCAGACCTCATAAGAGAAGATTCTTTGTGTAATAGATGGTGGTTAACAAAGAAATTCACAAGTAGTCCAAATGGTGCAGAGAATAAGTGATGGTGGAGTGCTCAGCCACAAAGGGGACATCTACATTGTACCTTATCCCCCCATGTCTCAGGGACCATCAGATAAAAGGTAGCATACACATTGTAAGGGCCAAAGGTCAGGGAAGACCTGGGAGAAATAGTGTCTTCTGGGCATGACAAGTCCACTGCACTCTTAAACTTACAGTAGAATACACTGCCTACACAAGATCTGCACAAGATCAAGCCAGTCAACATTCCAGCATGGAGGGAAGAGGGGCTCACAAGCCTCCAATCCAGCTGAGGAGCTATGGACAGTTGATGACTTCTGTAGAAGGAAGAGTCAGTTTTTTTCAAGGGTGTGGTCCCTGGTGGGTTGGCCATGCTCCAGTGGATGGGCCCTATGGTACATGGGCCACATAATTTGGACCTGTGGACTTGAGTTTGTTGATAACCACAAACAGCATACACACAGAAGGAGATGAAGTTGGCAGTGGGGTGGGGGAATGGGAGTGTAGAGTTGGTGGAGAATGGAGGTGAATATATATTGTATCCATATATGAGATTTAAATATGAAAACCACAGCAATAATTTTCATGTACGTAGCAAGACATAAAGAGTATGTTTAATGTATCAGATGTGCACATGCATGAAAAACTGAAATAAAAGTAGTTTATAAGATAAGCTGTCACTAGACATTTTGCCTGAAGCTTCAACTTTTGTCAAATTGCAATCACTTATAATTTTCATAAATTTAAATGTTTCATAAATAAGTTTTAAAAGCTTAGATTAGCTTTTCTTATATCATTAGAAATGGGTTGTGTACAAAAACGTTTTGTTTTTCCTACTGTCTGTAGGAATTCCAAATGATAAACTGTTCTTGTTCAAGGAGAACATGATAACCACTACCCTATGGAAACCTCTCCTGAAAAACTGTTTTTGAAAAAATGTAAATAATCCCCTTTGTATTCATGACTACTTCTAACTAGGA
This sequence comes from Rhizomys pruinosus, assembly GCA_009823505.1. Taxonomy (NCBI): domain Eukaryota; kingdom Metazoa; phylum Chordata; class Mammalia; order Rodentia; family Spalacidae; genus Rhizomys; species Rhizomys pruinosus. The sequence goes on from VZQC01010757.1 coordinate 915,015, forward strand.
GAGTGTAGAAAGCCCTCTGTAAGGTGTAAGTATGGTGATACCAAATTATGGACTATATGTCACTGTTGATTTTGCCTATCTAAATCTAAAATTGGTAGGTACTTCATTACTGCAATCTTCCAAGCAGAATTATAACTGGTTCAAGTACCATTTTCCCCCTTGAATCTCTTTTAATCACCTTATTAATCATTCATGATATATATTACCCATAAAGTTATATTTTAAATACAGAAGAATGCATCAAGTAAGAGGTAATCATTTAATCTAATTTAGATTTTTTTTTTATGTGTATGAGTGTTAGGCCTGCATGTATGAGTGCACCCACGTCATGCAGTACCGTAGGAGGACAGAAGAGGGCACTGGATCCCCTAGAACTGAAGTTCACCGCCATGTGGGTGCTGGGATTTGAATGCAGCCCTTCTACAAGAACAGCCAGCGCTCTTAACTGCTGAGCCATTTCTCCAGCCCACTAAATCTAATTTAAGACACACTTAAATTTTTTCTACCATTTAGTTTGAGATTTAAAGATTAGGTGTAAAATGATTGCTCACTTTTATTTAGATTTTTGGTGCTAACTCATGGATGTAGAACAAATAACAACTTCAAAATTTTGTAAATAAAATGTAATACTTCATCTACTTACCTTCTACATTACAGAGAAAAATGGGGAAAATAAAAAAGGGAAACTGCTGTGCTCCCAATTCATTGTCTCAGCAAAGTTAAGCAAAGGGTTGAAGTACCCTCTTCTCTTTTCTGCCTAAGGTGACCTATCTAAAATATTCCTCAGCAACCCATTCAACAGGATCTTAACAATCGAACTTGAAGAACTGCAAATCTTTGAAGCAAGGGGCCTGCTTCATCTTATTTATCACTTCATTTTGTGAAATTTTAAGCAGAGAGAACAAAGAAATCTTCACTGAGAAGGCAACATTGTGTGAAGACTTAAGCCTGAGACTGCGCAGGACCCGAGGAGCAAATCGTTCCTGTGTAACTATAGCAGATCTGATGTGATTTTGGAAAGGCTCATGCCATGTGAGTAAGAGGAAGAGCGAGTGCAAGGAGAGGTCAAGAGTTACTAATGGGGGCCAGCATTTGCAATTGTGCTTTTACTAAGATAAGGTGTCTTTGGAGATTGAATCAAAGGTATAGAGCACCTGCATTGCATTTTAAAGGATTTACAAAATTGCTTTTTGAGAATAAATCAGGACAGTGATATGATCTAACAGTTTTAAAGTGTGCTTCAGCAGCTATGCTGAGAGTGGCATTGAGGGGATATGGAGAGAAACAGAGAGACTAGTTAAGGGATGTTAGCAAAAATACAGTGAGGGAACCCCTGGTCTTTGAACCTAGAGATCAGGGATAACAATGCTGAGAAGAGGTCAGTCTGTGCCAGCCAAGGGGTGCTAATGAGACTGAGTGTGCAGTAGGGGTAAAAAGAAGCAAACCAAAGGGGATGCACGGTGTAGAATGGGAGCACCTGGAAGAAAGAACAGCCATTTAACAAGATGGAGAAGACTCCTGTCAGAGGACTTTATGCCTTTTACATAAAGCTAAGCACTTTTGATAGCTTGAGTTATAATAATTTGACTTAGTTTTTTTTTTTGTTTTTTGTTTTTTGTTTTTTTTTTTTTTTTGGTCTTTTCGAGACAGGGTCTCCCTGTAGTCCCAGCTGTCCTGGAACTCACTCTGTAGACCAGGCTGGACTTGAACTCACACACAAAGATCTGCATGCCTCTGCCTCCCAAGTGCTAGGATTAAAGGTGTGCACCACCACACCCGGCAACTTAGAATATTTTTATGTAACAGTGCAAAACCTGGATGCAGTTAGTAGAAATCACCCTTCCAATGTGAGTTGAGATCTTTCCCTAGTCTAACGATGTGTGGTATGAGATTGTGAGGTGCTGGATAGCAGCAGTGAGCTGAGGACCTTTGTTAGTCCTATGTGAGGGGTAATCAACCAGTACCTCACCATCACACCAGTGCTGGCAGATTTTGGACATGTTTTGTTTCCATATTCTATTTTATCTTCAAAATGCCCACTTATGTCTCTTGAACCCACAAAACCATTCTATTTTCCACTTTCTGTACAGTATTGACTATTTCTATGAGTTCACACTTAACTATAAAATAGGTTTTGCATTTTTTGCCTAGAGTAATGTAAACATTCTAAGTAGTTTTAAAGTAAGCTACAGTAAGCTTGAAATTATTTATTTATTTATTATTTATATTTTTGAGACAGGGTCTCCCTGTAGGCACAGCTAGCCTGGAACTCGCTTTGTAGACCAAGCCGGGCTTAAACTCACAGAGATCCCCCTGACTCTGCCTCCTGAGAGCTGGGATCAAAGGTATGCACCACCACACCCAGAAAGCTTGAAATTTTGATACGTTCCCTGTATTAACTGTATAAATCTGAGAGTCTAAAAGAGGAGGTAGAAATCTGGGAATTATTTAGTATTTTTTTCCTTTTTGGGTATTTTTGAGGCAGGGTCTCCCTTTTAGTACCAGCTGTCCTGGAGCTCGCTCTGTAGACTAGGCTGGCTTGAACTCACAGAGATCCACCTACCTCTACCTCCTGAGTGCTGGGATTAAAGACGCATGCCACCACACCCAGCTGAAATCTGGGAATTATAAACTGATGTTTAGAACAATATGATTACAAGATATCAGCTGAGGAGAAAACAGTTATTTAAGATTATACTCTCAGTCAGAGTGACGGTCAGAGGACATGGAGGGGAGGACCACCAGCAGAGGATGATAAGCAAGAACAAGAGTAGTACCACTAGGCAGGTGAATGAAGTTTCATAAGAACACAGCCAACTCATGTTTCCCATACATCACCTTACTAAAATCATTCTCCTTTAGATCAGGACATTTCTCTGATAAACCATCTCTGAAAACATATGCCATGATCTTATTTATGTCTCCAAAGCACAACCTGAGCCTCAATAATCATCAGGATTCTGAGTATCACTGCTGCTTCACTGCTCTGCCCTCCTTCCTAGCCCCACCCTCCTCAAAAACCAAGGCCTTAAGAGCCTCGAGTTTGAAGCAGGATCACTGACATTCAGCAGCACATGGAACAAGTAGAAGGAGGAAGTTATATTTACTAACTGCCTGCTGTATACTAGGAAATACATGAATAACTGTATGACATGACCTTACTAAGATGTTCAGAAATGTAGATAAAAACAAGAAAACAAGGGCTTCCTAAGAGTATAGAGAATTCAGTAGGTGAACTCAAAAGAGATAACTAAGATAGATAGACAGACAGAATCACGGACAGATAGGCAAAGGTCAGTTTAGGGTTCAGGTAGAGACCTAGAGTGAAAACTGATGCAACAGGACACCAAGATTTGATATCAATAGCTATATCAAAACTATTCTGGCAATTCTTCATTTGTTTCCAAATTCATCCAACAAAATTACCCTACATAATTTTATTTCCTTTATATAGATTTTCTTGTAGAGTTAGAAAGTAGCAACTATCGGCTATAAATATATCTGTTCCAACTGGTTGCTGTATCGCTCATTGTGCATGAATAAATTAGTGTTCTATTTTAGAAAGTAGTCTTATGTAAATTTGGTTAGTATATTTCATGTTAGATTTCTAGTGATGACCAGTCTCAGTGTTTTTGATTCTCCCTTAATCATTAAAGTGCCAAACTCATTTTCTGGAACCAACCTGGGGCAGACTGAGGTAATCACAAGAGATTGTGATAAAAGAAACCCAGGTGAAGCATACTGCATGACTGATTGTGAAAGGAAAATATTGATTTCCATTTATTTTGTCACTTGATGACATACAATAGTGGTCACAGCTATGATTCTTATAAAATGGGTTGGAGACAGGCTGTTAAGCAATGAACCAAGGGTAAAAAATTAATATTTTGTTGTTGCCTAAAATTTGATACATTTTTTGAAATTATTCTCTAGGCTGGTTGAAATGTAGAATCCAAGAGCCTGACTAACCCTTTCCAGAATTAAATCTATCATTTGTCAGTGTAACCAATTTTGCTGAACTCAATCAGTTTGAGATGCTTTGAGAAAATAGGGCTTGAAGTCCCTTGAAGACCAGAATTTGAACTGTTAAAACATCTAAGGTAATGGTATTTTTATGTTGCTAACTGGATATAGATGTGATCTTCCTCTGGGACACCTGTACCATCCCTTTCTAAATTCTATCTGAAGAAAACTGTATGAAAATACTTTGTATTGGTGACATGAGATAGGCAAATCCTTTGCCACAGTTTTCAATTTTTAAAATGTATTGGGGACATGAGAATCCAGAAGTACATAAATTCTTATTGCTAACTCATCTATTAGACTATATAACCAAACTGCATAAGCTTTTGGTATTTGGGGGGGTCTTTTTTGAGACAGGGTCTCCCTGCAGCCCCAGCTGTTCTGGAACTCCCCATGTAGACCAGGCTGACCTTGAACTCACAGAGATCCCGTTGCCTCTGCCTCCCTAGTCCTGGGATTAAAGCATGCGCCACCATGTCCAGCTGCTTTTTGTATTTTAATTAATTAATTAATTAATTAATTAATTAAGTCTTTTTGAGACAGGGTCTTCCTTTTGTCCCAGCTGACCTGGAGCTCACTCTGTAGACCAGGCTGGCCTTGAATTCAGAGATCCACCTGCCTGCTTCTGCCTCCCCAGTACTTGGATTAAAGGCTTGTACCACCACGCCTGGCTAGTTTTTATATTTTTAATGTGCTAAGTCTATCTGAAATATAAATTCTCCACATACTGGCCCTGATCACAGACTTCCCTGACTAGCACTTCCAAGATAACTGCTACCAAAATGCACCATCCAGTCTAGCCGTTTCCACATCTGTCATTCAAATGTCACTGAGAATCATCTACATAAATGTAAAACATTCCTATGCCATCACTATTTAGAAACTTAGTGGCTGCTTAATTGCATGTAGCTTCATTCTACAGATATACTCTGCAGTGCTGCAAAGAGATCCCTTAACTGTCTCTTCCTTTTGAGTGGTAAATTATACCACTGACTGACAGACTCTTGATAGGCTCAGCCACCACTGTAATGTTCCAGTAGAATCTTGAGATTGTGACAATTCTAAGTTCAGATTTTGTGCCTACCGATAATTATTACAGTTATATCTCATGGTTGGGATATATTTATTTTTTCCCATCTTTATGTATTACTTTTAAATATTGATGCATGTGCATTGCACAAGCTTTATTCCTATTTAGACCTAATTGAATGTAACCATTCCTGTCTCATGTATGAAAAAACTATAAATTCTTGAAGGTGGCACTTATTTTGTTCTTTATTATTGCTTTGTATACTAACAAAGATATGCTGGATTGAACAATGAAAATAGAGAGGAGTGCGGGGGGGGGGGGGGGGGGGGGTGGGGGGGGGGGGGCGGGGGGAGACAGGGTTCCCTGTACGACCCCATGTAGTCTGGAAAATTCGTTGTCACAACTAGGCTGGTCTTGAACTCATACAAAGATCCCAACCTGCCCGCTCCTCAAGCTAGGATTAAAGGCGTGCGCCACCACGCCCAGCTGAAATATATAATATATATAGATATATCTATATAATGATTTTCACATGTGTTCAATGCGTAATGTAATGTCTTAAAAAATACCAATTTTCATTTTAATGCTGGCATAGCAAGTAACTTACTGTACAAATAAGAAAATTTTTGCTAACTTTATGAAAGAACAGTTGGTCATTCTCAAAGCCAATCTAAGATTCTTCCTAAAATGCAATGTCTATTAAATAATAACTGAGGTAATTTCATGTGAAATGCTATGAAAAGAAAGCTTTAAATATTGCATGAAATATCGATGCAATGTGTCGTACCCTACCAGACAAAAATAATCTTGTGTAAATTATATAAGATTATATAAGATGTAATATAAATTACATAAGACTTTAACGTTAAGTAATATACAAACTTAACTGTATTAAATTCATTAAACTTCTTGAAGAAAACTATAGGAGGTTCTAATACTATAATACAATCATTACTCATTTAATTTATGATTATACTGTTTAGAACAAATGCACTATTTTCATTGAGCATCTTGTTTGAAACCTCAGAAACATGACTTATTTTGCATCACATAAAAATAGTACAACCCCTATGGAAAGCAATGTGAAGAACTCTTAAGAAACTGAAAATGAAGCCAGCATGGTGGCGCATGCCTTTAATCCTGAGCACTTGGGAGGCAGAAGCAGCCAGGCGGATCTTTTGAGTTCAAGGCCAACCTGGGTCTACAGAGTGAGTTTCCAGGACAAGCTGGGGGTTCCAGGCGAACCCTGTCTCTAAAATCCAAAAAAAAAAAAAAAAAAAAGAAAGAAACTGAAAATGAGCCTACCACCTGACCTCTACTCTCAAAATGTGAATCCCTGAACATGTTTTGTAATTGACCTATAGTTTATTTTCAGACATCATAATTTTGGTATACGTGTGCCATGTATGTAGGCATATTTTGGAGTGATACAAATTGGAAGGAACAACAACAAAAGACTGAGTCAAAGAACTGACTGAAACAGTAAACTTCTGCACCCAAAAATTCAAAAAAGACTGAGAAAAAGATGAAAGACACATGTGGCAGAATGCATGAGCCCTGGTGGGGTGGGGTAAAGAAACGGGGAATGGGCCTTCATATGATTAAGAAATCTTGTATGAAATGTGCAATGCACAAAACCTTAATATATATATATATATATATATATATATATATGTGTGTGTGTGTGTGTGTGTGTGTGTGTGTGTGTGTGTGTGTGTATACATACATATATATAGTGTAGCTTTTCTCCATTTTCTCCACCTATAATTATTGGTTGCACTGGTTGCACTTGACATGTAGATCCAACTCAAACAATGATCCTTGAAAACCATTATGAGGGAATCAAGATATAATCATTCTCAGTCATTCCCAAAGCATACTGAGTGCTTAGAACAACAGAAGTCACCAATACTCTGAATTCTTGGCCTAGAACCCCTAGAGGTCGGTTGTAGCATAGTTCTACATAGCCTTTATAGTTCTCCTGAATAAGTTGATACCCTAAAACCCAGTCATCCTTTTCTTCTTGTAAATGCATAGTTTCCTTCTCTCAAACCTCTGCTTATGATGATAGCTGATGCAGCTCAGTTATCCAGTGTCCAAATGTGAAAGATATCACCTGAATTTTTCCTGAGAATTGTCTTGAATGCATAGTCACCATTCCTTGTTACAGTTTGCCAAGCCCTCTGCAATGCTGTATTCTGTGTATTGTGGTTATATGTTGATTTTGTAAAAGTCAGTTTGCCAGTATTTAATCTATGCATAGTTTTCTACTCTTCAATGTACCAAGTCTCAGCTTCTGTTAACCTAATTCCATTGGCCTTTCAACCTAGGGTCTTTTCTCACCATGTTCATTAGGTTATGGTCCGACATTTATTTGTACAAAATGAAAGCAGGGTGCCTAATTTATTGAGCAAATTTCAATTGTATCCTATATACTGATACCAGGAAAAGAAATAAGTAGTTCTTTGAACCATCCGATAGGATATGGCTAAAATGCCAAAGAATTCCTGCGCAGAATATCCATGAAAGTAGAAAAATACCTGTGTGCCTCATTCAAATATCAGGACTATTTAACGTTAGCAGCAGTCTGGTTGCATGCTAAGAATTTCTACTTTATGGCATATCTTACCTTAACCTCCACATGTGCCATCAGCACTGCAAAATTGGTGAGGTGGTTACAGGAGCATGTGGTATGTGTCTTATTTGTTGTCAGGAGCCGACAGCCTTGTGTTGACCAATAACCTGTCATTGTGCGCTTGGAGTAGCTCCAGTATGAACAGTTAGGGTTGAAATTTTCCTCTGACTGCTATGGTGAAAGAAAAATCAATAAAAGCAATAACTATTTTATGACTGAGTAAATTACACAGGCATTCTCTTTATACACAGCACAGCCTCATACTCTGTCCTAATCCTCACCAAAGTGTGTTCCAGCGTTTTCATATTAAGTGGGCTTCATCAAGTCTAAGCAAAATTGAATACATGGTGTTTGTATCATCTAATTAGAAGTGGGTTTACTCCTTTTCGAATTTGTTAATATTGAATGATGTTACTAGCAATATTTGGAATCCTATCAGTTTTTACATTTCAAAATAAAGATGCTAATAATTGCTGGAAACAATTTCTGAATTGACAGTCTTTACAAATCTGTTAAATTTACACATTTACAGAAAGATTTGTATATCTACAAAAATAAGTCTTCAGACACAGAGATGACTACTTACAATATCATATGAAACTCCAGTTCAATCTGGTACATTACTAGCTCTGTTAAAAAATGTTCTGTGCATGTTTAAGGTACACAATGTAGTGTTATGAACTACATCTAGAAAGTGAAAATGAGACTATCTGGAGAAAACACATCATCATCTCACATAGACACCATTTTCATTTTTTTTTTATGGAAAGAACTGCAATCTGCATATTTCTGAAAACAATTATGATACCTTTTATAATGAATTGTTATGTGTCAAGTAATTGGAAAATATTAAATTAAATTAATACATTTACTATTCATTCAATAAAAAGATAACATGGACAATAAAAAGATAACATGTCATTTTCTTACCTTGATATGTTTAACAGTAAACACCACAGGATCAGCCAAATAAACCTTATTACTGAATTCCTTATTTATTGCTGCTGTGATAACGGGAGAATTGACTATGACAGAATGATTTGTGGACATTGCCTCTGTTCCCAACTTCATACTGGCGTTCTCGGTGGACAAATAAGGACCCAAGTTGTTATACAGGACAAAGGCTACTCGAATCTCTCCTAAAATAAATGCAAAGGTGAATTACAAGTTGGAAGGAACTCTGATTAGTTTATACATTCTACGGAAGTTAGGAATTCTAATTAGGTAGAAATCAAATACTTATAATACATATTCACGAACACAAAATCAAGCATTTATTTGCTCAGCAAGAATGTACCAAGTCATTGATGAGGAAAGGGAAGTGAAATTCTACTGAAATCAGTACATATCAGTTCATTCGAAAACTGAATTTCAATCCCAGGTTTGCTCCATACTTGAAACTGCATTCAAGATGGATGATAGACTTAGTCACAAAATCTAGAACCATTAAGATTCTAGAACAAGGGGCTGGAGAGATGGCCTAGCAGTTAAGAGCACCGACTGCTCTTGCATAGGACCCGGGTTCGATCCCCAGCACCCACATGGCGGCTGAGAACCATCTTTAACTCTAGTTCCAGGGGAATCCGACACCCTCTTCTGACCTCTGCGGCATTGCATGACATGGATGCACAGACCTGCATGCAGACAGTACATTCATACACATAAAGAATAAATAAAATTTTTAAAAAATTTAAAAAAAGATTCTAGAACAAAATATAAGATAATCTTTTTAAACCCTGATGATGAGAAAATGAAGCAGAAGTGGTATGGCAATGCAGCAGCTGTACCATGAGCTGTGCTACAAGGTTCCTGCCCTGTAGACATCTCAGCAGATGCTGGGTAATGCTGCAGGCCACTGTCAGCATCCTGGCTCTAATGTTTTCTGGGCCTGCTATGTCAGGTCATCCACTGTCTTTTCAGTAATCTACCGGAGAGAAGGTGAAGATAACTCATAAAGGAAGAAGCCATTCTTGTCTAATCTGTATCTGCATACACCGAATATCCAAATAATAATAACTCATTAAATTCTTCTCTGTTACAACAAAGGAGTAATTTTCATCTTTGGCTTCTAGATTTAGGATAAAAATGGTGATGTTGGGCTGGAGCGATAGCCTAGCGGTTAAGAGCACCGACCGCTCTTGCAGAGGACCCGGGTTCGATCCCCAGCACCCACATGGCGGCCGAGAGCCGTATGACACTCCAATTCGAGGAGAGCTCCAGTTACAGGGGAGTCCGACGCCCTCTTCTGACCTCCGCGGCATTGCACGTCACGGGTGCACAGACTTGCATGCAGACAATACATTCATACACATATGGAAATAAATAAAAAAAAAATTAAAAAAAAAATGGTGATGTTTGGAAGGTTAAAGTTAAATATTTATCTTGTTGGTATTATCAAACTTCATTGTAATTGGCTCCTAATTATCTAATAAGTTATACCAATTTCCACGTATGGGTGTCATGATGCCTTCCCAACTTGTTTTGTCAGTGCAAATACTTGCACATAATTGCAAATTCTTCATTCTAACATGACTTAATGTGACTTAAGATGAAAATATTATACACTGATGCAGTTAATAACAAAAGAGCAATACATTTGATACGGCTTATATAGACATATTTTTATCCTCATTAGCCTTGGTCAGAAAGTCCACACAGTTATTCAGGATCCCCTCAGTGAATGCATTTCTGTACCAGGCCCTGCTCGCAGCCCTATGATTACAAAAGTGAATGATGTCAGATATGGGCTCTGCTTTCATGGAGATTGCTGCTGAGAAAGTCAGATGGGAAGCAGCTGGAGAGTTAAAATGCTATGAAGTACTAATATAAGCATGGCCAAGGGAAAAGGGGTTGAGAAAAAAAAAAATGGTCCATCTCAGAGAAGATGAGGAAGACCTTCCATACAGAGCTAAGATTTATTTCGAAGAACTGATTGAAAAGAGGTTATCATGAAAAGAAATGTCAAAATGGTGCCAAAAAAAGAAAAAAATATATATAACAGAAAAACAATGTAGGACCATGCATGCTTTGTGTGATGAATATAATTAAAACTTGTTAAGACATTTTTGGTACAGATCACATAATATGTCACAGACAATATGTGAAGGGCAAACCAGGCCAGAAGAGACCAGATAGAAAGCTGAGGCTTCCTGAAGTATTGTCGTTCTAAGGGTTACTACAAGTGGATAGTGAAATTTCTGACTCGGGAAGAACCTTTGCTCAATGGGAAATAAGTAGGTGGGAACACAAGTGGCCATACCGGCTGGAAAGCCAAATCTATTTTTTTAATTTAAACAATCTTACTGCTGCCTCCAATTTTCCATTAGTCCAATTAGTAGCATAATAATGATCTCCAGGTTCAGCATTTTATTCTGATGACAGCAAATACAATGTGATTTTTCTTGATGGCATGTAACAAGACCTTTTTTTTTTCAAAGCTACTTACTTTACACAATGAGATATGGGTGCTGAGTTGGTTTGTAAAGCGAGGAGCATACCTTCTCTATAAAAATGCTTATTTATTGAAGTTTTTCAGTGAACTCAATCCAGAAGTCAGCTAAGTTGACTATATATATATCTATATATAATATATATATATATCTATATTCATTTTTATTCCCCCAAAATTCTCCTTACATTTAACTTTTCTATGTGCTTTGCAATGGAAAAAACAGACACATTGTTAAAGGGGTGTTATATTGAGAAAAACATGTAATTTTTAAAACTAAATTCCCACCAAAATTTTCCCTAGATAAACTTCAAACTCAATGAGAACAACAGTTTTTGGTGTTCATAGTTGCCCTTGTGTTTAAGTTTCTGAAAACTGAGAAGTAACAGATGGGGCTGGAGAGATGGTTCATCAGTTAAGAGCACCGGCTGCTCTTGCAGAGGACCCAAAGATTCCCAGCATGATGACTAATATTCATCCTTAACTCTAGTTTCAGGGAATCTGGTGCCCTCTTCTGACCTCTACAGGCACTGTAGGAGATGGGTGGACTTACATACATGCAGGCAATACACTCATACACATAAAGTAAAAATGATAAATAAAATATTAAAAAATTCCAAATCTGACAGAGAATTTTGTAGAATATTCATCATTGTTATATTAATGGTAGATAAGAGGAAGGAGAAAAGAAAAAGAAAGAACTATATTCATGAAGCACTGAGTTGATACAAGTTCAACACCACCAAAACAAACTCTAACTTACCATTCCGGCCATTTTGCTTTAAAGTGTTTGCAGAAAGTTGGATAGTACTTCCATGGCCCATATTCTCCGGAAATTTTAGATCTTCTAGGTTTCCTTCAGTACTTAGTCTTGCAACTTCTAATTCTGTTAATAACAGAGAAAGTTCAGTGTTTTTAGAGAAATCTGCCAGAGCTATCATAACTACCATAGCCACTGAAATATTTCTACCATCAGAACTTTGGAGTTCTTGGTTCATTTGTCATGTTAAATTAGCTCAATTTTAAAGAAAATAAATGGTTAGTATTTTAATTCTGTAGCAAAACGACATAAGCAAAAGCTTCCATTTGTACCAATAATAAAGTCTACAACTTAAACATCTTTTTTTTCCCCTTTGGCTTTAAGTTAATTTCAAAATATTATTCATGTTTCATTAATTAAATAAAAAATTCTTTTGTGTTCTGGAGATATGCTGTCCTGTCAATATTGATCTAGCTTTAAATTGAATGAATTTGAAACAGCTTTATCAAATTTCCTGAAATAAGATTGTCAACTACATCCTAACCCACAATAAAAACAGATTTATACTCATATGCAGGGATGATACAATTACCAAACATTGCTTTACTCAAATAGCTTGTTTCTTATAGTACATTATTCAAGCATACTAAAAAGACTGATATATCTTTATAAGGACCCCCAAACAATAAGCAATCTAAGACATATATAAACACATGTCCACATGAAAATTCTAACAACAACAACAAAAACCTCAACAAAGTGATCTCAGGCTAATATGCCCGATATTGAAATGCCCTAAGGATATTAACAAAGATGAATTTTGGTTTTACTAAACTGAAAAGTTGCCTTCCTAATTTGAGAAAGAAAATAACATATATTCCCTTAAATAAAGCATCATTCAAGGCTGGGGTTCCAGATATTCCTTTTTTTTTAAATTTCATTCTCCTATTAAACAAGAGACTCTAGACGTTCTGTCTAACAAAGATCACTTACGAATATTGTCTGTGTTCTCTCTGACAATGTCGGTCTTCAAAAGGTTATCAGCCAGCACAAAGGCACTCTCTTCCACAGTGTCAAGCAACATGGTGGCAGCCCGTAGCTGATCACTTGTAGTCAGGTCTCTCCAAGCATTCAGAGCTTGTGGCTGAAGGAGGTTGTTAACTGTCTCAACCATTGCCTACAAAAGGATGAACAGAATGGCAGAAGTCTCTAGTGAGCCTGAAGAGCTGTCAGAAATCCATGTACATGTTGTCCAGCAAGCAAGGCTTAGCCATGTTCCTGAGTTCACTATTGTCCCAGCCTCCCTTGTGACATGCGACAGCAGAAGCATTCATTATTTTTCTAGAAAACCCTAGCTGAGACATTGCAAACCTGTTTGGTTTGTTTGGTTGTTTAGTTGTTTGTTTTGTAGGACAACACAGAGAACAATGCTTGATTCTTAGAATCAAAGGCTTAATAAAACTATGACCGTACAATTAAATTTATTTGGCTAGGGAACTGATGGAAAGTAATTTTAACCAACATGTTTACATGATCTACATAAAATGATTTTGTTCTATGTGTCGCCATCAAACTGGATGCTGAGCAAAGCAGAAGGTGAAAGGATGACTCCAGCCAGAACATGACGGGAATTTGTCGCGTGCAGATAGTGGACTCATTGAGTAAACGTTCTCTTCTATTCACCACCTCCTCTCACCCCCAGCCAGCTACTAAAATGTCAGAATGGGGAAAATATCAAGCCATTCATACTCCCAGGTGCTTTGGGTATGTTGTGTGGAGAGACACCTTTATACTGTTTACTATAAGAAAAAGAGAATAAAAGCTGGACATCACTACCTATGGCCCGCAGGTGTTTCTATTTCTTTAAAAGTCAGCAGTAGGTATATCCACACATACAGACAAAGCACCACGTTTCTCATTGCTTCGTCCAAAAGAATAATCTCTGGAGCTACCATTTATACATTTCCTGTGGTTTGCTTTATGTGGTAGGTAACAAAGAGAAAATTCTTCTCCTAATAAGGTCGTGGGTTTCATTCAAACATAAAATATAGCAAAATAGAAAAAGACAACACCTGCAGTCTGAAAGTGATCATCCTTGAACCAATTCATTAAATATGCCTCTAATCCAGTTCTAAAATCAAATAAGTATCCAACACAGATACAGTTTCTAGGCAGCATGCAAGTCTTTTAGAACAGGATGCACATTGTTGACACGTTGGCCAAGGGACTGGGTGAGAAGGGAACCTGATCCTTTACACTGCCCTGTCTTCTTCTGGCTGGTGTTTTCATAGTAACCAAGTAACAACTGTTAAAAATTCAGCTGCGTAATGAAACACCTTGGCTGCCAATTAACACCAGCTTCAAAAACTAATTTGCCTTTTGATAAAAGTTGTTTTTCTTGATATTTTCCCAGCTAGTCCAACTTCTGGCCACAAATCAACATGACTGATCTTTTAAATAAAATAGTCTTGCTGCTTTCATACTTTGCATTGTTAAATAAGCGCGTACACACACACACACACACACACTCACACACACACACACTTCACAACCAACCCAAAAAATCTGTTATAAATTTTAAAACTGAACACTTTTACAACGTGTGCTTAGTTTTGTCATTTGTTCTAGGTTTGAAGCATGACCTGGTTCTCACACGAAAGTCCTTCCAAACCTCAACATTATTAACTGCTTTTCAAGAAGTTGTCTACAGGGGTAATGCCAACAGGATATGCCAGGCAAGAGGTGCCAGATGGGAAAGCAACAACCAAAAAGTTTAGGTATTTTCTAAAGCCAAACAGAGAACACCAAGCTATTGACTGCAAGGAGCATTCTTTCTAGGATTAGATGATGCCCCAGAATTCATTAGCAATGCTCTGGAAATCCCATATGCAATTGAAATTATGCCTCTTCTTGGAAACTGAGCAGTCATTTTAGTTACTAATGATTTTAATAACTATTAAATCATCTCATATTGATTACTTAAGGCTTACCTCAGGGAATATTTATTGAGGATAATACAGTATTTCTATTCTACCTGTTGTTGATTTAAAATTAATATGTAAAAGTGCAAGGATAAAAAGAAACAATATGGTCAACCTTAGCAGTGTACGCCAACAATCTTCTAAATAAATGTGTTCCAAGACTGAATGATGAAGCAAAGAGAGTCTGAATAGATGAGCAGCAAGCATGGAGAAGGAATCAGTAATCAAAAATCTCCCAACAATAAAAAGCCCAAGAACAGATGGCGTCACTGCTGCATTGAACCAGACATTTAAAGAATTAATAATAATTCTCAAACTGCTCCAAAAATAAAAAAAGGGGGGGGGAATACTTCCAAACACATTTTATGAAGCCAGCATTACTCTTCTGATACAAAAGCCAGACAAAGGCACCATACAAAAGAAAACTACCAGTCATATCCCTGATGAATGTGGCTGCACAAATCTCTAACAAAATGATAGCTAACCAAACTCAATAACACATTAAGAGAATCATACACTAAGGCCAAATGCAATGCCTTGCTGAGATAAAATGATAGTTCAACATATAAAAAAATCAATTGATGCAATATATTCCCTTATCAAAATAAAGAATAATATCACATGATTAGCTCAATAGATAAGGAAAACGCATTGACCAAATTCTGCACTTTTCAAGATTAAAAGCCATCAACAGACTAAGAATAGAAGCAAATTATCTCTACATGATGAAAGCCATATATATATATATATATATTATATTATATATATATCTATATATGAAAAGGCCCCTCAGCTAAACATTACACACAACATTGTAAATTGAAATCTTTTGGGTTAATTTTTTATTGATGTTTGTGTATTTCATACAGAACATCTTAATCATCTTTATGCCCTCTTTCTCACTGGCATCCTCCCAGTGTTGCCCTACTAGGTTTCCTGCACTCTGTCATTTGAGTTAAGGCCTACTGAGTCAGATTAGTGTTTCCAGACATGCAGATGTCCCTCAGTGCAAGCTCATCCGCTGAGGTCAAGTCAGCCTATCTAGAATTCCTCCCTGTAAGAAGATCATTTTTCCTCACCCAGGAGTAATCAACTGCCAATAGATTTTTTAAGATCAGGACCAACATAAATATGCCCATTGAGGCCCTTCTATTCAAAATAATTTCTTAAGGTCTTCTCAGAGCAATCAGACAAGAAAAGGGGAATAAAAGCTACCTAAATTAGAAATGAAAAGGTAGAAATTATCCCTGGCAGTAGATAATTATATGTGTGTGTGTATGTTTCATATGTGAAACTCAAAAGACTTCATAAAATGAACAATAATAACATAAAAACTGTGAGAACCAATCATCTCAGGAACCTTTTAAAACAGAAGGCTTTACCTAAAAATCCATCCTTTTTTACTGATACTAATTAATCAAAGGCTCATGAATCTTTGTTTTGCAAGCAAACAGGTATAAGATGTCATTTTTTCACAAGTACAATTTCTGAATACATTTTTGGCAATCATATTTTCCGAACATGGTATATGTAGTCTTTACAGAAGGATTCTATTACATTTTAAGCAGCTTAAATAATTTCCAGTTTGTCTGATGAAGAATCAAGGGAAAACATGGCTTGATGGTTTGTAACAAAACTTTAGGATTCACTTGGCTTGCCTTAAAAACACCTATTCATGAGTCTATCAACAGTCAAGCAGGGTGATGCTCAGTGGTCCCTAACGCTCAGTGCTGAACATTGTGCTGCTGACTGTATCAGGGAGAGGAGAGTTAATGGCCTTCAATTGTGTATCCACTGGTGACTGCACCAGGCTCCAATGGAGATCCAATCCACTGAGTGGTCACCCAGATATCCCTGGGTTAGTGCATCACAGACAAAAAACAAACCCAAAAAAGTTATAAAATCTGCAAATGGGACTCATAGGAAATGTAATCTGGAATCGCATCCACTTGCATGGAGCAAATGTCTTTAACTTTTTCTACCTTATCTCTAAATCAGAGAGATTGTCAGAATAACTTAATCTGATTGATAGGGATTAGAGAGAGATTACAGAGGATAGGAAGGAGAAAGTAGGCAGAATACATGCATTATATGCATGTATGAAATTGTCAAAGACCAAAATTAATGAAAGAAAGAAACCATTTATTTGTGATCGTAAGGAAGTATTAACACAAGGATCGAGGAACTGTCTTCTGTAGTGCTTAAATCAGAGAATCAAATCTAGTTTCACTTCCACTCACATGGGACAAGTGACTTAATTAACTTCTTTGTACCTTATCTGTAAATCAGAGATATTCACAGAATATCTTAATCCTATTTTTACTTTCATTTGGTATGGTGCTCCATTGTGGGAAAGAAGAGTCTTCAGTTACTAAATATAATACCTACCTAATAGTTGCTAAAATAGCCACATCACAGTGATATCTAGAAGGCATAAATCTCTAACGGTCTTGACAATTGGATCTTTTACATGACTTAACACCTATGTAGTATAGTATCTGAAGCCATGAGGAATAAAAGCATTGTGGTCCGATAATGTTTGAGGAATAAGAACATAAAAGCATGGACAAACTAACACCTTTATTACTAGTCAAATGGAACAGTTAGGTTCAATTTAGCAGTTTTCCAATTAATACCAATTAATTTTTCTAAAGGTGGATAAAATGGCTGTTGCCAGCTAAGTAGGAGTCCATTAAACAGCCATAATTCTGTGCTGATAAAGAGCAAAAATACCCTTTTTCTTTAATACTTGTTATTTCATCACACATGACAATATCTTGTTACAAAACATTTTATATTTGTTTTTAAAATCGGGTTTATTTCCTTCAATTAATTTGACTATTTTTACACACCGTATATAATTGTGATATATTTGGTAAGGAAACTCTATAATCATGCTTTCTATATTTTAAAATATTGTATTTATTATCTTTATTATATGTGTAGGAATGTATTGCCTGCTTGGATATAAGTGCACCCATGTCGTGACTTGCCTGTGGAGGTCAGAAGCGCATATCAGATTCCCCTGGAACTGGAGTTACGGATGCTTGTTAGCTGCCATATGGGTGCTGAGAATCAAACCTGGGTCATCTGCAAGATCAACCAGTGCTCTTAACCACTGAACCATCTCACTGGTCCCCTACCTTGTATATTTTAAGTGGAGGGATTGGCCTTTTTACTCAAACTACTGTGAAAGACTTTGGGGAAAGGCAGTTACATATTCTCATAATGACGACTTTCATAATAATTCCAAGGGGCTGTACTTGTGAAACAACCTAAGATTTCTTAGCAATATCCCAAAGAATCGATAGCTAGAAATAGAGTAGCACGTCACACCCAGGTGTGCAGTAAGTGGGAAGGTAAACAGAATCAGTTGGGGACTAGGTTGCCATTTAGACTGCACTTGAAAGCACTCTAAAAGTAGCACAAAAAGAAGCAACTCAGGGTTGGAGAGAACCTAGCGGTTAAGAGCACCGACTCCTCTTGCAGAGGACCCAGGTTTGATCCCCAGCGCCCACATGGCGGCTAAGAACCGTCTGTAACTCCAATTCCATGAGAACTCCAGTTCCAGGGGAATCTGAGACCCTCTTCTGACCTCCGCGGCATTGCACAACACCGGTGGACAAGCCTACATGCAGACAGTACACTCATACACATACAAAAATAAATTTTAAAAAAATTTAAAAAAGAAGCAACTCAAGGTAAGGAAAGGCTTGTGAAAAGTTGCACCCCTTTACTGCTCTTGATATTTTCTAACACAAGCTTTTTAATCATGACCTCATTCAAGCCTTAGCTCAAGTTTCCTTTGTTAGATGGTATTCTATTATCAGAGAAATGAGACAGAACTTCTTGACCAGTAACTCTGGTCTGTTTCTTTGTATCATGTATCATTCTCTACACGTGTCTCATATGTTCATTTGCCTCCATGGTCATTTATATCTCCCACTGGAGAGAAGGAAATCTTCACAATGATGGACTCTACCTCCTATATAAGAGCCAAAAACAATGTTTAGTAACTGCTTGCTGACTGCATGCCATGCAGTGAAAATTCATCCTTAAGCCAATTTTTCCATTTCATTCCCTTAGAAAAGAAAATATCTAAAGGCATTGGCTTTATGACTGTAAGGGCTAAATAGTATATATAAAGGGTAACACATATTAACTAGATAGATTTCATAATTTATTCTCATTTCATGCAACCAATAACACAATAGATTGTCTCAGTTTATATGGGCTGCTGTAAATAGAGTGCCTCGGATTAGGTAATTCATAAATAACTGATTTATTGTTCATAGTTCCTGTAGTTGTGAAGTCCACAGTGAAGGGCAGCAACAGATTCAGGGTCTAGAGAAGTCTCTTGTGGGAATGAAACTTTGTGTGTGGCTTGAAGCGAGAACTTGTAAGACCTGTCCCAGGAGATCTGCAGTTATCTGATATCTCTGTGGGCATTCAGAGTTATCTGTAGCAGGAAGATTCAGGATATTACAATGATTCTTGCTTCGCCCTATCTCTGCAAAGTTCCAGGCCCCTTCCCTTGAGGCATTGAGCAAAATGTCACACCTCTAGTTACCTGTTGCACAAACCAGAGTTCTGTAGTCCCCCCCCCATTAGAACCAAGTTGGCTCACCCCTCCCTTCCGCCTGCTCCCCAATTCCTTGCCCAAAGCACAGTAGTCTTGAATATATAGACCTCACT
This sequence comes from Rhizomys pruinosus, assembly GCA_009823505.1. Lineage (NCBI taxonomy): Eukaryota > Metazoa > Chordata > Mammalia > Rodentia > Spalacidae > Rhizomys > Rhizomys pruinosus. The sequence goes on from VZQC01010757.1 coordinate 934,587, forward strand.
GACAGAAAATAAACGGAGTTCCTATCCTCCCCAGCTCTCCACGTGTGTGTGTGTGTGTGTGTGTGTGTGTGTGTGTTCGTTCATTTCCACGTGTGATCTCCTGCGGTTTTCCCTCCCCCCTTCTTGCGGGAGCTAAGCCTAGAGATTGTCGACCTGCAGGCAGGAGACAAGTCCTGGAGCTGAGCCAAGAAGGGAAGGACAGCCTGTGGAATGTGATCACTCGTGGCTCAAAGACATTGAACAATGACAACTACAACGACAGTCTCTCTGTATCCTTACTTAGTGTATGAGGTAGACAAACTCTCTCAGGCATCTCTTAGAAGGGCACCAATCCTCTTCTCTCTTGACCTAATCACCTCCTTGATATTCTACTTCCCAACCCCAATGCACTGAGCAATAAATTTCAGATGTGAATTATGGGGAGATACAAATTCAGACTACAGCAGACTGCCATTTAGAGCTCATTCGTCTTTAATAAAATTATCCATATTTTTATCTGGTGTTCTCATTAGACTATGATGTCCTTAAGGAGATATTTGTTTTCCCAGGGTAAGTTTAGGGCCTTGATGTATTTTGAGTCATTAATAGCCATTAGTGACAATAAGAAACAGTGAGTAAACTGAAAGCATTCTCTTTTATTTGTAAATCTTTTTTAAATTAATATTTTTTATTTTCTTTCTATGAGTGTTTTGCCTGCATGGATGTAAGTACACTCATGTCATGCAACGCCTGCAGCATTGGATCTACTTGACTGGAGTTAAGGATGGTTGTTAGCCACCATGTGGGTGCAGGTAACTGAGCCCATATCTTCTGTAAGAGCATCCATTGCTCTTAATTGCCCAGCTATCTCTCCAGCCCCTTATTTCTATGTCTTTTTGACAGGTCTCTCAAAATGTCTTTTGAGAGAATACAGGGTACAGATATTCCTGGGTTTTGGAAGGAAGGTAGACTTAATTAAGTCAGAGTTCAAGTGACAATTTGAGTTCAGGAGAAGAAAAGCTGGGCTACACGTTCCCATACTGAATGCAGACCACTATGGATAACACAATTATTTTCTTTGATTATTCTGATTATTCTTTTCCTTTTTACTTTTTGGTATGAGGTTTATCCATTGAGAATAAAATAAAATAAAGCAAAAGTTTAATATCATTACTGAACAGGGCACATTGTGATCCAATCTGGATTTAGATATTGATTCAAATCACAATTTTGAAAGGTCAAACCCAGATTTTAATGTAAGTCAGTGAGATTTTTATAACTGTCATATTCAAAGAACTAGAGAAGGCACTGTTGGGTAAGATTCAGAAAGAGAAAGAAAGCATAGAGTTTGCTTTTAATTTTCCCTTTGCCCCCAGGCAGGTCAGCAGGATGTAAGGCTAAGTCCTCACAACAGATGGAACAGAAAATAATGGATTCTTGTTGGAGAGGTCCATAAAGAGTCCAAAAGGCAGTTGTTTTTCAGTTGGGCAATAAAAATTGAATATATTAACATTTTTACCCAGAAATAGAAATGGAAAGCTAAAACACAAAATAAGGCAATAGATGATAATAAGACAAATTATCATTAATTCAGCCTATTAGAAACAAGAGCAATTATCTAAATACTACATACATTTAAACTAAGAAATTACTGACATACTTTTCAAAAACTGCTTAGTAATCTAAACAATATTTCACCTCTTCAACATCTCTGTTCTTTGAGATATTCTCCTGAATGCAGTTATTATCAATATTAGCCATAACGATTATGCTCAAAATAAGGCTTTTTTCCTTGTAATATTTATAATTACTCTTAAACATTTCTCCTGTGTAAATCTTAGAATGTTTTGGGGAAGAGAAACAAGGCTTCAGGCCTCCTGTGCTCTCTCTCTTCCCTATATATAGAGCTATGTACCATGTAACAGCACTGTAGTTAATGGCAGATCATATATACACTGTGGCCCCATAAGTTATATCCTCCAGTGACATCACAGCCATCTCAGTTTGTTTTAGTGTACTTTATGATGTTTACACAAGGACTAAATTAGTGAATGACAGTTCTCAGAATAAGTCTGCATTAATGATGACACATAATAGTGTATATCTACATGAGTATGTTTTCTATTGATTTATAATTTATTTAAAAAGCAACTTTTTATTCTTTATTTTTATTCTTTAATATAAAGTTTAGAAGTTGAGAATAAAATAAAGCAATGGTCTAAAATCATTACCGAATAGGGTACATTGTGATTCAATCTTGATTTAGGTATTGATTTAAATAAAAAATTTAAAGGTCAAATGTTCAAAAAGTCTTCAAAACAGTTTATAACTTACAGGGTTTTTATTAGAAGTCAAGTTGAGTGACTGATATTTACACATCTGATCAATAAACCTAAGGTTCATTTTATAACCGCTGTCATTTAATATTATTAAGCGTATAAAAATGATTAATCTCTGAACTCCCTTTTATATTACAGTGAAGTATTGGCATTTTCAAGTCTTAATTAAAATTAGATTGTATAACACAACTGACCTTAATATAGTAATAAGGACCTTTAACAGAACATGAATCTAGAATTCCATAGAAAATACTGCCTGTTTATGAGAGCCATTGTTGGATAAAAAAGTATTGTTTTTAGCAAACTGTATTTGATTGCCTTACTTTTAAAAATGTACCTAAGTTTAGGGTGAAATGACTGAATGCTGTCAAAGCGATCCGGGCTGTATTCCAGAAACTAGGCACAGCTAGTTTGACACAGCCTTGTTGATGACTCAAATTTATTCACCACATATTAATTGAGCATCTTCAGTGTGGCAGTCATTTAGGATGCAGCAAAAGACAGATGTTCTCCCTTTGCTTCATGTGCTCATATAGGGAGGCCAGACAATTAAACAAGTAATTAAAATCCAACACAACATGCATTATAATAATAGAAATGAGGATGAGCTCTGTATTGGAAAGGCTCCGTGAAGTCTGAAATGTCCAAATTCAAGTTCAAAAGTGGTCAAATAGACAAGGGATTGTAGAAGGCCGCTCTAGGGCATTCTAGAATGACTAAAGGTGAAAAGACAAGCAGCATTTCAAAGGATGCAAACAAAATTCCTTCTGGTTGCACAAAGAGCACAAAGATTTCAGTGGCAATACTCAAGAGCAAAGGCTAGATTTCAGAGGGACCTGCAATCTCTGGAGAGGTGTTTGCAATTCTTCCTAAAGGCAACAAGAAGTCGCCCAAAATTTTAATGTTGGGAAATCACATGCATCATAATGATTAATGTAATCCAGTCTCTGATGTAAGTGCATCAACTCTGATTTGCACAAAAAGCCACTAAGGTACAAATTATTACTATCCTCATGTTACAGTGTGAAAATTGAGATCTACAGATGTTAAATAACTTGCTAAAAGCTAATTAGCGAACAACATGGCGAAGACTCAGGGTTCAAAGTCATGCATTCTTTCTCTGGGGATGGAGGAAAGCAGAGATTCCAAGCACATCTAAAGGATGTATAGATTAATTAAAGTCATTTGATATGGAAAACAAGCAGGGAGCATAGAAGGTGTGGTAGGCACTAAGGAGGCCCCAAAGGACAGCTGTACTTTTACACTTTGAACAGGAGTAGGTATAATTTAAACGTGTCAGGAGATTATAAGGAAAACCATAAATGCAGGCTCGACTATTTTGATTACAAAATACCTGAATAATGTTAATTAGGAAGATCAAGATAGGTATGAACCTTTCACAAGAGTTTTTTCTTGACATATAGTTTGGACATCACAAATAGTAGATTAATTGAAGCCACTTAGATATCCAACAGTACTCAGAACAATTGATTCCCTGAGGAATAACAGAAGCATAAAAACATTAGCAATAGATGGAAAACTGAGGGAAAATAGCCAATAATCACATGGACACACAAGCACCCGTAAATGGTAGATTACATATGTATACGTATACAATATATGCATGTATGTGTAACAATATTAATCACGGAATAGGTCATTAAGTTGAGAGGGAGTGGAGACATATTGGAGGAATTGAAATGGGAGAAGTCAAGGTGGGAGTGATGTAAATACAATGCCTATATATGAAAATATCAAAAAATTTAAAGATTTTAAGTTTAAAAAAATTTTGAAGAGTGTGGCTTGAGGTGGTGGTACACTCCTTTAATGCCAGACTCAATAGGCAGAGGTAGGCAGATCCCTATGAGGTCAACTCATAGTGAGTTCAAACTTGGTGGGGTTAATGTAAAACCCTGGATCAAAAAAATAGGAAGACAATAGATAGATAGATAGATAGATAGATAGATAGATAGATAGATAGATAGATAGAGATGAGATAAAGACAATAAATGATAGATAGATGAAAGATAAATAATAAAGGTAATAGATGATAGATAGATAGATAGATAGATATAGATGAGATAAAGACAATAAATGATAGATAGATGAAAGATAAATAATAAAGGTAATAGATGATAGATGACAGATAAATGATAAAAATAGGTGGTAGATAGATGATAGATGACTGATAGATGATAGATATATAGATAGATGATAGATAGATAGATGATAGATAGATAGATAGATAGATAGATAAAAGATAGGCAAAATAAAGTATAAAGTGAGAAGTCAAAGAGGAAGCGTAGCAGCCAGTTACATGCCCTTTTGCTGAAAAGGTCACTGGAACCTCTTTATTTGTTCCTCTTCCCAATTTGCTGTTTAAATCTCTTTCCTCTGCTTTTCATCATTATACATCTCTGTAATCTGCATAGTGGATCACGTGGCTGAGTATACATTGTTGGGATTTCCAGAGCTGCCCTAAAGCTCAAATTTAAGACAGTTATCAAATTAGCCAGTGTATCTCACTGGTAGAGTATGTGCTTACCATATTTAGGACTCTGGGTTCAATCCCCAGAACAACATATAGTAATAATAATCATGAAAATCTCCAAAAAGTTCTTGCTTCAACTTGGGCTAATCATTCTAAATCCTGTCTCTATGAGTTAATTTTCCTTGACAAAATGATCGACAAAAGCAACTTAAATAAAAAGGCTTGTTTACTGTGTACATATGTGTGTGCATCGGGGGGGGGAGGCACACACTTGTGTCAATGTACATGTACGTGTCCAGCTCAGAGGACAATTTCATGTGTCTTTTCTCAGAAGCTACCCAGGTGTTTCTGATTAGTTGTGTGTAAGATAACAGATAGATCACTGACCATTGATTCAGCACGATTAAGTCATTAACGACCTTGACAAATATCCTTTCAGGAAGTGGTGAGGACAAAGGACTGGAGAAGTTAAAGAGAATAAGAAGAAAGGGATTAACAATAGAAAGTCCCCAGAAGTGTCAGGGTTTCTGCCGCTATGGACATAATAGTAGGTAATTAGAAATACAGGCCTAGAGGTTCGATTAAAGAGTAAACACTTAGAGATCTAAGAGATGTTAAGAGCATTTCAATGTACCTAACTATAGAGAAGGAAAAATAGCATCCCTCTTTTCCAAGAAACTGAATGACAGAAGAGTGAAGCAACATTAAAATACAGCTTGATAACTGCTGCTGTAGGGAAACTGATTGTTAGAGAAGTTCCCATAAAATGGCATTTATACTAGACTAAGTGAGAAAGATAAAACAAAGCTACTCAGACAAAGGAAGGACAAAAGAAAGCAAATAGAGGAAAAATCCAAGCAAAAGATACTGTGACTATAAAGGCTCAGAGACCTGAACTGTGATAGTGGTTTGGAAATGGAAGATCCAAAGATGCAGGTGGGGCCAGGTAAAAGCGTGTACAATTAGCAACAAAGTCAGAAACAGAGACACTCGAGTTGCAAAAAGGGAAGTATTTTGTAAAAGTCAAATATGGTTAATGGACAGATGGTCTCTGAGTAGGGTCAAGATCAGATCTGCCCATCCAAACATCTGTGTCTATACCAAAGTAACCTACCATGACAATTAGCACTGTTTAAATGGCTGGAGAGATGGCCTAGCGGTTAAGAGCGCCGACTGCTCTTACAGAGGACCCGGGTTCGATCCCCAGCACCCACATGGTGGCCGAGAACCGTCTGAAACTCCAATTCCAGGAGAACTCCAGTTCCAGGGGAATCCGAGACCCTCTTCTGACCTCCGCGGCATTGCACGACACGGGTGCACAGACTTGCACGCAGGCGGTACATTCATACACATACAGAAATAAATAAAAAATTAATAAAATAAAATTTAAATACCTATATATCTAATTGCTTGTGCTTCATTAGCATGATTGAAAGGTTATTCCTGGACAAACTGTCAGCCCATGAAAGGAAACAGCCAGAATTGACCAGAGACCAAAATGACAGCTCCAGAGAAAGTAGACTGTTTTGCTTCTCGTCCACCTGTGCCCATTTTCTAAGCCTAGGGAACAATCTGCGGAAGAGGGGGCGTGGTAGAATGTAAGGGCTGCGATTGGGGTGAATGGTGAAACTACAGCAATATAGACTGGACACTTATTTGATCAACTTGATTGAACATACAAGGCCCCCAGCTGGATGGTGGGACCCTTGGGCTGTATGGGTTTGGGCACAACTGCTTGCAAATTGGTTTTACATGAAGGATGTTTGTACTCATAAATTATTACTTATTGTAAAAAAATGAAAAAAAAATAATAAAAAAGTAATAGAAAAAAAAGATCAGATCTGCATTTTGAAGACATGATTTAGCAGTAGAGTTCTGGAAGTACTGAAAAAATGTATAACACAATTGGGAACCTTGCTTTGAGAATCACTTGCATAAAGGGGCAAGCTGAAGCTGTAAGAATGGGTATTGATGCAAATTCATGTTGCCAGAATACAATGTCATGATCCTGGCTAATGTTTTCTAATGATATGTGAACACTTTCTGCAGCCTTCATACTACTGTTCGGTCCTTCAACTGGCTGTTGCAACCATGTTGAGCTTTTTATTCCCAGTACTCCCCAATAACCCTCACTGGCTCCTTACCCTTTCGTCATTCGTGATTGACAAAGTATTTTTCTTGAGCGCCAGCTGTTGAACTAGGGAGTGAGCCCTAACAGAGCAGAATTCCTGTTTTTCCTCTTTAATCCTGGCCTAGAAGAGTCCTTGAATTTAATAGTTTATTATATGATTTATTATAAGAGTTTAACAGTTATTATATGATTGACTGAATCAAGAAAGAAATTTATGCATTTCTCAAACTAGATATGCTTATTATTTTAATGGAAAATACCTAAGTCTAAAACACTGCAAAACTATACTGTTGTTTTAAAAGCATAACCTTTTTAAACAATAAAAATATAGAAATGTATGAAATATGAAAATCCACTTACAAATAGAAAACTTTTTTTTGGTCTTTTTGAGACAGGGTCTTCCTGTGAAAACTATTTTTTATCTACAGAAAAGTACTCCAGTTTTGTTGATAGAAGTCACTTCCTTTGATGTCAACAGTCTTTTAACAATAGGTTTCAAGCAACAGAATACCTCCCATCCCCAAAATATCACTTTTGACAGTTTTATAGAGTAGTAAATCTTTATATATGCACAAATAAAGCATGATGTATTTTCTTTCTTTCCTCCTCTTCTTCCTCCTTTAATATTATTATTATTTTTGTTGTGGTTGTTGTTGTTGTTGTTGTTGTAGGGATCCAATCCAAGGCCTTGCACATGCCAGGAAAGGGCTCTAGCATTAACATCTGATGATGCTAGTTGCCCAGGATCCCCGTGCTATGAAGTAAAGAATCATGGGACAATATTTACAACAGCGAAAATGTGTAGATTAGTATACTATCTCACTATGTGGATAGAGCAATCCCTGAGATTTCACCAGATGGGTGAGACTTTTAGAAGGCACTAACAGGGACACATATTTTTTTGCCTCTTGTGGATTTCCTGCTTCCTGTTTAAGGTTAGCATGGCATGATGACTGGAATGTAAGTGGCCATCTTTTCAACTGGAAGGCCATGTTGACCACAGTGTAAAATCACTGGACACCTTGACTGTTGATTCAGGAATGGCCGGGAGACTCTGGGCCTGGCTGCCTTGAAGTGAGTATGAGAAGAGGCTCTGGTTTGTTTATGTTGCCATAGCTAAGTTTCTGTTACTGTCTATACAAAAGTCATACATTAGATAAGAGAAATTTTAAGAATTACAACTCTGTTGGGAGCAGTCTTAAAGAATCATTTGTTTGGTTCCCAGCCATCAGGCAGCTACTTTATTGCAGACTGCATTTTGAAACTCTCATTTCTTTTCTGACCTATACCAGAAAAGTTAATGATAGTTTCCAAAAATATGATCTTAAATCTGTAATACAGTTTTTTAATATCTTTTTCTTCCTGGTTAGTTATATGATCATAAAGCTCTTAAAGAAATAGCAAAGAATGGGGCTGGAGAGATGGCCTAGCGGTTAAGAGCGCCGAACGCTCTTGCAGAGGACCCGGGTTCGATCCCCAGCACCCACATGGCTACTGAGAACCGTCTGAAACTCCAATTCCAGGAGAACTCCAGTTCCAGGGGAATCCGAGACCCTCTTCTGACCTCCGCGGCATTGCACGACACGGGTGCACAGACTTGCATGCAGACAGTACATTCATACACATACAGAAATAAATAAAAAATTAATAAAATAAAATTTAAATACCTATATATCTAATTGCTTGTGCTTCATTAGCATGATTGAAAGGTTATTCCTGGACAAACTGTCAGCCCATGAAAGGAAACAGCCAGAATTGACCAGAGACCAAAATGACAGCTCCAGAGAAAGTAGACTGTTTTGCTTCTCGTCCACCTGTGCCCATTTTCTAAGCCTAGGGAACAATCTGCGGAAGAGGGGGCGTGGTAGAATGTAAGGGCTGCGATTGGNACCCTCTTCTGACCTCCGCGGCATTGCACGACACGGGTGCACAGACTTGCATGCAGACAGTACATTCATACACATACAGAAATAAATTAAAAAAAAAATAGCAAAGAAAAAAATGATGTATATTTCTCTTGCTTTGTACAGAAATTATATCTATTTATATTCTATGTATTTAATTTTTTTCCAAAAATAAATGTATGTTCAGAAAGCAATGATGCACAGAATGGAACTTAAACAGCTTGACAATTAAGTAACTGCTTCGGCTTTGATCCAGAAACTAAGTGAGTGAAGAGAATACATGTTGGTGAAAGGAGAGAAAAAAGTGTTTGTTCTACATGCAAACATTCTATTTAGAAACAGAATGATGTTCCGCATCTCTTATAGAATTACTCCTTGAAGCATTCGCAACCCATTTCTATATAAAACGTGCTTATTTATGAGAAATGTACAAAACGGAAAAGGCAGAACTGGGATTGTAAACCAACCATCTCTGATTGGCCTTAAAAGCCTCAGGGCAATTTTCAAAGATTCCCAGAATGACGTTCTGTCCACGTTAATGTGGGATCTCCAACTATGGCTGTCATAATCCTACGGAGATCTTTTAGATGTATGAAGTGACCTCTCTAAATTCTTAAATAACACCTGGAGGGTATACTCTACTCTCATTATGTCATTTTACTATCTTTGATTCAACAATTGCTTTTTAGTGCAGTGAATGTTTACAACTTATCAGAGGGAATTCTTATAACTATTCTTTATCTACAGAAAAGTACTACAGTTTTTTAAGTGGAAGTCACTTCCTTTGATGTCAACACTCTTTTAACAATAGGTTTAGGGCAACAGAAACATGCAGGGTATGGATTTATATTTTCTCTGTTACACAAATCAAGTGCAGATTTATCAAGCTGTGAAATATATTAAGTTCACAGGGCTTTAACAAAGGGTTACCAAACCACAAGCACCCACTGTGATTCAAACTACTTTCAGATGTCCTTTTAATTATATTAAATGAAAGTTTGGGTTGGCTTTGATGCTTATGGGCAAACACAGAAATCTCTTGAAAGAGCTGCTAAAAGTACTCCCTGTTGCTGTAGTTAATATACTGCATTGTATGCACACTGCTGGCCAATTTATTCTAGCCACTTTAAAAAGGATACCCAGCCTGACAGGCTGAACAGGATAGTATCACAAGTCAAGCAAAGCACAAATCATTAGAGGGCTAAGAAAGTTGTTTGACATGCACCACAGAGCTCTTTGTCACACAGCCAATTAAGTGACCAAACAACGAACTTGAAAATACTCATTAATTTCTTCCTAGCAGTATAAATGGAACTTAGAATCCTTCCTGTCTAGGCACCAAAGGCACCCAAGTAAAACTGGCAAATTCAATTTGCACTTTGTCAAAGGTAAGTAGCAACTTTGGTTCATGGAAAGTCTGACACAAAAATGAAAGGAATGGGCAAAAAAAAAATCTGTGGATAATATATATGAGCTTTATGTAGAATTTTTCACCTTCATCAGAAATTGATAGTATTTTTATTCTTAAAAAGCTGGATCAGCATTTTGGGGTGTTTCAGCACCACTAAGCCTCATTTCTTTCTCTTTGAACTAAGAACATTGTAGGGGGAGAGGCTGGAAAGATATCGCACTGATTAGCAACATACACTGCTCTTACAGAGGAACTGAGTTCAGTTCCTAGCACCCACATCAGGTGGTTTACAACCACTTATAACTCTAGCTCCAGGAGATCCACTGACTCTCGCCTCCACAGGTTCCTGCATGCATGTATACATCACCCCTCAAAATGCACATAAGAAAAAACAAAAACTTAAATTTAAAAAAGAACCTAGGAGGGTTTCAAGACACCAGGCTTTCCAGTTCCTACCCCTACTGCCTCCCTTAAGGCTACTCTTAATTGCTGGCTTTTCTTCTAATCACTGACTTCTTAATGTTACAGGGTCCTAGGATTTAGCACCACATTCTTTTCTTTTCCTAGCCTCATTCTGGAACCATTCTGGAAGGAGAAAAGATATTCCAAAGAGAGACACTTGTGCTGTCAGATTATTGAAACAAGAGACCCCCAAAGAATTAAACTTTCCCCAGAAATTCCACACGAAATGTGTAGTTTGAGGGGTGAGGTGAAGCTCAGGCACCAAACAGAGGGAATTGTCTCCCAGGAGGAGACTACACAGTTCCGAGAACCTAGTCAGAGCGCATTGTAGGACAAACCAGAGCTGAAGCAGGATGGGTCAGCGGCAGGTGGGGACAGGTGCTGACAAGGATTGCTTATCTATGTATATTCCTTGCCATCTATTCAATCCTAATACTCAAGATGAAGAAGATGGGCTGGGAAGACACTGAACCCCTTTATCCCTTCTTTAAAATGTGGTCACTATTACTTGTTTCTTTAATTGGCATATGGAAGATGAGTGGCTGAGCTAGCTTCGTGGACTGACAGAGCCCAGATTTTGATATTAAAATCTCTAGTAAAAAATGTCCTTGAATTTATCTAGTACAGCAGTTTTAAATGCCACTCTCAGTTAGCTGGGGTTTTTTTTCATTTTTTATTGAACTTTTGCGTAGTTCATACATCTCTTAATCAAATTTAAACCCACTCTCCCTTCCATAACCCCAACCCCACCAGAGCTCGTGCATTCTGCCATACATGTCTTGAATCTTTTTCTCGGTCTTTTTTAAATTTTTCGATGCAGAAGTTTACTGTTTGGGGCAGATGTTTACTGTTTCAGTCAGTTCTTTGAACAACTCTTTTTTGTTGTTATTCCCTTTAATTTTATATTACTCCAAAATATGCATGTATACACTCCACACATACACGGCTGATTTTTCAAACTAAACTTCAAGCTTGTGTGTTTAAGTACATATTTCTTTCTTTTTTTTTTTTTTTTTTTTTTTGTCTTTCGAGGAAAGGGTTCTCCCTGTAGCCCCAGCTGTCCCGGAACTCACTCTGTAGACCAGGCTGGCTCTGAACTCACAAAGATCCGCCTGCCTCTGCCTCCTAAGTGCTAGGATTAAAGGCGTGTGCCACCACGCCCGGCTAAGTACACATTTCTCATTCATTTTGCATATCCATTAGAACTCACAAACAACACATTTCATGGTGAAGTCTATTTCTTGTCCTTCTTAAACTTGCCACAAATAGATCATTTCAGTGAACAGTGGCCTCATCTTTTAGTTGCTTGGGCTAAAGTCTCTGTTATTTCAAATCTTCTTTCTGATATCTTGTTTATAATCCTTAACAATTTTGTTTCCTTTTCATATATTTTTATTGAATTTTTGTGTGTTTCATAATCACCCTTATAACCCCAGTCACACCCTGCCATGGTACCTCCACCAGATTCCATGCTTTCTCTCATTTATGTTAAGACCCATTGAGTCGTTATTGTCCCTAGCTGTCCCTTAGTGCAAATGCATCCATTGGAGTCTAGTCAGACTATCTAGAGTTCACCTGCTTAAAAAAGATGAGCTCACCTCACCCATCAGGACTCAACTTTCAATAGTTCTTCAGCTAAGATTGGGGTCTGTTGCCCATTTCCCCAGTTCTATGCTGGGATTTTGTCTGCTTGAGTTTGCATGGGTCTTATGTATGCTGAAGCACTGTTGTATTTTTATTATTATGTTTTAATATTGTGACTATGGATTATTACCATAGCATCCAGTACAAACACAGTTGTCCAAGTGATCATCTTTCCTGTACTGCTCACCCTGCTTGGTCCTTACTTCTCACAAAGGAGTTATCTTTCTGCATAGAAACCTGAAATTGTTTGCTAGGTCCCTTGGAATTCAGGCTGAAGTCAGTACAATCATCTCTCAGAATCTGGGCCTTTGATTCATAGATTTTGCCCTATTCTTCCCCCCCCCACTTAATGGTCACTGGGAATTTTTCACCCTTGATCTTTCCTTTGTCAACCAGAATGCTCCCTGCTGAATATATCCACAGTTGATTCCTTTACCCACTTCAGAGTTTGCTGAGATATGATCTCAAAAATGTGTTTCTTGTGTCCTTGCTTTATTCTTCTCCTTAGAATATGTTAATATTTTCCAAGCAATACATGCTACAACTTTAGCGTGTTTCTATATTCTCCCACTAGAATTTTACCCTACGAGAATGGAAAGTTGAATTGTGGAAATGGTCAAAGGATAGGGAAAGAAAAGCTCCCCCAAACCTAGAGAAGTTGTAGTTGAATAAACAAAACGTTGTAACAACAACAACAAAAATTTCACTCTACAAGAGTGAGAAGATTTCTTGAGACAGGGTCTCCCTTTAGTCCCAGCTGACTTGGAGCTTGCTCTGTAGACCAGGTTGACCTTGAACTCACAGAGATCCATCCGCCTCTGCTTCCCAACTGCTGGGATTAAGGTGTGCAGCACCACACCCAGCTAAGAGTGAGAAGTTTTGTTTTTTTTTTCACTAATTAGATACTAAGTTTTATAAGGAGAATTTAGCATAACTACAATTTGTGTATTTCTGTTTTATTTTGGGGGGGACCTTTTTTCAGTTCTTTTTTTAAATAATACTTTTATTGATGTTTGGTGTATTTCAGACATCATTTTTCAGTTCAATTTAGACATATTCTCCTTTCTCTTCCCCCCACCCCACCCCAGTTTATCCATTCTGCCATACATGTCCTGCATCTTTCAAGAGTGAGATTTTTACCGGTTTTGTATGCCCAGTGCTGATTGCACAGTATTGGACATGTACACTCAACCAGTAATTCTTCAATAATTTTTTATTACTATGTAAAGGTTTTCCAGTTCAAGGTAGAGATTGGTTTCGCATTCCTGGTATATAAGATAAATTTTTTACTAGATTACTGAGGCCAAGAAATAAAATAATAAAATAAAAAAACAAATGAACTGATTGTATTGAAATGGAAATAAGCAGATGATTTGGTAGCAGTACTTAATAAACATTAAAACTACCTAGACTTTTGGTGGGTGTCAGGAGAGAGGAGGGAAGAAAAGAAGGAAACAAGCTCTGAGTATGAATTTATACCCATCCAGTTTTTCTGAGAAGTTCCCAACATGGTTATGCAACTAAGGAAAAATAAAATAAAATAAAATAAAAAAATAGCCAGGCATGGTGGCACACGCCTTTAATCCTAGCACTTGGGAGGCAGAGGCAGGCAGATCTTTGTGAGTTCAAGGCCAGCCTTGAACTGGTCTACAGAGTGAGTTCCAGGACAGCTGGGGCTACAGGGAGAACCCTGGTCTCAAAAAGACCAAAAAAAAAAAAAAAAAAAAAAAAAAAAAAAAAAAAAAAAAAAAAAAAAAAAAAAAAAAAAAAAAAAAAAAAAAAAAAAAAAAACAAAAAACAACTAAGAGTAGGCACCAAATAAGGACTCAAAGAGTAACAATAATGCCTAGATGTACTTATGTTTCCCATAAATACAGACTCAACTGACAACCTCTGAGAATTGGAAGACAAAAAAAAAAAAAAATACCTAGGGGCTGGAGAGTGGCTCAATGTTAAGAGCCCTGGCGTGTCTTTGTAAGAACTTGTTTAGCCGGGCATGGGGGCCATGCATTTAATCCTAGAACTTGGGAGGCAGAGGCAGGTGGATCTCTGTGAGTCAAGCCAGCCTGGTCACAGAATGAGCTAAAAAAGGGAGACACTGTCCAAAAATAGCAAAAAAAAAAAAAAAAGAAAACTTGGGTTTGCCCACGTAGTGGCTAACAGCTGTCTACAACTCCAGTTTCTGGGAATCTGCCAACCTCTTCCAACCTCCATGGACATTATATGACAGATGTACATACCTACATGCAGGCAATACACTGGTACACATAAAATAAAAAATAAACATAAAATTTTAAAAATACTTTAGGGAAAATGTATTTCTAAACTAGGAAAATGTTCCACCTTTAAAACAAAAGAAGTGAACAGCAGCAATTCTTAATAGTTCCTTCTAATGAAAAGAACAGGATAGAGAATTATTTATTTTCACTAAAATACAGTACCCAAAATATCAATTATTATAAACCAATTGATGTAACCTGCCTCCTAAAATTCAGTACCGAGCCCAGGCCTGCTGTGGCAGCATCTTAAGGGTTTATGGGCATAAGCTTTCAGGGACCCCTCAATTATTAGATATGATCTTATGAAAGTTATTTAACTCTTTGTAGGTCATTTTTACTTCTGTACATAAAAATTATAACAGTGGTTATAAATATTGAATAAGAATATATTAAGGCCGGGGGCTGGAGAGATGGCCTAGCGGTTAACATGGGCGACCGCTCTCACAGAGGGCCCGGGTTCGATCCCCAGCACCCACATAGCGGCCAAGACACACTAAACTCTGCAACCCAATTCCAGGAGAACTCCCAGTTCCAGGAAATCCGAGGCCCTCGCTTCTGACCTCCTCGGCATTGCATGATAACAGGGGCACAGGCTTGCATGCAGACGATACATTCATACACATACAAAAAATAAATTTTTTAAAAAATTTAAAAAAAAGAATATAAGTAATGGCACAAGTGGTCCAGTGGTGGTACACCCTCCTTAACCCCATAACCCCAGCACTCGGGAGGCAGAAGCAGCGGCTGATCTATGTGAGTTCAAGGCCAGCCCTGGTCTACAGGTGAGTTCCCAGTCAGCTGGGGCTAACAGAGCCCGTCTCAAAAAGATTTATAAAAAAAAAAAAAAAGTATGGGCTGGAGGGATGGCCTAGCGGTTAAGAGCGAGACGACCCTCTCTTGACACGACCGACTCGGGTTCGATCCCCAGCACCCACAGGGCGCTGAGAACCGTCTGTTGACTCCGGTTTCCAGGACAGTAACTCCAGTTCCAGGGGAAATCCGAGACCTCTTCTGAGCTCAGCGCGGCATCGCACGACACGGGTCGCAAACCTGCATGCAGACAATACATTCAAACACATAAAAATAAATAAAATAATAAAAATTTAAAAAAAAAAAAAAAAAAAGAAAAAACACCAAACAGAATAGGACCTCATAGGCTCTGCCTCTTCTTGTAAAATCTTAAAAAAAAAAAAAAAAGTATTAAAATGTGATAGTATATACTGCCTAGGTAATTCCATTTTGTTTTAGTGACTCTATCCTAATAGCCAAGCTCCAGCCCCAAAGAACAAGTCCAGGAAGAGCCAGTTGGTTATCTCAACCTTTGGAATCCTTTCTCTATGACATCTTGCTTCTGCTGGTTAACTAACTACCGTGCTTTTTGTCAATGTTTTACAATTGCCTAAAGCCCATCCATCTCTTACTTTAGCTTTGTAATCCTGCAGCAGGCAGGAACTGATATTGTCTGGCTAGAATTTCTCAAAAAAAAAAAAAAATCACCAGGATATGGTATTTGCCTTTAAAAGCAGGACCTTTCCCTGAGTTGGGACTGCATCCTCTAAATCCCAACCAGGGTACAGTCCTGGCCAGTCCTAATTAAAAACCTAATTTGGCTACTTGGAACCTGGAGTCTAGGTGCTCTTTTCTCCCAATGGTCCTGCACCATAACAATAATTGCTGGCATCCCTGTAATCCTGTGCAAGAAGCTGAGACAGGAAGATTCTCAGTTGGAAGTCATGCTGGGTTATATACAATGACCCTGTTTCAAAGTAAAAAAAAATTTAAATAAATGATAAGGAATGTTTCTTATTCTGCACAACGGTAACAAATTTATATAACAAATGTCTTGCTCTGAATAAGAAAATCATTTATTCATCTTAGCAATGAAGAAACCCAAATACCTGACTTGAGAGCAGGACCAGTGTCATCAGTACTAGTCTTGTGATCTTGGCCAGTCCTCTCATCTCCTTTGTGCCTCAGTCAAGTCCTCTTGATCTCTAAGCTCCCTTCTGGGAACACTGTAGCAGCTGTTTTAATAAACTTTTATGACAGACTTCTAGTCCCTGGATTAAAACTTAAAATTCTCTTCTTAAATAAAAACAGCACTCTACTATCGAGCTATATCCTTTTAGCATTCTTTTTATTTTTTATTTTGAAACAGGGTATCACTAACTTGGCCAGGCTAGCCTTGAACTCACTCTAGGGCAGACATTGAAACTCCTATCTCTGGCCTGATCCTTTAGGTAGCACGGAGGACAGACAGGCCTGTACCACCAAGCCTGGCTTTAAAAAAAAAAAAAAGTATATTCAAGAGAGAGAAATGTTATTTTACTATGATAAACATCAATTCTTTTTTTTTAATTTTATTTATTTTTGTATGTGTATGAATGTACTGTCTGCAGGTAGGTTTGTGCACCCGTGTCGTGCAATGTCGCAGAGGTCAGAAGAGGGTCTCGGATTCCCCTGGAACTGGAGTTCTCCGGGAATTGGAGTTACAGATGGTTCTTAGCCGCCATGTGGGTGCTGGGGATTGAACCCGGGTCCTCTGCAAGAGCAGTCAGTGCTCTTAACCACTAGGCCATCTCTCCAGCCCCCGATAAATGTCAATTCTTATCTTTCAGTAGTCAATAAAGATTTAGTGTAATGTATATCACTTCTAAATGAAGAAAGTAAATTACATTTTGGAATAAAAAAAGTTTTAAAATCTTAGAATGCAAATATAATGACTTCTGGAAAATACATGTCTTATTTTAAAACTCACCCCAATTGAAATTATTCACATTCAGATAATTTATAATTGATAGTTGACAGGTCTGATTGTGTTGTATCTTTATTTTTGCACAGAGTAAAAGGTATGGAACAAGAATTTTTTATTTTTTTATTTTTTACTTTTATTTATTATTTTTTATGTGTATGAATGTACTGTCTGCATGTAGGTTGGCGTACCCATGTCATGCAATGGCACAGAGGTGAGAAGAGGGTGTCGGATTCTCCTGGAACTGGAGTTAAAGATTCATAGCCGCCATGTGGGTGCTGGGAATTGAACCCAGGTCTTCTGTAAGAGCAGTAAGTGCTCTTAACCACTGACCCATCTCTCCAGCCCCAAGAATTTTTTTTTAAAAAGATTGATTTATATAATTAATAAAATAGACTGTAATCCTCAATAATGAATTGAACATTAAATGGATTCAGGCAGTCAAAGTCAGTCCTGGAAGAACCATTGTTCATGGAGTGGGAAAGGCCATTTTTTCAGAAACTTGCAATGACTAAGCTGTCATGTTATGTCAGACTGAATTCATAAAGCCTTTCAAGTGTATCAGGTGCACATTTCATAGACAGCTCCAGATGTGCTCTGAACATACAAACAATAAGTAACATCAAATTCCTCTTCATGATTCCAATGGACAGATACAGGTTTTTAAAGGACTTTCACTGTGGGACTTCATGGGACAGGAATTTGCATAATAATGATCAGTAGCAGTGCCTTGTACTGAGTGCAAGCCGAACATTTCTGTTTCACTATTAGTCTCTGTTTGTATTAGGTCTTATCAGATATTTAGTCAATAGATGAAACATTTATTCACAGCCCGTCAATTATAACACCAGGAAATCAGCCATTGAATAAATTGTGCTATTAATTTTCCATCAGAGATTCATGTTTGAATGACCATGCATTTCATAGATTTAAACACTGAATGGCTAATTATCCCAAAGGCTCTAATAAAAGGATAGCATAGATTACAATCAAAACAGTCCTAACCCTGCAAAATGTTCTCCTGCTTTCCAAGTTGGGACTTCTTCCTCTTGTACTATGATAACCCCAAACAATGTTTGTTTGTTTGCTTGTTTGTTTGTTGAAAAAGCTTAGAAAAATAAACCTTAACATTTTCTTATCCACAAAAAAAGTCTTTATTTTATATGCAAATTCAAAACTAATCTTCAATATTCAAATTCATTTTTTCACTTTTCAGTGACTCACAGAGTGCTGGTATTTCCCCATCCTACAGTCTTCTAGCTCATAACAGAACTCACAAGCCGCAAAAGCTATTAGTTTGCCTTTTTTCTTAAAAACAAATTCAAAGCAGCTGGGCATGGTGGCATGCGCCTTTAATCCTAGCACTTGGGAGGCAGAGGCAGGTGGATCTTTGTGAGTTCAAGGCCAGCCTGGTATACAGAGTGAGTTCCAGGACAGCTGGGGCTACAGGGAGACCCTGTCTCAAAAAGACCAAAAAAAAAAAAAAAACAAATTCACAAAGCCTGAAATTAAGTAAGGATGATGAAAATCTAAATATACTAACCCCAAATATGGCCCCTGGGAACTCAGCAGAAGAGGGAAGTTACTTTCCGCTCCTCTCCTCTACTCCACAGAAACAAGTTATAAAATGGGACAGAAATAGTCCATGACTTTATTTTGAGGCTGGTCATAATGTCTTCATTTGAGAGATGCCTACCCTACTTTAAAAAGGGAACCAGGGCCGGGTGTGGTGGCACACACCTTTAATCCTAGCACTTGGGAGGCAAGAGGCAGGCAGATCCTGTGAGTTCAGGCCACTCAATCTACAAGTGAGTTCCAGGACAGCTGGGGTTTACAGGGAACCACCCTTGTCCTCAAAAAGACAAAAAAAAAAAAAAAAAAAAGAAAGAAAAAGGGAACCAAAAGCCTGGAGATGCCAGGAATCTGAGAGAAGAGGGCAAAGGTCCTCTCAGTTTATTGAGGTTCCATCGTACGGCCTTGTCTAAGCACATTGGGCCACTTTTCAACCCTAAACATAAAAATTTGTGTGGTTTCCCTGTTTCTTTTCCTTTTTACAAACAAAATGAAAATAATAACAACAACCCCCACACCCACTCCCACCCCGGAACATCCGAAACCAAAAAACTAAAAACAAAAACCAAGGAGAGAGGAAGCTTGTCTGAGGACTGCTTTCTTTTACATTTCACCCCTAAGTTTCACCAGGAGTACTATTTAGGTATTAAGTTGGCATACTGGATAAAAATTCCATTCACATTGGGAGTAATATTTTTGCAATGAAAGACTAACATAGCCACAGTCTGTTTGGAGTTTCATTTTGAATGCAAGCAGAATATTTCAACTATCCTGGACTGTGTCTTGCCTTTTTTTAGCCTGAATGTCAATTCTGAATGAATCGGTACTTGTTATATGAATGAAATCCTTTTAAGTTGATCTCAATAAAAAAATTAGAGATTTATAGGTTACATCAAATTCACCTCTTAGATGAAAATGTACCTAACCCAAGCTGCACATTTTCTAGTCTGGGTTCCTCTTGCTTCACAGAATTTGGCACCCCAACTTTCCTTTTAGCAAGAGTCTACCTTTTCATTCCCACCCTTTCACACACTCCCTGAAATTTCTTCCACTCAATTGGGCACATTATCATTCCTCTCAGATGTCCATGCATGCAATCACCAACAGAGACAATTTAACAGCTTAACACATTTATAAAAACGCAGAAAGTACCTGGACATAGGCTCTGCAAGAGCGCTCTCTTTTCTGAAGCTGAATCCATTAAGACAGCAGATTAAACACAGAATAGAAAAAACAAGTTAGTGACAGAAGGAAACAAGAAAAATAAAAGAACACATTTACACAAACACCTTATTTTTTCATTCACTACTTTACAGAAGAAAATGAAAACTAAACAGCAGCAATCTGTAATGACTGACTTGACTATAGTAGCCAAAACCCTGTCAGAACAACCCAAGTAAGTACCCAGATGGTAGAAAGCTGTTAATGATAGAAAGAGATCTTGGAATACGTTTAGTAGAAATTAGTAAAAATCAATATACATTCCTGTGAAATGATCCAGGTCACATCCAGTTAGCTATTCGTCCATGAGTATTAATGGAGACAAAATATGTTAAGTCAAATATAAAAATAGTTTGGAACCCATTATTTTAAAGATAGTAAATCACTTGTGGTTTTCAGACAATCTAGATGGTTGATATGTGTTCACGTTGATATGTGTTCATTCACACCTACAAAATTCTACTTATCGGGAAGACAGAAATGCCCATTCATCATGACTGTTTATGCCTAAGGGATAAATGCCAAGAGATAAATAATTTCAGATTAAAAGAATGTGATTAATTTCCTGACTTGTTGCTTCTTTGATTTCTTAAAGAATTACTTTTGACAGTTTTGACCAAAATATAATACGTTTTTGAAATGCTGGTGGGAGAAGAAACTTGTTTTTGTTTATTTGTACAGAATGATGATTTTTCTGGGCAAAAGTTTGACAGAAGTTCATACTCAGGCCCAAATATTTTTTTTTTTCCTGGTGCTAAGATGAATAACTCTTCTTTCATGCTGTTTAAATGAGTGACCCAAAATTTTATAAATGAGATTGTGGGATTTCCTCCTCTTCCCTAATGCTTTTTGTTCCCTCCAATGGTGCTTTGAATGGTAAACTAAAATTATCCAGTTTGCAGAAGCAGTTACTATGTATGATGGTTTTTGTGTAGCTTGCTAATGCTATCCCAAGTCCAATTCAAACGATTCTTCTATGAGAGAGAACTAAGTGAGGAATGAGTGCAAGTGAATTACCAGGGCTGTCATTTGGATCCCTGACTCAGGTCATGGTTCTACAGGCTTTCTAAGCCCTCCAGAAATTCAAGGTGGAGTGCAATTGATTTGTACTTAGTTGACTTTGCAAATCCGAGGGGTATAACTGCTTCAGGGAGAGTGGGAGCCACAGGAAATGAGAGCAAGCCAGCAAGCACGTGAATAACCTTTACCCTCCCATCTCCTTACCCCGTCATGCAAATTAACATATGACAAACCACATTATGTAAACAACTGAAGAGAGCCAAATGGGAAACAAAAGAGAGCATTAAAAAGCCTCGCAAATGGAAATTTGCCCATTATGTAGTTATTTGGTATTCAGCCTAGGCAAGCTGATTAGCTATAGCCAGTTAGAATGTGACATTAATTGCCAACTTTACCTGATAGTCTCAGACATCAACACCATATTTAAATAAAGATACAAAGTATTGATATAACATGTCATGTTATGGATATGTAACATTAATAGAAAACAGTAACTCCCAGCACATTATGCTAAGAATAGCTGGCGGCCATATTCATTAATAGCATCCCGTCAGCCTGGGTAACAACACATTAAAATCACAGCATGCCACACCATATAGACAGCTGTGGATTAGTCCATCAGAAGCTTGCTTATGATTCTATCAGGATGCAAGAGAAAAAAACAATAACTCCCTTATGCTCAGCATGACAAAGGGACCTCATAACTTACATCTGATAAATAAAGATTAACATTATATTTGCTTTCCAAAAAATGAAACTGCAGCAAGAGCTTTCTGTCAGATAAAATATCTGGCTTTTTAACATTGAAAGATTATTATTTAAAAAACTTTTTCCACTTAAATGAGTGAAATTCCTACCCCACTAAAACACAGAATATACTAAGATAACTCTACAAAGTCATTTAATTTCAGTCAAGAAGAAATGTTTTAAAAGATAAATTTCTTAGAGAAGCATTAGTCTTCCACTATCAATTTCTTTTACTTTTATTTTAAAGTTAGAAAGATTATGTTAATAGTCAACACCTCAAATTTAAGTTAAACCATTCAGGGAACACCTTCATTTAATAGTAGCAATTCTAATCCTTTTATAAAATAAGGTTAGTTTACTATGTGATATTTTGTTATGGAAATAAATTATATTCTTTATAATCATATTATAATCATATCATATATGCCATATTTATTCAAATAAACTCATGCAAATAAAATTCCTTATGAAAATATGAACAAAATTTCAGAAAGTGTATTTTCTTCAAATTCAAAATATTCAAATTTTCTTATTTACCATCCACATTTTCTAAAATTTAACATTTTATTGATAATGATACAAAAATCTTAGTCACTTAAAAATTAAACTGAAGTATATTCTAAAATCCAATTATTTGCTCTAGTAGTTTTTTACATGATATTAACTAGGTTAAATTACTTCTTTTTTAAAAATCTTTAATGGGTTGTTAATATGCGCTTGTTAATATTTCCTAAATTTCTACTTACTGATTAGATATTTGTTTCACTGTCAATTATTTTTATATAGGAGTTTGTAGGATAAGAAGATATAACCAAGTGCATTCATACACATTAATTTTGCCATAATTTAGTATTCAAAACCCAAAACAGAGTAAGTGTTACATCAAATTAAAAACAGAAATAGAAATACAAATATATATGGTGAGATTTCCATATGCAATTTCTGTAGATTAAAAGTCAAAAAAGTGTCATGATTATAATGAAATACTGAGATCAGTTGGATATAAGTGTTGGTTCTCTTTTGAATTCTCTGACTGTAGAAGCTAGAAAAATTAAACAAGGGTACTTCACTGATCTTTGTTCAGACCAAAGTTAGACACAGCCACGGTCCTCACCTTGTTCAGGCTGCGGGCAGCGCTGTCTTTTCCACCTGGTGTCAGGTTCCTGAGCTGTACATCCAGGAGGCCAACCAGCTGGTCCATGGCACGGACCGAGTAGGTGATGTCCCCAGCGTTCAAATGATTTCTGGTCTGCTCTGCCAGCTCCCTGGCAATATTAGCAGCTGTTTCTCCTGATTTCAGCTATAATTTTGAATAGAATAAAAATGAAAAATACTTTATGTACATACTTTATTGGTCTCACTCTATTTATTTATTTATTTATTCATTTATTTATTTATTCACGTGTGACTGGGTATCTCTTTGGCCCCAGATGGCCTGGAACTGGCTTTATAGACCGTCTTACATTGGCCTCCGTCTTACAGTGATTCATCTGCCTGTCTCCAGAGTGCTGAGATTACAGACATGCACAACATGCTTGGCGCAGAGATATTTTTAAAGGTATCACTTCCCAAACCATTATATTCTTGATCATCGTTTAAATTTATGGAATTAAATGTAAATTAAATTTTAGATTCCTAAAACAAGATTATAGAATCTTTTCACAACAGAGAAGTATGCAATGACAAAATGATTCTCTCTACATCCCACTTGCAAAAGCTTGTTATAAGACTATAATTATTTAAAGATTGATTTCCTTATGCTTTTAGTTTATGTAAGGCAGTCCAGTATAGATTATAAACAGAAAAATCTTCTTTTTGTAAACTGTCTCCCAAGTATTCAGAAAGATATAACATATGTAATTAGAGCTCTGAGCAAAATAGTTTTTCACTATTAGAGATGTTTTGTGTTTGTAGCAAGAGCAAATGCTTTAAAACAAACAAAACAAAACCCCTAAATAAATAAATTAGAGTGAGTAGAACATCTAGAGAATTTGCAACCATGTTATTAGATACATGTGCAAAGGCTAATTCAAAAAGTGAAATGAAATAATAGTGTGAGAAAGTTCTGGAAATGAACATCACTTCCATGAACAAAGAGTGTATCTTTATACAGATCCTAAAAAGACCAAATTACTAATGTCAAGTTTTGACAGGTGAGTACTGTCAAACTGGAGATTTTTATTTTTCTTATTGGCTACAAGAAGTAATCTCCAGATGTCAAAAAGGATATCCAATCAGAGTTGTTTGTGATAAGGACCAATATGACTACATAAAACTTCTCAGTTATAAATACACAATGCAATAATTTAGAAGTATAAAGGACATTAATATTGTTAACACTAGTCTTCAAGATGCATTGTTAGAAATATATGATTTGTCAAATATTTTTGAGAATATATATGTATATATACTTAAATATGTAGAACAAGACATGAAAATTCAGAAACAAAAGAAAAATCCTTATCTGTAATGCTTTAATTTTAAAAGAATATATTAATGTTGCTGGGTGTGGTGGTGCACGCCTTTAATCCTAGCACTGGGGAGGCAGAGGCAGGCGAATCTTTGTGAGTTCAAGGCCAACCTAGTCTACAGAGTGAGGTCCAGGACAGCTGGAACTACAGGGAGACCCTGTCTCGAAAGCACCAAAAAAAAAAAAAAAAAAAAAAAAATTAATGTTAATTAAAAGATATTAAAATGTTGGTAGTTAATCAGTATTTTGCAGAAATCATTAGAATAAAAACAAAAAAGGAAACTGCACTAAATATAACAAGTTTATAAATTCTTTAGGATCTTCATGTGTAAAATACCTTAAGACCAAATGACTAAATAGAAGTTGTAAGGATGAGTACATACAAATTTATTGTATAGCAAAGTACCACCCATGGTCCACCTGTACATTATGAAATTACATTTAAGTGGTTACAAAGTGACATTCTTTTCACAAACAATTTAAGTCCAAATACTAAAATATAATGAAGCAATTCACTAATTCTAAAATTCAGTGGGCTGGGTATATAGCTCGGTCTAGCATGTGTGAGGTTTATATTTAATGTGGGGGGGAGGGGAAAGAGAGACAGAGAGAGACAGAGAAAGAAAGAAGGAAGAAGGGAAATGAAAATAGAAAAAAGAAAGAAGGAAGGAAATTTAGTATTAATTTGTAATTAATTTTTAATTATGAGAGGCTACGGAAACAGGAGAGTGGAGGGTCCCTGAGTGTGGTTTGAGTTGCACTGCCCCTCGACAGCGCATAGCTTGCAGGGCCAAGGTGCAGGCCAAATCCACAGCCATCACAGGCACTCCAAGCAGTAGATTCTGGATCTTTTTTATCACACAGAAGAAAAAAGTGTCATGACAACAAGAGACTGAGCTTAGAGAGGAGTTTTATTACTTGATGGAGTGGCAAGTGGGAACCGAAAGAAAGAAAAAGAAAAGAAAGAAGAACAGAAGAAAGAGGGGGGACGGGGGGGGGGTGGGCGGGCAAGAAAGACAAAAGAAAGAAGAAAGAAAGAAAGAAAGAAAGAAAGAAAGAAAGAAAGAAAGAAAGAAAGAAAGAAAGAAAGAAAGAAAGAAAGAAAGAAAGAAAGAAAGAAAGAAAGAAAGAAAGGTAGAGCCCTGTAGAGCAGAAGATCCCAGAAAATGGGATCTAGCAAGCTGCTAGTCTAGGGGCTTTTACGAGTTTTAGCTGAAACAGGAGTGAGGCATGGGCTTGGGCGAGGCTGCTGTGCACAGCGGCTTCACATGTGAGGTGGCCAGGTGCTATCAGTTTGTCACAACCTCCCGGAAGGCTCGCAAGCACTGGGCTCATTTACATTATGTGAAAGGAGGAGAATATAACAAGAAACCAGAGCAGGAACCAGAGCCCCTTTCTGGCATTTTTGTCTTTTGGCCAGGCCAGATCCAAGGACATTGCTGGCTTTTGTACAAGAATCAAGGTCCCTATCTCCAAGCTGCCTGGCCAGTTTCTACCTCCTGTTCTCATCAATAGCACATCTAAGTATTTGATTCCAGCAAAACATCAATGAATTTCATGAATATATGAAATCTGCAGGTCCTACATTTCCAAAGATCATTCTTTTAATAAATGCATCACTTATAAGTCATGCATTATTTTCTCTACTTTTTCTATTCATAATAATGAATATTTGTACAATTATTACTGTTTTATTTTGTTAATCCTTATGGCGTATAATTGCTTTGTTATTATTGTTAACCTACTGTTTTTCTTCATGAGAAAAAGTGTAAAAAGAAATACTTCCAGAGTTGATTGAATCACTCACCAGTGTACCATGATGAAAAAATAGATTTACAAATCTGGGAAAATGTATTCTTCATTGACATTAACACAGTATCTTCAAAACTAAGGATATAAGAATTAACTTTCATAATATCTATCAGTGATCAGTAGGAAAATCAGTTATCAAACAGAGAAACAATAGCACTGCTATTTTTTTTTTTTTGGTATGTGTATCAATGTACTGTCTGCATGCAGGTTTGTGCACCCGTGTCGTGCAATGCTGCGGAGGTCAGAAGAGGGTCTCGGATTCCCCTGGAACTGGAGTTCTCCTGGAATTGGAGTTTCAGACGGCTCTAGGCCGCCATGTGGGTGCTGGGGATCGAACCCGGGTCCTCTGTAAGAGCGGTCGGCGCTCTTAACCGCTAGGCCATCTCTCCAGCCCCAGCACTGCTATTTTCATATTGCAATATGAAATACTGCAAATATTTCATTTTATTATTCTTTTATGTATATGAATGTATTGTCTGCATGTAGGTATAATGCCCTTGGAAGTGGGAAGAGGGCATCAGATCTCCTGAAACTGGAGTTATGGACAGTTAGCTGCCAGATGGTACGGAAATCAAACCCAAGTCTTCTATAAGAGCAACCAATGCTCTTAACCCCTGAGCCATCTATCTATACTCCAAAATTAATAAATCAAAAATATAAGCATTCTCAACACAAAAGATAATAATGAAAAATCCTGCTATCTATATACATGTCAATAACAGTCAATGTAGTTTTATAAACCAGTCCATCATTAATAGATTACCTTAAAAATGTTTTAACATTCAAAAACATTTACTTACACTGGGCATGGTAGTATGTATGTATGGAGGCAGAGACTGGACAATCTCTGGAAGTTCCAGGCCAGCCTTAGGGATGGAGAGAGTTCTAGGACAGCTAGAGCCACAGAAAAAAACCCTGCCCCAAACAAAACAAAAACAACTAAAAAATCCAACCAAACAAGCAATCAACAAACCAACAAAAACCCTCAAACACCCTACAGGAAGAGTATACATAAAAGTGTATACATAAAAGTATTAATTGAGCAATGGAAATGTAATAACAGAAATGCATAAGACATACTGAGGGAAGACAGGCCAGGAATAATGTGCCTCAGGAAAGGAAGGAATTAACAACTAAATGGAGCCTTAAAGATCAGTCTAGTGTGACTGCTAAGATAGATACTGGAGGAAGCCCTTCAAAGAACACTTATGAAGATTAGATAGTAAAAACAAAACAAAACAAAATCAAGTCTAGAGTAACCATCACTTGGGAAAATAGCATGCTACACATGCAGCATAGGGGAAAAGCATATTTTCTAACTTTGGAATCCAATAATGATACTATTACTGAAGAAGATTTGATCCGTGTGGGATATGTAACTGCACTGGGATGAAAGGGCTTGACAACTCTCCTACTGTGCCTGGAACTTTTGGTCAGTTTCTACACAGTTTCACTCATCAATGTGGTGATCTGAGATATGTTTTGCCTTAAACTATAATAATACAGAGTTGACATGAACTACATTTGCTTTCTACCATGCCGAAGCTAAAAACACCAACAAACGACCAGGACAGGAAACACCCAACCCCAAATGGAGTAAAAAGAGGTGGCAGCTGTTTCTGTAAAATTTGTCTAATCCCAGAAAATACATGGCTATTCCTTCTATTTACTAGCTGATATTTCTACTTCATTCTTTTCCTATATCTGTAATCCCTGTGATGATATATAGTGACCCCCCCCCCCAAAAAAAAAGACTCCCAGGTTTTAGGCTAGCCTTTGGGTAAGTAATTAGATCACAAGGGCTTTAACCTCATTAGTGGATTAACCCATTGATGGGTTCATATTATCTAATTTCGAGATTCTACCTAGGTTGTCAGCCAACTTGAGATGTCTCGGTTCTGTCTCCTCAGAGTCATGATTACAAACTTGAGGTACCATGCTAGACTCCAAAGTTAACGGTAGTATTTGGAGATGGTGGAAGATAGGAGATAAAACCTGACTGGAGGAACCTATCACCAGAAGTGGACCCTGGAGGGGAGAGCTTGTTCCCAGCCTTTTCTCTCATTTTACTCCCTGGCTGCTAGGATCATGGTGAGCATCTATCATCCTCCTCTACCACATTCTCATGCTGTCCTGGGGTTCTGCCTCACTTTGGGACCAAACCAATGAGATCATCCAACTATTGACCAAGCCTCTTAAAACATGGGACAAAATTTATTTGTCCTCCTTTAAGCTGATTTTTGTCAAATCTTTTATCACAGACCAACACAAATATCTCTGACCTCCCTCTGGAGTTGAGAAGCTGATTAGTGAGGTTTCTCATGGCCATTCTTTACCCAAGGAGCCCTTTTTTTTTGTTTTGTTTTTTTTGTTTTGGTCTTTTCGAGACAGGGTCTCCCTGTAGCCCCAGCTGTCCTGGAACTCTCTCTGTAGACCAGGCTGGCCTTGAACTCACAAAGATCTGCCTACCTAATAAAGTTATCAATTTAAATCTTGGTACATTTTATAAAAACAAGAGGTAAAACAGCAGTANAGTTCAGAATACAGAAGAAATTGCCAAAGTAGGACCATTTTTTTTGTTTTATTTTGTTTTTGGTCTTTTCGAGACAGGGTCTCCCTGTAGCCCCAGCTGTCCTGGAACTCTCTCTGTAGACCAGGCTGGCCTTGAACTCACAAAGATCTGCCTGCCTCTGCCTCCCAAGTGCTAGGATTAAAGGCGTGCGCCACCACGCCCGGCCAAAGAGCCCTTTTGTATCTTAAGCATGGATCTATGTATCCATATATGTCTCTATCATCTATCATCTATCTATCTATCTATCTATCTATATATCTATCTATCTATCTACCTATCTACACATCATCTATCTATCCATCCATCCATAAATTGTCATTCATTTCAACGGTTGTTCATTTAAGCTATATATACATTTGTTCTTTAATCAATACTTGTATTATTTTATTGGATTAAGAGATTGAACCCTGGGCCTCATACAGCATGAGTCCATGCTTTCTCACTGAATTTCACCCTATGATTTGAATTTCTATACCATTGTGCTGAGGTCTGTGGGTGTAGTAGTGTAAAAGATGGCTATTAAAAACAAGTACCTTATATACTCATTTCAGAGTTATTAAATCATATCTCTATACTAAATTTTAATCTTATTAAAGTAATGTAGAATCCCTGTGTTTATAGGAATTTTAACTTGGTAGTACAAAGTTACAAAATAATTTAGGAAATGCCTCTCTGGGGAAGGTTCAATTTGACATGCAGTGTAAAAGGAAGGATTAGACCAATAGGCAGGAAGGGGATTCCAAATCTAAGGAAGTGTTGATAAGGAGGGTAAAGCCCTGCATTGTGGTATACACCTTTGATCCCAGCAGGTAGATCTTTGTGAGATTAAGGCCAGCCTGGCCTACACGGTAAGTTTTAGGCAGTGGGGCTACAGGGAGACCTTGTCTCCAAAAGCCAAAAACTGGAAAGTTGAATCCTTAGCAGAAGTAGCAGCCCTAGTTTAGAAGTCACATGAAAAATTATAGAACAATGGGAAGGTGCTAAACTGTTTAAAAATTAGAGGTATAATCAAATTTGCATTGAAATGTAGCTCAAAACCCCATTAACATAATCAAGAGTAAACAAAAGGAGACCAGGGGGGACCTTTGTATGGGTTAAGGTTGTTGGGAGGTGGACAAAGGCAGATGGTTGACTGAAGAGGGATTTTCATGGACATACTCCAGGCCTTCTGCCTACTAGTCATTCTGGGCTATGAGGCAGCCTCCCCAGGTCCTGCTTTATGTAACTTGGTGGTGGTGTCCCACAACTTCTGCGATCTGAACTCAGTTCCATGACCACCCTTCCTGAGGATTTTTCCTTGCCCACATTCTCTCCAGTGGCATCT
The DNA here is from genome assembly GCA_009823505.1 of Rhizomys pruinosus. Classification (NCBI taxonomy): domain Eukaryota; kingdom Metazoa; phylum Chordata; class Mammalia; order Rodentia; family Spalacidae; genus Rhizomys; species Rhizomys pruinosus. The sequence continues at coordinate 964,717 of VZQC01010757.1, forward strand.
GGAAGTTCTCTCTCTGATCACCCTATTTATTTTTCTCATCTCCAGTTATTGGGTGTCACCTGACTTATTTCTAAACTACAATGCACACATATCTTGAATCTGTTTCACATCTTCATTGTACAGAGGCAGGATTGAAATAAGATTATTCTTATCTTAAAGATTCCATTAAAAATCTTTTTCATTGCCGGGCGTGGTGGCGCACGACTTTAATCCTAGCACTTGGGAGGCAGAGGCAGGCGGATCTTTGTGAGTTCAAGGCCAGCCTGGTCTACAGAGTGAGTTCCAGGACAGCTGGGGCTACAGGGAGACCCTGTCTCGAAAAGACCAAAAAAAAAAAAAAAAAAAAAACAAACAAACAAACAAAAAATTCTTTTTTACATAATTTTCTAATCTTGTTACTCGGTTTAAATAAGCACATGTCTGAGAAATTTTGAGTTTTGTGCATATTAATAAATTAATGAGTGCATTGTGGTAGGATTCTATCTATGATTTAATCTGGGATGGGAGAGGGGATCCTGCTGCTAAATTTAAGGACAATAATTATGATCAAAACATATATTATGGTGGTTCACCTTTTGAACTTTGACACAAGTAAAAACAGTGTTCTTTGAAATCAGCTTTGAGTTTTTATGAGATTATATCAACCCTTAATAAGGAGTAAAAAGTTAGAGGGAACTGCTCACTAAATAACTATATAGGTACCATTTCTTTGAATGATGTACCTATTTTATTATATGCCTGAGTCAAGTAAGTATATGAACAAAATGTGTATGTCTAACAAGTGGAAATATATTAATAAATCTAAAGTTTTGGAAACCACAAGTTGATGGTTAATCTTGATTGCTAAATTGATCGAATTTGGAACTGAGTAAAAACATGCCTCTGGGCAGGTCTGTGAGGGTATTTCCAGGAAGGATTAACTGAGGGAGTAAGACTGAATGATACTGTGCTGAAATACAAAGAGGTCCATGGGTAAAGCAAGAATCCCTTTGCCTACCTGTCCTCTCTCCTTGCTAGTATCTACATGGTCCTGAGTTACTACCATAGTTGTTGCCATCTTTCAGTGACATTGGATCCCAGCCTCTCTGGCCTTCCAAAATGGACTTAAGAGCAGTAGCTCTTCAGGAATACTCTAACCTTTAGCACTAGTTTGGGACTTCTGAGACACCCAGCCTGGGGCATCTAGTATCCACTTGGTAGATTATGCATCTACTGGAGTCTCACCTCTCCAGTGTGGATACAGACCTTGTTGGTCTACCTAGCTCCTATTTGGTAACCAATCTACTACATCCATTTTATATACGTACATACATACATACACACACACATATATGTATTCATTCTCTCTGTTCTCTCCCTCTCTACAGAGCCCTGAATAATACATCCTACCAACCTTGATAAAATTATGAAACAATTGGTTTATACACCATTCTAGTTCTAAGAAACTTAAAATGGGGTTTGTAAGAAAGAGGAGACAGGATTAAACCTAATATTCTGGGGAAAATAACTGGCTTATTTTAGATCAAAAAAGTAATAAAATCATGTCTAGAACTCTATACTCATCTTCAGAAAATAAAGGAATAATGCTGCATTATCTCAAATCTGTCAGGAGCTTGTGTACAAACAAAAGAAAGGAGACTTGAATTTGTCAGAAAGAAAATGGAGCCATTGTCTGTGACATTTCAGCCAGTTCTCTTTCACATAGTTGTTAGAATAGACCAGGAAGAAAGAAGCTTACCTAGGTGGGCATGTAAATAATATGGAAGTCATTTAAAACTACAGTACCACAGACTTATAGTCAATAAAAGAGGTAAGAAAATAGGCTATGTTGTCACATATATTTCAGGAGGCAGGGCTTTGAACTAACTTGTTGCTTATCAGTAAAAACTGAAAAATGGTTTAAAATCAATTTGAAGATTTGTCTACCCACGCACATGTAAATGTCTACACGTTTCTTTGTGTTACTTTTCTATCCATCTATTTACCCACACATCCATATATACACGAATCCAGGAATTCATTAACTTTCATAAATTTCCATCTACCTACTTACAACTCTTCCCCCTTACTGCTGGAATAAAGGTCCTTTGGGGTATAATTATTCTTTTTCTGTACAAATTGTATTTTTTATTAAACATCATTATTATGAAAGCATCCTGGTTACTTTGTTTATAATAAATTCCTACATGAATTTGAAGCTTACATTTAAAAGATTATATTTTCTCAAGTGAAATTTAATCCACTCTTGCCACATAAAATATAATCTTCAACTTCGCCAATATATAAATAGCCCAAAATTCATTTTTGAGTCTCAAACCACCAATATTATTTGCCTGTTTTCTTCCTTTCGGACTAACTATTGAGGGAGGACACCATAGTTCATTTTTAAAAAGAAAACATAAATATTAAGTTTGCTTTGCTCAACTGAAGAAAGCTTCTCATATTTTTTACATTGTATAATTGCTGTCCATAGAAATGCTAACAAATAGCAAGTAAAAAAATTAGTGATCTATCCTATTTTATGGATGAGGAAATTGATCAGAGGTTAAGGACTTGTTCACTGCAGTTCAGCTATCAGGATCCTCAGGACGGTGCCCTTTTTCTTGAAAGTCCTCAGATAGTTCTTGGTAGCCCTTTGTAAAGCCAAGAAGGGAGTTGCTGTAGTCTGCAGGAAACCATTAAAACTTAAAATTCGGGCTGGAGAATTGGCTCAGAGGTTAAGAATACTATCTGCTCTTGCAGAGGTCCATCAGTAACTCACAGAGATCCACCTGCCTCTCCCTCCCGAGTACTGGGATTAAAGAAATGTGCCACCATGCCCATCCCAAGACGGTTCTTAGCCTTCATGTGGGTGTTGGGAATTGAACCTGGGTCCTCTGAAAGAGCAGCCAGTGCTCTTAACCGCTGAACCATCTCTTCAGCACCTAAATATAATATTTTTTAAAATCCTAAAATGTATACACTGAAAGGAAATACCCAATGTCATTTGAGAATGGGACTTGGTGAAGAAATTGGGTTATGAATGTACTGTCTGCATGCAGGTGTGCACCCGTGTCGTGCAATGCCTCGGAGGTCAGAAGAGGGTGTCAGATTCCCCTAGAACTGGGGTTCTCCTGGAATTGGAGTTTCAGACGGTTTTCGGCCGCCATGTGGGTGCTGGGGATCGAACCCGGGTCCTCTGTAAGAGCGGTCAGCACTCTTAACCGCTAGGCCATCTCTCCAGCCCATAACTCATGTTTTTAAAAGCCACCTGGCCCATCGACTTTTGCTACAGCAACCAAATAGAGTAAGATAGGACATCACTCTCCAAGGGACATTCACTCCTAAACATAAGCCTTGGTAGAAAGCCACTATTCTGCTTCAGTAAGAGAAGGGGAAAATAAATCATTAGGATGGCAGAAAAAAATCAGAAAAGTGAGGGAGATAGGAGGTTAGAACAAAGGAGAAGACATGGGAATAAGGGAAAAAAGGAGGAGAGAGGGAAGAGATGAGGAAGATTGGAAAGAAATCTATCCAGCTATTATTCATATTCACAGAGTAGCATCAGATGCAATGGGACAGAAAGGCAGACAAAGTAAAGACAACCCGCCAAGTCAGTGGGCACATGGGGCTATGAAGGCAGTCATGGTTTAGCCACAGGTTAACAGGTGTGGAGTAAGAGGGAGGTGTTAATTAAGGTAGAGCTGAAAACAACCCCAGTACCCTCACAGGACCTCCACCAGTCAGAAGCTGATGGGGGGGAGCCCTTTCAAAAATTTTATAAATTTAAATGTTGTTGTAAATTCCAGTTGACTAAATTCTTTAATTTGAATTTGATTATAATATATCCTAACTTTATTGACTCATCAGGATTAAACAGAAATGCTCTGAAAGAACAGGGCCTATTTATTACAAAACAAAAACATCCCCTCCATGAATCAAATGGGCAACAGCTGTCTGGTCTTTGAAAGGAATTATCTCTTTTGTCCTAAGATTAGCAGGGCTGCAGAGGGAAGAAAGGAATTAACCATCATTATCAGTTCAAGTCACCCGGTAATTTCTGCAATGAAATAGCCTGACCATATTCAGAAATTATCATGAAAACACTCAGCTTTCTAGGTGAATTATTATTGAATTTATATTAACCCCCGGGCTAAGTATCTAGGGAGTATTTTTTTTTAAGTTGCTAATGTTGAAAAGATATGCTGCTGATCTCTTAATCTGATCACATCCAGCAAGAGTTATTTGCCCCTGGGTCTGAGCTACATTGTAATAAAATCAAAGGACATAAAAGCTGTAGCAGGAACAGTGCTGAAACTGGAGAAGTAGCATTATGAATAGCAACAAGTATGGAGATGCATATGTAAGAGAGTAACAGTCAGTGAAACCACGCTCCTCCATGATTTAGGCTGAATAGACAGTTATGGCTCATCTGCTAAATGATCTACTGGGTAGATATTTATGAATTATTATACAGTATATTATTGAGGAGAAGCTTGGTTAAAAACAAATATAGAAAAGAACAAATGGCACAGGCAAGCTTTGAGGAAGGCCATCATTTGTAATATTTCTTAGGGAAAAAATCTCTTTGAGAAATTCCTCTATGCCACAGCTAATATGCCATAGAAGGCCCTCCGTTTTCAGAGTGCATAAATCCACATAAATTGCTATAATAAGGATCTGTCCTCTAGCCCTTTGGTATAAATGTACATCTGGTCTCTGTTTGTAGTGAAATCAATACAAAGCTCCACAGTGCATTAATAATAAAAATCTTCAACATATTGCAACTGAATAAGCCCTGCAAATTTGAGACTGAAGATCCCATCATCCATGTGTGTGCTTTAGCACTGACAGCTGATTAGGCCACACAACATTCATTAAGTGGCTTAGGATTCCAGAGGTAGAACTTTGTTTAGCATAAGTATTATTTCCAAAGGAATATTCCATATGTATGTATACTCAAAACTTTCCCTTGCTTGATAGATAATGTGTCTTGGATGTTTGTATCTATAGCTAACAGTAGAATATAAATGTGATTAATAACAAAGTTATTATAAGCAATAATACCTGGCTTGGAGGAAGTTCATAGATTTGGGCTTGTAGCTCTATCTATCCTAGAGCTCACTTTGTAGACCAGGCTGGCCTAGAACGCACAGAGTTCTGCCTCTGCCTCCTGAGTGCTGGCATTAAAGGCAGGCACCACCACACCCTGCAGATTTGCACTTTTAAAAAAACAACTGAGGGGCTGGAGAGATGACCTAGCGGTTAAGAGCGCGGACTGCTCTTGCAGAGGACCCGGGTTCGATCCCCAGCACCCACATGGTGGCTGAGAACCATCTGTAACTCCAGTTCCAGGAGAACTCCAGTTCCAGGGGAATCTGACACCCTCTTCTGACCTCGGCATTGCATGACACGGGTGCACAAACCTACATGCAGACAGTATATTCATACACATAAAATAAATAAATAAAAAATTAAAAAAAACAACAACTGAATCCTAGATTTAGCACACATCCTAGATTTATTATTAGAGGTTGTCTTTAAATGCAAAATCCAATTAAAATGAAAGAACTGTTCTACATTTTTAAAATATCCATTTGGTTTTCAACAGTTATAGTCAACAGCAAAGAGATATAAATCCAATCTTCCTTTTCAGTCTCATATTTACCTTCTGTGTTATATGATTGACCCAAGGAGAAGAGCAGTTGCTGAGATCTGGTCCTTGGGGATCCCAGATTCCATCAGGAGCAAGGCATAAGTACGTTGATACACCTACAGTAAGAGAGTAATACATCTGCTTTCAATACTCGAATCATTTTTCTTAGAATGACTTCAGGGTTTAGCTTTGCATAAATATAAGTTAAGGTAAAAATGAGATAATTATATTGAGATAATGTGTTTTAAACTCTAGATACAATGCGTTGCAAACAAATGGCACTGGTAAACATTGATTAGTAAATGAAAGCATTCAGTATTTTTAAAGCTCTTGTTGGGAACTATGGTAGGTATGGAGAAGAATTTCGTGAATTCAATCCATGTGACAGCTTGCGTCACAAATTTTTGTTCAGATTTGCAGGGGCAAGGCAATACTAGAAATCCTAGGTGTTAGTGTGCAGAATTTTCAAGAAAACAATGCGGGAAAGCTTATTTCAAGTGGAGAAAAATATGCTGTCTTGGGGGGACTTCAAGATGGTTTTTAACTGGGTTCTCTGGAATGAAGGAATTGTATTTAAAGGAGTTGGAAAAGCAGAAAAGCTGGAACAGAAAGTCCTTTGTCCATGATGATGGAAAGCAGTGAAGACCATTGAGAGGCATGAATTGATTCAGGTTTCAGAAAGGTAACTCTGACAGCAGAATGGAGGATAGATCTGAAGAAATACTCTGGTTAAAGGGAGGCATCTGTGCCTAGAATTCTGAGAACATGTGTAGGCCTGGCCTAGTACAAGACAGAATGCAGAGAGGTTAGGACTGAGGTGCACAGCCCAGGCAAGCGTTCAGAAGGGTTCCTTTAAAATTCTTCCCAGATTTGCACAGAACAATCTGATCTGTTTCAGTAGCATCAAATGCTTTCAAATAAAAGTTTTTATTAATCTTCACAGGCAGTGTCTGGGGCAGGAAGGCTGCTATTATTTCTCTTTCAAAGAGGAAGGAACTAAGGCCTGAAAATAAAAAAGAAGGAACTCTTAAATAATTTTCTGATTCCAATACACAGAAAACTTTGGAAACAAATACATTTCTTTTCAGAATGAAAATGGATGCTGATTTTTTTGTTTCATGAAAAATAAATAAATGTGGAACTTTCTTAAAAAACCCAAAATATTGTTTGCCACTCCCATCCCTCCATGTATTATAGAATTTGGGATGATATATCCATTGGTTAAAGAAAGCAAATGAATACTATCCAAAGACACAGTCATAAGAATACATGCACACACAGTGATTGTATATTTATTTATGTATTTTGAGAAATAATGCAAATATTTCTATTGTGTCAAATATTCATTTATGAAAGTCAATATAAGTGATCATAAGAAAGCAGAATTTTTCTGTCTTAAAATGATAAAAATATATGATTGCAATTTGGAAATATTATAAATTATGTGAGGAATAAAAGAAGAACAGAGTTATTTGTTGCTTAACTATCTCCTGGAAGAAGCAGAATAGGATTCCTTTTTATTTTATTTTTATTTTATGTGTATGAGTGTATTGCCTGTATGTATATAAATGCACCTGAGCCTTAGTGTCCAAGGAAGTGAGAAAAGGGTGACAGATCCCTTGGAACCACAGTTATGGACAGTCGTTATTTGCATGTGGATGCTGGGACCTGAACCCAGGCCCTCTCCAGATCAGTCAGTGCTCTTAACAACTGAGCCATCTCTCCAGCCCCTTATTTATTTATTTATTTATTTATTTCAGAGATTTTTATTTTAATTTTTTATTCCATTCTTATTTGTCAATTGATTGATTCTGCATGCAAATGGAGGGGCCATTGAGAGTGTGTGCCACAGTGCACAGTGAAAGAAAGGTAGTCAGCTCTTCTACCATGTGGATCCTGGGGATTGAACTCAGGGGTTCAGGCTTGCCAGAAAGGACCTTTCTTTTTTTTTTTTTTTTTAATTGCATTTATTAAAAGCACCTTTCTTTACCTGCAGGCGCACTTTACCATGCTATGCTAGGCTGAGTGGATAGGAGGTCTCCTGCCAGCAGACTTCCTTGACAATGTTAGGTACCTTTGGCAGGTAGAGGACAACTACATGATCATTGAAACAGATAGTCATGCTTTCTCCCTTTGTTAAATGCAAGATCTGATCAATGGCATCAGGAAAGTAGAAGTCCTCAACTTATTGTCTACAACCATTATCTGTCCACTGGTGAGAAGCAGACCAACTAGAAGCAATCAAATGTAGTTACTGGGGGCCACAGGGAGGGGCAGGCTCTCAGGGCCCCAAGAACTGACACTGCAGGAAAGCCAATGTTCACAGAAAGCATTTCTACCCAGTTCTCACATGTGATTTCTGCAGGTTCTATTATCGAATGCTGACAATACAGTAATTTAAATTGTCATTTAGTTGGGCTCATAACCTAATCAAACATGAGATAATAAAAAAGATAACAACAGAAAGAGAGGAAAATGAGAGGAAAGAAGACAAGAGAAACATATACATGAAAAGAGAAGAGCAAGGGACTGCAGAGATGGCTCAGTGGTTAAGAGCACTGACTGTTCTTGGAGGAGGACCCAGGTTCGATTCCCAGTACTCACACGGTGGGTAATGAGGGTCCGTAACTCCAGTTCCAGGGCATCCAACACCTTCTGACCTCTGCAAGCCTTTAACAACAGGGATGCACTTACCCAGATGCAGCCAATACACACATTTACAGAGAATAAAAATAACAAATAAAGTATTCTTTCAAAAAAAAAAAAAAAAAGGGGAGGAGGAGGAGGAGGAGGAGGAAGGAGGAAGGAGAGAGAGGAGGAACTATAGCTCCAGAAAATCAAAGCAAATGAGGGAACTCCTGGACCTGTCTGGCTGGGGCAGACTTACCGATGGTTCCTGGAGGGCACGGTTGCTTTGCCACTTGTCCTTGACGAGTCTTAAACCACATGATTTCTCGGGCTTCCACAGCCTCACAGCTCTCTTCCAGAGCTGGGATTTGGGAGGATGCTGATGGCAGGTGTGTGGTAATGTCATCCAGTATCTCCACCGCGGGAGACGGCGTACTGGTACTGCGGTTTCTCCGGCCTGGCACAGACGGTGTGGTGCTCCTGCCTGCACTCCAAGCTGTTGTCCGGAGGGTGGTACTGGTGGTGGTGCTGCCCATGCCTGGGGGTCCTGTGGTAGAGATTCCTGAAACAGTTGGGACGAAAAAAAAAAAAAAAAAAAAAAACCACCTACATTGCTTGCTCACAGTAGGATCTCAGGATGTCCCCAGATTAAAATCATTCATTTGACAGTTAAGAAAGTGTTAAAACTAAATCCTTCACCTCGTTTTGATTTTACACGTGGCCAAAATATGACAATACCGAGGTGCCGGGGCGTGGCCACTTGAGTTCAAGACAGCCATTTGACTGGTGCCAAACACAATCTTCTTAAGCTTTTTTTTTTTCAACTCTAATCACAGAAAACAAAATTACAGCACAGTGAGCCTTTTTTTGTAAGCTTCTTAATGCTTTCAGCCTTTCTCACAATTAGGGAATTAAAACCTTAAACCCTCTACTTAGATTTTTCAAACTTGGTATGGAAAAAAAAACAGTTCCATAAAATATTACATGCACAATAGCCGTCCTAATCTAAATGTAAAATATTCTCCATTAGCTCATTTTTGAAAAGTTGGTCCCAGATGGTGGCCCCTAGATAGGGAGGGTTTTTGTTTTGTTTTGTTTTTTGTTTGTTTATTTGTTTGTTTGTTTGTGTGTGTGTGTGTGTGTGTGTGTGTGCGCGCACGCGCATGTCTTTTTGAGCTACAGCTCCAGGTGTCCTGGAACTCACTATGCAGACCAGGCTGGCCTTGAGCTCACAGAAATCCTCCTGCCTCTGAGGTGTGTAAAGGTGTGTGCCACCACGCCCGTCTGGTTTTGGATTCTTTAGGAAGTGTTGCCTAGTTGAAGGAAGGGAAGCACTGGTTCTGGCTTGGGGATGCCTTAGGTTACAGCTCTGGGATGGTCGCAGAGGAGCTTTGCTCTGCCTGATTAGAAAGAGATGAGAGCAAGTGGACTCCTGTCTACTGCCATGCCTTTCTGGCCATGATGGACAACAACCTGCAAACTGTGGGCTAAAGTAAACCCTCATAAATACCTAATTTATGAACTAATGTAAGTTTATATGAGAGACGCAAAATAATGAGAAAGTGAGAGAAGAGAAACAAGGCCGCACACAAGCTAGATGATAAAAAGCTTAATGAACTGAAACCCAGCTTTCAGAAAATTCAAATTTGGTTTACTGATGTAAGGTGTAAGTAGCTCCGAGCTAGTTATGCTGCTAAGTTGTATTGAGGGAATATTTTTATCTGAGTAAATGTATTCTAATTTCTAAATAATGGTGGTTAGTTTCCCTAACCAGCTAAATGAACCTAAAATGAATCCAAGGAATCTGCTAACAATACTTAAGGAAAACTCAGGAAGAGAATTTTTGCCCAGGAACACATGTTCATGTTCATATTATAGGATTGCAAAAGTGCACTACATACCTACACTACATACATACATACACTACATTTTTAGCTGCAAGAGTCAGAACTACCAACTTCAGTTACTGACTGTGGACTGTGGGGACTTCGGCTTCAGTAGGTACAAGGTAACTCAGATTCAGAAGCTGCAGGGAGTCCAGAGATAAGCCTCCCACTCATTGTCATTCATGATTTGCTTAAAGCAAATTAACTACACAGTGGTAATGGTCTGATCTTCAACCCTCTGCCCCAAAGGAGGTCCCACAACTCATCACAGTGAATTTGCTGTACCTAAAATGTCCAAATCCAGGACTGATGTGGCAGAAAGAGAGGGGATTAGTTTCTGAACATTGAATTGCTGTGACCTGAAATGATGCTATCTGGCTGCTTCTCCTGTTTTCCCTTCCCTCTCAATATTCCTCCTCTTTATCTTTGATTCTTTTGTATGTGAAAGAAGGTGGGAAGGAGGAAAGGGAAGATGGGCTATTATAACTAGATCTATTTCAAGTTAAGACAAATTGGTTAGTATCTGTTACCCAACTTCTTCTAAATACATTATATTTACCCAGATTGCACATGGTGATTTCTGTCTCATTTTATTTGAAATCCATGTATTTTTCCTTTTCTTTCCCCAGTCAGTGCTAGTGAGGAGTCCAATCATCAATCAGTTAATAAATACAGTAGGGCTTTAAAAAAAATTTTTTTTAATATTTTATTTAGCCAGACGTGGCGGCACATGCCTTTAATCTTAGCATTCGGGAGGCAGAGGCAGGCAGATCTTTGTGAGTTCCAGGACAGCTGGAGCTATAGGGAGACTCCATCTAGAAAGGACCAAAAGAAAAAAAATGTATATTTTATTAATTATTTTTATGTGTACTAGTGTATTACCTTCACGAGTGTAAGTGCACCCATGTTGTGCAATGCCCGCAATCAGAAGAGGATGTCAGATCCCCTAGAACTGGAGTAATAGACAATGGCTAGTTATTATGTGGGTGCTGAGAATTGAACCTGAGTCCACAGCAAGAGCAGCCAGTACTCTTAACTGTTAAGCCACCTCTTCAGACCCCTCTATTACTTCTTAGTTGTCTGAAACTTATACAGGAGAGAAAGTATAAACACCAAAACTCAGATATTCTCCTGGTCCTCTGCAAGAGCAACCAGTGTTCTTAATTGTTAAGCCATCTCCTCAGTCCCAAAGTAAGATTTTTTTTTTACTATTTTTTCTGACAACTGCTAGAGCAGAAGAGAGCAAGGGTACTCACCATTTAATATTTATTTTTTCCAAAATAAAAGCTCAGAGTTCATAAAATACAATTATTATGTCTAATATTCAGTACAGGTCAAATAAAATTTAACAAAGTATTTCAAAATATTAAAATTGGCATTTTAAATTATAAACATAGAGTGACTTAATACATATTATTTAGATATATACCAATAAAATGTGCCAAAAACATTACTCGAGAGTAAGAATATTAATTCTTACTCTCGGGTAATTAATTAATAAATTATTAATTTATTAATAAATTGCAAATTAAATATTTAAAACTAGTATTAGCTTTAAACATTTATGTCCATGCTGTCATCACTGGGATTCAAGATTATCTTGAAAAATTTTCCCGGTTGATGAAAAAATTCTTTATGACTTCTTTTTTTTTTTTTTTTTGTCTTTTCGAGACAGGGTCTCCCTACAGTCACAGCTGTCCTGGAACTCACTCTGTAGACCAGGCTGGCCTTGAACTCACAAAAATCCACCTGCCTCTGCCTCCCAAGTGCTAGGATTAAAGGCGTGCGCCACCACGCCCGCTCTTTATGACTTCTTAATAGTTGGAGAAATAATAAAGCACTAGTTAGAAGCTAATTTCACGTGTTTTCTCCAACTCTTCTAATTTAAATAAAACTAGCTCTCATTTGTATTTGTGAAGGGACTACTTTGAGTAACTGTTAAATTTTTTGACAGGGACTATAATCTTTTCATTGATAATGAGCTGGAGCTTTTATTTCAAACAAAGCATTGCTAGTTTTTTGTCTTTTTTAGTTTGATCATGTAAAAAATGGAGATTCATCACAGTTACCTGTTATTAGCTAAATAATCTGATGCTCAAATTAACTTGTTTGAGAATGTCTTTGAGCCAGAGTAAAAAAAAAAGCTTTTAAATAGAAACTGTTTTTTTAACTGTCTTCTTTATCTTCTTGAGAATTATGCAGGCAGTAAAGAAAGGCTTTAAAATGAATGTACCTTTTCAACTAGATATTTTAATTAGCATGCAACTAGAAGCAAAAGCGAGAAGACTGGTTGAGCAATCATCTTCCATAGAGAACTGCACAACTGCACATACTGTAGAAGAATCTCCAGCCTGTTGTTTCTACCACACACACCACACAAAATGGCACAGGGCGATGTGGCTTTTTGCTTGCTGTGATTCTAGCCTTACCCATTTCAAATAGGTCTTTTAGTATAGATTTAATGTATATATCATTGTAGTCTAGTTAACTGATCTAAATATTTGAAGACAATATCATCGTAGGAAAACATTTTTAAAATAATACCATCATTTAATGCAAGTTCACAAGCTTTCTTTATTTAAAAATTAACCCAATCAAAGAATTTTCTAACTATTCTTAAAGTAAAAACTGGACTATGTGACTCTCCTGATTCAAATCCTGAAATGGTTTCTTCCTCCTCCCTAAGCAAAATCAGAATTCCTTTACTTCAGTCTCAAAGCCCTTCCTTCACAAACTTATCTCTCCATGTGATTCATAGCCCTTTCTCATATTTTAACTCTGTTCTTTAAACCAAACAATTTGTCTAAAATTGCCCATTTGTACTGTCCTTTTCTGTCACAGGGTCTTTATACATGCTGTAAAGTAACCCTGCCCCATTTCCACCTAAATTAAGTTATAGCTTGCATCACATCTCTACTGAAGAGTCTTTCCAAATTTACTAAGCCTGGCATGTGTGTGAATATATATCTATACATTTATGTATGTATATATATAAAATGTATTTTTGTTAAGATTATTTCTTCTGGGTTTTGGTCTGACCAAGGATAACTAAGGCCCAAGTTATGACAAATGAACATCAGAGATAGGTCAAGGAAGCATTGCAGTATAGAGGATCAGTGAAGATGGAAAGAAATAAGCAGCTGGAAATAAAAGAGCTAGACTAGAAAATTTACCTTATAAATGAATCTTATGTTTGAGTAAAGAAAGCCATTAGAAACTAAAAGAGGCAAGAATCTGGGAAAATATAGTACCTCCTTTCCCATAGAATGACTGCCTCTCAAATCCATCACAGTGAAATGAGCAGGTGCCTAGGAAGCACTAACATTGACAGAGGAGTTTTTTTGTTTTTGTTTTGTGGGTTTTTGTTTTGTTTTGTTTTGTTTTAAAATTCATATTGTTATGAAATACAGCAGGGAACTCAACTTAATGCAGACATCCTAATTTTAGCAATCAATATTAGTTTATTTCATTGGAACTATGTCAAAGAGAACTGTTTATGAGCAGGGATGACCCTCTGGAATTTAAGCAGAATAGCAGTCAATTTTAAAAGTCATTTTGGGGACTGGAGAGATGGCCTAGCGGTTAAGAGCGCCGACCGCTCTTACAGAGGACCCGGGTTCGATCCCCAGCACCCACATGGCGGCCGAGAACCGTCTGAAACTCCAATTCCAGGAGAACTCCAGTTCCAGGGGAATCTGAGACCCTCTTCTGACCTCCGCGGCATTGCACGACACGGGTGCACAGACCTGCATGCAGACAGTACATTCATACACATACGGAAATAAATAAAATTAATAAAAAAAAAAGTCATTTTTGATCTCTTCTCTTTGTCCTTTCTGCTTACTGCAATGCAGGAGTCCAGGGGTTCTGCTGACAGCTTTCGACAGGACAAATACTAATGGGATGGATAATGTATGTCCCTTCAACCCAGGAGAGGAATTGTCTTACTGACAGATACTGGCATAACACATATCTGGAGCCACAGAAAAGCACTGACTGGTAAGTTCCAACCCACTTCACATATCTTGACAGTTTGCTTTGATCTTCCAGAATGAAGAAATGATGTGATAGCTTCTCAGTGGATGCTGCTATTGCATCTTACCTGAAGACATTGCTAGCTTAATCAAAGTGTGCACTGGCAAGTTCCTGTGTGCTGTGCATCTCAGAAAGGTTACTGTCTGAAGGAAAGTTAGAGTGAGTACTTATAGTTACCATTTTATCAAAGTTTAGGAATTTCCCTTATTTTATCATTGTTATGATGACCACTGCACTTCATAAAAATAGCTAAACACAACTCCATATTGACTTTACCTTCATAGTTTTATTCCCCTCACCACACACAACTCCCTTCAATTCTCCTGTCCCTTGATAAAGCTATCCACAGCTTATTTTGTTATTGCGATCTGATTTATTTTCTCTCCATCTTGTCTTAAACACTTATTACCTAGAATGTTAATGCAGGAAAAATATGCAAGCAGAGAAAAGTGAAAGAAGGCAAGAGTTATATAGTGATTCATAGTTTGTTTTATTATTTTTCACTGCTATTTCATTTAATTCTCACCAAAAATTATAGTGATTAATATTATAAATTGCTAATTAAAAAAAATAAAACATTGCCTCACAAATGGGAAACATTTTCATACAACAGGAAATAAACTGCTCTCTTGTTGAGTATTCCCTGTTTCCTTTGCTATAAAACCTGACATTCTGGCTGTGTGTACTTAGTAATTCCAGTACTTGGGAAGTAATTGGCCAGAAGGTCACATACCAGAAGCCAGCCTTCACTACATAGCAAGAGCTTGTTTGGAAAAAACCAAGAGCTTTTAGTTTTGCTCAGTAGTAGAGTAATTTTCTAGCATGTGCAAGGCCCTGGTACACATGCAGGAATGCACACGCGCGCGCACACACACACACACACACACACACACACACACACATCCTCTAATATCATGAATTGCTTTAGGCTTCCACAATTATTAGTCTTACATAAGCATTTATGACAATACTGAAGGAAAAAAAAATTCTGGTAGAAAACAAGATTCTAGTAAAGCATTACTATCCTTCATAATAAAACATTTTATCATTTGCAGGACTGGAGAGATGTCTCAGCAGTTATAAGAGCATTGGCTACTCTTACAGAGGACCTGGGTTCAGTTCTTAGGACTCACATGGTGGGTAACAACTATCTGTAACTTCAGTTCCAGGGATCTGACACCCTCCTCTGTCCTCTGCAGGCACAAGTGACTCGGGTACACTTACACACATGCAGACAATACACTCATACACAAAATAAAGATAATAAACAAAAAATTTTGAAAAAACATGTTATGGTTCAGGATAAAGAACTTTTTAAGAATCTAATACTTGAGCTGGATGTGGTGGTATATGCCTTTGATCCCAGCACTTGGAAGGCAGAGACAGGTGGATCTCTGTGGGTTCAAGGCCACCCTGGTCTACATAGTGAGTTCCAGACCAGCTGGGGATACAGGGGGACCCTGTCTCAAAAAGACCAAAAAAAAGGAATGTAATACTTAAGATAGAATATAAAGCTATGGAATCTCAACATAAATTTCATTTTACAGTCAAATTTTTTTTTTCTTCTCATAAAAGTCTACAGCTTTCCTTCTCGAGTTTCCTTCCATTCCTCCCTCCAATATTTACCTGTCTTCATGGTTTTCCCATTACAACTGCTTCTTTTTTTATTACCTTTATTTCAATAGACAATATTTGAGTTGATGGCAAAAGCATTTTGTTTTCTATACTTTCCAAGTGTTCATTGAATCTTAGGTCCATTACTGAAGCAAGCTTCCCAAGGGCCCGATAGAGGAAACAAGAAAACTAAACCTATCCCAGTGCTGAATGTGTCTTTTGGCTACCTGTTCAGAGCTCTAGAAAGAAAAAAGTTCTCTGTGACCCTCATGGATAGCAGAAGGTGGCAACAGATCTGGTTAGACCTAGTCTGAAAAATTAAATATTAATGTTATGCATCATAAAATTACCCACAACTTTTCAGAATCCACTTATAAAGCTTGGCTCCACAGCCTCTTGAGAGCAGGATCTCATAGGCAGCCAGCATGTGGAGGCATATTTATTTCTGTAATTTGATCCATTTACATCTTCTTGGTTCTCCCCTAGGATATTAACCTTATTGTAAATAGAGGAAATTAAGTGTTTTAATAAACATGAAATTATAATGGACTTATTATATATGATAATAAGTAAAAATAGAATATTTTAAAGAACTCTTATTACTACATATTAGACCCTACCATGATATGAACTTCTGAATATTTTACATATGTGCTTTAATTATGCTCAGTATATTTGGGGCAAGTATACTCATTTTCATGAACATTTTATCTATTCTTTGATTATGCTCCCAGCAATGATTGGGTAGGTATGCTCATGTTCGCTAGGGAGATGACAATTTCACACTCAACTTTTTCCTCATGTAAATATACTATCTGCCTTATAACAAGATCTTAACAAATATGTGATTAGTATTATGGTTTGGATGTAAAATGTCCACTATAGGCTCATGTGTTGGATACTTTTTTCCCAACCAGTGGTGTTATTCGGCCAGGTTTTAAATCTTGGAAGGTGAAGCTTAGCTGGAGGAAGGGGGCTGCTGTTGCACAGGCCTTGAGGATTATACTGGCCTCGCTTCCAGGCAATCTCTGCTCCCATGACTACAGCCACCCCTGCTGTTCCCCTGCTCTGAGGGACTGTGTCTCCCCTGCTCTGAGGGACTGTGTCTCCCCTGCTCTGAGGGACTGTGTCTCCCCTGCTCTGAGGGACTGTGTCTCCCCTGCTCTGAGGGACTGTGTCTCCCCTGCTCTGAGGGACTGTGTCTCCCCTGCTCTGAGGGACTGTGGCTCCCCTGCTCTGAGGGACTATGGCTCCCGTGCTCTTAGGGACTGTGCCCCCCCCCCAAGGGACTGTGGTCTCCTCAAAAACACTGATGCAAAGCGAAGCCTCCCTCCTTTAAATTGGCTCTTTTGGGTTTTTTTTTTTTATCACAGGGAGGAAAAAAGTAACTAATTCAATGAGCAAATGACAGAAGCAGAATGAAAGCTTTATTTTGAAAAGTACTTTCAGAAGATCTAAGTGTACAATGTGGTGTCTTCAATGCACTGTGGTTTTGATACAGTTGGATTAAAATAACTGAACAACCTTTCCATATTAAATTTCCTAGGAAAATTTAATTTTCTAGGAAAATTTAATATATAAGTTTTAATGTTTTATTTATATAATTTCAAGTCCCATAATACTATCACCACAAATTATTTACATACAGGTTTAAGGAATTCTTTTAGGTACTAATATTATTATTTTTTGTTACTAATATTATTTAAAAATTTTAAAATCATACTTTATTTTATTTAAAGAAAGAGTTTATATAGTAAATAAAGCTACAATGATTTTATATAGTTGTTGTTTTGTTGTTATTTTTATTGGGTTTTTTTGGGGGGGGATTATTTTTGAGACAAGGTCTCCCTTTAGTCCCAGCTGGCCTGGAGCTCATTATGTAGACCAGGCTGGCCTTGAAGTCATAGAGATCTGCCTGCCTCTGCCTTCCAAGTGCTAGGATTAAAGGTGTGAACCACCATGCCTGGCTGATTTGATATAGTTTTAAGCAGTAAGAAAAAGCAAACAAATTCACTTTACAAAATATCTCTGCCTAAAACCATTTTTTTTTTTTTTTTTTTGGTGTTTTGAGACAGGGTCTCCCTATAGCCCCAGCTGGCCTGGAATTCACTCTGTGCCTGTCTCTGCCTCCTGAGTGCTGGGATTAAAGGCATGCACCACCACACACACACTGATATTTATAACATATCAGTGTGACAAATATATTCAGTGACATCATGTCAATTCTACTATTTCAGGATCACTTTTTTCTTTGTAACAGACAGGACAGGAATGACTTATTCGGTATTTTTTGGTTAAGTGCTTAAATAATGTTGAAGTATTTTCTAATACAGATTTAGAAACAGAATTCTGGTTATCTCTAAGACAAGTGTTTTCTACTGGTCCTCCGTTTGGGAAATTAGTAATTTTTTTTGCACACTCACTTATGCACCAATTAATTTTGTTTCTACTCTCATTGCTTATAGTGCTTACCCATCACCTTCCTCATTCACAAATTAATAGCATCCTTCCCCTCTCTTTCTTCTGATTCCTTCCTTCCTTTCTTCCTTCCTTCCTTCCTTCCTTCCTTCCTTCCTTCCTTCCTTCCTTCCTTCCTTCCTTCCTTTCATTTGAAACAGGGTTTCCTTGTAGGCCCAGCTGACCTGGAACTCCCTATGGAGACCAGGCTAGCTTTGATCTCACAGAGATAAAAAATTTACCTGCCTCTGCCTCTACAGGGATTAAAGGCCTGTGCTACCACAGTTGACATTTTTTTTCTTTTTGATAGGGAAATCTGTCTGCAGGAGCCATGACAATTCATATATTTCAGTATATGATATCCAATAAATATTCATACCAATAGTATAACTAAATTCAGATGATCTTTTTAGTGATTTTATGTGTACAAGTGTTTTGCCTACATGTATGTAAGTGCACTATGCATGTGTAATACCTATGGAGGCCAGAAGAGCAAGGGTGTCAGGTCCTAGAACTAGAGTTACAGATATTAACTGCCATATAGGTACTGGGAAAAGAACCTGGGTCCTCTGCAAGATCAGCCAATGTGCTTAACTGCTGAGCCATTTCTCCAGCCTCCAAATTCAGATTATCTTAATTGTCTGTCAACCATTTCAATAGAATTGTAAAGAAACATCTAGCTTGGACAGGTGAACTACCTATTGCATTGTTTAGTAAGAGAAGATAAGTAAAACTATAAAGTCTGTCTTTTCCATTGCAGCCTCTGAATTCTCTACTTCATGTCTCCCTTTAGTAAGCCAATATATCATATTATTATTGGTCTCTAATATAAAGTGATTTTTATTTCAAGAAAGAAAAATATGGACCAGGGGTGTAGCTCAGCGGTAGACACAATATGTGCAAGGCTCTGGGTTCAATCCTGGGCTGGAGAGATGGCCTAGCAGTTAAGAGCACTGACCGCTCTTACAGAGGACCCAGGTTCGATCCCCAGCACCCACATGGTGGCCGAGAGCCATCTGAAACTCCAATTCCAGGAGAACTCCAGTTCCAGGGGAATCTGAGACCCTCTTCTGACCTCCGCGGCATTGCACGACATGGGTGCATAGACCTGCATGCAGACAGTACATTGATACACATACAGAAATAAATTTAAAAAATTTTTTAAAAAAGGAATTTAAATGAATAAATAAATATTTTCAAAATCATTCATGAAATTTTTTAGATGATAGGATATTTGGGCATGAACTACATAACAATCTCCTTTAAAAATACTAAGAATTTAGTTTTGAGAGTAAAATAAACTAGAGACGGAGACAGAGAAAGGAAAGGCATGTTAAGTCAATATTGAAATTCCGGAAGTAGAGCCATCTCTTGTAGAATTAAAATTGTGGCTGGAAGGCTGGTGGTGTACACCTTTATCCCAAGACTCTGGAAGTAGAGGCAGGCAGATCTCTGTGAGGTCAAGGCCAGCCAGATCTACATGGTGAATTCCAAGACTTCTGAGGCTATAGTGAGACTTTGGCTCAAAATGACAAAAAAAAAAAAAAGTAGATGGAGGCAATAACTTAGAAGTCAGCAAGAGATAAAGAGATCTGCATAGAGCTTAATGTCCTCGAGGACTACTAGCCTGATCTTCACATAGGGAGAGTCCAAAATTTGTCTAAGATTCTCTGCTGACCAACTTGTATTACACCATGAAGACAGAAAGAAAGGGTTATTGGGGTTCAGAGCATAGCTCAATCATAGAGCTTTTGCCTAGTGTGTATGAATCCTGGGCTCTACACCACGCACCACAACAAAATGAAACACCACACAAGGATTGCTGCTTTCTGCCTTGGAGCAAAAAAAATCCTCAATTCTTTCAACATTATATAACATGGTGGAGGTAGTAAATTAATAACTATTGAATCTCTGAATTCTTATATCAATTACTTTGTTGAAAGAGATTGATAAAAAATGGTATCGGCCAGGCACGGTGGTGCACGCCTTTAATCATAGCACTTGGGAGGTAGAGGCAGGTAGATCTTTGTGAGTTCAAGGCCAACCTGGTCTACATAGAGAGTTCCAGGACAGTCAGAGCTACAGGGAGACACTGTCTCAAAATGACAACCCCCCCCAAAAAAAATGGTATCATTGAGACTCGTATGTCTGCTCACTGATGGGACCAGAAGTTACCTCACCACTTCAACTCATTTCTAACTCTAACCTAAGCCTGTTCTATATGAAAACGTTTCTATTTTGAAATAATTATAGACTTACTGGAAATCTTAAAAAAATATATAGTTATTTAAACCAGATTCCCTCAGTAGTGATAATGTGTATAACCGTAATATAATATCAGAGCCAGGAAAAGATGTTGGTCCAGGATTGTTAACTTGACTACAGTCAGTACGTTATATAGTCTTCATCTATTATGAATTCATCCATGCCCACTACCCATTCATATGCTGCAATTCCAACGCCAAGGAACTCAAGAATGCCACTGAATTTGGAGACAAGGCCTTTTAGCAAGGTTAATGAGGTTATATAGGTGATCCCTAATCCAAACTAACTGTTGTCCTAATGGGAAATTAGTACTCAGGCAGCACAGACTGAGGCATAGACAAGAGAGGAAAAAGGAAGATTCTGCTAATCTGTGAGCTAGGGCAAGAGATCTCAGATGAAAGTAAACCTTAGACACTTTGATCTTGGATTTTCAAGCTTGAGTTCTGTGAGAAAATATAAATCTATGTTTTTTTAGTCCCTCAGTTTCTGACATTGTGTGGTACTAAAACAGTGACAGTGATATGTGTGTTAGTTCTCTGTCATGTGCACATTTGTGGAATATCACCACGTTCAAGATACAAAATTGTTCTACCAGTATCAAAGACTTGCCATGTTCAAGCTCTTTGTATTGAGAAGCACTCACCTCCACCCCTGCCCGCAGCCAGCCACTAACCTATTCTCCATCGCTACTGTTTCACTCTCTCAATGGGGAACTATAAATGGATTCACACAGCATGGAACCTTTTGAGACTGACTTCTTTTCCACTGAGCAGCATGATCTTAAGGTGCACTGAGGCAGCCTCATATGTCAACAGTTAAATAATCCTTTGTAGCCATGTTTGGATACCTACAAGCAACCTTTCACCTAGTGGTTGACAACAGCTTTGGAAAGTGAAAGTCATATGTTGTCTCTCTATAAAAGCCCCCAATTTATCAACACAAAATCCTTAAACACAGATCTGAAAGCCTCCAAAGGATGATACCCTCGCCTCTACCCGAAACTTCCCCACTTCGACTCTTTCTTGTAATCACTGTGGTATGACTTCCTGCATTCCACCATACCACCTTCTCATCCCTCCTGGTAAGACTGCTTCTGCAAATTGGAGACAACTATTGTAGAGGTAATCTCTTATAAAACCGGTAAAACTGCTTTCTTTAATTGACTACTAGACATGGGAACTGTGGAAGGGATTACTCTCTGTTCAGAACCAAATATAATACTAAAGTCCTAGGGCTATGCACTCAGGCAAAATATATTAATACAGGAGCTCTGACATCAGCAATGGATTGTTCTACCAGGTGGATGTTGGCCAGGGGATCCAAGGCCCCACAAAAGGTAAGGGCTCCTTGCCTCTAAGTTGGGATACCTACAGGAGGAGAGGCAATAAGACCCTGCTGCCGAAGACCTGACGTTAACATGGGAGGGATGTATTGAGACCATACATGCAAGTGTACAGATGGCCTCTGGAATGCCAGAGAGTGTTACCAAAGGCCACTAAACCAATAAAGCAAATATGGGTCTCCCTGAGTCAAGCAAGACTCCACCGTCAGCACCAGCTACACCTCACCTGCCTGGAAATACTGTGCAGCAGAGGCAGCCATGTGCCTGTATATCCCAAATCTAATTGGCTATTGGCTCTCCCCTTGGAGAAATAACCCATGGCTGATGCCACAAGCTTACATCCTCTACAGGTTAGGAGATGTTATAAGCCACAGTAAGACCCTGTCATATTTAACAGGGGGGAAAATTGTAATTCATGGATTAACATATCCAAACATGTGTCTATGCTAAAGTAACCTACCATAACTATTAGTGCTGCTTAAATACCTATATATCTAATTGCTTGTTCTTCATTAGTAGGATCGAAAGGTTATTCCTGGACAAACTGTCAGCCCATGAAAGGAAACAGCCAGAATTGATCAGAGTCCAAGTCAACAGCTCCAGAGAGAGTGGACTGTTTTACCTCTCATCCACCTGTGCCCCTTTTCTAAGCCTAGGGAACAACCTGCGGAAGAGGGGGCGTGGTAGAATGTAAGGGCTGCGATTGGGGTGAATGGTGAAACTACAGCAATGTAGTCTGGACACTCATTTGATCAACTTGATTGAACAAACAACCTGTCACCCCCCACTGGATGGTGGGGCTGTAGGTGTTTGGGCACAACAGCCTGCAGATAGGTTTTGCATGAAGGATGCTTGTACTCATGGATTATCACTTATAGCTAAAAATGAAAAAAAAAAACTGAGAGAAAGATGCAGGACAGTTATGGCGGAATGCATGATCTGGGATGGGGGGGGAGGGAAAAGGAAATAAGCCTGAACTGAATTGGAAAAAATGTATGAAATGCACAAAGCATCAATAAAAACTAATTAAAAAAAAAAAAAAGACTGCTTCTGTCTCTCACACTAGCTTCTCCGTTGTCCTAACTTTCATTATTTTTCCCCATTTCCGTTCTTTTAGTCCCCCATCTCCTTTACGTAGCTGCATTAGTAATCTTTTAGATATCTATCATTTACAGTGATTGTAGAAAAAAAGGGAAAGAGTAATTAAATTACCATTTTTAATAACTCATGCTAACATTCACTAGATAGTCATTTTTAGGATAGTAATTCAGGAAAAGAATTTAACATGTCATTGCTGGAAAATGATCATATTCTGCACCAGTAGCCAGACAGAGCAAGGGAAATGGAAGAAACAGCACCTTCTGTACTTTTTAGCCTTGAAACTTTGACAGAATTATAAACTAGGCTAAGTGATGGGGAAGGGGCAAAGTACAGTTATAAATGATAATGTAATATTAGCCTGGCACATAATCAATGCTTATACATATTTTATTTTAGTTATTTAAGATTTCTTTATTTTGGGGTTGGAGACATGGCTCAGTAGTTAAAAGCACTGACTGCTCTTGCAAAGGACACATGTGCGATTCCCAACACCAACATGGCAGGGAAGAACTATCTGTAACTCCAGTTGAGGGTATTCGATGTCCTATTCTAGGCTCTATGCACATTGAGCTTATGGGTGCACTTACGTACAAGCAGGCAAAACAGTCATACACATAACAGTCAATCAAAAAACATTTATTCATGCCTATGAATGTTTTGCCTGCTTGTATGTATGAGCAACAGCATTTATGTATTGCTTGCAGAGGCTAGAAAAGGACATCTGATTCCCCGACACTGGAGTTATAGGCACCTGTAAACTACCATGCAGGTAATAGGAGTTGTGCCCCTGTCTTCTACAAAAGTAGCCAGTGCTCTTAACGGCTGAGCCATCTCCCTTGTTCCTTAATTAATAATATAACTATATATCATGATTATTTTTATAAGAGATGCAAACAGTGCAAATACTGATGGAAGTTTTTAAAGGGAAAACTCTATTTGTTTATGCAATTTTACCTTCCCCCCAAATTATATGCATTATGAATGCAATTTATATATGACAGAACTCCTTGTATTTCCCTGACATTACAAATTGCACATGTAGTCTGACATATGATAATATTATCAGTCACTGTGTTTATGAAATATCACAAGATGTGTCTTACAATACAAATCTAATAGATGAAATAAGATCAGAAGAACCTCAGTTGTTTATAGACCATCAGAAAATACAATGGATAGAAGACTGACTAGTCATAGACTTGCAGCAGTATTTGTAGCACTTTTCTAACAATGAATCTCTCCTAGTGTTACCTGTCCACTCTGCTTTGAAATTAGTCTCCAGTACTGTGTTTAAATTAAACCGGCTTAATTATAAGTAAGGGAAACAACTCAGTGTCAAGAAATGAACATTCTTCATATACTTAAGCATATGCATAAAGCGTCTTAGCAAATCTCTTGGGACCAATTTTTTGTTGTTGTTGTTGTTCTTTTCAAGACAGGGTCTCCCTGTAGCCCTAGCTGTCCTGGAACTCATTCTGTAGACCAGGCTGGCCTTGAACTCACAAAGATCCATCTGCCTCTGCCTCCCAAGTGCTAGGATTAAAGGCGTGTACCACCACGACCGGCATAATTTTTTTCTTTTTTTTCTTTTTCAGATTTTTTTTATAAGTCAATTTTAATGAATGGTAGAAAGATTCAGGACCTAAATATTGCTAGATTACAGGTCTGTCCCTTTAAGATGCCTGTAACTCTAGGACACCAGACTCCACAGCCTGAAGAAATCAGACCAATCTCTTCTTTCTGTGGGACAGAGTTAAGAAGCTGTTCTGTGATGTGATTTTTATAATTTATGGTCCTACCCTGTACCAGACTCCTCCGTTCACCTTCTCATATAGGCTCTTCCAGACTAAATCATACTGTGTGGAACTTCTCACCATCCTTAATTTGCCTTTCTTACCCTCATCTCTTTGCTCTCTATCTTGTCCATACCTGATGGGGTAAGAAGTAGATTTGTAAGCATTGGACCTTTTCCTTTCATTTTCTATCCAATGAATGAAGTTGTGGGCTTGGGACATAACTTTGGTCTCCCTGGCAGTCTTTACAATACCAGGTGGAAAAAGAATATTTTTTAGGGGGCCTTTCTCCATATAAGTAAAGAAACAATTTATGGATAACATGATTATTATATAATTTTTTGTTGTCGTTTTGAGACAGGGTCTCCTTTAGTCCCAGCTGGCCTGGATCTCATTATGTAGATGAGGCTGGCCTTGAACTCACAGAGATCCGCCTGCCTCTGCCTTCTGAGTGCTGGAATTAAAGGTGTGTATCACCACGCCCAGCTATATTATATAATTTTTAACATGTACCATGCAAAAAGAATCTCTACAATGCTTTTGGAGAAGCAGGCTGCCATATTGTCATCTGTGTCTAATAGAGACAGCTGTGAGGCAAACTGCTGAGACCCATAGCCATCAAGAAACCAACACCCCTATTTGGGGCATCTGAAAGCAACCAAATATTGTTATAGGCACCAGTTTGCTCACAGGTTCTCCCTGGTCAACATTCAAGTGAGATTTTTGCCTTCATTGCACTATAACTTAAAATTTGTTGAGGACCTAGCTAAGTTGTGCTTGGAATCCTGACCCACAAAAATTTTGAGCTAACAAATCACTAAGCCGTCAATTTGGTAGTAGCAGTGTGGAATACTAGTAAATAATGTAAGCCCTTTCTCTCTATCTTTCTCCTCTCTTCTCTCTCTCTCTCTCTCTCTCTCTCTCTCTCTCTCTCTCTCCTGTAGTAGAAGTCTGAGAGTTAGAATTTAAAATTTAGGGTATGATTTTGCTTCCTGTTGTTATTTGAGGAGGAATTATCCACCTTGGTACTAGCTGATATTAGACCAAATAACTCTGTTGCATGAATAAAGGCTCAAAGACTTGTTCTATGTGTTAGGGGGTGTTTAGTAACATCCCTGCATTGTATTGATTACATGACAGTAGCAGTCGCCTCCCCAAAATACTGCTAGAAACAGTCGTATATCCCTTTAACGGCTCTCAAACTCACCGCTGTAAGCACTGGAATTTCTTCACTTACTTCTAATCTGTATTTGCTCAACAAATAACTAGTGCATGCTGATAACAGTATCAGGATTTCTTAAACGTTTAATAATCTTTACATGAGATGGTTGGATGGTTGCTTTTCAATTTATGAAATGGCTCAAAGGCTATAAATAAAATGAAATTAGATAGTTCCCAAAACATGGACTATGTTTTTTTTCTTTCAGTGTCTAGTGATTCAGCACTTCTAAGACATACTGCTACTAATCACATGTTAATACTGAAAAATTGATTTTATTTTACTGTTTTACTTAAGGGGCACATGCATAACAAGGTTATCAGAAAACTAATGAAAAGTGCAAAATAAAAATCATCTCAACTGCATCTCTGAGCTGTACTAGCATGGGTGGAGTTGGTAAGAAAAGGAGAAATTATGGAAGCTTCACGCTTTCTGACTGCGAAGATTACACTACACAGAATGAGTTCTGCCAGCCTCTTGTTTACTACAATATCAATCTTCCAGTAATGTTCAAATGCCGCCAGTGTCCAGTTGCTTTCTGAGTGAGGAACTTGAAATGAAACTTCGTGCTTCATTGCCACTTCATTCGATGATCATAAATCATTAGCTTTCACATAAGCTCACCTCCTAGGTGTGTTCTCAAGCTCAACATGTAAGGGAGGGATCAGTGAAGACAAACAAACCTGCTCTCTGAAACAAGTTTATATTTTCCTTTCCCACTTATTATCCAGTTGGATTCACATCATTAGCATGCAAATCATACTGCACCACAGTGCATTGTAAACAAAGACTGAAAGCAGGGACTGTAATTTCCTTATTGGTTGATAGATTTTTCTCAAAGAAAGTGAATACATAATGAAGTCCTGTTTTAGCAATATTAATTTGGCTAATGTATGTAGAATACAAGAGACAGAAAAAGAGAGTGTAAAAAGAAAGAATGAAGAGTAATGGCAAGGTTATAATTAACAGTGGAGCTAAAAGACAGGAGGGTCACAAGGTAATGAAGGCTGGTCTACTCTGCAGAGTCAAACAGGAAATTGGAAAACGGTAATTGGGGCTCAGAAAAGGCTTGTGGTATGTGTGCAGATATGGTAATTATCTCTTCAGATACTAGTGGTAGATGTTGTGTGGTAGATTTTGGTAACGACAGAAATAAGGGAGAGGGCAGAGGAGATATTTTGGTTTTTAAAAGAACCTAAAATGTAAGATTTCCTAGAAGCCCTAGAAGAAAAGGATGGAAAAAATTGAGGAGAAGCTCTGTTAGTCACTTAATTATTCCTGAATTTCTAGGATCCTTAGCAATAAAGTATACATTCTACTCATTAGCAAATAAAGGATGCTTTGCAAAAATTATGATTCAGTACATATTTATATATTTACTTGTGCATAGTTAAAGTGTTGACTATATAGATCTTTGTAGCAAACCAGAATTAAAATGGGATATTATCAAGGTTAAATAAAGAGAAATCAGGTCTGTAAAATAAATAACCATATATACAGTATAGAAAAAAGAGACCTTTTCTTATATGCCTAGTTAATGGACTGTACCACAATGAAAAATTAAAAAAGAAATTCGTAAATTTATATAAGACAGTATATATCTATTAGAGAACAGGTGAAAAAAACACAACTATGGATTTCTGAAGATGACTTCAGTGGCCAAGAGATTACTGGGACTTAAAATGACAGATATGTAAGCTATACAGCTGTATCAGGAGTTTTTACACAGTCTCAGAGGAATACCAAAAATGGGTAAGACTTCCTAGTTTGGGCATCCTTATAATCATGTAAAACCTTAGTAATTGGCATTATGCTCGAATACAGCCAAATAAAAGAGGCATGATAAGAGATATAGCATGAACATATACAGATTTTTCCAAGGTGCTAAGAGGTTTGCCCTACATGGTTCTACCTGGCCTTCTTTAATATATTCCTTTAAATTTTTAGCCCAAACTTCTTATCTTACTTGGAATTAAATAAATGTATTTATAGATATGACATTATAGAAAAAGGTTACAAAGAATAATATTGTAGTTCTCATATCGATATTGGCTTATTTATATCACATATCATGTGTATTGAATTTTAAAAACTATTATAAAAAACAATCTCAAAGATTGGGTCATCATGACCATATGAATATCATAAAATATTAGGATGCAGAACTAATTTGAAGACTTCAATGCTAACATCTGTTAGAAAATAATTTCAGTTATATTCAGTTTTTGAAATATTCATATGTTTCTCAACCGGCACCAAAACCACAAAACAGCAACATTTTGATTGAGTGACATTTCCTACAAAGAATAAAATACAAATTTACCTATACTGTGAAAACAAAAATCTAGTATTTCTTATTAAATATTTGAAATGTATTTGGAAAAGATTTTTGGAAAAAATAATTATATAATTCCTCCTCATTGACCAAATACAGAGATATTACATTTTTCTGTAAATACTGGATAGAATGTACTTGTTTATATATTACTTACATTAATATACAAAAAGAGTTGCATTTCACAGCTCTTTAAAGAATACACACACACTTTTAGTTTTCATCTGTTACTCCTTAAAATCTACCGCAGGTGAATCCATTTGTTTGTTTATCACTTGGAGGAAAATATTTACGGACTCATTTTGGAAGTCAAATGCTAATGGCTAACAAGAGCAATCACTGAGAAGTGTCTCAGAGAATGAGAGCTGGGTCTGTCTAACTCCTGAAGTAGATCTACTCTACTTAACTGGCAAATGGTTTCATTCTTTACAGTCCTCAAAAATTCATACTCTTGCCTCATCTGCCTGAAGATTTTCTTCCCAGTGTGGCTTCTATATTTCCTGTCTTCTTTCCCTCCACACATTCCTTTACTTCTTTACCTTCTACCGGCTGTGCCTCCTCCGGTAAAGTTTATAAAACCTCCCCAAACAGTACCACCAACTAGGAACCGAGTATTCAAACTCATGACTTTATGGAGGATGTTTCACATGCTATCCACAAGAAATATAAATTTGTTTCTTTTAATCTAACCAGTTATATAAATATCTGTTCCCACAGCTGCTTAAAAAATAGATACAAGGAATTTCCGGTTTTTTTAATCTAGGAGAAAGATTGAATGCTAAATCCGTAAGAATTTTCCATGATGTAATCAAATCAAAGTGTAATCCTAAGGCAGGTCACAGAGTCACTGCTGTTCCTAAGCTGACTCTCAGAGAGCAGCTGAATAACATGAGCTTCCAAACTGCAGACGGTTTTTCTTTTGTCTTGTTTCATTTTTTCTTATTTAACAAGCATATGGAAAGTTGATCAACGTGACACTACCTTTAATTCATTCCTAAAACAGAATTACAATAGACATGAGAAAATAACCTTTCCTCAAAGAGGACATGAAGGTGTCCTCTGGGGAGACATTTTAGAAAGTAAAAAGAGCTTTTGTTTAAAAACACAGTGTATGAAGAGTTCCTGTGTTAGGGGACACAGGAGGCTTAAAGGCAGCTTGAAATCTGAGTGTTCCTACTCTGGTATGCAGAGAACAGGAGGACCAGACATGGTCTGTGGCTAGTCCTAACAGCACCCAAGTTTCTCTTATCACAGAGGACACAGGTGAGCAGTGCACACCAGATAAATCTGATGTCGCTAATGACTTCAGATCATCCTGAGGAAGTTCGCTAACACAGAGGCTGTGCAAGTATGTGATAGGGAAGAACTGTGTCAATGAGAAGTATTAATGAAACACGGGCAGTCTTCTCTCTCTGCCTGAATGGCAGATTTGTAGCTTCACTTTCATTTAAGCATGAAGATAAGGGAAGAGTGGAAGATTATGTTTGACCCAGAGTCTAGAGACAAAGCATAGAAGACAAGAACAAGACATAAATGGACTAGCCACAATTCCCCTCTGAAAATGCAAAGGAGTTTTAAATCTCAAGGTCTTGGGGAGGATGTTGGCCTGAGAGCAAAATGCTTGGGAAATATATATGATATCCACAGAGGAGATGTAGAATTAGACTTTCAGGGAATGCCCGAAGAGGATATGTGGCTAGAAGAACATGATTCATTTATTTTCATAGAAATCACAGGTAATCTTCAATGGAATTATAGAAAATCCCCATCATATAGTTTATGACACTGTTCATTTCCCCCAAACATGCCCCAGTTGGAAACTGATCTTTATCCTTCCTCCCAAGAGGAAATGAAGGCTGGATACTACGGAAGCTTACGACAGACTTTTCCTGCCTTCATCTGTCTTCTCCTTTCCCTTGCTTCTCATGTTTAGATATTTAAGAGCCAGAAGTATTCTACTAAAATATTCAAACAGAAATATCAGATGTGGAGATTATGAGGAAATGCACTAAACATCTATCTCACACAGGGCCTGTAAAACCAAGGGAAGGGAAAAGTTCTGGAAATTTTTTACTTTTAATGATATCTACATATTTTAGTATCATATGAAATTGTGCATTCAATTTTGAACATTTAAATATTTTTAGGATGCAACATAATGTTTGTAGGGCATATGTCATAGTAAAGAAGGCAAGTGTTATGGCAAGAATGAACTTGATTTAGGACTGAAATTCATAGTCCTTGCTCTTTTATGTGCTGGGTTATAATCTAGTCAGTTACATCATACATTACAAAGCTGAACTCCAGCATCAGACAGATGTGCTATTTTAGAAAGCCTGTCTGGATTACACTCCCACAGGCCTCAAGTTGCTAGAAAGGTGAAAGGCCTAATTACTTTTTCAAAGCTATTGAAATGTAAAACATTTTACTTTAAAGACACTTTGGATATATGTTGGGAAAATTGCTAAGAGACACAGTTATTAACAAACCAAACAGGTATAAGATAGTTCTTTTGTCTGCAGAAATCTATGAAAATTTATTAATTCTTAAAACCAAATATTTTTCTCACAATTTAAATGAAACTCATTCAGTAACAGATGAGTGAAATACTTGGACAATTACAAACATTCATAAATAATTAAAAGCTTCTTTGGTTTCCTAACAGGCTAGAAAACACTAGCTTATGCCATTTGGGATAAAAGTAATAAACACAAGATACTCCCCAAGCAAAAGACACAAAACACAACAAAATAAAACTTCACATACTAAGCTTCTCTCGGTTGCATTTGAGTTCCACAGCTTCACAAATTTACTGGTTTTCCCAAACTATTCCACTTATACGTCTTTGGGACTCTATTCAGAGAACACCCTCAGTTCAGCATATGTGACATTTTCTTTTATTTCTTAGTCAGTTCAGCACCAGATTCAAAGGGATTTTGCTTGAAAATTCCATTATTTGCTCCAGTTTCTGCCAGCCACCTTAGCTTTGTTGTCACCTCAGCAGTAGAGCATCATACTAACCACAAATAAAGGCAATTGCAGATCAAATTCTGACCTTCTTCAAGCCAGCATTACTACAAGCTCTGCCTCTGTCCGTGGAAGCAAATGATTGACAAGATAACATCTCAAAACCTGGCTTTCTGTTGGGTTCCGTTTAACACAGGTGTCTGATTTCTACAGCTTTGAAATACTCAGTCAAATAGAAACCAGGGAAAGGGCAGAGCTTTATGCTCCATATGCTGATGTTTACTATGACACAATAAAAGTGTTTTCATGGAGGAAACTATCAACTTCACTTCTCAGCTCTGATCTGGAGCTGAAATTCAATGAGAAGTTAGCTTTATGGGCAAATTTTCAAGATTCTTTGTCAATTTGCTGATAAATTATGGTGAAATAAAAGGATCATTAATAGTTAAATTGATTTGAAAAGAAGTTCTAAATTGATTATCAACCTTTAGAAGTAAGGCCTTTCACTCAGTAATTTCCAAGCATAAGTTATATAGAATGGTTTTGATTTTTTTTTTTGGGGGGGGGGTTGTTTTTGAGACAGGGTCTCCCTATAGTCCCAGCTGGCCTTGAACTCACAGAGATCCGCCTGCCTCTGCCTCCGGAATGCTGGGATTAAAGGAGTGTGCCACCACATCCAGAGAGTTCTGACTTTCTTTTATACCATACAGTGGATATGATCTCCAACTCAAATATGCCAGATTGTTTTCAATTTCTTTTTCCAATTCTCTGGATTAAAAACCAGGGTTCCATGCTTGTACCCTATTGATTTACACCCTCATCTCCATTTTCAAGATTTTAATGAGACCAGGTGTGGTGGTGCACGCCTTTCATTTCAGCACTCAAAAGGCAGAGGCAGATGGATCTCTGTAAGATCGAGGCCAGCCTGCTTTACATAGCAATTCTAGGCCAGCTGGGGCTACAGGGAGATCCTGTCTCTAAAAAAAAAAAAAAAAAAGAATGCTATGCCCTCGAAATTCTGCGAGGCATCTTCCCTTTGCTTGCTAAACTCAACATTCGGAGGAATCACTGCGGACCCAATCATCACAGAGGGAATTGCAATGTAAAATTTCATTCCAAACTACTATTTGAACAAAATTACAATATCCTAAAAAAAAAAAAATCAGTCATTCCTAAAACTATGCCAAACAAAAATCGATGTTTATAAAGAGACGCTTGTATGATTCCAATCTCTTCAAACCGTGCCCTCGTGTTGGCAGTGAGTTTTTGTGCCTTTTGGTGCCAGAAATAAATCACTGCCCTGAAATTACAAGATACCCAAATTCTTCTCACATCTAACAGAAACCATTGTAACAATTTTGTTAACTAATGTGTGAGAAGAAGCCTTTTTACCTGTTTGTATCTCTGTTTGTATGTAACCTAATAAAATAAGTGCCCCTCTTTTCACAGGTCACTAAAAATGGGCGGAAGGTAATTATAAGAATAAATGACATCCAGGCACTCCACCAGAAGAATATTCCCTCATCGGTAATTCATGGCTCCCAATCATGTGTACCACAGAGTATCAGAATGCAAAAGGACCAGGGCATTTATACGGTTGGACCACTTAGCTGGTTTCTGAAATCTAAGTCCCATGTCCTGTTCTGTCACCTACACCACTGCTGTTCTAAGGCCAAACGTCAAAGTCACTTTGGTGTCTGTACCCAGGAAGGAGAATGTAACCTTATTCAAGAACAAGGCTCCTTCTAAACAAGAGAACAAATAAAATTCTAAACTTAAAACATTTGGCTTGGCTGTACTTATGGGACTGGGGAGCACTGACTTAGCAACATTGTGGAACAATGGTACTCAAACTTTGGCAGACTTCAAAATCACTTATAAAGGGCTTGATTCAACAGATACCTGCTTTACCTCCCAATGACTCTGCCTTCAGAGTCTCCATTCTGACAAGTCCTCTGAGAAGGTCAATACTATGGGTCCAGGGGACACAGTAAATGGCAATGCTATGCGGAGCAAAGTCACCAGTGGATGGAGATTAGGTGCAGAGGGAGTGGATTTCCCAAGCAGTGGTGTTGGCCTACGTGCATAGCACCAAGGGATTTGCATGTGGGAAAAATGCTAGGTAATTTGTTTTCCTACAGATCCTGATTATTCAACATCCTATCACAGGTCCATCTTCTTTTTACTTGCATTGGACAAAGCCAACGAAGAACTCTAGTTCAAAAGTGGGCAAGGGGCTGGGGACAGAGCTCAGTGATAGAGCACAAGCATTCCCCCAACTCACTCCTCACACATTCAAAAGTGAATCAGTGCAGCTGAAACATGATTCCAATGCCTGTGCCTTTTCTGACCTAGACTCTAGCCAATCGTGGTTGAGTTCTGTCCCACCATTTCCATCTGGTGTAGGCTACATTTTGAGCAACACTACCATCTTCCCAGTGCTACTTTCAAAGCTGACACCTCCATGAACCCTATAATGTTAGGGAGCCAAGGAGATGGTCTTGCTATTCCTCTGAATCAAAAGGGTGTCAAATGCTTTTGGTTTCTTCTCTGAGAGTGGCTTGTAGACTCCTTGTCAAAGTGATGATGTAGGCCTTGAAAGACTCAGTCTAAAACAGATGTATAGCTTTTGCTACTCAAGGGGAAGAGCTGTTACCAGAGGTTTTAGTCCCACCATTCTCTCTCACACAATGTAGCAACCACATTGGGAATCATCAGTGTCACATGGTAAAGTCACAAATAGTTCCAGTTGTCAGAACTTCTAGATGACTTTTCCCCCCTCACTGAAATCTACTCCAGTCTTCAAGTCTTCTCAGCTGAGGCTCACCTGGGAGACCAATAGCAAACAAATCCCAGTACACTCAGGATGCAGTACCAACCACCCCAGGACCCACAAAGATATGTATGCTGCAAAGCATGGGGCAATCGTAATACAAAAGGCAATATGGGGGCTGGAAAGATGGCTCAGTGGTTAAGAGCACTGGCTGCTCTTGCAGGGGATTTGGGTTCGATTCTTAGCATCCACATGGTGGGTAAAAACTGTCTGAAACTCCAGGTCCAGGGGAATCTAGTGCCCTCTTCTGACATCCACAGGGATTGTACAACATGGGTGCACTTACATACAGGCAGGCCATACACACATACACACAAAATAAAAAATTTAAATTAAAAAAAAAGGCACTATGGCGGGGCATGGTGGCGCACGCCTCTAATCCTAGCATTTGGGAGGCAGAGGCAGGCAGATCTTTGTGAGTTCAAGGCCAGCCTGGTCTATAGAGTGAGTTCCAGGACAGCTGGGGCTACAGGAGACCCTGTCTTGAAAACACCAAAAAAAAAAAAAAAAAAAAAAAAAAAAGGCTGGAGAGATAGCCCTAGCGGTTTTAAGAACGCCGACCGTCTCTTACAGAGGACGCCGGGTCGATCCCCAGCACCCACATGGGCGCTAAGAACCGTCGAAACTCCAATTCCACGGAGAAATTCCACCGGGATCCAATACTTCAACTATGAACTCGGCATTGCATGACACAAGCAAACTCTCACACATGCAAGCAATACACACAAACACATACAGAAATAAATAAAATAAAAAAAAAAAAAAAAATTAAAAAAAAAAAAAAAAGGCACTATGTTTGTTAGTATTCTGACTCTAATATACTCAATCATGCTGCATCTCAGTTGAATTTGATGTTCCCATCCATTGATTGATTCCTCAATGCAACCCTCTAATCTTGCAGTATTCTTTATGAAACAAATACTTCTCAGCACTAATTATTTATCAGCCATTAGCTTATATCAATAATCAATACTGGTTAGTTTAGTCTTCAAAAGATCCTCTGAAACTACTGTCCCCATTTCTGTGTGTGTGTGTGTGTCCCCATTTCTGTTTGCGTATGTGTGTGTGCGTGTGCACGCATGCTACTGAAGCCTGAACCCAGAGCCGAATGTATGCCAGGAAAACACTCTGGCAATAAACCAGCTCCCTAGCTCTACAGTTTTACTTCCTATGTGCAATGGGTTCTGAAGTTAAATACACAAAATTTTTAAAAGCTTGGATTTTAACAGTTTTGATATACACTTATTCTTCTCTTTCCATGGACAGCTGGCTCCAGAACAAACTGTAGACACTGTCGTTTGCAAATGCTCAAGCCTCTTAGATAAAATGGCATAATCTTATTTGGGTATGGTGGTGCGTGCCTTTAGTCCTGGCACATTGGAGGCAGAAGCAGGTGGATCTCTGAGTTCCAGGCCAGCCTGGACTACATAGTGAGTTCCAGCTAACTGGGGATACAGGGAGATCCTGACTCAAAATACCAAACAAACAGACAAACAAACAGCATAATCTTTGCTTATAGCTTCCTATATACTTCAAATCATCTGTGGTAGCTTATAAAATCCAATTCAATATAAATGCTATGCCTGTGGTTGTCATACTTTGTCGAGTAGGGAATAAGCATGGGTGTTAAGTCTACACGTGATGAGTACTCACCCCTGCTGTCCCTGCCCCTTTCCTGGTATTTCTGGTGCTGGTTTTCTTTCTTAAAATGAGAAGATGCAACTGACCTGCCATGTCTACCCTATTTCAAATTTTGTCTTCTGGTCTGAATAACAGGCTCACGTCATCTTCACTAGATTAAGAAACAGACTTTAATATTTCAGATTGACCTAAAGTGATGTGTGAATTAACATGGTAGTATTTGCCATCATGGCTCACGAAAACAGCAAAAACAAGGATTAGCATCCAATTTTTATCCTGGCTCTACCACTTTCTGTTTCAGGCTTTACAGTTGCTGAGACTTAGATTTCCTATTGGTAATAGAAGGATGGCAATGCTAAGAATAATCACTGTCTCCTAGTGTTATGATGATCATTAAGTGAAAAGCCAAAACGTACCCAGAAGAATGACTGCCACATGACAGACACTCTCGTGGCAGTGATTAATAACTGCAGGAGTTCTGAGTGATGACTGCATGGGAATGGGGCATGTCAGTGGTAATGCTAAGCTGCAGTACTTAGGGGGAGCACCACAGATGGAGCAGTGGATGAGAGGATTTGTACAATGCTGGCAACATCAGTGGGACCCAGATATTGGCATGGGCATGCCATGTCGATGCCAGCATCATAAAATCTTCTACTCCACCCAGATCCAGAGAGATAAAAGGATTAGTTGGCAGCTGTTGTTATACTATCTCTGCCTGGGGGAAAATTTGTTCATTTTCTGATCAGGACTACAAATAATTATTTCATTCCGACCATGATAATTCGGTTTTGGACCATGCTACTAAGCAAAGAGCTTAAGTTTACCTCTGTACTGTTAAGAAGAAATATTGAAAAAAGAATGGACAGTCTGTATTATTCTTTCAAAGGGAATAAAATAATGCACACACACCACGACTGTGTTCTTCCTGTTCAGCTGTGTGTTGGGAAGCACAGAGGAACTTGCAAGGACGCCCAGCTAACCCAAATCTCCAAATCTTCCAAATCAAGTCTCTTATGAGAATTCTCCACTGTATTTATAGCTAAAAGATTTGTCCAATAATAAGCACAGATATGTGCCTTCCTATTTTTCAGAAAAAGGTACAGTATTTCTATTTTGAATGATATCCATTACATTTTAGTATAGTGCTATGTTGTCAAATCCAAAGCACTTAAGATCGTGTCTCTAACTCTAACAAGGCTCAGACAAAGCTGATATCATGCATTTCATTAAAATGAACAACTGGGTGCTGACTTGTTTCCCTTAAGGTGGCTTTCCTCAGGGGCTCGAAAGATGGTTCAGCTTTAAGAGTATATACTTAGTTCCTTACAGAGGATCCAAATTCCATGCCCAGTATGCACATCAGGTAGCTCACAACCACCTGTAACTTTAGCTCCAAGGGATCTCATGCTTCTCATCTCCTTGGCAACTATACACACACACACACACACACACACACACACACACACACTATCATACATTTAATTTTATTTATTTATTTTTAAATTTTATTTGTTTTTTATGTGTATGAATGTACTGTCTGCATGTAGTTTGGTGCACACATGTCGTGAAATGCCGCGGAGGTCAGGAGAGGGTGCTGGATTCCCCTGGAACTGGAGTTAAAGATGGTTCTTGGCTGCCATGTGGGTGCTGGGGATCGAACCCGGGTCCTCTGCAAGAGCAGTTGGCGCTCTCAACTGCTAGGCCATCTCTCCAAGTCCCATACATTTAATTTTAAAAATAACTTAAAAAAAATTTTAATTATAATTAGCTATTTAGGGATTTTATTAAACGTGTTTCTAGCTAATCACTTTTCAGCATGAGGAATTAGAACAAAACAAAAACATCAAATAACATCATGAAAAAAGTGGAAGAAAATTAAATTTAGGTATAAATTTACCATACTGCCATCATTAATACTTTTATTACCTGATTTGAAATTTCCAGGATTCTAAGTATTTTAGATTTCTTGCTGCTTATCAAAATAAAGAACACAAAATAGTCAACTTCATGTGTTAAATAAACATTTTCTGAATAACAATATATAAAAAATTATGCTATCCTCAATCCCTGAGTCAGACTTTATCCATTTCAGTTCTGTTATAGATGGTAAACCCAACACTGAAAACTTCGTGAGAGAATGAGTGAGCCCAGGGGTGCTCGGAGTACAATATATGCATGGATTTCATCCAGTTTAAATGTGTTCTAACTAATGATACAGGATTATTTGTTATAATAAAGAATTTCTTTTAGTCGCTTCTACATTAATTCTAATATTCCCATCATAATATCTTAAATATATTCCTTTCTCTATTCATCCAGAGATAGTCTTCAAAGCCATCATTTAAGATATCAGCATGTACACAGATGATAAAAATATTCCTCTTTGTAGGCTAGCTTTCTTACTAATTAAGGGTCAGCGTCTTAAGGACCTTGTGCTAAATCTAACCTAGCATCTGTTATTATAAATCTACAGGTGTTTTTTCTTCATTTTGTAATAATTAAAAGAATAGAAGGCAAATATGTTTGGCACATGCCCATAATTAAAGGCTAGTTTCAGCTCTGTTCAAGGGCTGCATGAGATCCTGTCACAAAAGGAAAAAAAAATGAAGAAGAAAATACTTGGGGGCTGGAGAGATGGCCTAGCGGTTAAGAGCACCGACGCTCTTACAGAGGACGCAGGTTCGATCCCCAGCACCCACATGGCGGCCGAGAGCCTATGAAACTCCAATTCCAGGAGAACTCCAGCTCCAGGGGAATCCGAGACCCTCTTCTGACCTCCGCGGCATTGCACGACACGGGTGCACAGACTTGCATGCAGGCAGTACATTCATACACATACAGAAATAAATAAAATTAATAAAAAAAAATTTTTTTTAAAGAAAATACTTGGAAAAACTTCAAATAAAATAATACTTCATGTCTGTCAAAAGTACATGAAATTCAAACTCTAGACTTCCTCTTGTCTTAAGAGAATGGAGTCCCGCTTGCTTTTTTACATATTACCCCACTGCTTCCGGGCAACAGCCGTAGAACTGAATGGTGGTGAAGCTCCTAGCCTGCAAGGAATGAAATATTTACTGTCCGGTCTATTACAGGAAAAGATTGCCAAGTCCTGCTCCATATCCTTTTGATTATTGCCATTTGGGCATGCTACATCCTGGGCCCCAGAGGCATTTCAAACTCACTGTGCTAAAACGTCATTATTTTTTCAAACAAGCCAATTTCGGCTCTTAATTGTGAAAAATCATTTGCAACCTCTTCTTTATTCTTACACCTGTCAAGGCTCAAGTTCCAAGCTATTCTGTCTCATCAAAGTTTCTGACATTTTTCTCTGTCTCTGTCATTACCAGTAAATCTTAACGCAGACCCATCACACGGACAATTAAGAGTCATATATACAATGTAAAAATACATTTCCCAGCTGCCTACAATCTAACACTCCTCCAGTCTTTCTGAGCTCTTTCCCCCATTATACCTAAGGGCTTTGGAATCCCATTCTTAGGTACTTTGTTTCATCATAGGGGAGAAATTTAGTAGTGCTGGTTGGTAGGAATTTAAAGGCCCTAAAATATTCTACTAGGCCAAGCTACTTCATTTGTCTTCTCTCTCCACCTCTCTTTGCTTCCCCTCTCCTTCCCTTCCCTTCATTTCTTTTCTTTCTTTCCATCCCCCCTGCTCCCCACACCTTTTTTTTTCCTTGTCAGGTTCTTGCTATGTGGACCAGGGAACTCAAAAACTGATCACTCAACCTCCTCCTCCCAAGAGCTGGGATTGAAGATTTGTACCACTATACCAAGCTCTCTGCTTCCTTTGTAAATAGCTATTTGGATGGACTTTCATTCTATTCCTAAATTTAAAACTATTTCCTAATCCCTCTATAACCTGGGCTATGGCTGCATTTCCAAGCCTTTGCCTCACAGAAACTTTCCTCCTATAGCTTCTCTGCTGCTGGCATGATTCAGTATTTATCAGATTCTCAGAACCTGACATAGACACTTTTTTTTTTTTTTTTTTTATTTATTTTGGTCTTTTTGAGACAGGGTCTCCCTGTAGCTCTGGCTGTCCTGGAACTCACTCTGTAGACCAGGCTGGCCTCGAACTCACATAGATCCACGTGCCTCTGCCTCCCAAGTGCTAGGATTAAAGGCGTGCACCACCACGCCCGGCACTTATTTATTTCTGTATGTGTATCAATGTACTGTCTNAATGTACTGCCTGCATGCAAGTTTGTGCACCCGTGTCGTGCAATGCCGCGGAGGTCAGAAGGTGTCGGATTCCCCTGGAACTGGAGTTCTCCTGGAATTGGAGTTTCAGACGGTTTTCGGCCGCCATGTGGGTGCTGGGGATCGAACCCGGATCCTCTGTAAGAGCGGTCAGCGCTCTTAACCGCTAGGTCATCTCTCCAGCCCCAACACTTTTAGGTTTCTCACAACAGTGATACCTTTGGCTCCTCAACTGTTGA
Organism: Rhizomys pruinosus; assembly: GCA_009823505.1. NCBI lineage: Eukaryota > Metazoa > Chordata > Mammalia > Rodentia > Spalacidae > Rhizomys > Rhizomys pruinosus. Next base: position 1,004,933 of record VZQC01010757.1, read on the forward strand.
CATGCTTAAACTCCATAGTCATCTCCTCTACAAAAAGCCTTTGCAAATGTCCCCTGAGCTCTGAAATTGATGGCTTTTTTATTTCAGTGCTTTCAATGGACCCAGACAAAGAGTTTCCTTATTTGATTTTATTAATTTCCTCTATTATAATCTCCTTGAAATGAGGAACTGGGTTTGTATTCAAAAAGCTTAGCAACTGGAAGTTGAAAAAAGAAAAAAAAAATGCATCTATTATCTGTCAGACAACTATCAGGTCAGTACACTTTTCTTCATTAATTGGTTGTAATTTCTCTATAAAGTAAGGTACTAAAGTCATATGTCAATAGTTTTTTGGGTGGTAGCCAGATGCTGATGTTGAGAGAAAAAAGAGAAGTTAATTAAATCTGCTATGCTATTTTCACTAGACCTAGTTTATTTTTTTAAATGAAAATAATCCTTAGTAGTATTTCTTATTGTTATCCCATTGCTATGGCTGTCCTTTATTGATAGCCAATTTATTCAATAAACAACATGGAAGAAACCAATATCTTATGTTTCTCATTTTTTTTTTCAGATTTGGTTGCTTCCTGAAAATATTCTTCAATAAACAAACTAAGTCAACTCTATGCATATGAAACTCCTCCACTTATTTATTTCTTTCTGCTTTTAATTAACTTTCCATTTTACAGTGAAAAAAAGTGGTTCCTAGTTGATTATACAAAAGCAGCACAAATAATTACAAATGTTTGCCATAGACTCAAGCCCAATTTAAACTAACATTTTATATTACTAGAGTATATTTGTCTCCATTAACAAACCACTATTAGCAAAGTATTATTACCTAACTGCATAATTTTCTATATAGGAATTCTGTTTCCTTCCTTCCTTCTCTCCCTCCCTCCCTTCTTCCCTTCCTTTCTTCCTTTCTTCTTTGTCTGAAAACCCCATCAAGATGTAATCTAGGATATCGCAATACATCTAATATATATTTGTAGCTTCCTCTGTGTGACGCTTACATTATATATTTTATTTTACTGTCTTTCTTTTATATTTTTTGGAAGACAGGGTCTTACTATGTAGCCACAGATGGCCTAGAACTTGCTTTGTAGTCCAAGCTGGCCTCGCTCTCAGAAGTCTGCCTCCTGGGTGCTGGGATTAAAGACATGCATCACCATACCTAGCCCCTATTTTACTTTATTTTCAGTGATGGTGGCAATTTTAAGGTGTGTTAGTCAGCTGTTTGTATGGTTGACATTTTTCTTTTTCTTCTTCTTCTTCTTCTTCTTCTTCTTCTTCTTCTTCTTCTTGTTCTTCTTCTTCTTCTTCTTCTTATTTTGCAAATGTACACTACACTTGAGGATTTAGGGATGGATGATCACAAAGGTAAAGTCCCATTTTGATTATATCAAATCAAGTGAATGTGCTAGAAATTCAATTTATTGGTGATGGAGTTAACATGATCACTAGACAAAGATAGTGTTATACTTACCTTTCTTCAAAAAGTTAACTTTAGGTTTCTTACTTTCCATACTATATTCACTGGAGGAAAGTTAGCAAGTACAGCTTGCACTGCAAGGGTGGAAAATGAACTCTATACCTCAATGGTGAAGAGTACCTAACACAAATTATTTGTAACACCTTACTATTCAAGATTTGTCTTGTTTGCATTTATTCCATTTGTAATATGGATTGTGTGTCTTTAATATATATTATAGGTTGATATCTATTACTACATTATTCATTTCATTACCAAATTGTTTCATATTTGGCCATGAAGCTTGTTTGGGTTGGCTGAATGCATTTTTTTGGATCTATCTGCATCATTTTGTTTTGAGTACTTCCTGTGCTTTCTGATGGTATAAGATTCTCTCATTCTGTATATTTCCTTCCCTAATCCTAGTCAACCATTTCTCCAATGAACTTGGTTTCTTTCATTTGGGAATCTTATTAGGAAATAATTATGACTTGGATGTGGAATAATTTATCTTATATTACTTCATTTTTTTTTATCTTTTAGAGACAAGTTCTCTATATAGGCCCAGATGACCTGGAACTCACTACGTAGACCAGGCTAGCCTCAGTCTCACAGAGATCCACCTGCCTCAGCCACCAGGAGCTAGGATTAAACGCCTGCACCACCACAACCGGCTGTCTTCAGTTCAGTTTTCACAGGAAAGCATTGTCCAGTCACTCACATACAACTGTACTTCTACCAGTGAAGACATAATAGATTCCCAGATGCTCTTTGACTTATCAATATGGAAAGACTGAAGATTTCTTAGAAAATATACTATGTTACATCTGGAAATAATAACAGTGAAGGATAAACATCAATAACTGATCAAAAAAAGACATACTTCAAGATAGATCTTCTCAGTATAGGCTATATAGAGAAGAGGGTACGAGTTAAAACAATTATATTTAGACTGTACTTTCCTGGCTCTCCCCTGCTGAGCTTTACAAATGAAACCTCATCTTCTGGATTCTGACTGGGGAACATGGAGGATAAGAATAACTCTCAACTATGAAAAACTCTGTGCAAGCATCAGTTTAAGAAATGCAAATCGTGTAGCCCAAGAGACACTGCTTCAGCAGGTGGCTTTCAAGTAATTCATTGAAGGCAAAAGGTTAAGGTCACATGCCTCTGCTTTAGGGGCTCTGGGAAAAGAATGCTCTTCAATGTAACTTAAACAATAATAAATTTTGTATAGAGAATTGGCATTTTTTAGTCTTTAAAGAATATTTTTAATTAATTTGTTAAGAATCTCATACAACATATTTTGATCATATTCAGACCCCTCCCCATCATCTTTCAGACCCATCACTATTATATTTTTAGGATTTTCCTACCTGTTTTGTAGCTTTGATTTTGATTCTGCATCCAAAGTGAGATGAAGAGCAGAACAAAGAATAAACTACAAATGATGGAACATCAAATTGCCATATACTAAAAAGGAGAGTTGGGCTTTACCCTAGCTCCCAGCACAGAGCTCAGAAAACCCTGAGAGAATTTTGGAGAGTGAAGAAATGTCTTTTGTCTTTATTATAGTCCCTTTAAGATACTTCTGAATTTATTCTAATTAGGTGACACAGCATGGCTTCTCCAACAGTTTCTGGATTGTGTCTGAGTGCCTAAGAACACAAATATAGGGTTAGCAGGTAGAAAGTTATAGTTCCACTCCTACTGGAACAGATTAAAGGGAGCTGGAGATGCGGGTACAAAAACTGTTGAATAGCAGAGCTTTCTGATGGGTAGTTATTCCCAAGTCAAAGGTGGCAGCTCAGAACAGCCCCGGAAGCTCTGTGTGCTCATTAGCCTCCAGCATTCTTACCCTAAGCATCCTGCCTATGTATCTGTTCCTGTGTTCTGTAAGTTATTTTAGAAACTGTTGAACAAAAGGGGGCTGTAGAAACCTTCACTTGGCTGGGAGAAAGTATAGGAAACACCTGATTTGTGTTTGGTGTCTAAAAGAGTTGGTCTTTTGGGGAAAATCTGTGACAAATAGCCTACATGAAGTCTACAGTTGATGTTAGACTTACACTGAGTTGAGAATTGAATGTCACCAAGAAAACCACAAAGTTGGTGTCACAGCAGTGTTAGAACCCAGGGCCCACACAAACGATATGGAAATATAATGTAAAGAAATGCCAGTGCATACCAAAGACTTAGGCTTAGTTCCTAAGTAGTTCTTAATTCCAAGCATCCTTTTCATAGTGTATTACAGAAGGAATAGCAAATTAAAAACAAACAAACAAAAAGATTGCTTATATTTTGAATTGCGATTAAGCAGTTATTTTTCTTTTGTAAAAGATTCCATTGGGCACTCAAGCTAAAACATTCTAAATGTACTATACTTCGAAAAGGAAATTGCAAACCGAGACAGAAACATAAGGACTACATTTATTTTTAACCGAAGTGAAGTAGAAAGCACAGTCAGTTAAACAGCAAATGACCTTGCTCTGTTGCCACAGAAGTCTACATTTTAAGTAGAATAGTAAAATGCTTCATTTTTCCAAATTCTTAGACTATGTGAAGGGAGGTATTCTAGGGTAAATATAAAATCAGGCAAAAGTCATTAGGATCAAGAAAAACAGAAAGGACTAGTCTAAAACAAACACCAGCACAGAAATATAAAGCAATTCATTTTCAATATTTTACCATAACTGAAAATATCTTTTAGTCTAAACTACTGTCCTTTATTCTTCATAGAAGAAGGCTCCAAACTATCCTTTTAATGAGACAATAGCATTATTAGACTTTTGGTTTTGTTATTGCTGTTTTCCAGGCAGGGTCTCCTTTTATTTCCAGCTGGCCTAGAACTCTGTATCTCACAGAGATCCTCCAACTTCAGGCTCCTGAGTGCTGGGATTAAAAGACAGGTACCACCACACCCAACTTGAATTAATGGACTTTTAAAAAATTTATTTATTTATTTATTTTTATGTGTATGAGTATACTGTCTGCATGTAGGTTTGTGCACTTGTGTCGTGCAATGCTGGGGAGCTCAGAAGAGGGTGTTGAATTCCCCTGGAACTGGATGGAGTTAAAGACGGTTCTCAGCCACCATGTGGGTGTTGGGGATCAAACTTCAAAAGCAGTCGGCGCTCCTAACTGCTAGGCTATCTCTCCAGCCCCCGACATTAATAGACTTCTAAAAAGTGAAAGTAACATCCTTTTTTGGCAACAAAAACAGAAAGAGTTATCAGTCAAAAAATAAAATAATGCTCCTGCTTAGCACCCATGGAGGTCCAGGTTCAAGAAAACAAGTAACAAGCAAACGAAGAAACTTTAAAGGGACAAACCAACCAAACAAACAAATAAATAAATGAAACAATGTTGGCAAGCCTGTGTTCCGTCCTTTAGGTGTGCATTTGGTAAAGTATTGCTAGTACTGAAGGACTATCTGAATTACTATGATACACTGGGTGGCCTGGCCTAACAAGGGTAGCACCTTAGGTCACTACCATTAGAGACTGGAGACGAATACCAGGGAGGTCAAGTATGGGGGTGCATGCCTGTAATCCCAGCATTCAGGAGCCAGGCAAGAGGACTGATGTGAGTTGGAGGCCAGCTCAGGCAACATAGCAAGACTCTGTCTTAAAAAATGAAAAATTAAGCCGGGCATGGTAGCACACGCCTTTAATCCTAGCACTTGGGAGGCACAGGCAGGCGGATCTTTGTGAGTTCAAGGCCAGCCTGGTCTACAGAGCGACAGCTTGGGTTACAGGGAGACCCTATCTAGAAAAAGACCAAAAATAAATAAATAAATAAATAAATAAATAAATAAATAAATAAACTAAGATTGGGCATGTAGCTCAGCTGTGCTTGCTTAATATGCATGAAGCCCAAAGTGTGGATGTGGTGCACACATGTATTCTCTGCACTGGGAAGGTGGAGGCAGGGGAATCAGAGATTCAAGATCATGTTCAGTTATACAGAGAGTTCAAAGCCTGCCTAGGCTACATGAGACCCAATCTCAATATATATATATATATATATATATATATATATATATATATATATATTCAGTTCCCAATTCTTTGAACAAAAACTACATTGTAATTTACATACATTTTAAGGTTTGATTATTACTTTTTTCTTTTTTAAAATTTATTTTTGTATATTCTTTTTGTTTTTGTTTTTGTTTGTATTTTTGAGACAGAGTTTCCCTTTAGTCCCAGCTGACCTGGAGCTCACTCTGTAGACTAGGCTGGCCTTGAACTCATAGAGATCCGCCTGCCTCTGCCTCCCAAGTACTAGGATTAAAGTTGTGCACCACCATGCCCAGATAAAAAATACCATTTAAATATAGTTTTAGAAGCTGTAAGTCTAATAACAAAATATCTAATGAAGCTACTCCATAGTAATTACCCCTAAAATTGACACTTAGACACATTAAATTGAGAACTTTACTGTTAATGTTACAGGTACATAATAAATGTTCTTAAATTGAATAGATCTCCTTCTGAGCCTTATACCATAAAATACTTAAGATACTACTAAAGATCTTCATGATTTTTCTACCATTCAATAAATCATTATGCTTAAAAAGAACTAGATAACCAACATGGATAATAAAGCATGTGTCATAAAATTGAGGAAGTAAGAAAAAAATCCTATCAGTCATAGATGGAAAGCATTCAATTCCCATTTCAACTGTTGAATGATTAAAAATGCCTTTTGGTTCATTTTTTTATTCATTTCCATTGTTAGAAATGTACTGTTTTATTTCAGCAAGGTAATATCACTGGGAAGGCGACTCCATTTGGGTATTAAATTTTCAGTAGCAGTAGTATCTTGATGGAGAATTTATTACTTAATTTTACCTAGTTATATTTTTTCACTTTCTTTTTACTGTTCAACAGGTAATGCTATCTGTATATCATATGGGTAAAATTTTAGATTTGCCTTTTACAGTTAAATTTTCACTTAACTCCCAACCTTACATAACAGAAGAAATACAAGAGTGTTATAAAGAATTAATCGCCCTGCCCAAACAGAATGTCTATTTTAAGTTTAAATGTAGCAAAGAAAATGCTTCTAGAGATCTCCTAGAGAGCTTGGATCTTTGTGCTGTCATTTAATCTGTCATTTGCAGTAAAACTTTCCTGCATAGTTTTGAACTCTTTGCCCAAGACAAAATTAGACACAGGATCTAAAATAGTTTAGGGCTATTCACTTAGTTATAAAAGTTAAATTTATAATTTTACCAAGAATCGTAAGAAAGGATAAATTACAGTAGAATCCATTCTACTCTTCTTACAGTTCACTGACAGTATTTAGAAAATGGAGTAATAACATTCAAAGCTAGAACAAGAAACTCAATTATTTCATTTGTCTAAGACTCAGTGTCTACCTGTAAAATTGAAAGAAAAATCAGAACCATTGTCAGGCTGACAGGAAATAATAAACATACGGGCTTTGGCATAATGAATATGGTCCATGCTATGTGCTTTAAAATATTAGGGCATGTGAGTTGACATCACAACTTTCTGAGTAAAAGAATTACTTCTTGTTATGGCTTGCATCAATAGTTGCATCTAGGACAGCACATATCCAGAAAGAGAGAAGATTTTGAAGCCTGCAATGGACAGAAGTAAGAAAATAAAATCCTTTAGAAAATTTGTTTCAACCTTCCTCACAGCTTTCTTGACAAGTCATATATGTTATAATACAAGTGAATGATCTTCAGTCTGTTCTGCGGAAAAACATTCTGTTTCTATGTAATGTATTTATGCCTAAAAACCTACAACCATGGTTACTTGAATTTGGAAAATATTTTAAGCAACCCTCAAATTAGGAATCAATTACATGTGTTTGGTTATGTTGATTGCATTTTCTTTTTGTTCATTAGAAATTAAATCCCAGATGGTATTATATATTAAGTGTGTATAGTATTTGTAAAAACATTGGAAATCTTACCTAAAGACAATTAAAAACAGACACTAGAAGGAGAAGATTCATAACTGTTTTGAAATGCCACATATAACTTCTATATAAAATGAGTTAAAACACTCTCACAGCCGGGCTCGGGGTTATGTGGGTGTAACCCCAGCACTTGGGAAGCTAAGGGAATGAAACATGGGCTAAGGACAGATTGCTCTCAGAGCAAAATCTTGTCTCAGATCCCCATGCACTCCAAATAAGACCTCCCCAAGAAAAGTGTTATGGAGAGAATAGTGTATGGTAGAATTTTATAAGAAGAGCCAAAAATATGTTTAATCAGCTTGGTGGGAGAAAGGAGATCCAGTTTTGAACCCCATTCCTTCTGAAATATTCTTCTCTTCCATGAAAAGAAGAAAACGAAAACATATAAAGGAATCCTTCCCCATCAGTCAAAGCTTCTGAGCTAAATGAAGATGGAGAAGAGGAAAGGAGATGTCATTTAGAAGTTTGTGCCCCAAGGGTACTCGTAATGCAGTACTAAAAATCATTTGATTTAAAGTGAAATCTAAGCATCTCTATAAGCAGACTCAGACTTTACAAATAGTAATAAGAGTCCTAATAAAAGACAGTGACATTGTAAAGAGGCTATTGTGAGAAAAGCACAATTTTAAATGGAGAAAAGATAGAACTCAGAAAAAGCAGAGCAAAAAGAAACCCAGACCAGATTAAAGAGAATAATTCCTTTACAACAGTGGCTGAGACATTTCATTAAAAGAAAATTAGTTATTGCTATCACAACTACTGTATATATAACTTCTATTCCTTAAGATGTATATACTCCCTCTTTATGAGTCTTGGCTCTGTTACAAAACCCTTAGGGAGCATCATAAAGCATTTGTTGAATATTAGTATGGACAGACTATTAAATGGGTGAACCATTCTTCATTATGTCTGTCATAATCCAGACACCTCTGACATCAGGAGCTATCTCACAAAATCCTCACCATATTTTAATTTTGGTATTGTTTGAGCATGTAAGGCTCTCTAGAGCAAACAGGAATTCTCAGATGTTACATTAAGTCTTTAGAAATTTCGATCAATTAATTTCTTCTTACAATAATACTAAAATTATTAACTGAGAGCTAAGAACTATTGTCTCAGTACTAAGATTAAATACCAGGTAATATTTGCATAGAATTTAAGAGACTGTTATAGGTTAGGCTGTAATCATATAAAGGTATGATGAAGTACTATTCCCTCAAAAGTTCCTATGAATAGGACATTATTTGGAAGGTTATTGCACAGGTGGCCAACTAATCATGGTGTCCTATGTGAACAGGGTGGTCCATCAATCCAATATGACTGGAGTCCTTGGGGAGAGAGGAGACCCAGAGACAGAGATACAAGAAGAGAAGTACATGGGAAGACACTGACAGTGGTTGAAGGGATGCTGCTGGAAACAAGAACTGCTGGGCTTATCAGAGGCTGAGGAGGAAGGAATGGTTCTGTTTTTGAGGTGTCTAGGGCCAGGACAAAGTTTAGAGCAGTTACTGCATAGGCCTGCATAAGTCTGGACCCTTTAACATTCAGTCTTGGATGAGGGAAGAGTTCATGGAGCTTGGCCCCTCCCTGGAGAGCTTCTGGCATTTAGTGGTTATGGGGGAGGGGAAGTCATTGTTTTAGTAAATAGATCTACACTGATACCAGGTGGACAGCTGAACCAGTTCAGCTCAGTGGGCCTTAATATGAAAGACAAAGACATGAGGGATAGTAGGAGGGAGATTTGTTGGGAATAGACAAGAGCTGATGGTGGTAGAGGGAGATAGAGAAAGGTGGCTTGGTAAACATGAAAAGGATAGTATTGCATGTATAATATGAAACTGTCAAAGAATAAATTAAAAAATAATAATAGCTCTGGATAAATTGTGGACTATTAATAGAATCCAGTAGAAAATGATCATTGCTGGGGCTGGAGAGATGGCCCAGGTTCGATTCCCAGCACCCACGTGGAGGTGAAGAACCGTCTTTAACTCCATTTCCAGGGGAATCCGACGCCCTCTTCTGATGTCCACAGCATTACACGACACAGGTGCACCAACCTACATGCAGACAGTACACTTATACACATAAAAAAAAATAAATAAATAAATTTAAAAAAAATTTAAAAAAGAAAATAATTGCTAATTTTTTAAATTAATTTTATTGCTCCTTGCCTCCAAACTGGGATATCTGCAGGAAGAGAGGCGATAAGGCCCTGCTGTTGAAGACCTGATATAAACATGGGAAAGATGTACGGAGACCACACTTGCAAGCATACGGATGGCCTCTGGAATGCCAGAGAGTGTTACCAAAGGCCACTAAACCAATAAAGCAAATATGGGTCTCCTTGAGTCAAGCAAAACCCCTCCATCAGCACCAGCTACACCTCATCTGCCTGGAAATACTGTGCAGCAGTGGCAGCCTTATGTCTGTATATCCCAAATCTAATTGGCTATTGGCTCTCTCCTTGGAGGAATAACCCACGGCTGATGCCACAAGCTTACATCCTCTAATGGTTAGGAGATGTTATAAACCACACGAAGACCCTGTCATACTTAACAGAAGAAAATGTAAATCATGGATTAACATACCATCCAAACATCTGTGTCTATACCAAAGTAACCTACCATAACAATTAGTACTGTTTAAATACCTATATATCCAATTGCGAGTGCTTCATTAGTAGGATCGAAAGGCTATATATTATACTGTTTAAATACCTATATATCTAATTGCATGTGCTTCATTAGTAGGATTGAAAGGTTATGCCTGGACCAAGTGGCAACCCATGAAAGAAAACAGCCAGAAGTGACTAGAGATCAGACACAGCTTCCAGAGAAGTAGACTGTTTTGCATCTCATCCACGTGTGCCCCTTTTTCTAAGCCAGGGAACAATCTGTGGCAGAGGAGGCGTGGTAGAATGTAAGGGCTGCGATTGGGGTGAAAGGTGAAACTACAACAATATAGACTGGACACTCAATTTGATCAACTTGATTGAACATACAAGCGCCCCCCCCCCCCCGCTGGATGGTGGGACCCATGAGCTGTATGGGTTGGGCACAACTGCTTGCAAATTGGTTTTACATGAAGGATGCTTGTACTCACAATTATCACTTATTGTTAAAAAACAAAAAATGAAAACAAAACAACAAAAAACCCCCAGAAGATATGCAGAAAAGTTACGGCAGAATTCATGATCTGGGATGGGTAGGTGGGCGGGGGTGAAGGGAAGGGGATATACGCCTGAACTGAATTGGAAAATGATGTATGAAATACACAAAGCATCATAAAAAAAAAAAAAAAAAAAAATTAATTTTATTTATTTTTGTATGTGTATGAATGTACTGTCTGCATGCAAGTTTGTGCAACCCCTGTCGTGCAATGCCGCGGAGGTCAGAAGAAGGTGTCGGATTCCCCTGGAACTGGAGTTCTCCTGGAATTGGAGTTTCAGACGGTTCTTAGCCGACATGTGGGTGCTGGGGATCGAACCCGGCTCCTCTGTAAGAGCAGTCGGCGCTCTTAACCGCTAGGCCATCTCTCCAGACCCAATAATTGCTAATTTTATAAAAAATAAAGTAAGCAAAACAAAACAAAACAAAAGCAAAGCAAAACAAACAAACAAACAACAAAACAAAACAAGAACAAAGGATGCCAGGGGATTACAGGAGCTCCTGTACCTTCATGAAAATTAAAGGGTCAAACGAGATTATCAAAACATGAACTACAATAGTAAAAACTGCTTATTGATTCCTGGTTTGGAAGCAAGTCTCTTTTCTAGCAATACTTTGCCTTCATAGAATCTGCATTCTGATCGGCAATGGTTCCTATTGCACACTGAAGCAGCCAGCACAAAAGGTGACAAAGGGAAAATAACCACATCTTCAACTTCATCTTCATTTTCACAACTGCGTGTGCCACCACTGAAATGAAAGCTGTTAACTGGAGAACATCTTTCTTCCAAGCAGCTAAATGTTGCTTCAAAATAAGAGGTTCATATTGCAGTATTCTTGGTAGTCTCTGTTCATCAATTTTCAGTATCTACGCATTCATGTGTACAAACATATATGACATCAACTTTACTCAGTTTATGAAAGCGAAGAAAATTAAGCAAGTTCTACTCAATGAAAAGTGAATCAGCTCCTTCCTTGGTCCTCCCATATCTTTTTGACCCGGACAGACATTCTGAAAGATCTAATCCCCTGTGTTAGGTAACCCCCTGATAAAAGGCTCATGAGACTTCTGTCACTCCAGGAACATGGTTTTCTCCCATTGGAACTGCCAGAGCTGGCTACCTATTGGCACTGGTGGAGTGGCAGCAACAAAAGCCCACCCATTTATAGCCACGGGGCGGGACCTCAGGTACAGGAGAAGAGGTCAGAACATTGACAGCCTCTGGAGGAAGTGGACAAATGTGTGTCCCTTGGAATTCTGGGAAGCCCAGATCTAACACCTATATGTGCATAAGTGTGAGACCATATACCGGAGCATGGAAAACCTACTAGTGGCATCTCCTCAAAAAAGATTCTCTTCTTCCAATCACTACCAATAGCTCCTCAGGAAGGAATGAGGCCTGGGGAGCACCTCCCCCATACACATTGGGATTTTCGCTGGCTTGATCTTGGCTTAAAGACGGTTTTTAGCCACCATGTGGGTGCTGGGAATTGAACCCGGGTCCTCTGCAAGAGCAGTTGGCACTCTTAACCACTGAGCAGTCTCTCCAGCCCCCCACCTCCTCTTAAGATGTTGCCTGAGTCTTGGGAAGGGGAGTGATAAAGATGGCCCACTTGGGGCTGAGAACTCAGTCTCTTGTTCTCTCCTATTCTCTAAACTTTGACCATTACCTATCTCTGTGTAACTGCCTCCCACTGAAAAACTGAGCTTCTCTGATCTGCGTTATTTTTTTGAGACAGTCTCTCAGTTTCTCCAACAGACTCTCCCTGTGCTCTTCTGCTTTTATTACATGCATTTCCTCATAGCCTGCTTGCTATTCAATGCAGCTCTTAAAGAACCACTGCCAGAACACCTGTTTCCAATTTCCAATATATAAATGATCATCCTGGGCTTAGGCAATATGCATTCACAACTGGAGCCTCCATTGAGCTGATATTTCCAATAACAGCGCACTAAAGTCACCACAACTAAAATGAGCAAATGATGTAGCTTCCTACAGAACACACGCTGCACTCAACAACCAGCTTTTGGGTTCTCACAGAGTCAATGGATTTTATTTATCTGGAGTCAATACGTTAATGAGATTTCCATTTCAAAAATGACATAGCTGATCTTTTTTTAAGGAAAAGTACCCAAGTAGACAACAACTCTCTACCCAAATGTTTTACCTTGAGGGGGCAGGGTATGGAGACAGTGACTTACAGTCTATAGCTGCCTTTGTCTCTGTGCCCACCAGCATTTTCAATCAGCTGGGGGCCAAAATCGAAACCCAGAAAGCACCAAAGCAAAATGATGAAGAATCTACAGTTTTAGAGAAATCTTTTTAATTGTTCAAAACCCAATTAAATAAATATCACTTGTATTAAAATATATCAGACAAAAATAAATTTAAACTTGGTTATACACTTAGGTATGTAAATTTTTTTTTCTCACTGAAAAGATGAGGGGAAAATAAGTGCCTGTAAAAAACTTTATCCAAGATATGATTTTTTTTAGCCAGATGCAAATATTTACCTCATTTCTCTCACGTGAATGATATTTTAAACTATATAATTATTTTCACATTTTCTGTAACAGTTGCTTTTAGTACTAAAAGGTTTTACTACATAGAATTTATTCACTAGTGCCTTTCAATGTCGCTGCATTATGAAATTCCGTTATACATAGAAAAACAGATTTAAATTAGACTTTGCGAGTTTGCCATTTCATAAAATTTTCCCTTAGGAGTTTCAGCTAATTAAACAAATGATTGCAAAATACAGCCGGTGTTAACCCTACTGGCTCTTATTATGGACAACTGAAGCCTACTTTCAGTCATGTGTCTGCATTGATCCTGACCTCGGCCCACGCCATCACTCCATCCCAGGAGAGTGTGCACTACAGCAACACATAAATGTATGAGGAACTCTTCTGTTCAAGAAACCACATGCAGCTGCAGCTGAATTCTATATACTTACAGACTTTTGGCAATGGAAATTACTCTTCCTCAAGATAAATAATTTATTTTTCTTTATCTAGTAATAAATATTTTCCTCAGGGCTTTGATATATCTCAATGGTGGGAGGATTGCCTAACAAACATGGATCCTGTATTCACTCTCCAGATTGAAAAACATAACTGAAAGTAAAAAAAGAAGGATGGGGGGAAGGAAGGAAGGAAGGAAGGAAGGAAGGAAATTTTACTCTACAATTTTGAAATTAACCTCTGGGTTAAATTTCCTCAGTATAGATCCATTTATTTATTTATTTATTTATTTATTTATTTATTTATTTATTTTGGTCTTTTCGAGACAGGGTCTCCCTGTAGCCCCAGCTGTCCTGGAACTCAGTCTGTAGACCAGGCTGGCCTTGAACTCATAAAGATCTGCCTGCCTCTGCCTCCCAAGTGCTAGGATTATAGGCGTGTGCCACCACGCCCGGCTTAGATCCTTTTCTTTAGAGAGAGCTTGTCCTTAGATCCTTTTCTTTAGAGAGAGCTTGTCCTTAAATATGAAATATTCTTCAAAACTAGTCTTTTTACCCTCTAACTTTTTTTCTTACCTTCCTTCTTAGGACTCTAAATATATTTCTGTGCAAAAAGCCCCTTAAGAAAAAACTGGTCAAGAGACTAAGAATCTCTGGCCTGCATGAAGACCCAGCTTTCCAGTTTTGCTGGATTAATCTGCTGGTTGCAGGCTCTTCCCTGAGAAGGTGGGTTTGCCTTAAGTCATGCTAAAAAGATAGGTGGAATACCAAGTACATTAAAGAGATGGTGAACTGCCTAGCTTGGTGGCACACCCCTTTAATCCTAGCACTTGGGAGGCTGAGGCAGGTGGATCTCTGGGAGTTAAAGGCCAGCCTGGTCTACAGAATGAGTTCCAGGACAGCTGGGGCTACCGGGAGACCCTATCTCAAAAAGACAATAAATAAATAAATAAATAAATAAATAAATAAATAAATAAATAAGATGGTGAACTTTTGCTGGGAAAGTGTGATGGTGTACGCTGCCTAGATAACTCCATTTTGTTTTTGTGACTCTATCTTAATGACTGAACCCTGGCCCAGAAGAACAAGTCCAAGAAGCACCAATTGATTGTCTCCAGCTTGGGAATCCCTTCTCCAGATGTCTTGTGACCACCACCTAACTGTCTAACTTATTTTTTGGTCAATGTTTTACAATTGCCTGCAGCCCGCCCACTTTTTATCTTAGTTTTTATAATCTTGCAGCAGGAAGAAACTGAGGTTTTTATCACTGCACTTTCTCAAAAAAAAAAAAAAAATTCACCAGGATATGGTATTTGAATTTATAAGTCTAACCTGCCACTTAGTTGGGGCTGTACCCTCCCAATCTCGACCTGGGTACAGTCCTGGCCAGTCCAAATGAAAAACCTATTTTGACTAATTGGAACGTGGAGTCTGTGTGCTCTTTTCTCCCAGTAGTTCAGCACCACAACAAAAGGAGAGTCCATTTTCCTCTGTATAACTCAACAAAATTTTGGATCAATTCCAGCTAGTAGAAATATGGAAAATAAAAAAATTCGAGAATAATAATTTATCTCAGGATACTGGCTGCCTAGATTTTAACTTGAAAGTCATCTGAGTATATTTGCATGGTTTATATGTGAGTTTAAGAAACCACAGAACAGAAATACAAAAAAATAAGTGAGCCTTCAGCATATAAGAATAACCTGAAAGATATCAATACATATTGGTTATACCAAAGGAGCTTCATAATTTGAGTTTTCACATGTTTAAAGTTTCTAGCCAGGAGTGGTGGCACATTCCTTTAATCCCAGAACTTCAGAGGCAGAGGAAGGCTGATCTCTATGAGAATGAGACCAGCCTACATAGCAAGTCCTAGACCAGGTGGTGCTACAAAGGGACGCCATCTCAAAAAAACAAAAGAAGAAAATAACAAGTTTTCAAGTTTCAATTAGGATTTTCTTTGTTTTCCTTGATTGTTTTTATTAAAGCAAAATGTGAGAAGAGAGGAGAAACTAGAGGAAGGAAGGCAAGGCATGGAGAAAGAAAAGCTGGGAGACTTGGCTTCATAGGAATCTGGAGTTCAAAATCTATTCATTGTAAACTTTTAGTTTATAACAATAAGGTACCTCTGGAATTTGGTTACTATTAAAGTTAGAGGAAGTTTCAACAGAAAATCTCTATTTGACCTGGAATAGAAACCAAAAAAGGGGATGAATTTTAGCAAACTTTTCATAACTGTAATAAAGTATCCGAATGAAGCTACTTTGTAAGGAATTGAAGTTTACTTTGGCATAACATTCTGGAAGTTCAAAGTCTAAGTTAGGTAGACCCTGCTGCTTTTATATCTGGGCTTCTTGCTGGCTGAATCTTGAAACATCAATTACATGGTGTCATGGTTAATCCTGGGTGTCAACTTGACTGGACTAAGGAACAAATAAGAGAAAAGGGTCTTCTGATTGGACCACCTCAACCCGGATGGCCCACCCCAAATGTGGGTGTTACCTTCTGCCGGCAGGCAGTATTTAAGGCCACGGCAGCGGGAGCTGGCCCCTTTTTTCCTTCTTCCTGCGGCTTGCCTCTCTCTCATCTGGTGAGTTTGTCTTGCTGCTGTGATCAACCTTTCGGATCCCAGCGTGTACTGAGACTGGCAGATCTCCTGGAATCCATTCGGGCCTTCAGCACTAGACTGGGACTCCTGAGACATCCAGTCTTGCGGACTGAGCAGTTCCCTGGATTCCCGGCCTCTCCAGTTCGGCGCTACTGTTGAGCTCCGTCACGTGAGCAAATCAATAAATTGTATATAGTTATATATATTCATCCTGTTGCTTCTGTTTCTTTAGAGAACCCTGACTAATACACATGGCTAATAACAAGGAAACACATATCTGCCTACTGGCTTGCCTGCCTTTTGCTTCTCAAACCTTTCTTTCTTATAAAACTGTGACCATGCAGCAATAGGGACCTCTGAGGATCCATCACACTCAGAAACCCCACCTTTAAATGTCATAGTTAGATGTTTTCCAATTAGCGTATGGGAAGTCAAATCCTGATGAATCCAGGAATCAATCCTTAGCCATACTTCATAGCTAGGAAGAAGGAAACAACCCCAAACACAGAATCCAAATTATAAAACAAGCCAAAAGCAAAATCCCACTACCCTGTCCTTTCATTGGGGAGATAAATGCCCCAAGGAACATTTTGTAATACATAGTTCAGAAGCATCAACTCTTTCAAACTTTCCCTTCCAGGTGCAAATTCAAGACCAGTAGCTCTTCTTTCCTGTTTCCCCAACTATCTAAATTAGCAAACATACATGTGTGTTCACTGTAACGTCCAAAGATCCTTGCACAGTAGCTAGTAAATTAGTACCCTCAAGAGACAACTGAGCAGTAGAGAAGTCCTGGGCTACTTTGTCAGCTGAAGTCAATACATGAAGTTCCTTGACTTAGAAAAATAAGGGTCAGGAGAGATGGCTCAGCATTAAGAGCACTTCTGTTCTTTCAGAGGACCTAGGTTCGATTCCCAGCACCCGTATGGCTGCTAACAATCATCCATAACTGCAGTTCCAAGGGATCTGACATGTTCTTCTGGCCCCTACAGGGCACTGCATGCAGATGGTACACTTACATACATGCAGGCATAACAGTCATTTACAGAAAATTAAAATATAAATAATAAATTTTAAAAATGTAAGAAAAATTATTTTAATGTGCTCAGGCTGAGACTCAAAACAGAATATTATTAGATACACATTCAAAGTCACAAAAAAGAGAACTTTCCTTCCTTGCTGTTAATGGAGATGTAATATCACTTAATGAGACAAACTACCCAATTGTCAATTCCCTTCAAAACTAAAAGGTTTCCCTGTGCCAAGCATTACATGTGGACCTTGATTTGCTTTTTTCTACTGACTATAATTCATCATGTCGTCTCTAAAACAAAATTGATAAGAGAAATTTTCTGTGATATATTACATTTAATTGCAAGTCCCAGAGGATGGAAGGAAATGAGCTGTGGGAGAATCCGCTAGCCGGCTACATGGGCTGAGAAGAAGCAACACCCATTTTAATTTCTTGAGTGAGCATATGTTAAGCCCTTAACTTAAATCCCATGATGTACTCTAGGTGCCAAAGCATCCTGCCTACGATCCCAACCAGTCTAGAAGCAAGAGTCGCATGTCCTTAAGGCCTCTCCTACTGTAAAATCTTCCCCATCTGATAATTTCAGCCCACTTAGCTTTAGGTCACAGTGCAATGCAAATACTTATGACTTCCTTGTCCAAATTTTCCTGATAAAGAAATGCTACTAGCTCAGCTTTAAATTTTTTTCTTCCTTTTGTTACGCTAAGCATCAAACCCTGGGCTTGGCTTGTGCTGGAGAAGCACTCTACCACCCACTGAGCCATGTTTTGCACCTCCATGTGACACTTTCTAACTGTCACTTTGCTTTACTCCTGAGACTTGTAGTAACCTGCTTCAGAACCTATTTCTCTGTGAAGCTTCTGTTAGAGTCAATAAACTTTTATTTCAGATATTCATCCTGTCAAGTTTTTGTTTAACAAAAGCAAACAACCAAAGCCAACAAAACAAAACAAAACAAAACAAACAAACCCCCTGACATATGCCAGTTCTAGAAAGGGACAAAAGAACCATAATTCCCCTCAGGCCCCTTTTTATTGGCTGTTATTCCCAGAAACACAATCTCAGGCACCATACCTAGAATCACAGCACCTGCCAGGGTAAGGTAAGAAGAGAGTTTGAGATCAGCCTGGGCTCTGGTGAGAACCTGTCTCAAAATCAAAACAAAGGAGAGAAAAACAAAACAAAACAAAAAAAACAAAAACAAAAAACCCCAAAAAAACAAAACAACAAAAAATAAACAAAAAAACCCCATAATCTAACTACAGAATTTATAGCTGTAAAAATTGACAAAAGACTATGTGAACAAAAGTTCCAAGGAAAACTTCATCTTGAAACTGAACTTTCTGTGAAGCCTGATTAATGGATTAAAGTTTCAGTGATTCTGAGAATTTGGAATGTTGCAGGTGCAGAGCCTCATTTATCTTGGCCCGTATTTAATTCCCTGAACCCACTCTTTGTCCACCATCTTTTCTTACTTAACAGCCTGGGACCAACAGGCAAATACCTGTCGGAATGTATTAAAAAGGCCTAGCTCCCGCCAACCAGAAGGCCGTTGAGGTCCATAGCTAAGATTTCTCTTTTGCTGTAACCACCTACTTAATGGTTCTACCAATATATTGGAAAGTGCTTTGATTTGTGACTTTTCTTTGCTCTGTTACTGTAAAAATTTCATGAAACGACTTCCATGATGGAACACGGAATTTGGAGTAAGCTGAATCTGTTCCCAGGCCATGGTCACTCATATTTTGCTATACAATGAACTATCCCTTTCACCTTTGAGATCAGAGTTGTGCCTTTGTGTCGACAAGACAAGTCTGAATGAGAACAAAAGATAGAAACTGGTCAGGTAGAGCAGGGACCCCAAAGCAACAGTTCCAAGGATGTCCTTGGGTCTGTCAGGTGAAGTTGTGAGTCATGAATCTCAAAAAGAAGCTCTAGGTTCTTACCTCTCTTCTGCTAAATGAGGCCTGTAATTCAGAGCAAGAGGCACAGAGGAACTTGACATAGTAATAGTCAAATTAAGTGTCACTTTTTGATAGCCAGTGGTCAAGAGGAGATATGGCCAAAAAACAGCTCTTGACCCTGAGAAGCAGGGCAAGGTTTATAAAGTTTAAAATCATAATTATATCATGCGAGGGGCAGAGCCAATAACCATAGTTACATCTGATCATCACAGTTAGACAAACCCTGGGTCAGGTCAGTTAACAAAGAAGTTTTCAGTTAACAAAAAGGTTTTCAGTTTTCCAGTGTTGTAGAAACAATGCACCTCTGAAATGCATGTCCATTCATGCGACTGGTTCTGTCTGGCTGACTGCAAGGGAGTGTGTGTGTGTGTGTGTGTGTGTGTGTAGAGGGGGGCTAGGCAGAAACAATGCTTCAGAAAAAGTCAGCTAGAATAAAATGGACTCAATTTTGCCACTTCCAACACCCCTCCCCAGAAGGGAGTAATGTTATCCCTAAAAACTGTTACAGTAGCAAGACAGGCTCCTTTAATAAAGAGCTTGGATGGAGACCTTACATTCTAATTGGACCAAGTCAATTACCTGGCCCAAGGAGCCACCCATAGGAAGGTTGGTTCACCATAGGCAATGTTAAAGAGATAGGTGGATAGTGCTTTCATGAGATAAGGCAGTATTCCAGCCTCTAGGACAGCGGCTTATCAGGCCATAGACATGCAACTTTGTAAGTCTGTCCTCTTTTCTGAAGTCTTCAGGGAAGCAGAAGCTTTCTTTTTCTTCGTTCTATCTCTGCTAGGCATCCTTCCCCCTGACAAGTTGGGCTGTTCAGACCTTCTGGGCTTCTTTCCTCTTTCACTAAAGCTCTCCTCCCTGTCATCTGGCTGATAGTTTGCATGTATCTGACCTCCATGCTGGCATAAAACAGCAGGGCCTTTTGTTCCTGTCCTCCATTCCAGCACCTGCTGAAATTTACTGCTTGTCTGCCCTGAGGACTTTTCTTTTAAACCCTAATGAAGTTATCTTCATGTTTCTATTTGAGTCCATGCTTACTTTTCTTTTTTTTTTTTTTTTACTAATGAGAATGAGAACCTCTAGAGGGGACCTTAACTTCCCCTGTAACATCTGGCCACCACGAAGGTTGCCTATCTACCAAATTCTGGTTAGAGAGTGTGACTGAAAGTCCAGCCTAGACACTAATCCCTCTGGTGAACAGTTTTGGAATTGGACCTCTGTATTTTCATGGTGGAAATGGATTATATCTATTCCCCAATTTCAATCAATCTTCTGAATGAATTTATGGTCTCAACTCTTGAGGGACAATGTTAGAGTGGCTTTAAAAGACTTTGAGAATGGACCTCTCCCTCATGCTCAGCTTTGGGCCCTACTTCTTGTTTCTCTGGTTACATTAGAAAGGTACACATTATCTTTGCCTTTGATTAGGTCTTCTGCTCAAAAGAATGAAATACCTCAGGCCATGGGTAGAGATAGGGGCTTTTTATTTGTTTTTGAAAAAGGGTTTCCCTGTAGCTCCAGCTGTCCCTGAACTTACTACGCAGACTAGGCTGGCTTTAAACTCACAGAGATCCGCCTGCCTCTGCCTCCTGAGTGCTAGGATTAAAGGCTTGCACCACCACGCCCTTTGAGATAGGGTATTCTTATCTTCCACAAACAGTTTAATGGTTGTCTCTTCCCTAAAGAGTTAGTCCAGTTGGACATTTGAACTACCTGGCCAGGAGTCCACTCCACCCCCTAGCTGATTCAACTGAAGACATAAGCTAAGAAGAAGGGAGGATTAACTGACCCCTTAATGAGATTATGTGCCCACTTTTCCCAGGAACCTTTCTTCTGGCATCCACCTAAGGAGTCACTGCCATGAATCCTGCCTTCTTTTCTGAGTTACTCAGAAAAGCATATGGCTGGGCATGGTGGCAGACGCCTTTGAACCCAGCACTGGGGAGGCTGTAAGATTGAGGCCAGCTTTGTTACATGGGGATATTCAGGCCAAGTGGGACTACAGGGAGACCCTGTCTCAACAAACGAACATTAGAAAGAAAGGAAGGGAGGAAGGAAGGAAGGAAGGAAGGAAGGAAGGGAGGGAGGGAGGGAGGGAGGGAGGGAGAGGAAGGAAATCCCAACTTTTCCCTTTCCTTCTTGTTTTTCTTTCCCACACTGCCACTTTCTCACTCATCCTCTAGTCTACCTCTCCCATCGTTTTCTGGATACTCTGTGCTTTCTCTTTAATTCTCTGCTGCATTACCACCACTCCCCTTCTGCCTTGTGGTGCTTGCTGACCTCTACTGCTGAACATGCTGGCTTTCTAAGACTTGACTCAAACAGCATGGTGGGCTTTCTTTCTCCTATGTCCCCATCTCCCTCCTACTGGAAGCTGCTTTCCTCACCTGTTGTTTTTCTCTCAAACACTAATAAAATTGTCCTCAAGATACCTTCCCAATCTGTTTCTAAATTCTTGTATTAATGAGAATGAGAATACAAAAGAAGGAAATCCTTATTTCCTGGGTAGCATCATAACACAGACTTGAAAACCATCATTTAAGGCACAGACGTTTTAAACATTACTGCACATACTCCCTTCCCCATCTCTTGCCAACTCCATTCTGCCTAACAAGTTTCTTTTTCATGAAATGCCTAATAACACAACAGGTGGCTACATTAAATGACAAACTGTGTTAGGCTCTTGGCAATGAACACAGGTTTCATTCTAGAGTACTCCCTCAAGACACAGAAAGTGAACACAGGTAGGTTATACGCAGAGTCTTTCATGTTCATCAAATTAAACCAACTCTTTCTTCTTGTATGAACACAAAGAAAACAAGCATTAGAACATCTTCTTAAAAAGCACATAATCCTTTTTGCTTCTAATCAGAGAAATGACAAGTAAGGCTTGTTTTGATTTTTTGATGGGATCCCATTCTGTGGCCCAGGCTGGCCTAGAAGTTGTTCTTTGTTTTTGTTTTTTTTTTTGTATTATTATTATTTTCTTTTTCTTTCTTTCTTTCTTTCTTTCTTTCTTTCTTTCTTTCTTTCTTTCTTTCTTTCTTTCTTCCTTTCTTCTTCCTTCCTTCCTTCCTTCCTTCCTTCCTTCCTTTCTTTCTTTCTTTCNCTTCCTTCCTTCCTTCCTTCCTTCCTTTCTTTCTTTCTTTCTTTCTTTCTTTCTTTCTTTCTTTCTTTCTTTCTTTCTTTCTTTCTTTCTTTTTTTGAGACAGGGTGTCCCTGTAGCCCTAGGTGTCCTGGAACTCCCTATGTAGGCCAGGCTGGCCTTGAACTCACAGAAATCCACCTGCCTCTTCCTCCCAAGTGCTGAGATTAAAGGCATATGCCACCACACCAAGCTGCAGTAATTATTTTTAAGCTAGCCTTAAACACATGGATAACCTTTCTGTGTCAGGTCAGAATTTCTCCAAGTGCTTGGTTATAGCCGTGAACCACCATACTTGCCCTTTTTAACTTCTTTTTTATATGATAAAGTTTTACTCAGTGGTATAACAGAGTTGATGATCTTCAAATTTTGGCACTAGAGGATGCTAGACATTTATTTAAATCTATGTGCTAGATATCTGTATTTATTAACCAGTGTAACTCCATTGTACATGTTCATATGTTGTTTTGATTTACTTCATATACAGTTCCAGTACATACAATCATTCTGAGTTTAGCTACTTGACAGTCTTACGTTAAATAGAATCCTAACTATGGTCCATGCCTAATGACCAGAAAACATTCTATAAACATTTCTTGTTTACTTCTGTTTCCTTTTGATAGACCTAACTTCACATCAAATCCAGTAAATAATTTTAAACTGGTGGAAACAGTCTTAGAATAGTTCAGAAGTTTTTTAAATTTTATTTTAGATATCTCTGCACATTAGGAGATGGTCAGGGTGGTTCATAAACAGTTCTTTCTCTTGTCCTGAAGATAGGATTCAGAAAGTACAGTCATTTCTAGATATGATTCAGATCTCACTCACCTTAGCTAATTTGATTTATGATGATGAGGATGTGAGGATACACTTTGTCAGTAATAACAAGACAATTCTAAACCTTGGTCCTCAGCAGCATAAACTACTCTTCATCCCAGTTATCAATGGAGGTTTGATTTTATTTGACTTTAGAACAATGCAGGACCACCTCCACTCTACCCTTAGGAAGGGAAGCTTATTAACTGCAATCAGTAACCAATCTTATTCCTTTAAGACTGTCCAGGTGTTTTTAGAAGATGTACTCAAGGGAGCCGTTAAGAATCTCAGTGATGACCTGAAGATTCTTTTCTGCTGAAGAATTTGAGAGATAGTTGATGCAGAGGAGCCTTTTCAGAGCACCTCTAACAGCAGGAACTTTCTGGAAATGAAGCTGCTAGAATCCTTTCTTTGAGGTGGACATGTTAGTATGTTATGTTCATATGGTTGAAAACAATAAGCATGAAGAAGGAAAGGCTCATTTGGGACTCATGGTTTCGGAAATTTAATATTCTACTGGCTCCATTGTTTCTGGGCCTGTGGTGAAGGAGAAAATCAGAGAGCATAGGATAGACCAAAGCAGCTTACCTACCGCAGGGAGGGAGGGAGGGAGGGAGGGAGGGGAGAAGAGAGTGGGAAAGGAGGGGAGAAGAGAGAGAGGGAGAGGAGGGGGGAGAGAGAGAGAGAGAGAGAGAGAGAGAGAGAGAGAGAGAGAGACTGAAAACAAGATGTAGATTCCAAAGAAGGTAAGCTGTCTCATTTCCTATAGTTCTGTTATTTCCAGTTCTCATTTACATCGTGAACCCCTTCACGGTGGGGTGAGAACTCTCATGACCTAATCATTCCTCTATAGCCCAACTGTGAACATTTTGGGATAAAGCACGCTACATACCTATGAGCTTTTTAGAGACATTTCAGTTAAAAACTGTAGTAGGGGACAAGTTCCAGGGAAATCACAAAGAATAAACTTCACAAATACCCTTTTGAGCAGTTTTACGACCCTGAAGAAGTAAGACAAACATACAGTTTCTTATTTCTCTTTTGTTCTCTTAAAACCTATTCATGGCCTTCAGTAGGGGCTCACACCTTTAATCCCAGCACTGGGGAGGTGGAGGCAAGCAGATCTCTGTGAGTTCAAGGCCAGCCTGGTCCACATAGCGAGCTCCAGGCCAGCTGGGACTAAAGGGAGACCCTGTCTCAAAAATACAAAACAAACACACAAAAACAAAAAACAAAAAACAAAAACAACCTATTCATCTCTCCTGAAGAAAACATAAAAACTTTTCTCTCCTCTTCCTTCTTCTACTAAGTTAAGCATCTTGAAGGACTAACTCCCCGACAAGCTGACAGGGCCACGGATAAGCAGTAAGTATGTCACACTTCTGGGTTCTAGTCTGAGACAAAGGCAGCGGGCTCCCCTCTAGCAACCAGGGCTCTCTTCTCTGGCTGACTGGTCCATACCAATTTAGATAATACCAAACCCACACCTGGACACACCTTCCTCAGCTTATAGGCTTTGTTAAAGTTGACCAAGCAAGCCATGTATGGCAGAAGGCAAGCATGAAAAGGGGTAGGATAGAGGCAGGGAGAGGGGAATGTATCCAAATTGGATTGAAAGATAATGAATGAAATACACAATTGTCAGGAGCATAGTTGGCATGTAAAAGTTATGTGAATTAGAAGTATTTAGGATTAAACTAACAGTAGATAATGACTGAAAAGTTGTAACCTTAAAGAAATTAGCAAATGTTAAACTTAGCTCAGCAAGAGGCCTGCTCCAGCTCAGGCCTGCTTTAGCAAACACTTAACACTAGGCTGGCCACAGAGGGGCTCAACAGAGCTCAAAAGACTGACTGCACTCAATTGATTAGGCGGCCAGAGGTGGCATGGACACAAGGACCTGATAACCAGTCCTGGGTCCCCCGCCTTGACCGATGCATGACCCTAGACAGGAAAGATAATCACCTGCTATGCAGGGGGTCCCTAGGTACAAGCCTGAGATGCACCTGAGTGCACCAGTGCACCCCACAAGCCCAGCTGTGGCCTACTTAGGCTGGGAAATGTAGAATGACTTTGCTCTCACTACCCCCTCAGGGGACCTACTGTGAGATGCCACTTCGAACCTCTCAGTTGAGAACACCCAGGCATGCTGCCCCTGTGACACCAGTGTGGCTGAAGTACATGCTGACCCTGCTGCCTAGACCGGTCTGCCTGAGCTGCCATAGCACCAGGTCCGAGAGAGATATGCTTCAGCCAATCAACTGGCTTCTTGGAACTCCTTAGGGTGGACTCCCTCTGTCAATTCCAAGAGGCTAAGAGAAGGCCATGTAAGGTGAGCAGCCTTGGGGAGATAGGCTAGGACAGGACAGAGTTAGAATTATAGAATTAACCTGTGTGGGAATTCATAAAATTAGATTGTATTATAGTATTTGTGTCCTGGATTCCTTTGGACTTAGCTCATGCTAGTCCATGCTCATGGAAACAATTCATCAATGAAAGTATTTAAAAAAATTAGCAAAGGGGGACCTGCCCCACACCATCAAAAACAATTAAGAGGCCTAAGTCTTCCTGGGGATTTGGATTTCTGCTTCTGAAGCCCCTATTTAATTGTGGGGATTCTTTCTCTCTGTGTATTCTGTTTTGTGTATGTGCTTCTTTAGTTTTAATAAAGTCTATTACTTGTTTTCTGCTGGGTCTGAGATGCTCCCTGCTTTTAATTCTTTAAGTGTTGAGAAAATGATCCTGATCCAGACCCCCCTAGACAGTATCAATATAACTGTTAAATCCTAAACACGTGTTACCCATCTTTGAGTCAGCTAAGGTATTCTATGATGTATATGTGACTTACACCTATAAACTTTTTCTCCTGTTAGATATACTTTATAAATTTAATTCACAGACCTTCAGTGGCTAAACCTGAGAAGCAAAACACCTCCTACATTAGCATTTTAAAATATTTTCTACTAATCATTAAAATATGGTTGATATTTATAATATTTTCCAAAGACCTTGTCATATCATAAATACCTGCAAGAGTTACTTTTATATCTCTAAGTCTTGGTATTTTTTAGTATATTTTATTCATTTATTTTGTGCGTGTGTGTGTGTGTGTGTACACTCACAAAAGTTCTTGCCATGGTGTACAGGCAGAAATCAGAGGACAACTTTCAGGAGTAGGTTCTGTCCTTCAAACTTAGGGGTCTCTGGAACAAAACTCAAGTCATCAGGCTTGGTGGCACCTTGTCGGGTAGTAATTTCCTGTGAGTTAAGATATTTCATGTTGTAGGGAAGCTCACTGAGACATGCGGTGTGAAAAGGGAAGCAAGATTACAGGATATTAAAAGGGAGGGAAGACACCCACGATCTAAAGGGTGAAGAACATTTCATCCTTCTGAGGAGCTAGTTAGGCTCAGGAAATAAACAACTCAAACGCTTGAGAAAGTTCCTGAAACTGACCAGATTCACTTGGTCCCACCCTTCCCATACATCCGTAAACTGTAAGGACTGCAGAGGGAGGATCTGAGACTAGAAGAGCTGTCCAACCGGTTAAGCCTTCTGGAACAGGCAGGGACAAGTGTAGCCTCTGCCTGGTAGAGGCTCAAATCAACTGAATTGCTCAGAAGGTACATTCTCCAATCTGTCAAGCCGCCGGCAAGTTGTGCACTGTGCTCCAGGTTTCATGAGCTCCCCCACACTGGGGAAGGCTCTTGGGCATCCAGTTAGCTTCCAGTATTTTTTGCTGTTGTAAGTAACCCCTCACCTAGACAAAACTTGTAAGTAACACTGATGAAATTCATTGGTTCTGCAAGCTGGACTTCATCTTCTCCTTACTTTGGTCTGTGTCTGGGTGAGTAGACATTTGTTTGTGTCTCCCCAGGAATACTATTTCACAATACACCTTTACCTACTGAACCGTCTTGCTGGGCTCAGTGTTGATGTCTTATTTTATATTGTAGATAAAAATACCTACCTTGTAAGTTTTTGTAAGAACTAGTAATAACTTAGAAATAGTAGGACTAGAATTGCCATCAGTCAATGATGACACTTATTCTCATTTTATTTGCTAATGGAATTTCTTATGTTCTAAGTCTTGGATTTCAATTTTTCTTCTACTGTTCAACATTACTCTTATAATTACAGTTAGATGGAACCTGAGTAGAAGCCACATTTTAAATTACATGTTTATAAAGGCAAAGATTTTACATGACAGAATAAATAGAAATCACTTACCAATTTTTTCCTAATCAAGAACATAATAAAAAGTTCCATAGAAGTAAATTTGCTTTGTGATAAATACAGTGATTTAAAAAATAAAATGTTAATATGTACTATAATAAGTATTCATGAATATCATTGTTATTCAAAGAACAAACATTAGCATAAGGAAAGCATTTGGATTCTGCATGTCTTTGACTAAAAACATGGCTACTTCAAATTCATACTGTTTACAATACATAATGTCCTAAATGTCACAAATCAATTTTTCCTGATATTATTGAGGCTGTAAAATCTCACACTATTCATTCAATACTATCTAATTTTGAATCTTATTTGAATCACAGGGAAAAAAAAAACAAAACTAAAATGAAACTAAGCAAAACTCCATTAGGTTTTATAAAGGAAATGCTACACCTAAATACATTCTACTTGTCCTTTACAGTTTTTATGACTCCAAGATTCAAAAAATTCTGCCACAAATATTATTTCACAGTATACACAATAATGAATGTACTTGGTTGGAGAAGAATGCAGCCATCAGATATTTTTCTCAAAGATCATAGAATCTTGGAACTTCAGTGTTTTTCTGTTTCAAAATCTAAGTGGTTAATTCAATTAATTTATGTGAAAGAAATAAATAAATTAAACATTAGTAGAGGGATGATGTCTTTAAAATAGCATCATTTTTATGTTGATCAAATTTTCTTCAATTATGACTTTTGAGAAAAGGTCTCATGTAGCTCAGCATGATCTTGAACTTACTATGTACTAGAGGATGGCTTTGAATATCTGATCCTCTATCTCTACCTCAAAAGTGCCAAGATCCTAGGTGTGTGCCACCATGTGTGGCTCTACGAACAATTTCTGAAAATAAATCTAATTGTTCTTATCAAATTCCCACTAATGTTAGTCTCTTATTCAATAAAGATGCTACTATAGCTTGTAGGGGAAACCAAGAACTTGGAATTTATAAATATCAGTATCCACAGTCTTTTCACTAGGAATGTTTACATTCTGTCTAAATTATAATTAGACCATAGGCCTCCTCTACAGGTTACTCTTATCCAATTTCCTAATTTGTTATTTCATTTTAATTTTTTAGCTTTCATTTAATGCCTTGCTTTCATCATTATTTTCTCTGTTTTTAAAAGTAAAACATATTGAATGTATTTTCATGAATTGCCTTGTCCCTCAGTAGGTAGTAAAACTCAAATCCATTGTGCCCCTTACTATTTTATTTATTTATTTTTTATGATACAGCTATCTGGAAACAAAGCTTAAAGTGCTTACATTGTCCACCTATTTTTCATTCCAAATAAACCAAGTGTCCTACCAGGAACTAGGCTAATTTTTATACAGAATTTCATTACAGCTCTTATTTTTGCTACCACTCACAAAAGAATGATACATGCTTTTCTTTTTGCAATGTAATCTTTCTATAAACCAGCAAAAATAAATTGGAAATAGGTATAAACAAATACATTTTAATTGGAAGCAGCACTGTTGATTAATGGTTTTTACTTTGCAAACAAAAACTCTCACATCTTGTCTATAGACACTTCAGACACTATCTATTGCTCTACATAAACCTGATAGAAAATAATGAAAGAAAAACAATGCATTTGGTTCAACCAAGTGATGTACAGACTTTCCCAAAAGGTTCCAGATAATGAAGCTAGATTCTTTTTTTAAATATCTTATCTATTATTTTTATTTCTTGTGTATGAGTGTATTGCCTGCATGTATGTAAGTGCACCCATGTCATGCAAAGCCCACAGAGGCCAGAAAGGGGCATTGAATTTCCTTAGAATTGGAGATAAGGATGGTTGTTAGCTGCTATGTGGTGCTGGGAATCGAACCTGGATCCTCTGAAAGAGAAGCAAGCCATCTTGAGCCATCTCTCTAAGAGATGCTTAAAGATCCTGAGCCAGTGAGGCTGTGAATAAAACACAGGTAAAATGGTGGGCAAAAGAAAGCAAATTTTACAGGGGTCCCAATCAAGTAGCCATTTGGTCATTTGCAGCTCTGATATCTATTCTCTTGTTTGGTGTTTGAATTGGCTCAGAGCTTGCCAATGAGAAGCTTAATCTGAAAGTCTAGCCTTTTTTTTTTTTGGTCTTTTCGAGACAGCGTCTCCTTGTAGTAGCCCCAGTGACCTGGAACTCACTCTGTAGACCAGGCTGGCCTTGAACTCACAAAGATCTGCCTGCCTCTGCCTCCCGAGTGCTAGGATTAAAGATGTGTGCCACCACACCCGGCGAAAGTCTGGCTTTTATTTTTCACCAACCAGTTAGCCAGTTCAGGCTTGTGGCCACCTTCCCTTCTTCTATTTGTTTAAGGTTCAGATTTGTGAAAGATGGTCCTTTAGGTCAGTTTTTTGGGGGAGAAGCTTGCATGGTTGGAAAGTCTGTCAGTTATTGGAAATCTCTTAGTGTGAGTTTCAAACAGATGAACCTTAACAATACTGAAAAGTTCTTTCCCTAGATCCAGGATGGCCCTCAGTCATTGAGGCGACAGTGTTATTGTAGACACTGGTGTGTCTATTGACCACTGCTATCTATAGAGAGAACTCAGAAGCAGCTGTGGCATGCTAACTACAAATGTGTCAATACTGCTAGACTTGGGAATGCATTCTTTCACTATTCTAAAACTTTTAATTTTTTAGGATATTAGAAATAAAAGCCTGTTGTCTCTCAGCATCTTTATCTCATTTCTCTTTGTAAAAAAAAAAAAAATCCAAACTGCAGTTTATTTTCAAAGCTCTGTCAAAGAAGTTAATGATCTTCTGCCACCTTGCTTCAGTGAGAATGGCAGAATGCAAGCTCCCCCGCAGAAGACAGCCAGGTCAGAAATCTTGTAACACAGATGGAGTCTCTTCTTTGGCAGCTGAGCCTTTCAAGTAGCAAAGGACATTTGTAATGTAGTTTTTGTTCTGGTTTGCTTTCCTTTGCTGGTATAAACACCATGACTCACAGCAACCTGGGAGGAGCGGGTTTCTTTCAGCTTACACTTCCAGGTTGCAGCTGTCCACTCTAAGGTCAGTCAGGGTAGGAACTGAAGCAAGAGGGGAGGCAGGAACCACACAGGAATGCTGCTTAGTGGCTTGGCAGCCCTGCCTCCTGCCCAGCCAGCTTTCTTATACAATCCAAGATCACCTCTCAGTTGGTACCACCCTCAGTAGGCTGGGCCTTCCAGCATCAATTAACAATCAAGAAACTTCCCACAGACAGGCCCACAGGCCACTATGATTGAAGCAATCCCCCGATTGACTCTCCCTCAGATAACTATGGTCTGTGTCAGGTTGACACCTGACACTAATTTAGGAGAGTTGGGATATAACCCAGACCTAATCTGTGGCATCCATCACTATGATCAGGTTTTTTAAAAAAATATTTTCCTGTTTTGTAACAATCATTTTTTTTTTCTAATATGTTGGGACAATAGTTTTATTTATGGCTAAATAGCCTTTGAGATTTCCTTTCCCATAGATTTGCTTTTATTGCTCAGTACTGAGGTCCTTTATTGCATAGCAGTTTAGAAACCTCTGAAAAGATCTCCACGGAGAGTAACTTCAATTGGAAACTTGACAGGAACTGAATATCTTTCTAGCAGCGATCTTGAAAACAGATATGGTACACTTCTGAATGGATGTTCTTCCAACTGAAGAAAAGGGCCAGAACATTCTACAGATGTCAGCAGGGAATATTAATTCTTAAAACTCACAAAGTACTCATTCCTGGCTCTCTTTTTATTTCCCTCAGCTCCTCTCTCACAAATCCAAGCTCTTCTTTTCACCATCTCCTTTGTGTATAGCCTACTGACATTGCCAAAATTAGCTATATACCTGTCCAGTTGAGAAGCCTTAATTTTTTAAATAAAATTTTTATTTTATGTTTATGCGTATTTGTCTGTATGCTCCTATGTATTTGAACCATGAGTTTGCTTGGTTGTCCTTTGCAGCTGGCCACAAGAGAGCATCACATCCCCTCAAACAGGAGTTACAGACAACTGTGAACCAACATGTGGGTGTTGGAAATCCAACCCAAGCCCTCTGAAAGAGCAGCAAATTCTCTCTTAACTATGGAACCATCTCCCTACCCCAAGAAGCCTTACCGTAAGAACCAACATGAATTTTACCTTTATCTGATTTTTTTAACTGTACTGCACTATATTGTTAACATATGTTCACTGGTATAATGCAGAATCTAAGGACACATTTTGTTTTGTTCTTTGCTAGAGTATTGTTATTAATCCAGAATCAAACTTCAGTTTCTTAGTCAAAGAAACTAAAGAAATATATTTATTATGCTAAACAGATATGTGTACTGGCATATCTGAGTACGAGATTTCATATCATATGTGACCCACATATTACCCTCTTCTCAAATTTCACGCAGTCTTATAGTCTAAATTCCTAAAAAGATCTTGATTCGATTCCATCCAAAGAAGGAAATTTACAATAAAATGGATATGAATGGACTGTTCCATTTGTATGGCCACTAATTCCATAGGGCAACTGATCATAAATTAAGTGTCTGACATTCAGTAATAGATGGTTCTATCCGACATAATGGAGTTATAATGGAAGGTGTCTGCACACTGCTTCACTATTAAGTGCCCATTTATTGTCCCTGCACCAGGTGTGATAGAGATAGGCTATACAAATCATCCGGAAGAAATGTCAAAATAGGCTCCTTTGCTGATAAAGCACCACACATGTTTATTAATATAGCAGCTTGTCTTAGGACTGGCCCATCTGCTCATTTAAAACAAATCTTTTTCCTATAAATATTTCAGTTAAGAGCATGACCACTAATAATGGTTTTTGGAGCAGCAAGAATGGAAAGAGAAAATGAGGAAAGGGGAGAGAACTGAGCTGAAATAAAAGATTCTCCTCCTACGTTTACCTTAGGCATGTTCTTCAGGGAAGAGGGCAGGGAGCTAGCTTTTAATATGGCATTTGCCTTAGATTAGTGCTGCTCCGGTGCAGGGCATCGTAACCCATCCAGGCCCCAGCTGTGGTTGAAGCCAGGTGGGAAACAGCAAATTTCACCAATGTTTTCAAAGTACACATTTTAATAAAATGTAGAATGAGGTGCTCAATTATGAAATCCTTCAGAGCAGGAGTTCACGTGTACTTGAACTCATCAGAAAATATTGTAATGGGGGTTTTAGAAAGAAAAATACTACTACAGGTTTTGTTGAAGTGGGGTGGGTTTGAAAACTCCAAGGATTTGCTTTTAGAAAATTATTTTCGGTAAGACACCCACAGCAAATGTGTAGATGACAGCGGAACAAAAAAGAAGCAAAATTTGAATGTTTATAATTTTTTTAAAGTTTAGAATACCAGAAGCACAAGGCTCTGACAATTCCCATCTGGTATCTGGGATTTTATATGCTTGCAGTGCAGCCTGTATGCTCTGTGTTCTGTCTTCAAGAGTGGTTTTATCTAACAAACAAGTGTGCCCTGAGCTGCTCTCTCAAATGAACACACATATTTGAAATAAAGAGGTACAATTGTTCAAAATACTGAAACAAGAAAAGGCACGGGCCATTTGGTGACCAGAGGTGGTGCTCACTTTGTAGCTTTGGGTTCATTTATTCATTCATTAAAAGCTAAATAAAGCCTGGCAGGCATGCCTTTCAGTTCCAGTAAAGATCTGTATCAGACTCAGTATCACATAAATCTACCAGTCATACTTTTCTAAATAAATTACATCATGGGATAACTAACCATCTGATCACCAAGGGCCAATTCAATTACTTAGAAAAGGCTAAAGGTCTCAGACATTCCTGAAGTTATTTTTTACATCTCATGAAGCCCGAATGGAAATAGTTTCCAATCATATTTCATGTTGAATGTGCTTTCACAGATTAGAAATGGGTGATCATTAGCACTAACATGAATTGCCCTTGTCTTGCAGAACACTGTCAACATCTACCCAAATTAAACAAATTAGAAATCAAGGAATTATATTTGTCTCTCAACATATCCAACATATCCACAACAGTCATTAAGTTTTATTATGCTTCAACTGAAGCATCTTCGAATCTATCAGGCCTTCTTTATTCACTTCTACTATCTGTCAGCTGCACCCTTGATAACCTTTCATGAAGTAACCTATTAATTCTCTCGGTTGCAAAGCCACCCCCACCTCAGCTCTAGAGTAAATATGTCCTAAGCAAAAATAGTCTCATTAAGTCCTTTGTGGTTTCTCAGTGTGCACAGGATATTTACAAGGACTGCCATCAATGCACAATGACCCACTGTCTAAGCTACAGTTCCTTTTGTCTGATTTCTTTCTAGCCAGTTCATACCAGATCACTCATTTGCAATGAAGCCTTACTGGGTGTTAGAGGCAAGGCACACTAACCCAAGCAGTAGATCAGCATGCTAGAAATCTACGAGCTTACTGTCTATAATCATTGTTGCTCTAATAGGATTCAATACTCTGGCCTAGCAAGAGAATCTGACTTATGTATGGGCTTAGCAAATATGAGCTTTTTGCTGGTTATCCGTTAGCAGTTTACACTCCGATTCTATGCAGGAAATGTAACCCTCGGGCATTTACTGGAATCCAGGCCTGTGTTTCCTCAGGCTCTGCTTCTTAGGGCTCAAACTTGGTCCTGGGGGGGTAGAATTTGCCTGTTTCCCAAGCCTTCTGCTGTAACTGGATCAGAGAAGTCACACATTACCCAGAGGCCAGCAGCTAATGTGGAAAACGGAGGAGAAAGAAAGAAAAAGAATCTTCAGAGAGTTGCCCTGGCAGGAGGGAACTCTGTAAATGAAATTTTAAGGAAAGGCCACACCAGTATGATTGGATTTACTTCCCTCTGGGCCAGTTTCCATCCTGTAGCTGGAGTCATCTTTTAAAAATCGAAATCAGATTATGTAGTACTCTGAGTAAAAAACCCTTCAGGGATACTGACAACTCTTAAAAGAAAACAGCAACTCCTTTCAGATCCTAGAAGGCTTTGCTTGATGGTCTAGGAGGTAGGTCCCTCCTCCTCACTACCTTCCAGAAATCATCTTATCAACTCACTGAGATCTCATTAAAGGAAAACAGTACTACTCTCCTGCATGCTGCAAGATAGTAAAGTCCTGGTACAATATCTTCCATGTCCGAAGAGAAGAGGCCCCGATTCAAAGTCCCCTTGTGAACAAATGAATTAGCATACCAGGCTTTCTCATTTCAGGACACTTTTATACACTTCAACTTTGATGATGGTGAACTCCTTTCCAATGCTCTTCTTCCAGTTCAGGAGTCACCTTCCCTGAGTAGCTTTCCTTGACCTCTCACTGTGTATCTCTTTTATAGCTATAACAATAATTAATAATAATCTTGATGACCTAATCAGTTGTCTACTGTTTACTTACCTCACTTTGAGGTAAGTCTAAGAGGGCAAAAGCTCTTTTTTCCTATACATTATTTTCTTTTCTTTTCCACATACAGTATGTTTCACATGCACATATTATTTACTATAATTTCATTAAATCAAAAATGAATTTGCTTGGGCTGAGGAGGTGGCTCAGTTGTTAAGAATACTGGTTGCTTTTGCATCGAACCTGGGTTTTATTTCCAGTACCTACATGGCATCTAACAATCACCTGTAATTCCAGTTCCAGGGGATCCAAAACCCTCTTCTGAATTCTGAGGGCACTGCACAACATGGGTATACCTACTCACATGCAGGAATACACTCATACACATAAAAATAAATAAAAATATTTTTTAAAATTAATTTGTTGAATTAAACTGTAAATTTATGAAAAATGTAGGAAGTTTCTTGTGGCCAATAAATCTAAAGCACATGGCTTGCTCAGAGTGCTGGTATGGTATTGACCATGCTGGCTCTGTATGTCTGTCTTCCACACTTTTTTTTTTTTTTTTTGGTCTTTTTTTAGACAGGGTCTCCCTGTAGCTCCGGCTGTCCTGGAACTCGCTATGTAGACCAGGCTGGCCTTGAATTCACAGAGATCCATCCACCTGCCTCTGCCTCCTGAGTGCTAGTATTAAAGGTGTACGCCACCATGCCCAGCTTAAAGATGTTTCTTAGTTGCCATGTAGGTGCTGGGAATCAAACCCGGGTCCTCTGCAAGAGCAGTAGGTGCTCTTAACCGCTGAGCCATCTCTCCAGCCCCATGTCTTCCACACTTTGTATCACACAGTCATCTCCACACTCAAGACAAATTCAAGGTAATTTTATATTCACACTTCATGATACTTGGAAATAAATCACCGTTGGCTGGCCATACCATCTGTATATGATTAAAGGAAATTTTGATGCTTCTTTTATAAGGACTGGTGGAGCATATTCCTAATCCACTAATTTAAGTCTTTAACTCATTCATAAGACAAGTTAACCCATACAACTATATAAAAAATATATATTGAGCTAGGCAAGGTGGTGCACGCCTTTAATCCCAGCACTTGGGAGGCCGATGCAGGCAGATCTCTATGAGTTCAAGGCCTGCCTGGTCTGTAGTGAGTTACAGGACAGCTGAGAGTACAAGGAGACCCTGTCTCAAAAAGACCAAAAAAAAAAAAAAAAAACCTACATACTGAATATTGAATGTGAGCTGAGTCAGGAGAACGCAGAGAAAGCTGGTATATAGCTTTGTAGAACACTGTAATAAACAAACACATAGTTCAGAATTTTAGTGTATAGTCATTCACAAGGAAATATAGCTATTTGTTATATGAAATTGAAATTGTATCATAATTAAGTTGCTGGTGTTTGAGGAAGATAACACTGAGAACTCTGTGGGGCACTTTCCTGAATCTTAATCATCTGTGACATATACTGGTTCCAGACTACAGTGACAGAATATTGCTGAATTAAATTAACGTGTGTAGGATAACACTGAACAAGTCATAAGGTATTTTTACTTCTAAATGCTGAAAATCATGCACTCTTCAGAAAGAAAGTTATTGAAAAAGCTAAACTACTGTGGCATTCAGTCAGTTCATATATTAGGGAATCTACATTAAATGCACGTCTATGCATTGTGTACTTGATGCTGTCCAAAAGATCCTGATGCCAAAATTAACACTAAAAGATACTAACTGGGTTTTTGATGGTTTGTTTGTTTGTTTGTTTGTTTGCTTGCTTGAGAAAGGGTCTTCCTGTAGCCACGGTTGGTCTGGAACTTATTATACAGACCAACCTGTTCTTGATTGTGATTCTCCTGCTTCTTCTGCCTTCCAAGTGCTGGGATTAAAGACATGCTCCACCATGTCTAGCAAGGACACTACTTTTGGTAGGCTTCTAAGAACTGGAAATAATCACTGGACACAGGGGAGAACTATCCAAGAGAATACTACTTCTTAGTCTTAAGCAACCATGCTGTTATAATATGAATCTCTCAATGGGCTCTAGAAACCATCCACCAATTATTTTCAGACTCTATAATTATTGTATATGGTAGAGAGTATGTATCCATATTTTAGAGTAATATAAAATTAATGGAGGAAAATGTGAATTCCTAAGCATAAAAAAAAAAGACTGAGAGAAAGATGCAGGCCAGTTATGGCAGAATGCATGGTCTGGGGTGGGGTGGGGTAGGGGGAAGGGAAAGGGGAATATGCCTGAACCCTGAACCGAACTCAGACATCATTGTGATGTCTGAAATACAGAAAACATCAATAAAAAAGAGAGCCAAGTGCTATAGTGGGAAGACAAACTGTCTGGGTGTTAAGGGAAAAATAAAAGTCAAACACAGTAGTTTCTTTTGTAGCTACTAAGAAAAACATTCTCATTACTCTAATGCTGCATTTGTATCTCTAATTCTTAAACTCACTGAGTCCAGAGAAAGAGCTTTCATCTCAGGCTATTTACTGTGAGAGGAAGAGGAAGTTTCACATCTAAAGGTCTGATAGATAAGGTTTTTATCATCCTCATCTTTTCTATTTATGGTCAAGAGGAATTGTTAGAGTGTAGAAGATGGTTCTGAGGAGAATCTATGTGTGTGTGTGTGTGTGTGTGTGTGTGTGTGTGTGTGTGTGTGTCTAAATGTGCCAGTCTGTGAGCATGTATGTGTGCGCATGTTTGCATGTGAATGTACATGTGTGATCATGTAATGTGTAAGCATGTGTGTAGCACGTATGTGTGTGAGTGTGAGCATGTAACTGTATGAGTATGAGCATGCATGTGTGTGAATGTGAGCATGTATGTGAGTATGTGTGTATGAACATCTAAACCATTTGGAACTTTGCAGTATGACTGATGAGGCTGATTGTTACATCAGAAGGGGAGGCAGACCTTCCTCACTCCCACCGTCCAGCTTTGTTGGTACTAGCTAGCACAGCTACCAACTAGTTGTTTATTCCAGGCAGTCGGGTGATTATTTTTTACTACACAGGTAAAAAATTATTTTCTAGTGATTATGTCACATTAACTATTGCAAGGGAGAGAAGGAAAAATTTAAAGTAAGATACATTAGCACAAATAAATGATAATAGCATATTAGTTTGCACACAATTTGTAATACATTGCCAAAATGTCTTTCCTCTTTTTGTTCAGTATGATTTTAGATACCAATATCAGAGAAATAATAATGTCTTTTCTAAAAACAATAAAATATATCAGGCTAGCAGTAGAACAAAGACAATCTGTTATATATAAGACAAGAGCTCACAAAAATAATTGCCATGGCAAAGTAAATAGTATATAAGTGTTCCAACACCTAGGTCACACAGTGTTAATATGAATACTAGAAATGGGAAAATAAAGTCTTTAAAAATAAAAACTGGGGGCTGGAGAGATGGCCTAGCAGTTAAGAGCGCCGACCGCTCTTACAGAGGACCCGGGTTCGATCCCCAGCACCCACATTGTGGCCGAGAACCATCTGAAACTCTAATTCCAGGAGAATTCCAGTTCCAGGGGAATCCGACACCATCTTCTGACCTCCACGGCCTTGCACGACACAGGTGCATAAACTTGCATGCAGACAGTACATTCACACACATACAGAAATAAATAAAATAAAATAAAATAAAAAATAAAAACTGTGCTAGAGATGGTCTCATTCCTCACTGGCAGTATTTTTCATTAAGAATTACAGGGGTTGGGGGTGATGAGGTATGCCTTTAATCCTAGCACTCAGAAGGCAATCTCAAGTGGATCACTGTGAGATTGAGGCCAGCTTGGGCTACACAAGAAGTTCCAGGCC
The DNA here is from genome assembly GCA_009823505.1 of Rhizomys pruinosus. NCBI lineage: Eukaryota > Metazoa > Chordata > Mammalia > Rodentia > Spalacidae > Rhizomys > Rhizomys pruinosus. The sequence continues at coordinate 1,043,435 of VZQC01010757.1, forward strand.
AGCTGGGGCTACGAGAAAAAACTGTCCCAAAGAAAAAACATTACAGTAGAGGCCTGAGAGAAAGCTCAATGCTTAAAAGTGCTGGCCGGTCTTGCAGAGGATCAGGGTTAGATTCCCAGCACCTACATAACAGTAGTTCCAGGAGCACTTATGCTCTCTTCTGGTTTATACAGACATTGCACACATGTGGTAAACATTCATACGTGCAAGCAGAACAATTATAAACATAAAATAAAAGCCATGAGTGGTGGTGCACACCTTTAATTCCAGCATTCAGGTGGCAGAGGCAGGTGGACCTTTGTGAGTTCAAGGCCAGCCTGGTCTACATAGCAAGTTCCAGACCAGGGTAAATAGTGACACCCTTTCTCAAAAAACAAAAATGAAACAAACAAATTACTTGTTACAGTTCATAAAAAAGGAAATTTGATTTCATTTCCTTTTTTATGAACTGTAACAATGAAATGAAAATCACATTTCCTTTTGAATACCTGTCTGTCCTAGCAGATTTTCATATTCCTTTGGTTTGAATCCTTGTTCCAATAATGTCTTACCCTCATGAACAACTCTTTATGCCTGTATTTTATCACACACACACACACACACACACACACACACACACACACACACATGACCTTCTTAATGAGATTTGGGAAATTAATGAAATGGTGATCTTTGTCAACTCCCCCAGACAGAAGCCGAAAACAAATGATTACTGTTTGTATCAGATTTATTCAGGAAATTGGTATGGTCAGGAAAGTCTGAACAATGAGGTGAATGACAGTATCTGGGAAGTAGGAACGAGAAGGGTATCTAGATTAACTTTGGACATCCTATTTAAACTTAATTTACATAGTTTAGGGAATGCAGTTTAGCAGTACAGTGTGTTTTTAGCATTCCCGTAGTCCTGGCTTCCATCTTACCCCCCCACACACGTAGTAAAATTTAGCAGTTATCCTTTTTACTGGGCATTAATACATCACTGTAAAGATTTTAGAAAATATTTTCTCCCATAAACTGATGAAGCAATTATACTCATACTTTTCTGAATGGGAATAAATGGAAGGTAAGACAAGGAACCAGCAGGAGCAACTGTGGGAGAGCTGAGCTAGGAAACAAAGAGCGCAGGGAGCTGTGGGACTGGAAGTGGGGAGAAGAAAGTTCAGAGAAGGACCTTAGAGACACCCGAACCCTGCTGACCTCCCCTTTGCCCAAACAGCAGCTCCATTGAGGAGCCACCACATCTAAGGCAAGAATGACTTGATATTCCATGGACTCTGCTGAGGCAAGAGGGGTGTGGTCAGAGCTCCACTGTGCAAGTCGAGTGGTCTGTGAGAACTGATATAATTCCATCAGTCAACACAGACCGGCATGGGAACACACTCTTCTTAGTTTCTCATTGGGCTCATTCAGGTACACAGATGCAAGTGCTCTAAAGTCCTAGTGTGGAAAGATACTCCATCACGTACTCTGAAGGAATTCTCTGCATATGAATTATAATGCACAAGGGGCCATCAAGGATGTGCTAAATTGTCTCTAATTGCAAATGTAAGGTTTGAAACAATAACCTGCTTGGAAAGCATGTTATAGGTTCATAAGATTTTTATATTTACTCCTGATGAAACTGAATAAAAATACACTTTATCATTAAGTTTAGAACTTAATTTCAATTACATTCAACACAAATTCAATTACCATTATATTACATGCTTGAGACTATAAATATCAAGATAATTCCAAATCTAAATAAAAAATTAGGAGGCTATTTTTTTTACTAAACAGGATAACATACATTATTATTCCTGATTTGGTAAAAGGTCTATATTCAAAAGGAGGTTAGTTTACCATCAACATTAGTAATCTGTACTCTGTGCCTGTATCTAACAGATGGTTATAGTTTATTATATATTTTATAAAGTTAAAAAATTTGGGGATATATTTTTATTGTATGTATATTAGTGTATTGCCTGCATGTAGGTAAGTGCACCTGTGACCTGTGATGTCTGTGGTGTCCAGAAGAGGGCATAAGTTCCCTGGAAGTGGGCTTATGGACAGTTGTTAACCACCACATGGGTGCTGGGAACTGAATCCAGGTCCTCTGAAAGAGCAGAAGTGCTCTTAATGGCTAAGCCATCTCTCTAGTCCTGATGTCTATAGTTTAAATTATTATTCCTCCCTTTCCCTGCAAAAATTTTACAGCATTTGGGAGCATAGGGAAAGAACATGAACATAACCAGAGAACTCATATTAGCAAGTTTCATTTTCTTCTCTGGGGACAGGAACGGGGAAAGCTCAGGAATTTACATCTCAGCACACCATGTGCGCTTTCGGGTCCTCGCCATCGTGGAATGGTAGTGAACAGGCCGGAAACTCTTGAGTATGAATGACAGATGTCACATTTCTACTTTTATTTTAATCAATTTGAAATGCTTTTACATTTCACTTGATGATAGTGTGTGTTAACGACTGTAATCTGTGATGCTAAATCTTTGGCTACACACTATTTTTTAATGATGATGCACTAGGCAGCACCATCTGCTTATTTTGAACTTTAAAAAATATTTTCAGTGTGTGGATTTGCTCAGTGTAATTCAATTCACACATGAAAGTTAATGCTTGGCATTATTCTGCTTCATTGATTATGTGCCAATTGAGCCATGATTACATTACTGAGTTTATTACAGAAAAAAAATATTTAAAAAAAGAAAATTTTTTTCAAGTGTAAGTAAACACTCTAGCTTTTTCCCAGAGTATAAGCTATAACTCAAATCTAAAAAATGAAATTAGTGTACAATATTAGACCTCTTACTGAGAGTCTACATGAAGAAGGAACAATACATAAAATAAACGCAATCATTCCCATGAGCTGTGCAATCACGGGTTTGCCGTACTGGAATGCAGAGTGTACCTAATATCTGCCAAATTTTTTCTAGCGCAAAATATTCAAAATATTATATTCCCTAAGACATTTGGAAGATTCAATATTAATGACTGTTCTTGAAACTTGACATGCATTTATCTAACTCAATCTCAATGATATCAACGATGACAGGAGATAGAAACTGCTCAAGTAGTTTAAGGATAAAGACCTCAAGTCCTTGTCCTTGGCTGGAAATGTCCTTGCTTCTGTCCTAGCCAAAGCCAACAATGCCAGAAAGGGACTTTAGTTCCTGCTCTGGATTCCCGCCAGCTTTCTTCTCCATTTACAGAATAACCTAGATGAGGGGCTCTGTCTGGTAGCTGTGTAGCAGCAAGACTTAAACTGAGATTCACATGCACACCCCTCCTGATTTGCCTCTGCACTGACCCCCACCCCCAACCCCCACGCCCCACCTTAGTTTATTCCATAAATTCTCTAAAAGCTTGCTTCTACCTCATTTTAGGATTCCTGGTCCTGCTATATAGGAGCGCAGCCTTTTTGCTTTCCTGTAAGCTTCCATCTATAAACCTATGCTAAATTTTTTTCTAAAACTCACTCTTCTGTGGTCCATGAGTTTCATTCCTCAAAACTGAGAGTCAAAAACCTGGAGTGCACCTGGTGTGGTGGCACAAACCTTTAATCCCAGCACAAGGGAGACAGAGACAGGAGGATTTCTGTGAGATGGAGGCCAATTTAGATGATCTATATAGTCAGTACCAGGCCAGCTGGAGTTACAAGGAGACTGTCTCAAACAAAACAAGAAAATGAAACGAAAGGAAAGAAAACAGAACAAACATTTAAGAACAGAACCTGGAGTCACTGACTCAGTGGAAGAATTGTGTGACTGGGTTTCTGGCATCCTAGCTCCTGAGGCTAGGAGCCCTCCATCTCACTCAAGGGATCCACTTATTTCCGCTTTTTTATTTTTGCTAATATTAAGAACCCTTGGAATGTAAGGTTTGCTAAGTTTGTGGACAAATTGTACAGGACAACAATGAAACGCTAACAAAAAGGTGAAATCAAAGTGCCCAAGTGTCAACAGAAGTGTGTCCCCAACTGGGATATTTGAATCCCAGATAAACATCGGCTTCTGCTCAGGGTTCTCATTCTGGATCTGTACCACTTCTCACACAATCTCTTTCACTAAGTGATTCTGTCTGTACACAGACTTGACTCTGAGGGAGGATATTGTGCCTGTGAGTAATTAGGAGGCGAAACAAAGACTGAAAGAATGGAGAGTGAAGAGGTACACGTGACTCTGAACTGCAACTCTTCACGAACCCAGCTAGGAGCCACAATATGTCACTCACAAATCTGCCACAAAATGACCAAAGTAGTATTTCTGTCACTTCTACTTGTATAAAATCGGGGAATGTGTCTCAAAGCTATGTAGAACTTATTTTCCATACAGAAACATATAATGAATTACATTAAATTAACTACAAATTGTAACAAGCGTTTTAATAAAGAAAGATGTAAAAACAATAGTGCTTCTAGATGAAGCTATTTTTAAAAGGGTCTGACTAATGAGACATGTGTCTAAAAAATTTACTGTTAATGGTGAATGCTGATTCAGGACCTTATTTTTATTAAGTAGTTTATAGGGAAGGGTGTGACTATTTTTCTATTTATAGTGGCAGCTCTGGTTAATTACCTTGTAATGTATTGTGACATTAATGCACTAGTAAACTATTGGAATTTATACCCTTATTCAGTAATAAAATCTGTAAATTGAAGAATGCACATAAAGTCATTCCAGACATAAATTGTGACCAAATGCCATGTATGGTCACATTAGGTTTAAAGAACAGAAACTCTCAAATTTACTCATTAGTGGGTTAGTGCTGCTGAATTTATGTACAATGGTCACTTTACAACTATAGAGAGTACAGCACTTTATTCAAGAGTATTTTGTAAATTGTTACAATATTTTTCTTGAGATTCCTGAGAGTGTAAAATGATGAGCATGGATTGACCCAAAATGAGTCAGATGTAAGAGACCATGAGACCATGGGGAGGGGTGGAAATGTAAGCACAGCTGCGTCGGTGTTCTATGTGTTTAGACATATGTTCACATACGTATGAAAAAGCTCAAAGCATTGAGTTTTCTTCTTTTACTTTTGAGGAGTTATTTTATTTATGTGTATGTGTATGTGTTGTGTCATGTGTGTAGTTGCCCAGGGAGGCCAGAGACAGGAGTCAGACCCCTGGAACTGGATTAACAAGAGACTGTGAAAGGACTGGTGTGGATTGTTGGACTAATACGATTCCTTCTGGTTTTTTTTTACACTAGCTAGGTATTATTTATCTCTCCTCCCTCCGTGTCTAATCCTTCCTCCTTCCATGCCCCCCCTCTTTAATGTATCCTCATTTAAATTGTCTTTCATGTACATATGCTATAAGAAGTTGTCTAAGGTCATGCAGGTCGACCTAGATCCAATGCCCATATACCATATACATAACGACGTACCAAATACCAGCAATAGTAACATTTTGTGTATAGCCTACTAAATGCCAGACTCTAATCCTCACATTAATTTCCAACTTTTGATCTATGAACTGGTTGAAGACACTAAAAATAAAAAGGGTAAATATCCAAATGAGTCACTTTTGGATCAATATAAATATATTGTGTTTTTCTACTGCTAAGTATGATAGTTTGCAAATCTCCCAACTCCTACATGCATCAATATTTCTTTGAAGTGTGGCTCTTCCATGAAGAGAGAGGATCAGTTCCTGATCTCTGGGGTCTGGTGCTGGCTACATGACCTGCTGTGACACCTGAGGCCTTAGCACAGCGATGCACGCAGAGGCGGGAAAAGCACCTGATGTGCAGGTTTGCCTTCGTGCTGTGACCTTTCTGCCATATTGGCCCAGTCTAAAGGATGGCAGATGGCATGGCATCTTTACCCTAGATGACAGCATAGCAACTCTCAACAATGTGAGATATCCCCCTGCAAAAGCAGGCAACCTTCAGACCAACAAGCATCTACTTATGTCAGTGCAAATTCAACTCAACCAACTCTAGAATAGTGCTTTTCCTCTCTATATTTACTAAATTTTGGAATAGACAGCTTATCCACTCTAGCCATTATTTTTAAGTATATTTTCTTACATTAGGATCGTGTCTAAAGTATCAGATTGCGATAAAGCATCCAACTTGTAATAAATAGGTTTCCAGCCTTGGTAATCACACTATTCAAATAATTAGCATATCGAAGTCAATATATCATTTCACAATGTATGTGCCTTTCTCATGAAGGATTATGTCATAACCATAATCTCAGTCAGTTTGTGCTGATATAACCAAATATTTGAGACTGGGTAATTTAAAAAGAAAAGAAATATATTCTCTCACAATCGAATTGTGAGAGAATCAGAAATCCAAGGTCAAGAGGCCCTCAGACTTGGTATCTAGATAGGACTGTTCTATGTTTCTTAGATGATCATCTTCAATTGGCAGGGTAGGAGGACAATAAAGCATTTATTTATCACCACCCCCCTTATTAGTGCATCAATCCATTTGTCAGGGCAGAGGCTGATATCTTACTACCAAGGCACTGAGACTTAAATTTTAACATAAAAATTGGAGAAGACACAAACATTTGAATTCTAATAGCGGTCAATCAGCACAGACACATCAGAGGCACAGCCCCATCCTTGGCTGTCGACTGAGATGTGACACCTCTTTGACATATTTTTCAGATCCTGTCATTGGCACTGACAAACTTTCAACTATCACTCCATCATCTTTCATCCAACTGAGGGAACGGCTTCCCTTTGCAAACTCTTTCCCCAGTTGGCACATCATTTACTCTGACATCAGAGATGCTGTCCATCTCCAAGAATGATAATGCTATGGTATATCATTCATTTGGTAGGAAACACCCCACAAGGCCTTGTTTCAAGACAAAATACAAACTCCTTGCTATCTATAGGGGAATTCTTTTTTTTAATGTTTTTTTAATTTTTTTAATTTAATTTTTATTTTTGTATGTGTATGAATGTACTGTCTGCATGTAGGTTTGTGCACCCATGTCATGCAATGCCTCAGAGGTCAGACGAGGGTCTCGGATTCCCCTGGAACTGGAGTTCTCCTGGAACTGGAGTTAAAGACAGTTCTCAGCCACCATGTGGGTGCTGGGGATCGAACTTGGGTCCTCTGCAAGAGTGGTTGGTGCTCTTAACCGCTAGGCCATCTCTCCAGCCCCCTATAGGGGAATTCTTTACAAGCTTTTTTATTCCATTGTTCTGATCTTCCCTTGCACAATGGTTCCCATGTCACGATGCATTCAGAGATCTCCCTCAGAAATATGCCGTACTGTCTGTGTTTTGTTGATTGTGCTTTCACACCATGGGATTTCCTTACCTTCCCAGTTTCTTTCTCTCTTGAGAAACATGAAGGCAATTTTTTAAAAGTGTTTACTTTGTCACTTTTTCACCATTGCTCATTAGAACAGAAACTACTGGAATAGTTTGAATACTATGAACCAAACTCAGATCAATTGCTGAGAAAGAAGCAGTCCTTATGACACTCTCTGTCCTCAAGGAATACACACAGAAGAGAGGAAAACATGCACACTGGTCAATAAAATACAATGTCTTAGGGAAAATAATTGGAGGAAATGCAGGACATTTGGAGCACTGGGAAGGAAGCTCTGGGGAGTGGGTAGGAAAGAATAGCCTTGAAACTCTAGTGAATCTTATAGAATTGACAAGGCATTAAGAGAATTCTTCCTGAAGAATTTACTCAAGCAGAAAGCATACTCAAGGAATTGAAATCTAATGACTTTTGTCAAGTACTTAATACTTTTGAAAGTATACAAAAGTGTGCTGTATTACATAAAACCAAAAGATTAACTTTGATATAAGTTGTTAGTTATAAAATTAGAAGACAGGATTTTGTAACATTAGTGTTCTCGTTTGCTTCTCCATTGCTGTGACAAAACACTAAGCCAACTTGGGGAGAAAAGAATTTATTTGGCTCACATCTCCTGGGTTCATTACTAAGGGAGCCCAAGGTAAGAATTCAGGGAAGGAACCTGGAGGCAGGAGCTGGAGCACAGGCCATGGAGGGATGCTTCTTACTGGCTTGCTGCCCTGGCCCATGCCCAGCCTGCTTTCTTATACTATACATAATAACCTGCCCAGGGGTGGCACCACCCATAGTGGGCTGGGGGCCTCCCACATCACTCAGCAACCAAGACAGTACTCCACAGACGTGGCCACAGGGCAGTTCAATGGAGGCAATTCCCCAATAGAAAGTCTCTCAACCCAGGTATGTCAAGTTGACATTAATGCTATCCAGCACAGTTAGGTTTCAGGTTTTAACACTACCAAACATTTTGAAAATCATAGACTGGAATTTCTTTAAATGCAGACAAATGAATTTTGTATTTACATATTAAGCTAAAGATGTTACCTTTCAATTTTATTGTGCATGAGTAATAAAAATATCTTTAAATGATTTTGCTGGCACCCATTTAAAATACAAAGTTTTAATTTATATGATTTTAAAAATAAATGATTACATTAATATTCCAGTGATTTTTAAAATGATTCACAAACCAATTTTCAAAGAAAAATTCTGTCAATATGATTTTGATTACATTACAAAGATTATCCTGTTGTAAAAATAGGATAACAGAAAAATTAATTCAAGTAAAAATAAGCAATTGGTCACCTGCTGATCTGCCTAACCTGACATTCAAATAGCCCACTAGTCAAGTAAGGCAATAGCTTCAGACATTTCCCAGAATAGTATTTCACACTTTTGTTTATAAATAAAATTTGTTTTCTTACTAGATTATGCACAGCACTACATTTCCTCTCCTTTTAAACAAACACTGCATTACAAAATGGATACTTACGACCATATCACATTTACTTAATTGCCCTTACTCATCAAAGAACAGAGTTTAATTTTCTCTATATAGAGCAAAACTCACCTCTAACAGGAGGTCTTTCTAGCTCAGAGTCAAGGTGAATTGGAGGAGAGATGTATGAGACCTGTCCATGATGCACCGGCCCTGTAGATACAAAAAGAAATGTTAAGAAAACATCACAGGGGCAGCAAGATGTCTCATTGGGTAAATGTACCTGCTACTAAGCCTGACCACCTACGTTCCATCCATTGCTGTCTTCTGACCTCCGCACATAAGGCCTGTATGTCACCTGCCTCACTCCAAATACAAGTAAATACGTATATAAGTAGAGGACAACATAGTTATGTCTTTTACTTTAAAAACGTTTTATGATGGTGATGGAGAGATTGCTCAGTGGGTATAGCACTGGCTGCCCCTGCAGAGGACCAAGTTCAGTTCCCAATATGTTACAGATCCGCAGGATCCAATGCCCTCTTCTGGCCACGGCGATCATTGCAAGGCACAGTTGCACTTAACATGCGCGCTAAACACTATAAAATAAAATAATAAAATCCCCCCTCCTTTTTCTTTTTTGAGATAAGGTCTCTCTGTAGCTCTGGCTTTCCTAGAACTCACTATGGAGACCAGGCTGGCCTTGAACACACAGAGATATGCCTGCCTCTGCCTCACAAGTGCTAGGATTAAAGGCGTGTGCCGCCCACGCCCGGCCTGTTTTTTTTTTATTCCATACTGAATTAATAGCCATTAAAAATTGTAAGACAATCTGTTCAAACATAGACATAAACCATTATAATCTAATAAAATCAGCGTTTCTCTTTGTAACAAACATGGTATTTTTAAATATTTTATTTATTTATTTATTTATTTATGTGTATGAATGTACTGTCTGCATGTAGGCTGTGCACCCGTGTCGTGCGATGCCGCGGAGGTCAGAAGAGGGTCTCGGATTCCCCTGGAACTGGAGTTCTCCTGGAATTGGAGTTACAGACGGTTCTCAGCTGCCATGTGGGTGCTGGGGATCGAACCCGGGTCCTCTGCAAGATCGGTCGGCGCTCTTAACCGCTAGGCTATCTCTCCAGTATTTTTAAGCTTTAAATTTTATTTATTTATTTATTTTTATTTTTGTTTTTTCGAGACAGGGTCTCCCTGTAGCCCCAGCTGTCCTGGAACTCACTCTGTAGACCAGGCTGGCCTTGAACTCACAAAGATTCGCCTGCCTCTGCCTCCCAAGTGCTAGGATTAAAGGTGTGTGCCACCACGCCCGGCTATATATTTATTTTTTTAACTTGTTCAGTAAACAAGAATGACCTGCCTTTAGATATCAAGTCCTGGGATTACAGGCTTTTTGTGTGTTTTTTATTTTTTATTTTTTTTACTTTTTTCATTAATTTAGATTATAACTGATTATGGCATGATAAACGGTTTTAAGGAAAAACAAACAAAAACCTCGAAGAAAAAAAATTGCTTTTCCATTTTTCAAAGTTAGATTAAATGAGCACATTGAGTGCTCTGTTGCCTGGCCATGGCGTTTCTAACCACTCCAGCTTCTGCACTCATTTCCCTGACGTCAGAGTTAAGCAGCCTGCAGACAGGCAGGTGATGCACAGTTAATCCTTGGATGTGGTTCATGAATTTGTAACCTTGGCAAACATGTTTCACCTTGAGGACTTTTGTCTGTTGCACAGAAATATATTCCAACTTACTGTACTTTTGTGGAAGAAGAAGAAAGAGCTAGAATTCCACACACAAGTGGATGACTTAATTTCTATTTCTCTAGTTCAAGTTTTTACCTTTTCTTTTTTTTTAATTTTTTTATGTATTTCTGTATGTGTATGAATGTACTGTCTGCATGCAGGTTTGTACACCCATGTCGTGCAATGCCTCGGAGGTCAGAAGAGGGTCTCGAATTCCCCTGGAACTGGGCTTTTCACATGTTTCTTTGTAATATATGTTTTGTCTTATAAATGAAAAATGCTAAAGTTGATTTAAAAGCAAACAGAAAAATTTAATGTTGCCTCTTTTGGTCAGCCTGGGTGATATAATGCAATCATGTCTCAAAACAAAACAAAACAAAAAACTAAACCATTCTACTGCTCAAAGTAGCTATCATTTGTACTGATGATCCAGCAAGCAATTAGGATTTTGAGTCAAGAAAGAATAATTACAGAGTCATTTCATTTTGTAAAGCTACTTTATATAAAGAAGATTTGGGCAGAAGTGGAGAAGCCACCACTTTCCTTCTACATGGGAATATGTAGTTATACTTCACACATTTACTATAGCAATTTACAGGGTTGTTAATCTCTTTTCCTAAACAAGGAAAGTTAATGATACATAGATTATGATAACAGTTAAAGTAACCTTCCCGTTTCAAGTAATATTCGACTTGTAATAAACTCCGCTGATTCCTCTTATGAGGCACATTTCAAATAATTAATATGGCTCCCTGTTGAGGAGAGATGCTGTTGCTCCCAGCATTTTCCCAGCTAACTGCAGAGACAGGAGAGCTGCTGTAACATACACAGTCCCTCAGAATGGTAACTAAGAATATTGCACAGCCACTGGACAGGTCGCAGTGCAGTACTTAAAGCACTATTATAAAAGAATAAGGTACCAGTTGTGCACAGTTAGCAGTCCGTGTTTAATATTGTTTATTAAAAAATTCAGATTATCATAATTATAAAACCACCTGTTCACCTATAACTACATAGTGTACCGTAAAAATAGTTCTGTTTGTAAGGTCTTGCTTTATGAACATATGAATCAGTTTTTTTTTAATTTTTTTATTTTTATTTATTACGTCTGTGAATGTACTGTCTGCATGTAAGTTTGCGCACCCATGTCATGCAATGCCATGGAGGTCAGAAGAGGGCGTCCGATTCCCCTGGAACTGGAATTAAAGACGGTTCTCAGCCGCCATGTGGGTGCTGGGGATCGAACCTGGGACCTCTGCAAGAGCAGTCGGTGCTCTTAACCTCTAGGCCATCTCTCCAGCCCCATGAATCAATTTGAAATGCTAATACCTGAATGCTAATACCTGTAAATAAAAAGTTCTATCATTCACTTGATATTTGCTCAAAATAACCTCAATGTATAAAGTAATATTGATTTCATGCCTATTACTGGAACAAAGCTTTCACTATATATGATAGTTGCTACAAGGGAGCTACAAATATCCAATCACTACCATGAAAATTATATGCATCATTAAGGTGTACATATCTCTAAACCTAAGAAACAAGCATAGACAGCCAGTAAATAGCAAGGCCAGAAGTATTTTGATCCAAATGTAATGTTTTCATGTATTATAGTGGTTTTTCCTCAAAGAAAGTCTTAGTATAGCAAGCCATTGGAAACATATGCATATTTTAGAGATGAACCATTGAACTTTTGGAATTGCCATTCTTATTCAGGTTGAAAGAAAACAGTGTCAAATTTGCTTTCCTTCTGGACTTACTGAAAGTGTGGTGAGCACAGAGGTAACACTGCACACCTACGGGCACTGAAGCAAGGTTACTGTTAGCCAAACACTTAAGTTAGCTTGCTCTCATTCTCATTCTCACTCTCTCTCCAAGGAGGAATCTCCAAAGTGCAAGGTGGGGTGTTATAGGGGAGGGAAAGCCAGGGTGCATGGAACTGACACTTAGAGGGAGGTGGGAAAGACGTTTCCGAATTACAGATTCAGAGTTCTGACTTGGAGAAAAGACAGTAGAAATTATGGAACTTATTGCTGACTGGCTAGATTAATCAAACTCTCTGAAAAGAGAGTTTTGCTTTTCTTTAGATCAATCACTGGTACTAACATATTTATCTACACAAAAATACATGAAAAAAATAATGCTTATTTTACTTTGTGGATAACTAAGGCTCTTCATCACGGAGTGCCTGTCAGAGCATGTAAGAACGCTATGGAGTTTGACAAATCATCATTGATGCCAAATGCTCTCTCCTCCTCATTAATAATCATTGTAAAAAATTAAATCCAATAATTATTTAAAAACAATTAAAATGTAAATAACTTCCACAATCACTTCTCTTATATTTTATGGTGAATAATTTACAATAAAGGGTATGATCAAGGCTGGGTAAAGATTTTTGGTAGAGTCCTTGACTAGGGTGCTTAAGACCTTGCCTTTGAACCTCAGTACTCTATCACAAATCAAAAATAATGAAAAAAAGACCAAGTCAAAAGAACTTCGGGAGGAAAAAACATGGTATTCACATCTTGTTTTAAACAGATTTGACAAGAGTACTCTCAGATAAAAACTGGGTCTGCTCATTAATCTCATCTCCCAAGTCAAGCTCTGTTGTCTCATGCTCTCTCTGCCTGGTTTTGGAATCCCATCCCTGGGGAACTGGAGTTAATGGATGGCTGTTGCCATGTGGGTGCTAGGAATTGAACCTCAGTACTATGGAAGAACAGCCAGTGCTCTTAACTGCTGAGCCATCATTCTAGCCCCTTAGTTTTTAGTTTTTTTAAGGCAGGATTTCATGTAGCCTGCATTGCTTTAAATTTGAAAAGGCTATGTAGTGGAGGATGATCTGGAATGCCTGATTCTCCTCCCAAGTCCTGGATAAAAGGCCTGTGCCACCAAGCCCAGCCTAGATTCTCATTTATTTAAATTTATCTTTTAGTAGGGAGGATTAAGTTGCTTTCTGTAGGTAAGATATGATAATATTGCATCCATTTTATTCCTAAGAATTTCTTTTTCCATTCTGAATAAAATTCTGACATTTTCTTAGTAACTGATTTTTTTGAGGGAACCTCAAACATTTTATTTCCTTGGTCCATAGAGTTATGTGAAGACCACTCATTAACATTTCAGTGTCTGTTGGAATAAGTAGTTACTGACTCTGACTTTCCCAGTATTTTTGGAACCAGTTATATATAATGAAAGCAACATCATAATGATGTTCTGTTCTATTTGTTTGTCATATAAATTTATCTCCATATAAAGATTCATGTATGTATGTTCACAGTATTTCATTCTTTTTTTTTTTTTTCTTTTTTTTAACATTTTTTTTATTGATGCTTTGTGCATTTCATACATCATTTTCCCACAGTATTTCATTCTTAAAAACCAAATGGGAGGGGCTGGAGAGATGGCCTAGCGGTTAAGAGCACCGACCACTCTTGCAGAGGATCCAGGTTCGATCCCCAGCACCCACATGGCGGCTGAGAACCGTCTGTAACTCCAATTCCAGGAGAACTCCAGTTCCAGGGGAATCCAAGACCCTCTTCTGACCTCCGCGGCATTGCACGACACGGGTGCACAAACCTACATGCAGACAGTACATTCAAACACATAAAAACTAAATAAATAAAATTTTAAAAAATTAAAAAAAAACCCAAATGGGATTAGGATATACTTCCTTAAAATGTGGCCCTTTGGTGTAAAGGTTATTTTGAATGAAAGACAACTAAGAATCAACAAATGAGAAAAGTTTTCTGCTCCTCTACTTATCTGTCTAAAAGGAAGGTATGCATGTCCCTCTAAGGAAGCGCCCATCCTCATTCTGGGAACACGGGAACCAAGAACACTTATGGAAGTTGAAGTTTCAGAAACAGGATGAGACTGCACATCAGATCTCACAAAACAGCCCCAGGTTCCACTGAATTCTCTATTCATTTCCTAGTTAAGTTGTCTACAACTTATCCTGTACAGAAACTCAAATTTTCTGTGTTTGGTTAAACTACATATGTCTCTGAACCCAACTGCTGTTCTATTAATATGTAAAGTAATAGAGGGCTTATCTTTTCTCCTGACTCTCTCTTCCCTTATATGGTTTCTCAATCTCACAGAAATTAAGCTAAGAAGTAGAGGAAAAGTTTCCATCCTGACAAAGAGTGACAGTAAGAAGATTAGAGCATAGCTTCCAAGATCATTTTCATTCAAATTTACTCTAGGTGTAATAATGCATTTGGATGGAGCTAGATGCTTACATATACACATATATACACATATACATATACACATACACATACATATAGATGTACATATACATATATTTAATTTGAGATCTAATTCATAGTCTATAAAGTTCACTCATTTAAAGTATATAATATAGTGGATTTTTTTTTAGTATAACTTGCTGGAGTAATTAATTTTACAACCTTTTCCTTAACCCCCCAAGAAAACCCAGTTCATTATCAGTCCTTCACTCTTCTTCTTGGCTTGTTCAGGCTGTAGGAAATCACTCAGCTAGTTTCTTTTTCTATAGATTTACCTACCTTGGATATTTTTCATAAAACTTTGGATATTTTTCATAAATGGAATTTATGAAAAATAAATTATACATCTTCAAAAAAAACCCAGTTTTTGTCACTCAACATAAATTTTCAAAACTCATTTATCTTGTAGGATAAGCCATGACTTCATTCTTTTTTCTCAAGAAATAAGATTTCATGGAACAGACATTCCATGTTTTATGTAGGCAGTCATTAACTGATGGGCATTTGGGATAATTTTCATGTTTTGACTATTAGGAACAATGCTGCAAAGATATTGCAGTTTGACATTTTGTTGTGCATTTCTCTTGGATATAACGTGGAGTCAAATTATAGCATCATCTGGTAATTCTACGTTCATGCTTTTAATGAACTGTTAGATTGATTTCAAAAGATATTGCACCATTTTTCTTTGAGCAGCCATGTGACATCCCCAACACCATGGAGATATTTATTTATTTATTTATTTATTTATTTATTTATTTATTTTTGGTCTTTTTGAGACAGGGTCTCCCTGTAGCCCCAGCTGTCTGGAACTCACTCTGTAGATCAGGCTGGCCTTGAACTCACAATGATCCACCTGTCTCGGCCTCCTGAGTGCTAGGATTAAAGGTGTGCGCCACCACGCCCGGCTGAGATGTTTATTTTTAAGATGACAGAAAAGCCAATTCAGGGTTGCTCAGAGTACGAAAGAATTCATTTTACAGTGATTAAATTCATTTAAATAGTCTTGGTAGTAATTAATAAGTAAATAGTCCAGGTGAATATTGAAAAATAATGCAGAGAATTTGCATTTGCAGTTGTCTGGTCTATTCACATTGAGAGGGAAAAAGGAGAAAAGAAACTAGCAAACAAGAAAGAAAAAAAAGGAAAGAGCAAACGAAGAAAAGAAGAGCTCATATTCTGAAACAAAAATGTAACTATTCAGGGCAAGGTATACCAAAAGTGTAGAACTGTCTGGTCAATAGAGCCCGTTGCTGTAGCAAAACCCCCCAGGTATTGTGGATTTCAAAAAAGCCATTATTTTTCTATCTTCAATCTCTTTTTCAACTTTCATTTAATTTCTATTCATTGAAGAACCCCATGCAATTTCTGCTAAAGTTCAAATATAGAAAGGATTTGAACAGCTTTCAGTAGAGAAAAAGGCTCTTTTTCTCTCTCTCTTTTCCTAATATCTCACCTGCAAACCTGAGCGAAGAAGTACATTTATAGAACGGAGAAAGACCTTTAATAGCTTTCAGTCCCCAATCCACATTTTAGAACGAAGAGACTGATGGACATCTTGACAAGTTGAGGAGTTTTTCAAATGCCAGGTCTAAGTGGCCATTGTCAGGGTGATATTAGAGACCCTGAGAGCACAGTTGCTTCAGGGCTAGCCTGCAGCCCAGGGTTCACAACACCCCTGTTGTGCTACCTCAGGAACCTGTGTACAAAGGCATTGTTTTCTAGGTATGTGGAACACAACTTTTCAAGTATGTTGAGACACTGAAAGGTTGAGCGACATCTGTATTTCCTTTCTTTTTTTTTTTTTTCTTTTTTTTTTTTATGGAACGCTTCACGAATTTTCGTGTATTTCCTTTCTTCAGCTAGAGGCAGTGACAGGTAAGAGCATAGTGATTTCCTATGTGCGCATGCAGATTTAGCTACTCTTAACCATGAAACCCAACAGTTTTACTCTCAAGTTGCTTAGCATTTGTGCCTCAATCTCCTCATTCACATGATGGGATTATAAAAGCACTGACCTCACACGGTATTCTGAGAAAAGAATCTGTAAACAGAGTAACTAGAACAGTGCTTGGTACAAAGTATTTAGAAATAATGAGTTATTTTAATTACAGATTTCATTCTTTCATTAATAATTCATCAGTCACAGGTATCTTTCTAAGTGTTTTGCTTTTATCACAGGACAAAGTAAGTGCTAATTCATACCCTCATGTAGATGGAGAGGAAATAAGCAATACACATAGTTCTCTCCACTATATTACAGGTTCTACATGCTTAAGACAACAAGAAGAACTTGGAGTTGGGTAAAGGCAGGTGCCAACTTTTCACAGTAGGCTTGAAGAAGACCTACTGTAGGTGCCGTGAACAGCATTCAAAGCATTGGAGAGATGACAAGAGCTAATACATGACTTTGACAGGAAACTGAAAGGTCAGAGGAGGCTGCGGGATGGCTCAGGAGGTGAAAGCTCTTGTCCAAGGACCCCCCTTCTATCCCTGGAACCCACACAAAGGTAGAGAGAGCTGACTCCACAAAGTTGTCCATTGACATCCACTGTGTACACAGAATTAATAACAACAATAAAAAAGATGAACTGAAAGATAAGGGCTCAAATTCAGTTTTATCTAATTAATTGGTTTATTTTGTGTGGTGCAAATTGAACCTAAGGCCTTGTTCATGCTTTCTGTGTTAACGAGCATTCTGTTGTTATAACGAATAACTGAGGTAAGTCCCTTTATGATGAAGAAAGGTTTATTTGGCTCAGATATTTTTGTCCATGCCACTTCGCCCATTGCTTTTGGGCCTGTCGCAAGGCAGGAAGGGATGGGAGGTGTCCACCACATAACAGAAATACAGGGATAAATGAAATAGAGATAATAACTACAGAGCAATACAGATAAATGGAACACAGAGATAAAAGCCTGGGGTACCAGAGGACACCCCCCCTCCCCTGCTTACCCTAGGCACCAACAGTCACTTAACTCTCTTCTGCTACACACAACCTCCTCAAATTTCCACCACCTCCTCAGGCTGGTGAGCTAGCCTTTAGTAGATGTGTCTTTACTGTACATGTCAGACCCCAATATCAGCAGGAATTAAGGGCTTTAATACTGGGCTGTAAGAACAGACCTCAAATTTACTTTTGATAATTAATATTTAAACTTCTAAATATGATATCAGACTCTTTTTCTTAACCCAATTAAAAAAAATCTGCAATAAAGAATGGCATATATAAAATATGAAACTATACAATGGGGAAAATGAATATAATTTTCTTCTTAAAGTAAAAGGACATTTTACTGCAGTAAAGTCCCCATTGCATTCCAATTTATACTGTGGCTCAATTCAATTTCTTTTCATTTCTCTAGAGTGCTATAAATAAGTTAACAGTTTATCACCCTCCAGGTAAATTTATGCTTCTTTTTTTCATTTGTTTACTTAAAAGTTTTCAACTGCTGATCTACATTATTTTCTCCAAAGATATAACATTTCCCCTTTTAAGTACAATAAAATATACTGTATTTTTGCTCCTAGGGTCCCTAATATTATCATTTGATTTAACAACCTCTAGGATAATTGTAAGTTATATTTCTCTGCTCTTCTACAATAAATAATGACTCCATGTGGGAAAATAAAGGATTCTAATAAAAGCAACCTTCAAGAATGGTATATGGGATTTTTCTCTGTCCTTAAGTTGTCAGAGAATTCTGAAAGTAGTTAAGTGGCAAAATAAAAAAAGTTTAATATCTTGCTTGAAAATAATCTTTGGCTCCCATTTTAAAAAATAGTAATAGGGCCCAGAGCTATGGCTTAGTGGGTAAAAGCTCCTGTTCCCAAGTGTGAGAATCTGAGTTTGATCCTGAGTACCCATATGGTGAAATGAGAGAACCAACTCCTATAAACTGTTCTCTGACCTCAATCTAGTGAACCACGGCAGGTAAGAGCACACATGCACACACACACACAGAGGGAGAGAGACAGAGAGAGAGAGAGAGAGAGAGAGAGAGAGAGAGAGAGAGATTAATTTAATAATTAAAAAATACCCATAATCAATGTGCTATTGTGCTTTTGGATAAAATGAGTATGCACAGCAGTGTAATGACTTGATTTGCCGCTGTTTTTTTTTGTCTTCACCTTCCACTCTACTTATAATCATCCGGATTTCCGGGTGACAAGGAAAATTAATTAAAGGTAGGAGGATCTCTGTGAGATCGATGCCAGCCTGGTCTACACCATAAGTCCCAGACCAGCTGAGGCTACAGGGATACCCTGTCTCAAACAACAACAACAACAAAAAGATTCATCAAAAATAAGATTTGTACAGTTGCCAATTTGATATCTTTTTATTCAAATTTCTTCTCTCTCCTTCGACTTATTAACCAAACGTATCGCTGTGGATTTAGTAAGATATGAAGAGGCAGATAAACAGTTCTGTGGATGATTTACCTGGGATATAAGTCACTGTGGAGTGCAGGGCACCAGCTTTCTCCCTGGTGGATAGTCCAGTTATTTCTGGCCATACAGAAAGTAGCGGCACCATATGAAGCAAAAGGAACTTGAAGTGTGTACGAAAACATTTCTTGTGATTCCTTTCTACTCTACAGCCAGCATTAAGTATGTGCTGTGAACAAAATAACCAATTTCTCCACTAAGAAACAGCATCCAGACGCAGCACTGAACAATTTGGGAAACAGGATAGGAGTCTTGTTAGAGGAGTGGAACCCAGACACTGTATTAGTTCGCTTTTCATTTGCTGTGACAAAATACTCTGACCAGTTTCAACTTGAGGAGGAAAGGGTTTATTTGGCTCACATCTCCCGGGTCACAGTTCATCACTGAGGGAGCCCACCATAGAAACTTAGGGCAGGAACCTGGAGGCAGGATCTGAAGCACAGGCCATGGAGGAATGCTGCTTACTGGCTTGCTCCCCTGGCCCATGCCCAGCCTGCATTCTTTTTTTTTTTTGTCTTTTCGAGACAGGGTCTCCTTGTAGCTCCAGCTATCCTGGAACTCACTCTGTAGACCAGGCTGGCCTTGAACTCACAAAGATCCGCCTGCCTCTGCCTCTGAAGTGCTAGGATTAAAGGCGTGCGCCACCATGCCCCGCCTGCTTTCTTATACTGTACATAACAACCTGGCACCACCCATAGTGGTCTGGGCCCTCCCATATTGCTCAACAATCAAGACAATTCTCCACAGACCTGACCACAGGCCAGTGTGATGGAGCCAATTCCCCAGTTGAGGCTCCCTCAACCCAGGTGTGTCAAGTTGACATCAAAGCTATCCAGCACAGTCACCTAACTTAGTGGGACAGGAAATAAGAGCTAAGGTCTGAGGGAAGGGCAATGGTAGTGTGGGCAGAAAGCAAGAGAGAAGATGAAGTTCACTGGATTGGGCAGGACAAGGGGCAGAGAAGCATGGTGGGGCAGACAAAGCAGATGACTGTGAAATAACAGTTTTCAAAAATCCATAAATTCACTAATGCAGGAGCTTCAACAACAGTCGGTTCAGGATTCAGAGCCTTTAATGTTCTTCTCCTTCCTGAATTAACGCCTTTCTATTCCAGAGTATTGATATAATTTTAGAGATTGTATAATTTAACCTGTGTGTTATTATTTGAGTCTGTATATACATAATAGAGATACACAACAGAGAATGTCTTTTGAATTCCTATGATATCATTATAATCCATATACTTTAAAAATTGTACATTAGGGGCAGGGCAAGGTGACACATGCCTTCAATCCTAGCACTAGGGAGGTAGAGGTGGGTGGATCTCAAGTTCAAGGCCAGCCTGGTCTACACAGTGAGTTCCAGGCCAGGTGGGACTAAAGGGAGACCCTGTCTCAAAAAGCCCAAACAAACAAACACCAAAAACCTATCTATTAAAAAATGAACATAATGTGGAATTTTTAGGTAAACAAAATCAATAAAGCAGAAAGTCATGAAAGTTTTCTAGGATGAAAAATACATTGTTGCTGGACGTGCTGGCGCACGCCTTTAATCCTAGCACTTGGGAGGCAGAGGCAGGCGGATCTTTGTGAGTTCAAGGCCAGCCTGGTCTATAGAGTGGGTTCCAGGACAGCTGGGGCTAAGGGAGACCCTGTCTCAAAAAGACCAAAAAAAAAAAAAAAAAAATATATATATATATATATATTGTTAGCCTTATGCTTGAAACTGGAGAAAAAAAATGCTTTGTTGTCTACAATGAAGTTAGTGTTCTCAGATACAGAGGGGAATCTATTTTATACAACTTATAAATACTTTTTTTTTCCCTTTCATAAACATTGGAGTTTTAAATGCCCAATGTTCTATTTTTTTTTTTTTCCAGATTAGGATTTCACTCTATCCCTGATAGAACAGGCTAGCCTCACACTCACAGAGATCTACCTGTCTCTGCCTGCTGAGTACTGGGATTAAAGGCTGGGACAACCCTTATAGTACATTTTGGAAGCACTGTTAAGAATAAAATCTTCCAGGAATTATCAAAAACCCATTATAGAAAATATTACAACAATAAGTTAAAACAGGAATGGAAAGATGATGAAAAAAATGAGAGCACTCCTAAAGTTAGTGCTTATGTTACAAAAGCAGTCACAGAACAATGGAAACTTGAACTCTTTTTCAGATATTAAGCAAAACATCACAATCTGCTTAAGATGAAAACAGAAATATATGTTCTGCTGAACAGAAGCTGATGCCTTCTTTTGGCATGAAACTAATTAGTGGAGACCTAAAATGGGTTAAAAGATTGCCCCTTAGTAAAGGAAAAAAATAGCATAATTTAAAAATAATTTTAATACCTAAATTTTGGAGGGACAAAATTGAGACATGGAAAATATTGATGTACCTGGATTCTTTCTGTTTATTTTCTTATAACAATCAGAACTATATAGTCAGAACCTAAAATGTAGGCAAATTAGCTGCTAATTAACATTTCATTAGGTGTTATTTTTCTTTCTAACTAATACCTGTGGGAATGACTTTTACAATATGGACATACCCTGAACAAATTGTTTTTACTTAACCTTGCAACCAAGAAGTTGATCTTATTTATAATCTTGTTTATAATGTAGTGAATCTCATTGAGTCTCTGCATTATCTATAGGAAATATTTGTAGGGCTCATGAAAAATCTCTCTCCCAAATGAAATACATAACAATTTGTTAAATACAGATTTTCCTAAGATGCTAGAATTGTTAAAATTGGTTGAAATTTTGTCATTATGAGAAATCAAAAACCTGGCATAAATTGGCACCACATTTCTATTATTTACCTTGATTTAATGGAACTAAAAATAATTTGTGCCACCAAAAAATTTACACCATGTGTTTAGGGGAAGGGATATAGTGCTTGAAAAGTGATATTAGAATTACTTCAAACGAGAACTGCGGACTTTCTGAATCACAATAATTAATAAACGTGAAGAAAACTGTAGGCCAGATTCCCAACAGAGATTTCTCCCTGGATCACACAGCTAGGAAGCTGGTGGACTGCTCTGCTTTAAAGGCTGTGAGTAAAACAGAACATGTAAAGTTGTGATTCCATTTCTGCTGCTCAGAAATATCCCAAAACACCAACTCAATTATGTCAGCATGCACAGGGCCTGCTTAAACCAAGCAGGACAAAATCCCAGTACTGAGAGGAGTAGGTAGACATGAAGTCCCAATTCAGGCTGAGGAGCTATTGGCATCTGATAGCTGCTGGAAGAGGAAACGGTCTTCTTCAAGAGTGTAACCCCTGCTAGGTCAAACACATTCCGGGGCAAGTTGTACACCCAAGAGTATTTGAGCCACCCAAACTGGACTTGATGGGGAAAAACAAAAACAAAACCCACACAAAGTTGAGTGGGGTAGTAGGTGAGGGTGGATGTGGAAAGAGGGGGAGGGTAGGTACTACAGGCTCAAAATACATTGTATTAAATTTTCAAGGAAGTAATAAAAATATTTTTAAGTTGAAAAAGAAAGCATTTTAAAGCAGCTGAAACAAGGATTGCAAATAAATAGCCAGAAAATGCTAACCCTTCTCCTCCTACTCTCATGCCCAGAGAAAAGTCCTAAGAGGTGAAAAGTAGCAGAGGGTTCAATTGAATAGATGCTGTCTACGAAGAATATGATAATATAGGTCATAAATGGAAAGCTACAGTACATCATGGATAGCCTCTCTGTAGTGCCCATCAATCAGACTTGTCATCAACTACCGAGTCTGTACATGTTAGAAAAGGAGAGTGTATAGAACTGGAATAATAACTCAGAATGCTAGAGTCACATTAATTAGACGTCTATCAACTTAGTAGTTCCAAGAAGAGTGAACTTTTAAAATATATTCTATTATGGGTCCAGTATTTAAATAATTTCTATACATATATGATACAGTTAGGCAAGAAAATGAATAGAGAAAGAGTACTTTTATCAAGTATAGATACATAAACATGCATTCATATTTGTGAGTGCAATTAACCTCTTTTTTTTTTTTTTTTAAAGAGACAAGGGACATGCTTACTTTCCCTACGGTTAGGTCACAATCTCTCCTCTCTCCATCAAATCAGGAGATTTGTGGGAATGCATCAGGGCTCTTCTGAATTTTCAAAACATAAAATTCAAAGCTAAGTCATTACATATGGATATTACAGAAATTTGATCAGAGTGACACAGCAACACATCAGATCTGCATAGTGAGAAATAAAAGAATATGGGCTTTTTCCTGGGATGATGATGGTCAATCTTCCTACCTAATCCTTTTTTGCATAGAATGAAATGGCCAGTAGTAAAATTTTGAAAACTTCCCTTTGCATGCAAAAATGATAAAAGCTGAAAAATTTGAATTCTGAGAAAATTGCTTATTTCTGACAGATATATCTTTTATGTTTACAATCTCAATCAAAAGAATTTGGAAAGGGCTGGAGAGATGGCTCAGCAGTTAGGAGCACTCACTGCTCTAGCAGAGGACCTAGATTCAATTCCCAGCACCCACATGGAGGCTAACAACCATTCCTAACTCCAATTCCAGGGGATTCAAAGCCTTCTAATCTCCAAGGGCATTGAATGACATGGGTGTACTTACATACATGCAGGCGAAGCACTCACACATAAAATAAAATAGTAAAATATTTATTTAAAAAAGAATTTGGAACACTAAGAATGTATACACTAAAAAACAAAAACAAAACAAGAAAAACTTAGGAATAATCCTTAGCATAGTTTAGAGGCTCTAGCTACTTATATTTGTTATTTTTAACACTGAAAATTGCCATAGACATGGAAATATTTGTAAAGTAATACATAGAGTTTTATTACTATAAGAAATATGAGATTTTAGATGATGTTTTTGTTCATAGACATGTATTTTTCATACTCTGAAAAAGTTATTTTAGTGTTGTAATTAAAAACATGATTAAATGTATCATGTGGATTTAATTATGCCTGTATTCCTTTACTTTTTCCATGCCGAAGAGGATCAAACCCAAAGCCTTGAGCTACATCTTCAGCCTGTGGTTCTCTTTTCCATATGAAAAATAACACTGAATTTCAAAGTACTTTTAAAATTAAAAGACAGTGTATGAAGCCAGGTGTGGTTCTGATGCACACCTTTAACCCCTACACTCTGGGAGGGAGAAGCAGGCAGATCTCTATGATATCAAGGCCAGCCAAGTTTATGTAGGAGTTCCGAGGGATTTTTCCTGGAGGAAGCACTTCAGTAGGGGCAGGCTTAGGGGTTTATAGTGCTGCCTCACGTCTTGTTAACCTTCTCTTAGTTCTTCTTGTGGTTGAAAATGGGAGCTCTTAGTTTCTGCTTCTGTCTGGCTGCTGTCATGCCTTGCCCCAGCATTATTCTCTCTCTCTCTGTCTCTCTCTCTCTGTCTCTCTCTGTCTCTCTCTGTCTCTCTCTGTCTCTCTCTCTCTCTCTCTCTCTCTCTCTCTCTCTCTCTCTCTCTCTCTCTCTCTCTCTCAGCCAAAATAAATTCTGCCTGTACAAGTCACTTTTGGTCATGATATTTTATCACAATAACAGACAAGTAAAAAATACAGTTGGGATGCTGTTTATTGTTAGAGGACTTGGGCAGACTGTTGTGAGACTCAAAATTCCAATCTTTAATATAATTAATTAATTAACTAATTAATTAACCATTTAAAGGGGGTTATGGGTATATAGTTCATTTGCCTACAACAGGTTTCAGCCCCAGTGCCATTCTTTAGGACCTTCTAATATCTGATAGGTCACCTAGATTTGACTACTCAAGGGCTTATATCACAGACTAGAGACACAGACAGATTGTTTCCAGAGCTTGCCATTGCTCATGGAGACAAGAAATGTCCATTTTATGCAGTCCATGCAAAACAAAAATTTGGACATACTCTGTGGGAAAACTTAGTTGAGATGGGTAGCATTCTAAACCAATGGGACCTCCCTGGCCACACCCATGAGGTGTGGTGTAGTGACGAAAAGGTTTAGGATTTGACCTTGAGGTATGGAATAAAAACTCTCTGCATTTGGACTTTAACATGCATCCACATGGTGTGCTTTCCTGCACGTGTTTTCCACATGGATTATCCTGGGATTAAGTGGGTGCCCCCCACAAATCTCGGTGGGCCCCCCACAAATCTCAGTGGGCCCCCCACAAATGGCGCCCAGACGAAGGGCTGGAGGAAACCTTAACTTAGGTATGTCAACCTCTAAATACTGCCTTTTTTCTCCTCTTTCTTCTCTCTTTTCCTGATGTCTGTCCTTTGAGGTGGAGCCTTCTCTCCTGCTGGTTTCAGTGGACCGGACAGTGATCTGAGAACATGTGGCTTTGTACACGTGGAGGAAAGCGGCCTGGCTCTGGTTTGGCTCAGAGGGAGCAACCATGTGCCTCCTGGCTTGGTCACTCCTGCAGGCTATAAAAGCCAGCGACTTCAAGGCTGAGTTTAATATCAATTCTTAGTAGCCATGCTTGGCCTTGAAACCATTTTTCATAATTCTACAGGTCTGAAAAACTTTCTGGTTTTAATTCCCCCCCCCCCCCCCAAAGAAAGACTTCATCCCCCACTGTGAAGAACTAGTTCTTCGATTTCGGGTTCCAACTTTAACTTGTTCATAATGTAAATTTTCTCCAGGTAGCTCTTTGGCTCTGCCTTGGCCCACTTCTTTCTGATGCAAATTAAGGCATTTCATGGGAACCACACTACCAAGAGCAATTTTTTCCAGATAATTTTAAACCTTGGCCACTTTACTTTTCTCTTAATTTTTGCATACAAAATCTATTTTTAGATAAAAGTTTATTGCTCTCGTCTTCTTGTGGGTTTCTTTTGTAAGTATGTCTTTTATTTAAATTTTTTATTTATTTTTCTCTATGTGTATGAATGTACTGTCTGCATACAGGTCTGTGCACCCGTGTCATGCAATGCCACGGAGGTCAAAAGAGGGTATCGAATTCCCCTGGAACTGGAGTTCTCCTGGAATTGGAGTTTCAGACGGTTCTCAACCGTCGTGTGGGTGCTGGGGATTGAATCCGGGTCCTCTGCAAGAGCAGTCAGTGCTCTTAACCGCTAGGCCATCTCTCTAGCCCTCTTTTGTAACTATTTCTAAATCTAACTCTTCCTACCTAAACTTGCAGGCTACTTGTGGATTCAAAATTGGGATTCAGCTAGCTGTATCACTTCAGTAATTCAAATCTATTTCAGCATGCTTAACTTAAAATGTAATACAAAGTGAGTTCTAGGACAGCTGGGGCTATAGGGAGACCCTGTCTTGAAAAGACCCCCCCCCCCAAAAAAAATGTAATATTTTTATTTAACCCCTGGGTACCCTAGATATCTTTTGAGTAAATATATGTGCACAATTAAAATTAATTGGTTGATTTAATTTTATCTTGCTCTTTTTAAATGTGTTTCACCTTAAAGATCTCTTCCCACAGAATTCCTGATCACACTTGGTTTGTGCTCTGGCACCACAGCAGCCACGGCCACTAGACTAAGCACGTGGTATCTAAATCATGCCCTATAAATTTTGACTCTAAGTAACAATCTTTTGATTTCAGCATTTTGGAGACAAAATAGATGGATTTTTAGGAGAGTTTACAGGCCCTGGAGTTCTAACAAAACAAACTTGCTCTGATAAATTGTCTTTTTTTAAGGACCATTAGTAAAAACATGATTTGATATTTTGGTTCAATTTAAATGAGAAAATTTTTGAATAAAACTGTTTTATGTTTCTTTAAGCCCATCTTCAAACTGTGTGTATGTGAAAGTGAATGGAAGTTTCTGCTTTTAATTCATTATAATTCTAACAGGTTTAAATCTAATTAGGAGCTGACTATAAACAAAGATAGATTCAACTCATAAAAAATGTTTCTTTTATACACCTTAGTGTTAACAATTTTTAATTGGATTTATAGTATGCATAATATTCAGTTTAATGATAAATTGTTCATTGTTGTTGGCTATTGCTATTGACAATTATTACCCTTAATAATTATTGATGATTATTGTGACTAATAATGGTTAATAATAATTATTGATAATTGGTAATAATTAATAATGGTTATAATTATTGTGATTGTTGTTCTGGTTATGGATAATTATTATTCTTCCAAAGTCCTTAATAATAAGACAAGATGAATTGGTCCAAGACTACAAACAACTTTGACCTGTCTACTTTTGGGCACCCTCCTCAATCTTTAGATTTGTAAAAAGCATAGGGATAGCTAGACTTAGACTAGGGACAGCTTAGGGGTAGTTAACCAAAAGGGACAGGATAGAAAAAGAATAGGAGTAGACTTTAGGGATAGTTCATTGAAGGCAAGTGGTTGGGAATGGGCCTAAGAGGTGGCATATGGATCTCAGCTGTTTTGTGTGTTGCTAGGACATTTATTCTAATTATGTAAAAATAACCCTATGACAAATTATAAAAATTACATGTTTCTCAGTGAACATCAAACAATGTGGCTTTCCTCTCTTGCAGGTTAACATAACAAACCTTTCTTTATTATGTACGTACGTACGTATGTATGTATGTATGTGTGTGTGTATGTGTGTATGGATGTGTGTACTTGTGTTCTAAGTATATTTTAATGTTACCAGCTATAATACCAGTAAAAACATCGCCTCTGAGTTGGAATGTGTCCCTTCTTTCTAATGACGCAGATTTATATTAAACAGCCAACACATAATTCAATTTCAACAAAGGTAAATTTTTAATAGATATATTAAAAATTAAAAGTATTTCATTGAACATCTTAATGGATCTACACTGCCACCTACTGGTTACACCCTTTCAAAATCTGAAACAAAGTTACAACCAGGTTTTCATTGTATTAAAGTGTTAATAAGTTTTTGGGTCTTTGGGAATAAAAAATATAAAATACAAAAATATAAAAAAATTGTGAATTCCGATTAATATCATTACGGAATTCATGGCCACCATATTTTAAATTATTGTGTGCATACAGGCTATGACAAGCCTGCATTTCATTCAGATGACCAATGGGTTGGAAAAAGGGTTCCAATCTGGATATCTGGTGTTAAGGCCTGCATTTCATTTGGGTGACAAAAAAGGCTCCCTTTGTGGACCACCAGCCTGGGTAGCTGGTGTGGTGAAATTCCTGTCCTGGCTCTGGGCAGATGGAAAGTCATGGCCAAGAGTGGGAAATGTGTCTTGTTGTCCCAGGCTAAGGACCTGAGTAGGAAGTACCTCTCCAGTTGGGTTATAGGAGTAACCAACTGACCTCTGCACCAAGGGGTCAGCTCCCCACAGTGTCCACAAAGTGGGCACTGTGTTCCCCTTCCCTTAGCATGACCACACTGTATCTGCTCGTGACAAAGGAAGCTTCCTAAAAGCTCCCACAAAAACAAAAACCAAAATAACAAAAAAATCAAGATGGTAATGATGGTAAAAACTTCTTATGGGGCATATCTAGCCAGTGTTTAACTAATGGGCATAAGAACTGTAAAAGAAAATTTTATTAAGAGCTAGATATTGAAAAATCTTTAAGCAGGTTTTCATGCCAGGCCTGGAGAAGGCCAAGAGCTTGGAGGAAGATAGTCATTAAAATCTACTTTGTAAAGTTTGCAGTTTAAAATGGTACATTTAAAAATAACATATATTTATATAGAGGGGTATTTCAGTAGATATTTATACAGAAATACAAAATAAACCACATAAGTTAATGGACTTGATTTCTCTGAAGTAATAGTCTAGTCATATAGTTTTAAAGAACAAAGTATATATTTGGTTAAAATTTATTTGACAGGTATTCAACTTTGTCCAAACTTTGTCTACATATTGTAGGATATTTTAAGACTTAATACAAATGTCTATATTAGTTAAATTTGGTTGAAGATTTTGGTAGAAATAGTAATACATTTGAACTAATTGGGAATATAAAATTTGTTTTATTTATAATTTGTATTAAATTTCCAACAATAAATTTGGGGTTAAGTTACACAAATGGTCTCTATATTTTTCTGTGTTATATAGTATCACCTTGTAACATTTTTCCTTTACTTGTAGGATAATTTAAGAAATTAAGTTTAAGTTCACTTCCCAAATAAATAGCATACAGTCAATGATAAACAGTTTGGGTGAATTTGATGAAAACTTAACGCCTTGGTTCCTATTTACAGGTACGTGTAATACAATGTAGGCATCTATAGATCAAAATATAAAAAATTAAAAAACAAAAAGAAGGAGGTGGTATAGAATTCCTTCTGGGATACAAATGGAAAACTCTGTATTCCAAACCTTTTGATAAATTTTCAATTTTGAGATCTTGAAACTAACAATGGGAGGAGATTTGTCCCACAGTAAAAACACCTACCTAAATGCCTGAAAATGTATGACTTCTGGCTGTGCAGGATGGACTGGGAAATGCCAGCAGAGAGCCTGACCCATCTGAACATTAAAGGAAGAGGAACCTCAGACTGTCCGAGTCACAGACACTGAGCATCTCTCTGAATTCTATTTGGGATAACTGTTTATAATGTGCCCTAATGAAGTTTACCTTCCAGATGCTGAGAAACCTTCCTACCTCTCCCTTTTATAGGAAAAAGAAAACCACGATGATGGTAATGAAGTCATTCCCTAACTGTAAATTAGAGCCAACTGTTATAGTGGTGATTTCTTATAAAACAGGTATAACTACTTTCTTTAATTGACTGATAGATGTAGGAACTGTGAAAGGATATTTCTCTATTCAGAGCCAAATACAATAGTAAAGTCTTTATAAGCTGTGTAATTAAGCAAAATATATTAATACAGAAGAGCTCTGATATCAGCAATGAATTATTCTGCCTAGGAGATGTTGGCTCTGATATCAGCAATGAATTATTCTGCCTAGGAGATGTTTTAACCCCCCCAAAAGATAAAGGCCTTTTGCTTATAAAGTGGGATACCTGCAAGGAGAAAGGCGGTAAGACCCTGTTGTCAAAGACGTGGTGTAAGCATGGAAAAATGTTATGAGATGTCACTTTCTAATGTACAGTTGGCCTCTGAAATGCCAGAGAGTGTTACCAAAGGCTGCTAAATCAATAAAGCAAAATATTGGTCTCCTTGAGACAAGCAAGACTCCTCCATCAGTATCAGCTACACCTCAACTGCCTGGAGATACTGTGCAACAGTGGCAGCCATGTGTCTATATATATCCCAAATCTAATCGGCTATTAGCTCTCTCCTTGGAGGAATAATTCATGGCTGATGCCCTGAGCTTACATCCTCTAGTGGTTAGGAGATGATATAAGCCACAGTAAGAACTTGTTACCCTTTATAGAAAAACCACAGTTTGTGGATTAGCATACCATCCAAACATCTGTGTCTATGCTCACAGCTTAGCTTGCCATAATAATTAGTACTATTTAAATGCCTGTACATCTAATTGCTTGTGCTTTGTTAGTAGAATTAAAAAGGTACTCCTGGCTAAGCTGTCAACCCATGAAGGGAAACAACCTGAATAGACTAGAGTCCAAAATGACATCTCCAGAGAAAATGGACTGTTTTTCTTCTCACCCACTTGTGCCCCTTTCCCAAAGCCTAGGGAACAACCTGTGGAAGAGGAGGCGTGATAGAATATAAGGTCTGCGGAGAGATTGGGGTGAATCGTGAGACTACAGCAATATAGACTGGACTCTTATTTGATCAACATGTTTGTGCATACAAGCTTCTACAATTGGACTATGGGAACCTTGGGTTGTTCAAAATTTGGACATATATACTTGCTAATTGGTTTTACATGAATGTTAATTGCTTGTGCTTAACAATTGGTTCACTTTATGGTTGGATTTTTTTTTTTTTTGGATATTAATTGGCCTTAGTGTGAAAATAAAGTTTCAGGTCTGACCCACCCCCCACTGCCTGACACTCAAAAACAGGCTTGAGCAGCTGGCTATTTGCAACTCAGGTTCCTTTGTGTTGTTAGCCTCGCCCATGGGCTCCCCTGCCTCTCAGAAAAATTTAAAAAATAAAATTTAAAGGGCAAGATGTGGGAAAATATAGTTAAGATGGGTAGCATTCTAAACCAATGGGACCTCCCTGGCCACACCCATGGGGTGGGGTGTAGTGATGAAAAGGTTTAGGATTTGGCCTTGAGATATGAGTCATGCTTGATATATAACCAGACATTTTGGAATAAAAAACTGTCTCTGTATTTGGACCTTAACATGCATCCACGTGGTGTGCTTTCCTGTGCATGTTTTCCACATGGATTGTCCTAGGATTAAATGTCCCCCCAAATCTCAGTGGGGCCCCCACACTATTCAGAATTTGATCTTTAAAAAGAAGCCAATGAGAAGCAAGCAGAATTCAGGTCTTAAATGAGACAGAGCTTTAATAACGGAATATAAATATTTTATGTGTGAAGCCAACCTCAGTCTTTGGAAGTCATATTATCTTAGAGATTAATTTCTTTAATTTAGCGCTGGCTAATTTGAGATGGGCTTTTCTCACATCAAAACAAAAGCAATGTGACTAATAGTCTGTGTGCAAACATGTTCACGAGGGTCTATGAAACAGAAGTAGTTTTCTAGCTTTAATAAGCACACAGGATAAAGGGAAGTTAATCGCCTTAGGTTTTGCTTTTTGGCCACTGAAAGTTTTACTGATTCAGTTCACTTATTCAGTCACATATAACTCAACTAATGTGACTTATTGTACTGCTTTTTGAATGAATGCATTTGAATATTTAGTGTATGTACCTTCTAAAATTATTATTATTATTATTATTACTTGGTCTTTTTGAGACAAGGTTTCCCTGTAGCTTCAGCTGGCCTAGAACTCACTATGTAGAACAGGCAGGCCTTGAACTCAAAGAGATCCACCTGGTTCTGCCTCTTGAGTGCTAGGATTAAAGGTGTGTTGCATGGCGCCTTCTAAAATTATTTTTTTTAATTTTTAAAATTTTTTTATTGATTTTATTTATTTCTGTATGTGTATGAATGTACTGCCTGCATGCAAGTCTGTGCACCCACGTTGTGCAATGCTTCGGAGGTCAGAAGAGAGCGTCGGACTCCCCTGGAACTGGAGTTTTCCTGGAACTGGAGTCTCAGACACCATGTGGGTGCTGGGGACCGAACCCGGGTCCTCTGTAAGAGCGGTCAGCACTCCCAACCGCTAGGCCATTTTACCAGTTGCAGTTTGAATGAGAATTGTTCCCCAATATTCATGTGTTTGAATACTTGGTCCTCAGTTTAGGAAGTTTATGGAACCTTTATGAAGTAGAACCTTGAGGGAGGAAGTACATATCAGTGGGCGGAGGCAGGCTTTATATCCTGGCTCTACTTCCTTTTCTCTCTCTCTCTACTTCCTGTGTGGATGAAATGTGATCAGTCAGCTTCCTGCTCTTTCTGCCATGTTTTCCTTAACTGTTGTCATGCTGTTCCGCCATGATGGACTATGTCTCTGCAACAATAAATCAAGCAAACCTTTTCTTCCACAGTTGCTTTTAGTAGTATTTCAATCATAGCAACTGAAAAGTAACGAATACACCAGTGTTTCTAAAGTGTTCATTAATTAGCAAACAAGGAAAGATAATTCAACATGGCAGTTGACATACATGATTTTCTTTTTCAGCCAGTGCTTGCATTTTTCTCTGTTGTGTTTGTGAGGTTTTTAGCTGCTATCTGTATCTAAAGACCACTTTCCTCTTGATCAAGAAATCGGTCAAAATGATAGAAGAATGGCCCCCTGAAAGTGGACCAATCAAGGTGATTATCAAACAGGATGCTACTAGTGTTTCTTAGTATTCAAATATCACTCCATTATTATGGCTAATATTGATTGTCAACAGGGTCAAGAATCACCGAAGAGATAAATCTCTGAGCATGTCTGTGAAGGCATTTCTAGATTGACTTAGAGGAGAGAAGACCCATCATAAATGCAAGTGGCATGATTCCAAGGGCCAGAGTCTCAGAGTGAATACAAAGGAGAAAGTGAGATGAGGACCCAAATTCTGCTCTCTCTGCTTCCTGGTTTTGAATGCAATTTACAGAACTGCCTCCTGCTCCTGCCACCGTGCATTCACTGCCATGACAGACTGAATTGTGAGTCAAAATAAACCTTTCATTCTGTAACTAGAATTTGTCAGGTATTTTGTCATAACAAGAAGGTAAATAACACACACTTGATTTTCCAAAACAACAACAACAACAACAACAAAAAAAAACATTCCTGCTGAATCTGAGGCTGATACAACAAGGTCTACTTCAACTACATTCCCTGTGAGATTCTTTATGACAAAATATTTACTATCCTGTCTTCACTGAAAAAGCTTGCTGATCCTCACCAGAAAATTACTATGGATATTAAAGGAGCCAATAGATGAAGTACAGTAAGCAGAAGAGCTGCTACCACAGCAGTTCCTATTCCTGCTCCCAAACTCCAAAGTCTCCATTCAAAGAATACACTACAGGAAAGACACTAATGGACTCTTCTTGTGGCACTTTTAACTGCTGATATGAAATGAAATGATTTTTAAAAGCTCCTTAGCTTTTTAGAGTTTATAATATGCTAAACATGACAGAGGAGGATGTGCAGTATTCTTTGCCAGCAATTATTTGTTAAAAATAGTTCACAGGTTCTTGTTTAGTGTAACTGCAGTAGTTTCTTCATCAAAACCATCTTTCACATCTAAAGCATGTATAGGTATAGCTATACACAGAGGGAAGTAACGTTGGTGCTGCGTGTGTATTTATCATGCACTCAGATTTATCATAACTGTGACATGCTATTGACACATTTCCAATATACTTTGATGGTATTTGAGCTTTGAAAAATTTGTAAAGCTGCTAGTTCTTGACTGTTGCAATGGCTATTTTGTTATCATCAGTACAGCAAAAAAAACAATACACCAGGCACTGGGTTAGTGAAAGTGGCTTCAGAGAAAGGATAATACTGATTTTGTCCATCAGGTACAAAGGTGGAAATGAAACTGAGTGTCAAAAATAACAGCCAGTGCTCTCTCAGGCAGCACATATACTAAAATTGGAATGATACAGAGACGATTAGCATGGCCCCTGCGCAAGGATGACATGCAAATTCGTGAGTGAAGCATTCCATTAAAAAAAAGTATTTTTTAATATTATTTATTTTGTATGTGTATGAATGTACTGTCTGCATGTAGGTTTGTGCACCCGTGTTGTGCAATGCTGCAGAGGTCAGAAGAGGGTCTCAGATTCCCCTGGAACTGGAATTAAAGATGGTTCTCAGCTGCCATGTGGGTGCTGGGGATCGAACCCAGGTCCTCTGCAAGAGCAGTTGGTGCTCTTTTTTTAAAATTTTTTAAAATTAATTTTATTTATTTCTGTATGTGTATGAATGTACTGTCTGCATGCAAGTCTGTGCACCCGTGTCGTGCAATGCCGCGGAGGTCAGAAGAGGGTGTCGGATTCCCCCGGAACTGGAGTTCTCCTGGAATTGGAGTTTCAGACGGTTCTCGGTCGCCATGTGGTGCTCTTAACCACTAGGCCATCTCTCCAGCCCCGAAACGTTCCATATTAAAAAAAAAAAAATTAACAACCGAGGTAAATTTTTTAAATAGCATTTACTCAATCTTATCTTTCAAACTTATTTGCAAAATGGAAAATGTTCAGCTGTCTATTAAGTATTCTATAATCTCACTGTTTTTCCTCATACAAATTAATGCATAGGGGCTGGAGAGATTGCTCAGTAGTTAAGGCACTGGCTCTTGTTGCAGAAGACCAGGGTTCAAATCCCAGCTAAAATCTACCTGTAACTCCAGTTTCAGGGAATCCAATGCCTTCTTCTGTCCTCCACAGTCATTGCAAGACACAGGTACACTTATGTGCATGCAGGCAATATGCTCTCATACACATAAAATAAAAAAATAATAAAAATATTTTTAAAAATTAAGGCATACAAATCTAATAGTTTCTAAAAGTCACCCCTAACTTACCAATGGGAAACTACATCTAAACATGTTATGTTTTATCTTTCCCGATGCTTTCAGAGGAAATATGATCCCAAAATTAATGGGAAGGGTTTGAATTTAAATACTCTTTGGTAGAGTACTTAAATTCCATATTTGTCTAAAGTAGAACAATTAGTATTTGGAAGTATGACTGTTCATGAGCTATGAGGTCTGAGTATACTTAGACAATAGAGTGCTAATTAAAACTTTCATTTTTAAAAATATTTTATTTTATGTCTATGAGTGTGTTGCCTACATGTACTTAGGTGCATGGTTTCATGCAATCCCCATGGAGGTGAGAAGAGGGTATCAGATTCCCCTGGGACTAAAGTTATGGACAGCTATAAGCTGTCATGTAGGTGTTGGGAATTGAACCTAGCCCCTTTACAACAACAGACATTGCCCTTAACCTGTGAGCATCTCTCTAGCCCTCAAAACTTTAATTTTATTACAATTGTTTTTAATTCATAAAATTTTATTTGAACCCAAGAGTGGTGGCACATGCCTTTAATCTTAGCACTTGGGGAGGCAGAGGCAGGCAGATCTCTGTCAGTTCAAGGCCAGCCTGTTCTTCAAAGTGAGTTCCAGATCAGCTGGGGCTACAAGGAGACTCTGTCTCAAAAAGCCAATTTTTTTTTTTAATATGAAGACTGAGTTTCACTATGCTCAGATGGGAGGACAGCAAGGTATCATTGTGTCCAGCTTTAGTTTTCTTGTTGGATAAAAATTTGCCTTGTTTAAGTTCTCAGTAGCCATAAACTTCTGAAGAAATGAACAATAGAAAGTCTCATTAACCTGACTTCAGTTGGTTTTATAAGTCAAAGAACTTCTAAGAAATATATTAAATTCTTTGTAGAATCAAACCTAGGTTTCTGTGCTTGAGAAACAAGGCTGAGCTGAGCAGGCTTAAGAAAAGAGAAAACTTTCATGCTGAACTTTAGAAAAGTTATAAGGAATGGAAAAGAAATTCCACTACAGAGGAACAATAAGTAAAGCCCCAAAATAGAAGGTGCAAACTGCAAGCACCGCTGCTTTTTCTATAGTTTATTTCCCTCCCTTTTATTATTTAATTAGCATGTAAAGCAATAGGCTTCCTTATGACATCTTCACACATGCTTATTGTGTACTCTGGTCATATTCAGCCCTCCATTAATATCTTGTGTGTCTTCATCTCTTTCCCATGAGTCTTCCTAATCCTCACAATAGTACCCCATTCCACTTTCATGTCAAATAGGCATGTGTTCAAATCTAGCTTCTGAATATGAGAGGCAATACATGGTACTTGGCTTTTTTTCCCTTTTGATTGTTGTTAATCTTTTTGAGACAGAGTCTCCCTGTAGTACCAGCTCCTCTGTAATTTACTCTGTAGACCAGTTTGGCCTTGAACTCACAGGGATCTGCCTGCCTCTGGCTTCGAAGTGCTGGGATTAAAGGCATGAGCCACCAAGTCCAGCCTGTGGTTCTTACCTTCCTAAGGCAGACTTACTTAAGTGGATGATCTTCGGAGGTAGAGTCCATCAGGTATGTTGAGGTGGGTCCCTTTGCGAAGGACATTTAAGGATAAAGAGTTACGATGTGGAACCTACTCTATGAGGTCCCATTCCTTATAGATAGGATAGAAATGTTGCAGCATGTACAGAGGGCTATCTCAATGAGAGAACACTGAGAGCAGAAGTGGACTCCTATGATGGGTATTGTGTAGGGACACAAACAAGATCTAAGAATTTGTAACAAAAGACATGAGCAAGATCATATATGCTTAGATTTTCCTTGTGGCTGCAATTACCTGTTTGAAAGAGTAAAAAAAATAATTATTTTTATCAATTGTAAAAGCTCAGTTGGATTTCTCTGGGAAGCTGGTGTATTTCTACGAAACTTTGTATGGAATCTTCAGTGAATAGCTGAAAATAATTTATCTGCATATGGTAGTTGAGAAGCTAGAAAAGTAATTTTGTTCAAACACACACACTTCATTTTCAAATTTGCATTATATATCCTGTTAAATGGAGATGAGTTCAAATGATTTGCTGAAGGTCATATCTGAGCCAAAAAGGAAAGGAAACATAAGAATTTTCATCAGCAGTTTGTCTCTAACCATTGTTGATGTGTTCTTTATAAATCTTGTGGACAGAAAACTTACTTTATCTCATCTTTTAGAAAATTGCTATTATTTTCTATTTGATCTACAGAAAGATCCTATGAACAGCCCTTCAATTTCTCCTCTCTAGCTTAAATAAAACTGTTCATGTAAAATGAATTTAGAGCATAGGAATTTCCTGAGCTTCTTGAGCATGAAAAGAGGTTTAGCAATAAGGAGTTATTCATGTGAAAGTAATTGTGAAAGCAACAATAATAGCCGACTTTCTTTAGAATGATTTTCAGTTAATATCTATGCTCAAAATGGCCATTAGTTCACAAGCAAACAGGACAGGAAACTGTAGGAGCCTTCTAACAGTCTACCTCATTTGGGCTCTATGACTTCCAAATGAGCAAGTGCCTCTTCTAACACAGCTACCCTATTCTTTAAGCAAGTCAATCATTGCCAAGTACATTCGAGTTCCTCTTCACTAAGAACATCTCCACAGGCAAGTGAACAATCAACTTGTCTTTTCTTCCCAGGAGCCTCAATAACAGGAAGCTTTTATTTGTTTCAAATTGGAAGAAATAGAGGAATAGAAATGAATTATGGCTCTACTGATCAGCATTATATTCATGGGAAAACATCATGCTCATTATTTAAGGACAAACAGGTGTTCTCTTTTTAGATTAATTGGTTTAAAAACCAAACAAATTGGTATTTTCAGAAAGTATTACAAGCAGAAATTTCCTTCCTCTTTTGAGTATGTTAGTAAAGGTCATCACAAAGGTAGATAATCCTAGAAAGGAGAAAGTGTGAAAGACAATGATCTGTAATAACTCATCCACTGTGTCCATACTTTGTCAGAACAATGTGGTCTTCTAGCTAATGTCTATGTAATGATGTTTTTTTCTTCTTCTTTGCCCTGATCAACATATTTGTAGAGGAAATGGGAAAACAGATGTATTGGTATATTGCCAGCTAAACTATGTGACATGTTTAAAACTCTGTGATAAAAGGTAACCATGATCTACCTGAGTCTCCCAAGGGCAATGTGACATTACCAGCCTTAATTATTGTCCATGCAGCTTTGATCGTTACTTCATGGAGATGGCATGCAGCATGTTTTTCAAAGAAGGGATTTTTTCATCATTCAGTGTGTGCTGGTATGGCAGTTACATGCTGGCATTTATTCTAAGTTCCACAGATATTTTGGAGATTATCAATTTAGTTTTTATGTAAGCTTAATAGTCTTCTTTCCGAAAATAGACATACAGGCTACAGTCTCAGAGAATTAGGTCGGATTATGACTACACACTGTTTATGTGTCAGACTCTAGGTTAATGCCCTGTTTTCTCCCCCTGATAGTTTTCCCTGTCAGTGACTCACACAGCAGACCTTCTCAACAGGTAGAGCTCTTCAAGAAGAGGAGGTTTCTAAACCTCAACCTGTGTTGGGGAGCTAATAATAGCCTAGTTTCTCTTCTCTCTCCCAAACCTGAATAGGAAATCAATGGTGAGCTAAAAAAAGGACAGTGACTTGGAGAGGGAGGCTTCCATGTGACATTATCTTTCTTTTCCCTTAATTTCCCCTCCTCCACACACATCTTAATATTGATAATTTGCAGAGATTGAATTCTACTGAAGTATTATGCATTACTATGTCAATGCTGTTCTATCATTTGTTTTTGCTTATTTTAAGTAAGAAACAAGTGTTTTAACTCAGTGTAAGGCAAGGGATCTATAGTGACATGAACAACAGCTACTGTGATAAGAACTGTATAATAATCCTGAAGTTAAATTTGAGCCTATAATAAAGCCATGTTTTACATCATGGACAACTAATTTCATGTAATGTCATGATAATAAATATTCGTTTTGAAACTAGGAGTTTAAATATGAAATGTCATTGACAGATCTTAAAATTTTCAAACATGATGATAATCTGGACTAACAAAGAAATATTAAAATTGACTCTATTGTTTAAAAAGTAGGGTATAAAAGTTAGAGGAATGAGTTCTATGAAAAGAATAAAATGTCTTAAGCATTTTAGTGGTTAAACACTCTCACTTAGGTAGAAAGCTCAGCTCTTTGGCATGACTCATTATCTAAAGGATTCAAAGAGGAAGAGTTTGATTCTATTTTTAATAACAGGTGCAGAGAAAAGGGCATGGCTCATTTATGCATTTTTACATCATATTTTACATTCCAGCTCTGATTATGCAACACTTTATCAGTGACTTTTGGAACCTTTAGCACTGGAGTTTTATAATGTATGTTCTACTCTACGAACGTATTTCGCGGAAGGTGAAAATAATTACAATTTAGTTACATTTTACAGGAAATGAAGACATGTCATTCCTTTGAGAATTCTTTGAAAGTTGACCATTAGCCTTTTTTTTATGAACTTCCAATTAATAGTTAAGGTTCAAGCATGCCAATTAAAAGAAAGCTTACTGTGCGATTACTTACCATGTTATCCCCTCCATCTACTTAGAACAATATAAATAAAAGTTAGTACATTTAAAATCTTGTAGAAAACAATGTTTAAAATGAATATAATTTTTTATATATAACTGCCAATATACTCTAATAAACCTTTCGAAAGTGATGATTAAATCTGAACTCTTTAAGAAGGCACTTTCCTCATCATATTTAGTGATTAATTGGTCTGCGCTGTAGTGTTTCATATAGCAAAGCCTTTGTGGGACATTTCTCCTTGCTTGGGGATTCATCTGTTCATAAGGACCAATTTACATTTATGCAAGTTCATTTAAGTTGTTTAGTGAAAGGTGTTCCAAAACCTGTAAATTCAATACACACATAATTTAAACATTAATTACTATAGGTTAAAATTTAAGACCAGTTTATTATAACAGTAATATTCTAAAAATCTGTGAAGATACTCTACAGATGACAGGTTTAAAAAAGACTTTATTATTAATTTTTATTTTATGTGTATGGTATCTTTCTACCTGTATGCACGTGCACCACATGTATGCAAGAGTCCATGCAGACCAAAAGGAATGGGAGTTAAGGATGGGTGTTAGCTGCCATGTGGTTATTGAGAACCGAACTTCCTCTAGAGGAGCAGTAAGTGCTCTTAACCCCCAAGCCATCGCTCCAGCCCCAGTCTTTATGGTATTGCTT
Source organism: Rhizomys pruinosus (assembly GCA_009823505.1). Classification (NCBI taxonomy): domain Eukaryota; kingdom Metazoa; phylum Chordata; class Mammalia; order Rodentia; family Spalacidae; genus Rhizomys; species Rhizomys pruinosus. The sequence goes on from VZQC01010757.1 coordinate 1,083,809, forward strand.
TACATACTATAACAACCTACCTTACAAGAAGGCTCAAAGTATACAGCACTACATATTATCTAACAAGATATAGTTTAATCCAAAATTTTGTGATTTTTGTTGTTGTCTTTTTGAGACAGAGTCTTCCACTGTCACAGCTATGTAGACCAGGCTGGCTTAAATCTCACAGAGATCCATCTGCCTTTGCTTACCAAGTGCTTGGATTGAAGGTGTGCACCACCACGCCTGGCTCATATGCTTTTTCTTAAATCCCATTCTTTTTTTTTTTTTAACTATTTTATTTTATTTTATTTTTTATGTGTATGAGTGTACTGTCTGCATGTAGGTTTGTGCACCCATGTCGTGCAATGCTGGGGAGGTCAGAAGAGCGCGTCAGATTCCCCTAGAACTGGAGTTAAAGACGGTTCTTTTAAAAAAAAAAAATAATAATAATAAAGACGGTTCTTAGCCACCATGTGGGTGCTGGGAATCTAACCCCGGTCCGCAAGAGTGGTCGGTGCTCTCAACCACCGAGCCATCTCTCCAGCGCCCTTAAATCCATTCATTTACTACTCATATTTCTACTATTTTTTTGAAAAAAAAAAAAACCTAGAATATTTGAAGAGTGATAAGAAAAAAGGACATCTTCACAGAATTTCAGGGGGAATAAAGATTGCTATATAGCATTACACTTGGTGGAAAGGATAATTTCTTCCTACATAACTTATCAGTTTAATTCATGCTTCTGTCTTCGATTGACATGTTACTGTGTTCTTCACAAATTCAATTATTTGTAGGAAGTGTGAAATGAAATAAACCCTTTCCTCCCCAACTTGGTTTTGATCACAACATAGAAAGTAGAGCAACGTATAATTGAGAATTCCATGTTTATGTTACCCACTATGATGTCCAATACGTAAAGGTGATCTGTTGGAAAATAAAAAAATAAATAAATAAAACTCATCTGACATGCAATCTTGCTAGCTAACAGCAATAACTGCTACGGTGAAGTTGCCTCACTGAGTGTCGTCTCTTTTAGCCTGATCCCATGTCATTCGCTTTTGGCCTCTTTGACTGTTTACTTCATCATTTTATGTGTGTTCTCCCCTCCTCCACCTTTCTATGAGTTTATTTAAATAGAGTCATCTGTTACATCCACATATGGTATCTGGCTACAACCTTCCTCAACACAATGGGTAGATGAAGGAATTAATGAGTGGATACCTAACTGAAAGAAAAAGAGCAATACAAATATTCACTAAATGTTAAAAACGGACTCATTTTTAATGTAGGAATGTAAAGTAGCATTTTTTCTTTACCGGCATACAACTCTACTGTCAAAATGTGAATTCCTAAACATGATTTAGAATTAACCTATAGTTTAATTTCACAAGTCATAATTTTGCTATATGTTTGGTGTGTATGTATTCATATTTTGACGTGATACAAATTGGAAGGATCAACAACAAAAAAGTCTGGGTCAAAGAACTGACTGAAACAGTAAACTTCTGCCCCAAACAGTAAACTTCTTTTTTTTTTTTTCCTTTTTTAAAATTTATTTATTTATTTTTATTTTTTAGTAAACTACATTGACGCAATTAAAAAAAAAAGACAGAAAAAGATGCAAAACATGTATGGCAGAATGCATGAACCCTGATGGGGAGGGGGCAAGAAAGGGGTATAAATTTGATTAAGAAATGTTGAATTTGTGAGTTCAAGGCCAGCCTGGTCTACAGAGTGAGTTCCAGGACAGCTGGGGCTACAGAGAGACCCTGTCTCAAAAAGACCAGAAAAGAAAAGAAATGTTGAATTCAATGAAAAAGGAAAAATAATAAATCTTGTAAAATTAAAACATATATTAAGTTGAATTAAATATAAAAAACCTGACTGATTACCAATCATACTCAAAACCTCAGACATTTAGTTAGTAAAGAGAAATTGGCCTTAATAACAGTATCACACCACCATTGAATGACTTTTTATTAATATGACTGTAGGTAGATGCATTGTTACTAACACAAAACTAACATTCTGTATTTAAAGTTCTAGATATCATCTAGGGAGTATAATCCAGTCTCAGATATGTCTCTTCTAAGTTTATAAGGGGTATCTTTATTGTAATTATATAATATTATACCACCAATATCACTGAGCCATTGCCAAGCAATGTGTTAATATGCTTATTTTTCTGCATTATTTTTGGGTGGCCTAAAAATATTATAGGCTTAGCATACCAGGAGAAAGCAATTCCCTTTTAAGGGAGTGATTTTTAGAACTACAGTTTCAAAAGCTTCACCGTTTCTTCCAAACCTAGTTTTTTACTTTCAAAATGTTACATTAAACTAAAGTAGCAAGAATGATTTCACCAAGACCATTAAGAATAACTAAGCACTATGTGGGGCAAGGTGTCAAAGCAGCTTGGTTAAATGCTGCAAGGACTGTGATAACATATTCAGCAGTGCATTGTGACCTTTATTTGGTTAAAGAAAGAGAAGGAGGGTGGCAGAGAAATCATACTAATTTAGACAGATCATTTCTGCCTTTCTGGTAGATGAGGCCCTAGAACAGAGGTTCCGGAACCCTCGGTCACCACCGTAAGTCAGCTTCAGAGGCAGCTATGGCCTAATATGGGATGCATTCATGTATTAACCATTTTCAAAATAATTTTGATTTCTGCCATAGGAGCTGGGTACTTTCTGTGATTTTTTTTTTTTTTACCCGGAACTTATAAACATCTATTTTACATGAAAATTCTCAAGTGCAGAGTTGTGGAAGCTAATTTTGCACCATTGCAATGACCATAGCTGCAGAGAACCACAGCAGAATTAAACATGGCTGAAGAAAAAAAAATTAAACTTCAATTTACCAAAGACTATAATTTGCTTTTGCATAATTTCTAGCCACTTGTTCCTGATCCTGTGAAAGAATGCAGACCAAATGCTCCCCTTCCAGAGAGCTCTCTTAACATAGCAGAGGATATCTGCTGATTTCCTCACTATCTCCCTACAAACTACTGACTTATCACCACCTACTTACCCAGCTCTTATTTATGTCTAACATTTACCTGTCATTAATGTTCATTGTTCCAAGTACTTTACAAATATTAACTTTAAAAACAAACTTGAGATACATGCACTGTTATAATTTCAATTTCATCTGTAAGGATATGGAAGTTCAGAGAGGCTGACTGGATTATCTCACTTCACATAGTAGGCAGTGGAACTCTTATGAATTCAGGCAATATTAGCTAAATATTCTGATCTTTCATCAAAGGGCTCAGAGTTCCCACAAGATACACCACCCAAATACCCTATGCACCATCTTTCTCATACTGACCTTTAAAAAAAAAAAAAAAAATATATATATATATATATATATATATATATATATGTATTATATTATATATATATACTATCTATTATATATATGACTAGGAGAGATGGCTAGTGGTTAGGAGCGCTGACCGCTCTTACAAGAGGACCGTTTCAATCCCAGCACCCATGGCGGCCGAGAAACCATCTGAAACTCCAATTCCAGGAGAAACCAGTCCAGGGGAACCAAACGCCGTCTTCTGACCTCCGCAGTATTGCACGACACGGGTGCACAAACCATGCAAACAGAAAACAAAACCAAAAAAAAAAATACAGAAATAAATAAAAATTGTTTTAAAAAAATATTATATTTATTTATTGAGACAGGGTCTCCCTATAGTCCCAACTGGCCTGGAACTCACTCTGTAGACCAGGCTGGCCTTGAACTCACAGAGATCCGCCTGCCTCTATCTCCCAAGTGCTAGGATTAAAGGCATGTGTCACCACTCCCAACTTAAAGACACTTCTTAGCCACCATGTGGGTGCTGGGAATTGAATCCAAGTCTTCTGGAAGAGCAGTTGGCGTTCTTAACCACTGATCCATCTATCCAGCCCCTTATTTATTATTTTTACTTTATGCATATGAGTGTATTGTCTACATGTAAGTGCACCAGTGTCATGCAATGCTTGATGAGGTCAGAAGAGGGCATTGGATCCCTAGTAACTGGGGTTACAGATGGTTGATAGCTACCATGTCGTTTCTGGGAATCCAACTCTGGTCCTCTGCAAAAGCAGCCAGTGCTCTTAACTACTGGAGCCAATCCTATCCCCCCCCGCTTCTTCTTTTTGTTTTTTTTTTAATTTTTTTTTATTATTATTTTTGTAGTGTATGAATGTATGTTTGCATGCAGGTCTGTGCACCCGTGTCGTGCAATTGCCGCGGAGGTCAGAAGAGGGTCCTCAGATTCCCCTGGAACTGGAGTTCTCCTGGAATTGGAGTTACAGATGGTTCTTAGCCGCCATGTGGGTGCTGGGATCGAACCCGGGTCCTCTGCAAGAGCGTCGGTGCTCTTAACCGCTAGGCTATCTCTCCAGCCTGACTTTCTTTTCTAAAAGACGCTGTTTTTTTCCCAGATTCTGAACTGATGAAACAGCCGAAGCAATGTTCACTGTATTTATCTATTATTATATTATTTATTATTATTATTATTATTTAATTAAAACTGCATTCAGCTTTTCCAACACAAACATCCAAAGCTGTTACAAATTCAGCTAGTAATCCCCCAAATGCTGGAAGCTTGTACAAATAGTGACTGACAATTTTGGGGTTATCTGATCACAGTGCATCACAGAAAGATGCTTCAAAAGAGTGAGTCATTATTTCATATTGTGTTGGCTACTTTTTGTCAAATTGATATAAACTGGAGACACCTGGGAAGAAGGACCTCATTGAGGGATTTCCTTCATAAGTTCGTCCTGTGCACATGTCTGTGTGGAACTGTATTGATTGCTAATGATGTAGGAGGGCCTAGCCCACTGTGGGAGGTCCAATCCTGGGCAGGTGAGCACGGGCTATATAAGAAAGCTTGTGGAGCAAGCCAGTAAGTGGAGTTCCTCTGCGGTTTCTGCTTCGGGCTCCTGCCTTTAGCTCTGCTTGACTTCCTTTGATGATGGGCTGTAACATGAAAGTTGAAATAAATTTTTCCTGCTAAACTGCTTTCTGTCACGGTGCTTATCAGAGCAATAGAGACGAAACAGAGCACAAGCTAATTCCTGGTTGGAAATGAATTAAAAAATCTCTTTGTTTACCTGAACACTGCCAAAGAAGACTTACAGTGTGGAAGAGTGTCATAAAGAAGCAAACAAGCCTAAAACGGAGAATTAATATTCTGGTGCATAAGTTCTATCTTCTTTTTAAAATTTTTGATATGTCGATATCTAACCTATTTGATTTCTGATTTTGTCATCCAGTATGTTAAGATATTCCTGCTCAATAATCTGTCACTTAGCAATGCAGTTTTTCATGACGCTGATACCTTCATTAGAGTTAGTGGTTAAGGACACTGAGGGGTCAAGAGCCAACAATGTCAGGGCATCCAGGTCACCACTTTCTAACCTAACTCTCAGGAATACATATGTTGATTTAGTACTGTCAGGTCATTCAACTTGTAAAGATGCTGTGTTCTATTGAACCAGGTCACATGAAATTGGTATTTTTTTCACTAAAACTATGATATTGATTTAATCCAAGTTTTATTTCAATCTAATCCAGTCAACTTTCTTTATCTCCTGAGTGTCAATGAGATTTTGCTAAACATTTCATTTGACTAAGAATAAATCCATTCAAAATGACTTTCATAGGATTTGTAGCTTAAGATTTATTATTATGAATTTGGTAAACCTCTCAACTTGACATGACTTGACTTTTAAATGTGCTTCTTGGTATCTGTATGGTAAGTTTCTTATCTATGGAGCTACAGCATTCACTTCAGTGTTCTGTACATAATAAACACCTAGTATTGAATAAATGAAATCACCATAACTCATCTAGGAAGAACCATTATGCAGAGGCTCAATATATAATCTGAAACTACTGCTTTTCAAAACATCTACTATCACCAGTCTAATTTTCTTGGCTTTGATAACTTTGGCACATTCTACTCATATGAGATTAATATTTCTGATATTTATAAATAGGGAACATGCTTCTTTTCTCATTAAAAATAAAACTCTTTAGGTATCTCAGTATCCAGAACTACTTGTTCATGCAGTCTTCTTGGCTCAGATCCAGGATGCTGCTACTAGGGGTATGCCTACATATAAAGCAGTGCCTCTTCCACAAGCATAATGAAATTCTCAAATGAGTACAGGAGACATACTAAGTCATCAACATTAAATGCAAACCTAACCTCTTTGAGGCCCTCAGACAAAGTGGATGCCATATTCAAATGTGGTTTCTTATCACTATATCAATTACTACATGACACTCTGAGACTTGGGTCACAGAAGTAAATTTCTGGTAACACCCAGTCTAGTCAGCAGAGCCTGGGGACACCTTCTTTATCAGAATTCTTAAGTGGTTTTATGACATAAAAAAAACCCCTCCATTATAATTAGAGGGAAGAAATCAGGAGTAACTATGGGATTCTTTCCAATTATGGATTTCTACTGTTTGAATTAAGATTTCTCTGGCCCACTCTGTCTCTGCCTATCAATATTTCTGGGCTAGAAAGCTCATAGAATTCCAGTATCCTTGGTGAGACCGTCTGCCTCCTTTTACTGGCAGAGTACTCTCTTTTTTCTATCATGCTGAATTTTTTTTTATTAAACGTGATTTTATTTTTTGTTAAAGGAAGCTTCCATTTTATGCCACATAGTATTTTTAGGTAAGAGGAAGAAAATTACCAGAGAAATAGCAGTTATCAGTCTTGGGTATGTTAGGAGAGTATCTGTATTAGTTTTTTGACATCAGAAAACCAATGGATTTGAAAATGGTATTTTTAAATAATCTGACCATTTTCCCCATTTGCCTGAGGCTTGTTATGTTTATCTACAGATAACTACAGTAATATATTTTTAGCACTACTTATTAAAACTCATGTCTTCAAGTCTTATTCAGTATTGCTAATTAACTTCTTCATTACCATAAGCATGCTGCTCAAACTACTGTCACACAAATTTTTTAATGAATAAACAAACTATGTACTATAAAACAGTGATATAGCTGCTCATTGTTTATACAAATCTACAAGTAAGAGCCAATGATATAGTCATAATCAGTGAATATTATTCCTTCTCATTAATGAAAAAGAAAGGGAGTCTAATATGGACCCACTCATTAGAATAACATGGACCTCATATATTTAGGGTATAGTCACACTGCTTCTTTTCCTCAAAAGCCATAGTCTGCTGCTAAATGAAAACTGTTAATAAAGAGGTAAAGGCATGTTAAATAAAGATATGTTTTTTTTAAAAATAACATTTTGTGGGTATGGGGAATGGCCTAGTCGGTTAAGATGCCGACCACTCTTGCAGAGGACCCAGGTTTGATCCGGCATCCACATGGTGGCTGAGAACCATCTGTAACTCCAATTCCAGGGAACTCCGTTCCAGGGGAATCCGACACCCTCTCTCACCTCTGCGGCATTGCACAACACCGCGTGCACAGACCTACATGCAGACAGAACAATTCATGCACATAAAAATAAATAAATAAAATTTATAAAAAACAACATTTTGTCTGGCATGGTGGCACATTTACAACCCCATGCTGACAAGAAGCTGAGTACAGGAGAGTATATAAGTTCTAGGCCATACAGCAGGGTCACAACAGTTGACTTCTAAAATTAAGAAACTAAACTAAATGCTATTTTATTCAGTGAGATTTAATAGTCAACTTTAAAAATTGAAACATATGAAATGGGAGATGATTCAGAGGTGTGAGGCACTCCTGTTCATCCAGGAGCCGTTTCCGTTTAACAAACAGTGTTATTAACTCTAGCCTCCAGGGATCCAGTGCCCTCTTCTTGCCGTTCTCAGTGCCAGATACCCTCACATGCAGGAAAACACACACACACACATACACCAACACACCACACACACACACACACACAAAAAAGAATAAAATAAATCTTTTAAAAAAAACAGTAGATATAACTGACAGTAGTTACTCAGATTTAAATGGACAAAAAACAAATAAGAAAACAAATGACTACTCCAAAAGATGGAGTAAAGAGCGGAACAAGACTTCAAAAGGAGGAGTAAGACGAGAAACAAGTCGTATTAAGAAAGTGTTCAATGCTCCATCTCACAGATATCTGGGTCTCTCGCCTCCCACTGGCTGGGATTAAAGGTTTTATCATGACCAGCCAGGCATGGTGGCGCACCGCCTTTATCTAGCTAGCACTTGGGAGGCAGAGGCAAGCAGATCTTTGTGAGTTCAATGTGCCGAGCCTGGTCAAGAGTGAGTTCCGGACAGCTGGGGCTAACAGGGCGAACCCGTTCAAAAAGCCAAAAATACCAAAAATAAATAAATTAAATAATAATAAAAATAAATAAATATATGCATAACCAAGCCCTGCTAGGGGTCCTTTTTATTTTTTCATTTTTTTTTATTTTTTTTTTAATTAATTTTTATGATGTTTGTGCCTTTCATACAATTTTTCCAATTCAGTTCAGGCTTATATTTCCCTTTCCCCTCCCCACCATCCCACCCCCCCATCCCCAGATCCTGCATTCTGCCATAACTATTGCTGCATCTTTCTCTCAGTTTTTTTTTTTCATTTTTTAGCTATACGTGATAATCCATGAGTAAAACATCCTTCATCAAAAACCTCTCTGCAGGCTGTTGTGCCCAAACACCTACATCCCCACCATCCAGTGGGGTGGTGACAGGTTTTTGTTCAATCATGATTCAACAAATGAGTGTCCAGACTACAGTGCTGTAGTTTCAAAGTCACATCATCATCACCCCACATCGCCAGCCCTTACATTCTAACACGCCCCCTTCCCAGGTTGTTCCCTAGGCTTGTTAAAAAGGGGACCCCGTGGATGAGAAGGTAGAAAATCATAGGATATTTCATTCAACTTGGGTCAGGCTCATCAGATGCTTCTATTTTTAAATAGAAATGTAAGAAAAGCAGAGCTGGACTAGAGTATATGCATCAGCCTGACTGGGATAGGCAGGCTCTCTGGAACTCTATATTCATTCTATCCCTGGCTGGCAAAGAAAAGTACCATTCACACTGGTCCAGAGGAGGCAGAATAAATTAACACAGCCAGAAAGAGTGATTGGTCTCAGAACAGCGGCATAACATTTCAGAAGAGCTCTTCATCAGCCCATGCTTAGGGAAATCAGTGGGAATGGCTGGAAGAAAGCATCCATCATGTGCTGCATATTATGTGCTCGTACACCTGGAAAGATTAGCAGCAGAAATGAAAGTTTCAAATTATGCCTCATTCCATTTTTCAGTGTGAAATATACCTTTGTCTCAAGTTAAAGTATGGATATGTGAGGTATTACCTGTGGTAAGGATAGAATCCTACTGTTTACATTACTAAGTTCCTTCCATTACAGAAACAGCTCTAATTTGTCTTTCTGCCCAATTTAGCAAGCCCCCTCAGCCCCACATGCACAGACCGTGAGCAGCAGCAAAGCACTGCTTGATTGCCCAGTCTCATATCTCTTCTAACTGTGCCAGTTTATCCCATCTATTCAAGGTGAGGATAGATGGCACCCTGCTTTGCCAGGACAAGCTCACAAAGGGACGTGTCTGTCTTGGATCAGGCTGCTGTTCTTGTCTGACAGCTACCCAGACTGTAATTCCATGAGGACACAAAGCAGGGCCATTTAATGAAACAAAGTGATGTACTTCCTTGCCAGAGCAGTCTGAGCCCACAGAGGAGGCAGGATACACATCGCTCCACAGATTTCTAATGCATTCAGACAATTACGCTAAGACAGAAGCTCAACTCAAATGTTTGGAAATTAGGGCAGTGCTTCTTTATCAAACAAAGCCTCTTCTTGAAAAAAAAAAATTCGGGACATGATTTTTCCGGACATTAGTCTTTCTGGGACGGTTGGCATTTCCTTTAAAATACGGGAGTCACTTTTTGGAGGTCTCTAATAAGTGGAGTAGGGGAAAGAGGCAGAAAGTGAGAGTTTTAAATACTCTGCAGTGAAAACAAACGCATTTCCTTCTTCTGGTGGTCCATTAGATTAAAGATTGCCAAACACCTACTTAGAAAGACAATCATCAAAAAGGGAAAAACAGAAAAAAAATCATATCCTGTTCCTTACATTAACCTCATAGGAAGATAGCCTATATGCATACACTCAGTTTTAGCTGCCTGTTGGAAATAGATGTTGGGCTCTGCTCCTACCATTTCTGAGTCAATCTAGAGTGAGATCTGGAAGTTTCAATTTGTACCATGATCCCAGTGCATCACAATCTGAGATCCATTCCCCCATAGGGCCTAAGAATCTGTTCCATGTACTCTGTCTGCACATACATACATACTTTTTTATGCAAAATAATATGAAAGTGGTTTCTATTTCACCAACACATTTTAAAAAATGATTGGTAAAATAAAAGCATTGTTTTCCTGAATGATGATGAGTCTAAGGTATTTATTTATTTATATACTCATTTATTTTTATTTATTTAAAAAAAAAAAAAAAATTGTTTGACACAGATAACTACCATGATCATGGCTATCAGGGCTGGTTCCTTCATCAAAAGTGTTCACTCACTGACTTTGCCTTTAAAGGCTGATAGCGTGCAATTAGCATAGCCTTCGAGGGAAATGCAAAGACCGTTTACGACCATTAAAACAGTGACAGTCACACAATTCTTAAAAAAATACACGAGATGAATAGTTTGAACTGTTCTACTGTCAAAGCTAAACGTACAAATTTCATGTCTAATTAGAATGGCTGACATTCAAACTCAATACTGCATATCTTATTCTTCAGATTTTTCTTTTTTTTCTCTCTTCTGTTCTGTTCTCCTAAAGCAACCGGAATGCCCTCATAAATTGAGAGTACCACAGAGCCATGTGGGAGAGCATACCATGTACTGTTTTAGTGCTCTCTGGTCAAAAGATGGATATAGTTTCTTTAAGTGGCCAGGACTTAAAAAAAAATCAGTAGTCCTCCTTAATCCCAATTTTATTTTCTTGGTCAGTTATAGTACAAAATTGTAAATGGAAAATTCAAGTTACATGCCAAACCACTCTTGTACCTTGGATAGAAGCATCATTTCTCCTGGAGATGCATACTGTGCTCCTGCTCTCCTTACACCTGTCACATTTCCTAGGTCAGCTGTGGTGGTGTCTCAGTATCACAGTGCCTGTGTCCAGGGCACCAGCAATGGCTGACAGATACAAACTTGTTTTATGTTTGTATTTTTATTATTACTATTAATCTTTTTACTATGTCCAATTTATATGTTAAACTCTATCATTGGCACAAAGGCATAGGAGAGTCAAAGTACATGTAGAATGTGGTACTATGTGCAGCATCTGGCATCCATGTTGTATTGGAAGGCAGCACCATGGCTAAGAGGGGAAAGCTGCACAGGGATTTTATTCTTAGAACAAGACAAAAACCAAGAAATAAGGGAAGGCTGCAGATTAATTTTCTCAGTAATAATTTGCCATTTTTCATTTATTCATCCTGGTCCCAAGGGAAGATAGCTAAATCTTTAGTAGGGTAACTGTCATGAAAACAATTAGGACGTCTCTATGTCCTTTCATAAGATCCTAAATGGGACTCTGGTCTTATTATTATGTGTATGACTATTCCATGTAATTAAATTTATTTTCAACTTCCCAGTACTGAATATCTGTATTAAAGAAATTGGTAAAATATAGAAGAGCTGAAATTCAAGCCATCCAGATATTATGTACAGATACTAAAATTTATCCTTAAGGTTTAAATATTTGTTTTGCCTTAGTTGGTACATAGTATTACATAAAATGAAATAAAGGGCTTATGGTGTCTATATTAATACAAAAATTAGGAGTATTCAAAAGTAAATAAAAGTAGATGTATAATGATCAAAATTCCAAAATTTTTTAAAACTGCTTTAAAAATTGAGATATCTCCCTGGATTTTAAGAGTTTTTTTTTTTAATTCCAGCACTTGAGGCAGAGGCAGGTGGATCTCTGTGAGTTCCAGGCCAAGCCTTGGTCTATATAGTTGAGTTCTAGGACAGCCGGGGATCCAAGGGAGACTCTGTCTCGAAAGAAGAAAAAAAAAAATTGTCAGCACATAGTGAACAATTCTTATTCTTATATCACTATTTTTCTATGCTAAACTGAAATGCTCGTATTACTGTGAAGCTTGAATAATAGATCTAACAAAATATGTATAGGTAAGCGGATGGGTTACATCGTGTTTTCCGGAAAACTTTTTGTGATGAATTGTTTGGGAGAAAACTCTCGCATAAAAAATCCTTCTACCCAGACTACTTTGAAAACCCAACCACCCCTTTTTTCTTCTTTCTCTCCCTTCCTTTCTTTCTTTCTTTCCTTTCTTTCTTTTTTTTTTTTTTTTTTTTTTTTTTTTTTTTTTTTTTTGTGTGGACACCGTCTTCCTGCAGCCCCAAGCCTGCTTAGACCTTGTTATGCAGACCAGAGTGGCCTTGATTCTTACAGATAGCTTCTTGCTCTACCTTCCACAAGTGTTGGGATTAAAATGTGATTGTCAGCATCGGGAGGCAGAGGGCAGGTGGATTCTCTGTGAGTTCAGGCCAGCTGGATATTAGTGAGCTCCAAGCAAGCTGGGATTAACAGGGCGACCCTGTCTAAAAGACCAGAAACCAAACCAAACCGATATTTTCATATTATCAGTCTTTTCCTTTGGGGGTTACCATATGCTGGTAGTAAATCAGAGACATAGACATTCCCACCCTCATCACTGCCTACTTGTTAATCGTTAGATTTAGAAGGCTTTTTCTTTTCCTTGCTTGTAAAACTAGGCTATGATATTTCAAAGTCTTAACTACAGAGAATAATCAGTAAAGTGACTATTTGTGTCTGCCTTGAATTCTGCCATGTACCTGACGCCTTAAAAATCCAGTTATGGGCTGGAGAGATGGCAGTTAAGAGCACCGACTGCTCTTGCGAGGACACGGTTCGATTCCCAGCACCACCTGGTGGAACGAACGACTTAACTCCAGTTCAGGGCATCTGATGCCTTCTATGACCTCCATGGCATTGCCGACACCGGTGCACCAACCTCCATGCAGACAGTCCACTCATTACCCATACATAAAAATAATAATAAAATTACTAAAAAAAAACAAAAATCACAGTTATACAAAGTCTTGTAACAGAACCTGCGGAAATCTGGGCAGGTGGAATGTACTAGGACTGGGAGAGTCAGTGAAAGCTATGAAAGGCAGCAGAAGCCTCTCTCACCAAACACACCACTTCATCATGGTGATGATTTTTAGCTGAAGCAACTGAGAAGAAGCAGCTTCAAAGTGAAATGGAACTATACGTGTTGAGTATTGCAATTCAAAAATGCTCCCAAATCTAAAACCTTTTAAGGGCTAATATGACAACATGAGAAGAAATTCATACATTTGATCTCATGACATATCACAGTCAAAATACACAAACATTGTACCAAATCACCATTAGACTATGAGTTTAATTTTTAGAATGTATATGAAACAAAGCTGAATTTTCATTTAGGTGTAGGTCCTATCCCCAAAATATCTCACTGCGTACATGCAAATGTTTCAAATTCTCAAACCTCTTAAATTCAAAACTGTACTTCAACTGTACTACANTAAAAAAAATTATTTGCCGGGCATGTTGCACATGCCTTTAATCCCAGCATTTGGGAGGCAGAGGCAGGTGGATCTCTGTGAATTCAAGGCCAGCCGGGTCTACTTAGTCAGCTGAGGCTATAGGGAGACCTTGTCTCAAACAAAACAAAACAAAAATTTATTTATTATTAGTGTGGGTGTGGGAGGGGTGCACATACCCAGGGTGTACATGGAGAGCGGAGATCATTTTTGTGGAGTTGGTTTCCCTATCCACCTTTGTCTGGGTTCCTAGGATAGAACCGGGTTGGCCAGTCTTGGCAGCCAGCACCTTTACCTGCTGAGCAATCTGACTGGCCTAATCCTATGTACTTATGGTGAAAAGCCCAACACTGTTTTTCTTTTTGATACCGGGTCTCCCTTAAGCCCCCACTGGCCTGGAACTCACTATGTAGACCAAGCTGGCCTTAAACTCACAGAGATCTGTCTGGTTCTGCCTCTGCCTCTTGAGTGCTGGGATTAAAGGCATGTGCAACCATGCTTGGCTCCCAATACCTTTTCAACTGGAGTAGACATGGACAGCACTGTCCGAAATATGTCAGCTGTATCTGAAGACATAGCTATATCTTTCTGGATTGAGAAGTTTTTATTTTTTAGTTTAATTTAGATTTTTTTTTCTAGAGTGAAAATTTAACTTTGGGTTCTATTTTGGGGAGGAGATTCAGTGTTTTCTTTCTTTTTTTTTTTAATTTTTTTTTTTTATTATTTATTTTTGTATGTGTATGAATGTATTGTCTGCATGCAGGTCTGTGCACCCGTGTCGTGCAATGCCGCGGAGGTCAGAAGAGGGTCTCAGATTCCCCTGGAACTGGAGTTCTCCTGGAATTGGAGTTACAGATGGTTCTTAGCCGCCATGTGGGTGCTGGGGATCGAACCCGGGTCCTCTGCAAGAGCGTCGGTGCTCTTAACCGCTAGGCTATCTCTCCAGCCCCTGACTTTCTTCTTAAAAGCTGTTTTGTTTCCCAGAGGTTCTGAACTGATGAAACAGTCCGAAGCAAATGTTCACCTGTATTTATTATTATTATTATTATTATTATATTATTATTATTATTATTATTATTAAAAACTGCATTCAGCTTTTCCAACACAAACATCCAAAGCTGTTACAAATTCAGCTAGTAATCCCCCAAATGCTGGAAGCTTGTACAAATAGTGACTGACAATTTTGGGGTTATCTGATCACAGTGCATCACAGAAAGATGCTTCAAAAGAGTGAGTCATTATTTCATATTGTGTTGGCTACTTTTTGTCAAATTGATATAAACTGGAGACACCTGGGAAGAAGGAACCTCAATTGAGGGATTTCCTTCATAAGTTCGTCCTGTGCACATGTCTGTGTGGAACTGTATTAATTGCTAATGATGTAGGAGGGCCTAGCCCACTGTGGGAGGTCCAATCCTGGGCAGGTGAGCACGGGCTATATAAGAAAGCTTGTGGAGCAAGCCAGTAAGTGGAGTTCCTCTGCGGTTTCTGCTTCGGGCTCCTGCCTTTAGCTCCTGCCTTGACTTCTCTTGATGATGGGCTGTAACATGAAAGTTGAAATAAATTTTTCCTGCTAAACTGCTTTCTGTCACGGTGCTTATCAGAGCAATAGAGAAGCAAACCAGAGCACATAGCTAATTCCTGGTTGGAAATGAATTAAAAAATTCTTTTGTTTACATGAACAGCTGCCAAGAAAGACTTCACAGTGTGGAAGAGTGTCATAAAGAAGCAAACAAGCCTAAACAGGAGAATTAATATTCATTGGCATAAGATTCTATCTTTCTTTTTAAAATTTTTGATATGTCGATATCTAACCTATTTGATTTCTGATTTTGTCATCCAGTATGTTAAGATATTCCTGCTCAATAATCTGTCACTTAGCAATGCAGTTTTTCATGACGCTGATACCTTCATTAGAGTTAGTGGTTAAGGACACTGAGGGGTCAAGAGCCAACAATGTCAGGGCATCCAGGTCACCACTTTCTAACCTAACTCTCAGGAATACATATGTTGATTTAGTACTGTCAGGTCATTCAACTTGTAAAGATGCTGTGTTCTATTGAACCAGGTCACATGAAATTGGTATTTTTTTCACTAAAACTATGAAATATTGATTTAATCCAAGTTTTATTTCAATCTAATCCAGTCAACATTTCTTTATCTCCTGAGTGTCAAATGAGATTTTGCTAAACATTTCATTTGACTAAGAATAAATCCATGTCAAAATGACTTTCATAGGATTTGTAGCTTAAGATTTATTATTATGAATTTGGTAAACCCTCTAACTTGACATGACTTGACTTTTAAATGTGCTTTCTTGGTATCTGTATGGTAAGTTTCTTATCTATGGAGCTACAGCATTCACTTCAGTGTTCTGTACATAATAAACACCTAGTATTGAATAAATGAAATCACCATAACTCATCTAGGAAGAACCATTATGCAGAGGCTCAATATATAATCTGAAACTACTGCTTTTCAAAACATCTACTATCACCAGTCTAATTTTCTTGGCTTTGATAACTTTGGCACATTCTACTCATATGAGATTAATATTTCTGATATTTATAAATAGGGAACATGCTTCTTTTCTCATTAAAAATAAACTCTTTAGGTATCTCAGTATCCAGAACTACTTGTTCATGCAGTCTTCTTGGCTCAGATCCAGGATGCTGCTACTAGGGGTATGCCTACATAATAAAGCAGTGCCATCTTCCACAAGCATAATGAAATTCTCAAATGAGTCAGGAGACATACTAAGTCATCAACATTAAATGCAAACCTAACCTCTTTGAGGCCCTCAGACAAAGTGGATGCCATATTCAAATGTGGTTTCTTATCACTATATCAATTACTACATGACACTCTGAGACTTGGGTCACAGAAGTAAATTTCTGGTAACACCCAGTCTAGTCAGCAGAGCCTGGGGACACCTTCTTTATCAGAATTCTTAAGTGGTTTTATGACATAAAAAAAACCCCTCCATTATAATTAGAGGGAAGAAATCAGGAGTAACTATGGGATTCTTTCCAATTATGGATTTCTACTGTTTGAATTAAGATTTCTCTGGCCCACTCTGTCTCTGCCTATCAATATTTCTGGGCTAGAAAGCTCATAGAATTCCAGTATCCTTGGTGAGCCGTCTGCCTCCTTTTACTGGCAGAGTCATCTCTTTTTTCTATCATGCTGAATTTTTTTATTATTAACGTGATTGTTTATTTTTTGTTAAAGGAAGCTTCCATTTTATGCCACATAGTATTTTTAGGTAAGAGGAAGAAAATTACCAGAGAAATAGCAGTTATCAGTCTTGGTATGTAGGAGAGTATCTGTATTAGTTTTTTGAAATCAGAAAACCAATGGATTTGAAAATGGTATTTTTAAATAATCTGACCATTTTCCCCATTTGCCTGAGGCTTGTTATGTTTATCTACAGATAACTACAGTAATATATTTTTAGCACTACTTATTAAAACTCATGTCTTCAAGTCTTATTCAGTATTGCTAATTAACTTCTTCATTACCATAAGCATGCTGCTCAAACTACTGTCACAAAATTTTTTAAATGAATAAACAAACTCATGTACTATAAACAGTGATATAGCTGCTCATTGTTTATACAAATCTACAAGTAAGAGCCAATGATATAGTCATAATCAGTGAATATTATTCCTTCTCATTAATGAAAAAGAAAGGGAGTCTAATATGGACCCACTCATTAGAATAACATGGACCTCATATATTTAGGGTATAGTCCACACTGCTTCTTTTCCTACAAAAGCCATAGCTCTGCTGCTAAATGAAAACTGTATAATAAAGAGGTGAAAGGCATGTTAACATAAAGATATGTTTTTCTTAAAAATAACATTTTGTGGGTCTGGAGGGATGGCCTAGCGGTTAAGAGTGCCGACCACTCTTGCAGAGGACCCAGGTTTGATCCCTGGCATCCACATGGTGGCTGAGAACCATCTGTAACTCCAATTCCAGGAGAACTCCAGTTCCAGGGGAATCCGACACCCTCTTCTCACCTCTGCGGCATTGCACAACACCGGTGCACAGACCTACATGCAGACAGAACATTTATGCACATAAAAAATAAATAAATAAAATTTATAAAAAACAACATTTTGTCTGGCATGGTGGCACATTTACAACCCCAGTGCTCAAGAAGCTGAGACAGGAGAGTATTAAGTTCTAGGCCAATACAGCGGGTCACAACAGTGTGACTTCTAAAATTAAGAACTAAACTAAATGCTATTTTATTCAGTGAGATTTAATAGTCAACTTTAAAAATTGAAAACATATGGAGAATGGGGAGATGATTCAGCAGGTGAGAGCACCTCCTGTTCATCCAGGAGACCGTGTTCAGTTTACAACAGTGTATAACTCTAGCTCCAGGGATCCAGTGCCCTCTTCTTGCCTCTGTGAGTACCCTCACATGTGGAAGCACACACACACACACACACACACACACACACACACACACACACAAATAAGAATAAAATAAATCTTTTAAAAAATGACGTGTGATATCTGACAGAGCATTAACATCCAGATTTTCAAAAAACAAAGAGGTAAGAAAACAAATGACTCTCTCAAAAGATGGAGTAAAGAGCTGAACAGAGACTTCACAAGAGAGGAAGTAAAGACGAGAAACGTCTTAAAAAGTGTTCAATGCCTCCATCTCACAGAGATCTGCTGGTCTCTGCCTCCCAAGTGCTGGGATTAAAGGTATACATGACCAGCCAGGCATGGTGGCGCACGCCTTTAATCCTAGCACTTGGGAGGCAGAGGCAGGCAGATCTTTGTGAGTTCAAGGCCAGCCTGGTCTACAGAGTGAGTTCCAGGACAGCTGGGGCTACAGGGAGACCCTGTCTCAAAAAGACCAAAAATAAATAAATAAATAAATAAATAAATAAATAAATAAATAAATAAATATATGCATAACCAAGCCCTGCTAGGGAGTCCCTTTTATTTTTTATTTTTTTTATTTTTTTTTTTTAATTAATTTTTATTGATGCTTTGTGCATTTCATACATTTTTTCCAATTCAGTTCAGGCTTATTTCCCTTTCCCTCCCCCCCACCCCCACCCCATCCCAGATCATGCATTCTGCCATAACTGTCCTGCATCTTTCTCTCAGTTTTTTTTTTCATTTTTAGCTATAAGTGATAATCCATGAGTACAAGCATCCTTCATGCAAAACCTATCTGCAGGCTGTTGTGCCCAAACACCTACAGCCCCACCATCCAGTGGGGGGTGACAGGTTGTTTGTTCAATCAAGTTGATCAAATGAGTGTCCAGACTACATTGCTGTAGTTTCACCATTCACCCCAATCGCAGCCCTTACATTCTACCACGCCCCCTCTTCCGCAGGTTGTTCCCTAGGCTTAGAAAAGGGGCACAGGTGGATGAGAGGTAAAAATCATAGGATATTTCATTCAACTTGGGTCAGGCTCATCAGATGCTTCTATTTTTAAATAGAAATGTAAGAAAAGCAGAGCTGGACTAGAGTATATGCATCAGCCTGACTGGGATAGGCAGGCTCTCTGGAACTCTATATTCATTCTATCCCTGGCTGGCAAAGAAAAGTACCATTCACACTGGTCCAGAGGAGGCAGAATAAATTAACACAGCCAGAAAGAGTGATTGGTCTCAGAACAGCGGCATAACATTTCAGAAGAGCTCTTCATCAGCCCATGCTTAGGGAAATCAGTGGGAATGGCTGGAAGAAAGCATCCATCATGTGCTGCATATTATGTGCTCGTACACCTGGAAAGATTAGCAGCAGAAATGAAAGTTTCAAATTATGCCTCATTCCATTTTTCAGTGTGAAATATACCTTTGTCTCAAGTTAAAGTATGGATATGTGAGGTATTACCTGTGGTAAGGATAGAATCCTACTGTTTACATTACTAAGTTCCTTCCATTACAGAAACAGCTCTAATTTGTCTTTCTGCCCAATTTAGCAAGCCCCCTCAGCCCCACATGCACAGACCGTGAGCAGCAGCAAAGCACTGCTTGATTGCCCAGTCTCATATCTCTTCTAACTGTGCCAGTTTATCCCATCTATTCAAGGTGAGGATAGATGGCACCCTGCTTTGCCAGGACAAGCTCACAAAGGGACGTGTCTGTCTTGGATCAGGCTGCTGTTCTTGTCTGACAGCTACCCAGACTGTAATTCCATGAGGACACAAAGCAGGGCCATTTAATGAAACAAAGTGATGTACTTCCTTGCCAGAGCAGTCTGAGCCCACAGAGGAGGCAGGATACACATCGCTCCACAGATTTCTAATGCATTCAGACAATTACGCTAAGACAGAAGCTCAACTCAAATGTTTGGAAATTAGGGCAGTGCTTCTTTATCAAACAAAGCATCTTCTTGAAAAAAAAAACACAGTTCTGGGACTCCTTTAAAATACGGGAGTCACTTTTTAGGTCTCTAATAAGTTGGAGTATGGGAAAGAGGCAGAAAGTCAGCATTTTAAATACTCTTGCAGTGACACGCATTTCCTTCTTCTGGTGAGTCATTAGATTAAAGATTGCCAAACACCTACTTAAAGACAATCATCAAAAAGGGAAACAGAAAAAAAATCATATCCTGTTCCTTACATTAACCTCATAGGAAGATAGCCTATATGCATACACTCAGTTTTAGCTGCCTGTTGGAAATAGATGTTGGGCTCTGCTCCTACCATTTCTGAGTCAATCTAGAGTGAGATCTGGAAGTTTCAATTTGTACCATGATCCCAGTGCATCACAATCTGAGATCCATTCCCCCATAGGGCCTAAGAATCTGTTCCATGTACTCTGTATGCACATACATACATACTTTTTTATGCAAAATAATATGAAAGTGGTTTCTATTTCACCAACACATTTTAAAAAATGATTGGTAAAATAAAAGCATTGTTTTCCTGAATGATTAAATCAAATTCTAGAACTAAATCCTGGTTTAATTCCTCTACAAATTGTTTTGACAAGATAATACCATGATCATGGCTATCAGGGCTGGTTCCTTCATCAAAAGTGTTCACTCACTGACTTGCTTTAAAGGCTGATAGAGTTCAATTAGCATAGGCCTTCCGAGGAAATGCAAGTAAGACCATTAAAAAGTGACAGTCACACAATTCTTAAAAAAATACACGAGATGAATAGTTTGAACTGTTCTACTGTCAAAGCTAAACGTACAAATTTCATGTCTAATTAGAATGGCTGACATTCAAACTCAATAATGATATATTTATGCTTAAGATTTTTCTTTTTGTTTCCTCTCTTCTGTTTCTGTTCTCCTAAGCAACTGAATGCCCTCATAAATTGAGAGTACCACAGAGCCATGTGGGAGAGCATACCATGTACTGTTTTAGTGCTCTCTGGTCAAAAGATGGATATAGTTTCTTTAAGTGGCCAGGACTTAAAAAAAAATCAGTAGTCCTCCTTAATCCCAATTTTATTTTCTTGGTCAGTTATAGTACAAAATTGTAAATGGAAAATTCAAGTTACATGCCAAACCACTCTTGTACCTTGGATAGAAGCATCATTTCTCCTGGAGATGCATACTGTGCTCCTGCTCTCCTTACACCTGTCACATTTCCTAGGTCAGCTGTGGTGGTGTCTCAGTATCACAGTGCCTGTGTCCAGGGCACCAGCAATGGCTGACAGATACAAACTTGTTTCATGTTTGTATTTTATTATTACTTATTAATCTTTTACTATGTCCAATTTATATGTTAAACTCTATCATTGGCACAAAGGCATAGGAGAGTCAAAGTACATGTAGAATGTGGTACTATGTGCAGCATCTGGCATCCATGTTGTATTGGAAGGCAGCACCATGGCTAAGAGGGGAAAGCTGCACAGGGATTTTATTCTTAGAACAAGACAAAAACCAAGAAATAAGGGAAGGCTGCAGATTAATTTTCTCAGTAATAATTTGCCATTTTTCATTTATTCATCCTGGTCCCAAGGGAAGATAGCTAAATCTTTAGTAGGGTAACTGTCATGAAAACAATTAGGACGTCTCTATGTCCTTCATAGATTCCTAAATGGACTCTGGGTCTTATATTATTGTGTATGACTAGTGAAATTTAATAAATTTATTTCAAACTTCCCAGTACTGAATATCTGTATTAAAGAAATTGGTAAAATATAGAAGAGCTGAAATTCAAGCCATCCAGATATTATGTACAGATACTAAAATTTATCCTTAAGGTTTAAATATTTGTTTTGCATAGTTGGTACAATATGTATTACATAAAATGAAATAAAGGGCTTATGGTGTCTATATTAATACAAAAATTAGGAGTATTCAAAAGTAAATAAAAGTAGATGTATAATGATCAAAATTCCAAAATTTTTTAAACTGCTTAAAAATTGAAAACACAGAGCTAGGTGTGGTGGCACACACCTTTAATCCCAGCACTTGGGAGGCAGAGGCAGGTGGATCTCTGTGAGTTCCAGGCCAGCCTGGTCTATATAGTGAGTTCTAGGACAGCCGGGGCTCCAGGGGACTCTGTCTCGAAAAGACAGAAAAAAAAAATTGTCAGCACATAGTGAACAATTCTTATTCTTATATCACTATTTTTCTATGCTAAACTGAAATGCTCGTATTACTGAAATGTTGAATAATAGATCTAACAACTATGTATAGGATAAGAGGATGGGGTACATCAGTGTTTTCAGGAAAACTTTTTGTTGATGAATTGTTTGGGGAGACAAACTCTCGCAAAAAAATATCTACACAGAAATAACTGCTGAACCACCCTTTTTCTTTCTTTCTTCCTCCCTTCCTTTCTTTCCTTTCTTTCCTTTCTTTCTTTTTTTTTTTTTTTGTTTTGTTTGTTTTTTTTTTTTTTTTTTTGGTGGACACAGTCTTCCTGCAGCCCCAAGCCTGCTTAGACCTTGTTATGCAGACCAGAGTGGCCTTGATCTTACAGATAGCTTACTGCCTCTACCTACAAAGTGTTGGGATTAAAGGTGATTGTCAGCACTCGGGAGGCAGAGGCAGGTGGATCTCTGTGAGTTCAAGGCCAGCTTGGTCTATATAGTGAGCTCCAAGCCAGCTGGGACTACAGGGAGACCCTGTCTCAAAAAGACCAGAAACCAAACCAAACCGATATTTTCATATTATCAGTCTTTTCCTTTGGGGGTTACCATATGCTGGTAGTAAATCAGAGACATAGACATTCCCACCCTCATCACTGCCTACTTGTTAATCGTTAGATTTAGAAGGCTTTTTCTTTTCCTTGCTTGTAAAACTAGGCTATGATATTTCAAAGTCTTAACTACAGAGAATAATCAGTAAAGTGACTATTTGTGTCTGCCTTGAATTCTGCCATGTACCTGAAGCCTTAAAAATCACAGTTATGGGCTGGAGAGATGGCAGTTAAAGAGCACCGACTGCTCTTGCAGAGGACCCAGGTTCGATTCCCAGCACCCACATGGTGACTAAGAACCGACTTTAACTCCAGTTCCAGGGGAATCTGATGCCTTCTTATGACCTCCATGGCATTGCACGACACAGGTGCACCAACCTACATGCAGACAGTACACTCATACACATAAATAAAAAATAATAATAAAATTACTAAAAAAAAACAAAAATCACAGTTATACCAAAGCTGTAACAGAAGCCTGGGAAATCGGGCAGGTGAATGTACTCAGACTCAGGGAAGTTCAGTGAAAGCTATGAAAGGCAGCAGAAGCCTCTCTCACCAAACACACCACTTCATCATGGTGATGATTTTTAGCTGAAGCAACTGAGAAGAAGCAGCTTCAAAGTGAAATGGAACTATACGTGTTGAGTATTGCAATTCAAAAATGCTCCCAAATCTAAAACCTTTTAAGGGCTAATATGACAACATGAGAAGAAATTCATACATTTGATCTCATGACATATCACAGTCAAAATACACAAACATTGTACCAAATCACCATTAGACTATGAGTTTAATTTTTAGAATGTATATGAAACAAAGCTGAATTTTCATTTAGGTGTAGGTCCTATCCCCAAAATATCTCACTGCGTACATGCAAATGTTTCAAATTCTCAAACCTCTTAAATTCAAAACTGTACTTCAACTGTACTACAAAAGAGCACATTCTGACCATAGATGTATTATTATTCATCCTTTCATCAGAACTGGCATTCCACTCGTGTATAATTCTTTCTAAGGAATGACTGATCATGTACTGTTTTTCTTCACAGTCCAGGCTGACCAGGGCTTTAAAAATCTATGTTGATGGGGCAGAAAATTGCCAGATGTAAGTTTTCACTTCCAGTTCTGTTTTCCACCAGGACATCTGCGTGCAAACTCTACTCCTTTTTCCTGTTTCACCCTGTATCTTCTTGTCTATGAAAGGATTGTGAGTCACTTCATTTTTATGCTATTTTAACCACGAGCATAATAAACATCCTTGTTTACATGTGTTTGCACACAAGAAGTAGATCATAGCTGTGTAACGTTGGATTCGAACTTCAAACACCCAGAAGAGTCATTCTCATTCCTGAAGATGGGGGAACAGGGAAATTTAAACGAAGAAGCATTCACGAGCTTCCTCAGTTTACTGTTCCCAACTCAGACCCTTTGTCCTAGTTAATTTTCATGACTTCCTTTTTCATCAATTCTAGTAACTAAATACCCAGGTTTAGCTAGTTTTGTTTTGCTTTATGTTTACATTTCTTTGCCAAGGCTCTTTATTTTTCATGAACAATAAACTAAGAGCAAAGATTTTAGTTTTTTAGCTCATTAATATGTCTTTGGGTAAAAAATCCTGACAGAGAATCTTGAAAAACAGAAAATAATATATTTTTTTTACTTATCCTATATAAGATTCATTAAACTGCTCCCCATAAATTGTTTTAACAATTAACACTTCAACCAGCAATGTGTAAGCATTGCTCATGTTTTCCTTTACCATACTATTACCCTCTAGAAGATGGTTAAATCAACCTTGGGAAATAACTTTTGTACAATGAAAAATGCATGATAGTTATTTATTGCATTTTAAGGAAAGATAACTCATTTATTTATTGTCTATTTGTATTTCAAAGAAACATTGTCCATTTTATTTGTATTTCTCTTTTCCTTTCTTGTCTTTCTTCATTCTACTTTTCACCATTTTGCCAATTTTGCTCAAAAATAATAAGCATGAGAATATAGTTAGTAATACATCTGAATTCAGGAAATGGATATAGCATGCTAGGTAGATTTCAATCTCATAAAGATCTAGTCCTCAAATCTCTAAAATCCTTTAAATTGCTCAGAATCTCTGCAAAGTTTCTAACTAATCCTTCTAATACTTCAATAATTAAATCTGCTTCAAGTATGTCCAAGAAGTTACCATGTACACATACATACACACACATGCATGCATGCACACACACCCACACGTACAAACATACACACACACACTACACACATTCCATTGTACTACATCTGACATACCATGATATCATGTTGTGTGTGCATATAAGTTTTCATTTGTGGGGGGCTGGAGAGATGGCCTAGCGGTTAAGAGCGCCGACCGCTCTTACAGAGGACCCGAGTTCGATCCCCAGCACCCACATGGCAGCCGAGAACCATCTGAAACTCCAATTCCAGGAGAACTCCAGTTCTAGGGGAATACGAGACCCTCTTCTGACCTCCACGGCATTGCACAACACGGGTGCACAGACCTGTATGCAGACAGTACATTCATACACATACAGAAATAAATAAAATTTAAAAAAAATAAGTTTTCATTTGTAAATATAAAGCATCATCACTTTATGACTCCAAATTGGGCCTAAAACTCAAATCCACATTTACAAACTGAGTTGTTTGGTGCAGATGAATTTCCATCCCTCTTCAGTTTCTAATAGTGTTGTTTTGAACACTATTAGAAAACACACACACACACACACACACACACACTAGGTATGTGAAGCCTAGAACAGTGTGTGGGGATGGTGGGTGCTCTAAGCACTAGTCACTTCTGTTTGTCCTCACTCTAGTTTTAGGTTTGATATATTCTTGAAACTGTGGATCAGCTTTTTCAACTTCCTTGTTTTGATTTAGTTCCTAGTATATATTCATTATCAGCCTGACAAGGAATCTAGACTGGACATGCCATTTAAACTCACCCACATTCACCTTCTCTATTTGGAAATGAGTCTGATGCTTTCTTTTAAGGATGAGCCTAGGCATTAAATTTGATAACTTCTATAACTAGCCATCAAGAAAAAAGCCAACACCAGTAACAGGAAATATGACCACTGACAACTTCCCTTTGCTTTCTCTCCAGGTGCTTTTGCTAGTCTAGGAATTCTAAGAAAGGACTGATGCTACCTTGTTCACTTTGTGCTCATTGGTAGAACAGTGGTTGGATTCAGATATATCTAAAGATTCATTTTCTAACTGAAGGAAAACAAGGGAAAAAAATGAATGATCAATTAAGGATGCTGTTTCTGACCTAAGCTCAGCTCAGTTTTGCTTCTTTGATTTGACCCAGCCCCCACGGGTACTGGAGATTGAACTCAGAATTTCATGAACATTAGGCAAGGAAAAACTCCACATATGAGATCTCCCCAGATCTACATTTCCCACTTTTTCATAATTTAAACACTTCCACTTTCAAGCTTCCTTTCTACAAATCATCAGTATTTGTGTCTCCCAATGGGTTTATTCATAAAATACAAAAGCCTAAACTCACTCAGCATGGTGGCACATGATTGCAATCCCAGCCCTCAGGATGCTGAGACATAAGGATTGTGAGTTCAAGACCAGCCTGGGCTCAATGATGAAATGCTCTGTATCCAAAAGTGAACTAACAACAATAAAAGCCTCTATAAACTTTTGCATATTATTAGAAAGTTATTACAGTTTTGACAAATTTTCTATGTTGTAAAATCAATACCTTATATTTTAATGAATAGTATATTTGTTAATAAAGTACTGTTTGCTTATTCTGAAAGGAATTTTATTATTTATTTGTGTGTGTGTGTGTGTGTGTGTGTGTGTGTTTGAGACGGTGTCTCCCTGTAGCCCCAGCTGTCCTGGAACTCACTATGTAGATTAGGCTGGCCTTAAACTCACAGAGATATACCTGCCTCTGCCTCCCAAGTGCTGGGGTTTAAAGGCATGTGCAACCACGCAGGGTGAAAGGAATTTCTTTAAATTACTTCAGAGGCATTTCTACTTAAAAGAATTTATAATAAATATAATTCTAAGAACGATCTTATTTTCTCTGTGTGTTTTTTAAATAATACATCAAAGTTTTAATAAATTTTTACAAGTGGTATTTATTTATAAGCTACATACATTATATGTTTTCAACTCTAACTTTTTATTTTGGTAAATGTGTACTGCACTGATATAAAGCAAACAAGACTTCAATTTCTAATTTGTTCTCATATACCATGCTTGAAAACTCATTTTTTTTTTCTGGTTAAGAACCATAAAAATAACCTTTCACTTCATGTTACATTAATAGTAAGAAACAGTTGAACTCAATCCCTTCCCCAAAGATATTTTTACAATACCAATGGCAGTCTTGTGTCTTCAGCAACCTAGGTTTGTATCCCTTGCTCTGTCTGGCCTGCTCTCTTAGTGTTTCTGCAATGGCTTCCATCCCTCTCACCATTTTCCTGAGCATATTCCATGCTCTAAAATCTGTTTTCCACATAAAAACAAGCAAACAAAAATCTCTTTGGTATCTACCCCACAAGTGACAGACCCGTATTTCATATCACTTAGTGCCCTCCACGGCAGCCATCCATGGGCCACTTGTGTTCTTGTCTGCTCCTCCTGCTCTTTCATACCCCCCCCCAATCAAACTTCCCTGTGTTTTTGAGATACAGTCTCATCTGTACTTAGGCTGGCCTGGGACTCACTGCATAGTCCATGGTGGCCTGAACTCCTGTGATCCTCCTTGGCTGTCTCCTAAGTATTGGGATTGCTGGAGTTGAGGCTGATGTGCCTGCCTTAGACAGTCTTGGTCAGCAAACACCTAGTTACTCTCTCACATTTCTCTGCTTCTGTTGGGAATTTTTCTGTGTAAGATTACTCTAAAAAGCTCATTTTACAATAAAAATATTTGACTCATAAAGTGCTTTATAGGAAAAAAAAAAACCCAAGATAATTTTGTTTTGAATCTTCAGTGAAGTTCATTGATGCAAACTATTTGTGAATTTGGAATAATTCTAAAAAGCCTGAAAAGAAACAGGATTCTTTTAAAGCAAATAAAAAGAAAGATTTTCCATTTGTTTGCAGACAACTCTGATAATAGGTCTATTCCATAAGAATCAGACAGTACTATACACACTATTATAGATTTCATCAGCCATTTATGTGTCTTGAGTTAGTTGGTCATTTATCAAAATGCTGTATAGTGGTGGAAAAGAAGTTACTGAAAAGGAAGCAGCTTTGTTCTTAACAACTCATTCATGTCACCCCTCGTCTAAGATATTTGGTCCTCACTTCAAAAATTTAAAAACCAGATACTAGTCACACATCAGACAGCTCTCATAACAGCTAATACATAATGGAGCCAAATTTCCTTTATCCATTTAGTAGGGATGGAAGATAAGATTCGAGGTGGAACCTGGCTACTGTTGCACAAGCTTACAAAACGTGCTCAAAGGAGCTCTAAACTACTTCAGTTCCACCTGCCTGCCCTCTGGTGGACATGATCACCAGTGAAATAGCTCCAGAAGAGACAGCCAGATTAAGTGGGAGTGGGAGGCTCATTCACAAAGAAGTCAGTTTTTAGCCCTGTGACTGTTACATGGAGAAATAACTTTGATGAATTTTCTAATGAATATATCACTCTGCTGGAAAAAAAAAGAAATCCTGTTTCGGTGCTTTTTCTTTTTTCACATCTACTAGGACGGTCACACGGATGTCAGCTCAGCTGGCCTAAAGGAGGCACAGCTTTGCTTTGTACAGCACTGGGTTGTTACATCGGAGGCTGAAAAGCAGACCATGTCAATCTGGAAAGTTTAACTCTTAATGATGATGAGAGAAAGATAGAGGAAAGGTGAAAATCATGAGAGATACTCCAGTTTTTGCAAGGTTTCTGTGTGCTTCCAGAAAACTCAGCAGCCATGTCCTCCCGCAGCAGGTGTGGGCACAGGCCGAGAGGAATCACAGGTCCACACTGACCCATGCAGAAAAAAAAAAAAAAATCCAGCAGGGGCTGAAATTAGCAACAAGTTGCTGACGGTGTTTTGTTTTTGCAGATTCACTGGGTTACAAAGACAGAGGTAAATCGAACTTTAGAGGCAGTGCCGCATTTCAAGTGGAACTGTGAAGCAATCAACCTACAGGCTGAAGCTAGAAGCCACTACTCTCACACTCTATTTCCTGCCTCCCGCGCACCATACGATTCAGGGCGCAGATTCGGCTACCTACCAAACACGTGGCAGCTTCAAAATGTTCAGGATTCTCTGGCTACCACTCACATTACTCAGCTGTCAAAGTAAAGGGCTCAGATATATGATGTGAAAATTACATTTTAACGAGGTGTCATGTGTGTTTAAAGTTCTTATTCATCACTACACAGCCACAGCTTTTGCTGGAGACACAAATGCACTAATTAGCATATTATAAGGATGGAAGGTTCACCTTATCTGCATTGTTCAACTGTTGTGTGCAGGCTTTATGCTGCTGGCTTAGATACTGCTCTCTTCGGCGCACAGAACCGTTCATTTGCATACTCTCAAATGGCTTTCAAGGAAACTTGAATTGTGTTTGGGAAGAACACGTACAACTTGTAGCACCTGTCCTCAGCACCCTTCAGTTAGTACTTATTGTCTGATGTATTTGTCACTCAATCTCAACCAGAAGACTTAGATCTGTTAGGCATACTAATTTTAAGAAATGCTGAAGCTAGGCTTCTTCTCTGCCTAGTTGTATAATTGCCTTGTTTACACCCCTTCCTTCAGTAGGAAACATTGGAAATTATTTGTACATTTGGTAAGGAATACCTGGATTTCTGTATGGATGCTCTAGAGCTAAATTGTGGGACTTAAAAAAAGAAAAAAACAACCCTTATCCCTCATCCCTTTTCATTAATTATACAGAATTTAGCATATGGTGGCTTGGGAGGGAGATCAGCCTAGAAGTAGCTATGCCTAAAAACAAGCGACACAACTGGTTGTCTCAGAGCAGATCTGTCAGGATACCACATACAGTTTTAGAAATATAATGCCCATCTGGGGATCACTCAAGTAATCTGTGAAATAACCCAGAGCTTCTGGGAGACAGTTAATGTACAATGTACAAAAGATAAATGTCACAGCTGGAGAGATGGCCTAGCGGTTAAGAGTGCCGACTGCTCTTGCAGAGGACCCGGGTTCGATCTCCAGCACCCACATGGTGGCTGAGAACCGTCTTTAATTCCAGTTCCAGAAGAATCCGACACCCTCTTCTGACACGGGTGCACAAACCTGCATGCAGACAGTACATTCATATACATAAAAAAATAAATAAAAATTTAAAAAAGTATTAAAAATAGATAAATGTCTAAGTAACAAATGTACACCACACAATAAATTTGTTGTGATACAATATGGACTCAAATTCTAGGTTTGCTAGTTCTAGAACTGGCACTCTGCCCAAATCATAAAAAAAAAAAAACCCTCTCATACATACTTAAACTATAATGAAAGCTTATAAACATTTTTAGTATAGATAATCTAACATTGAATCATTTGTCCTTCAGAGAAGATATATTTTTACTAGAATACAACCTCTATGCCTTTCTGAAGATAAAACATTTCATTTCCTCTGAATTGAAAGAATCCCTGAGACTCATCAACTGAACAACTGAAAATATGATCTTAATATAAAATTCTTTGAATGGTTGCCCATTCTCTTCCATATCTTAAGACCACTGACTTCAATTTCTCCTAATTCCCTGTGGAAGAAAGTATATTATGTGTTAATGTGCTGTAGCGCTTCTCTTTAATGCGTGCATGCTAAATTTCTGTTAAGGTAAGAAAGCTGACAGTTGTGGATGAAGAAGAGAGGTGGTAGTGGGGAGAGTGGCTGCTCTTCACAGAACTGCTCTGCCATAGATGTTCTCAGCAAGCATTGCGGAGGACCCCCTAATGTGTATAAGCTTAACGTTTCCGTTCTCACACAGCCCTGAAAAACCAAATCTAGAAAACTTCTCTCATTCATGCATTTATAAAATCATTCAGCAAAATATTATTGAGTGACTATTGTTTATCAGGCAGTCAACAAAGCCCGTAAACAAATCTGACAAAAAAGTATCAATAGGAACATTTAACAGTGAATCCAAATCACAGCAACTGCTCTCCTGCTCCTCCCAAAAGGTTTCTATTTGGAAGTTCTTCACACTTAATTCTATAATGTGAAGCATTTTACATTATTAATATTTCTAAAGGAATTGTTTGCAGAGATAATTGAATGCTAAATATGAATGCTAAACAGCAGTATCAAAATCGGTTTCTATTTATTTTCACACTAATTTCATGCTAGAGAATCACAAGAAGCCTGACAATTTTGTGTTTGCTAAATGCAGAATAAGTGATGAGTGGTTAACGTTCTGAAACTAATGTGTTCTGAGAAAAATGAGAAACAAACATCAAACTTCTAAGCTTTACCAAGAACAACAAGCCCTAAAGATCTTTCCAAGGAAATACTTCACTTATAGTCTAAAATGAACATTTGAAATAAAAGTTTTTATGATTTAATTAAAATTAATTTCTGTGCTTTGGCCTGGGTTTCTTCTCCTTGTTTTATCCTATGATCCATAAATTTGGACTTTTTAGACTATTCCAGAGCTCTTACATATTCTGTTNTATATGGTAGAATACGTTCTGTTTCACAGAGTTTTCTTTTGAAAAAGAAAGCAAGGATACACATAATAGAACCAAACTGACAGATACTTTGTACTCAATGATAATTAACCTCTTGGGAATGAGTGCCACATATTGATGAGGAAGGAATTACAACTAAAACTAGAATGGGTCTGAGGAACAAAGATTTACTTCCTACTATGTGGGAATCACTTGTAGGTAATGGACATAATCTGGACTGTGGTCTTTTAATTACCCTTTGCAAACTCAATGAACCTTGAGTCAGTTCATTGTGATTAGTGTGTAAAGTGAGTCTGCAGCCTCAATTTGGTACTCCACCCAAAAAGATAATGAATGAATGAATGAATGAATGAGGGCAAGCTTGAGAATTAACATATCAAAGTGCTGCAAGCAACATTGCACCCACCCCTTGAACACAGCAGAGGCTGGGAAGAACCTGACCAGAATGAATGTGAACTAGACCTAGAAAGACAAGATGGTATGAAGAGATTATGGGTGGAACAAACCTATACTTCCCCAAAGAGGCTGGAGAAACCATTTGGAATAAGTATGTGAGTGTGGCCTGGCTCATCTGTGTAGGTCTGAGAGATACCTGGGGAAACTTGTATCCTCTGGATTTGGGCCCACTCTTAGAAACTTATTTTAAAAGTCAGGCTTTTATTTTGTTCTGGGTAGTTGTAATGTTGTCATAATTATTAATGCCCACATACAATTCCTCAAAGTTTCTTCATAAAAATAAGCCAAAATAAAAAGCAATTTCATGGTTGAAGAATACACAAGTTATAGAGTTCAAATCTATGCTATTATAATTACCTGAACAAAAGCTACAAATAATATTTGATCCAGAAAAACCTTGTATCAAGAGAGAATTTTTTTAAATGTATTTGTTATTATTCCTACTATATGTGCATACATGTGACATGGAAAGCATGTGGTTGTCAGAGGAGAGCTACTTCTACCTTTACCTTGGCTGTGGGGACCAATCTCAGTCTGATAAAGCAATGCCTTTGCCTGCTGAGCGATTTTGATGGCCCTCAAGAGAAATATTTGAAAAAGTAATATAAGGTACAAAGACTTACACCCTTCAATTGTAAGATGTGGGTAATAGCTGGTGTGTAGCAATGAGATGAAGTTTAATCATGTATCTAATATACATATTATCTAACTGAAATTTAACAATATTATAAGATACACATTATATAATATATATA